>OY744519.1:138159289-138396789 GCA_963556195.1 Sepiola atlantica
GTCTCACCGTCCACCCGAGTGACCTTTCGGCCTTCATAAGCGGTGAATTGTTAGTAAAAAAAATCTCAAAAATATAGGTCTTAGAGGCAGGATCTTTTCGATAAGCATCGGTAGGAGTGTATTGTATATGGTGAACTACTGAAGACAGACAATTGGAATCGTTTTGGACCGATTTTTCTCTTTTATTATGAAAAAAAGAACAATAAATAAAAGAAAAACTTGATTACAATATCATGGGGACGTTTTCGAAAAAAAATTATTTATTATTATTTAACTTCATTTATAGTAAAATGGATACTAATTTTATAGCCGGCACAGGCCCTCCCGGTTATATCACAGTGGAGGATTCTATTTGGTTTCAGAAGGGAATCGTTCCAGGCATTACCTCCTCCTTTAGAGGAGGGTGTTGGGGTAAATTTGTACATGAGGACCCTGTGCAAAAAATGAGATTCTACTTTGTTAGGCGATCACATGTAAACAACCTGCAAAACTTAGCAGTATAAAAAGTAATAGTAATAATGGCGATTTCTTACAATAGTTAACAGAACAAAAGTAGGAAAAACAGTCAACAAATAAATGTTACCAAAGGCATTAAAAATAACTTTTCTACTTACCTGTCTAATTGTTTTTATTGTTTTAAAGTATTTTAAAGCGCTTTTATTTACATTTTTATCGATGCCTCCAGAGTCTTGTAAACCCGCCGAATTAAACATGGCGCCGATGTGAAACGTCCATGTCGTATGATTAACAACTCAAAAATCGAAAAATTAAACAAAACTACAGCTAATAACTGCAACCAATGGCGCGAAAACTTAATTTTCAGCTGATCTGTATATTTTTATTACCTGTATTTTTCTTTAATTTTTTATTTTTGAGTTGTTAATCATACGACATCGACGTTTCACACCGGTGCCATGTTAAATCCGGCGGGTTTCCAAGACTCAGAAGATAACGATAAGTAAAAGCGCTTTAAAATACGTTAAAACAACAAACAAAAAATAGGCGGGTAAGTAGAAAAGTAACTTTTTTTGTTAACTATTGTAAAAAAAATCGCCGTAATAATTTAGAGAGGGGATCAGTTTCACATTACATGTCTCTCTTATCCCTGTCACTCACCCTAAGGCCGGGTTGCAATAGACACCACCACCACCCAAAAAATAACAAAGATTTAATTAAAACCAGAAAATAGTTACATGTCGTTCAAACACTATTAGATCGTAAATTGGGTGATCGTTTTATTTGAAATTTATATGCTAAACTGATTCCCCAATCCATCGTCTAAAATATTTAATATGTTTGTTTTTTAATTTTTTCCACCAAGATTTGCAGAGATTTTTTTTAGACATTCTCATCCCAAAACTGCAGATTTTCATTTTTCTTTTTAGATGAACTAGCATAAGGTCCTAATGTACAATACTGCCGGGATTTATTTATTGCCGGTCGCCTGAGGCGCCCTTGCCGACGAATCCCGACGGAATCGATCACGGGAAGTTCTGAAACCATCCAGAGAGCCTCATTTTTTTATTATTTTCGCGTGCCGATAGATGGAGGGGCTGAATTCCCCACATTAAATCGTCCTCGTGTCACATTCAGTCTCGGTGGAAAGAGGGGTAAATAAAACTTAATCCCTAATTTCTATATAACGACAGCAGAAACGATGCGCTTAATGAAGGATTCCAAATACAAGGGCTACACAGTCACTCACCATTTTATAATGAAGATATAAGAGCGAAGTCAACTCCCACCCCCATGGTTTATTAAAGTAAATAATATTTTTGAACCCTCTACACCGTAACTAACCGCGAGAGACTCGACTAGCAGCAAAATTCCACCCCTTCACTGTAGAGGTCCCCAGATGCCGGAAAGCTGTCTACCCAATAGCTTCTTTCTTCGGAGCGTTTACCTTTGGAATTCCCTCCCTGCTCCCGGTGTCTCCGATTATACCAACATGCAGAAATGTAAGTGTAATGTTAACAATCATCTTGCTGTCCAACCCCCCCCCCCCCACTTAGAATGACACCTATTAATCTGGCCCCTAATTCACAGTAGCCCTTACGTTTTAGTGGATGTGTGCCTTGTTTGGAGTGAATAAGAGTTTTAAAAAATAAAAAAAATAAAAATCGATGTTGATAATCATGCACTTAATGTGGAAATTGAGAATATTCTGTATTTAAAACAAAATGTGTGGGTTTTTTTATCGCAAAAAAAAAAACACGATGCGTCGTCTAATTCCAATGTGTCGCCAAATAATTCTTTTCCTCTATATTTCTCTGCAGTCTTTAAATTTATAGAGAGAAATATAGATTTTCGAAACACCGGAGAGAAACGGGGTAACATTAGTGAACTAAACAATACAAAAAACACAACAAAAAAAACAAAGTCAGAATGAAATAAATCTCTTTTTATGTCTTACCTTTGCGATTAAAGCGTCCGTCATGTAGACTCGAAAACTTATTGTTTTTGAAAAAGACAAAAAGCGAAATTTGTTGTGTTATCAGCTTAATTTTGCTCAATATGACCTCTCCCCCCCCCCCACCCCCCACCCCCCTTCCCAAAAAAAAGTCCAGGGGTTTGCGGGTGGGTCGGGACTTTGACAAATCTTTCAGTTGTTCTGTAAGGCAACACATTTCAGTTTCCCACGGTATCGAGTAACTAAAATAATCGTTTTTTTTGTTTTTTTTGGTTTTGGGGTTTTGTTTTCTTTCTCCCCGGTTCCTGTCAGGGCGCAACAGAGAAGACAGTGTATTTTGAAGGGTTCTTTTTTGTCCCCACAATCCAACTAGAATTCACTCCAGAAGCAGCTTATAACCATTTCGAACTATTAGCGAATGCATAGGATATGCTGTAAAAACATTTTCCATCTTTGATCATCACTTTAGTTGAGAGGAGACTAAACTAGAAGGGCTACCCGGCGTTGTCCCGACGTATGGATAATCACTCTGACCCCTCCCCCTCTCTCTCTCTCTCTCTATATATATATATATATATATATATATATATATCACCTCTCTCTCTCTTTCTCTCTCTTTCTCTCTCTCTAATCTCTTTTTTTTTGCTCTCTACCATCATCTCTTTCCCCATCCGCCTCTCTTATTCTCTACCCTCTTCTTCTATCCTCTCATTCTCTACCCTCTCTCTCTCCCTCTCTCTCTCTCTACCTCATCTCTTTCCCTCTCTATATATCTTTATCTCTTGCAACAGGTTCAATATAATAGAAATTAAGTTAAAACAAAGAAATTAAGAAAGTAAATAGACTGACTGACTGTTTGACCTAATTTCCAGTAAAAATTTAAAATAGTATTTGATATATATGCATTAATTTGGCCCCTGGTGGTCCCAAAGGGAATGAATACATAAGTATCTGTTTTATCATAACCAGGTCTGAATCCGATGATACAAGCTTTGTGAGTGTATTTTGCGAGGTTTCGGATTTTTATCCAGACAACCCCGCCATCGTCCGTCCACCCGCCCGCACACACACACATACAGACTTTCGACTTTCCTTTATGTATATTACTAGAACGCTACCCGGCGTTGCCCGAGGCAAAAGAGTAACACATTTCTATTAAAACTTTTCTCTCTTCATCTCTCTCTATCTATCTCTCTATCTTTCTCTCTTTCCCCTCCCCCCCCCCCTCCACCCTCTTTCTCCTCTGCCAAACGCATTCCTTTTTTTGGACATACACACATACATATACACAGACAACTCTCATCTATATATAGATTCCTCGAAAAATAGTCGGCATTTTCTTTCCAAATTAGTACATAAAATAGCTGAACCCCCCCCCCCCGACGAAGCCTGGCTAAGTCAAGGGCAACGCCGATCCAGTTAATCTTCTTCTATGTATGTATGTATGTATGTATGTATGTATGTATGTATGTATGTATGTATGTATGTATGTATGTATGTATGTAGATAATAGAAGATTAGAGAATAAATAAGAATAAGAAAGTGAAGTAACTCTTTGATAAAAAATCAGAGTTACTTCCCTTTAGTACATGAAATGGTTGAAAAACCGCCCCCTCTGACAGAAACCGGCCTAGTTGACCCTCAAAGAATGATTTTTTTTTTAATTTTCGATACTATTCACCGGAGCAACGCCGATCAAGAAAATACTGACTTTGTAGCTGTTTTGTAGTGTTATTTATTTACTTTTAGTTAGAAATACAGACATACATACATAATAGATTATACTAAAGCTGAGTTAATCAACGTTTATTTCCCTAAGGCTCTTTTAGCTATATATTTCAATTGCACAATATACATGTTAAAATATTCCTCAGTTTAGGGATTTAGTTATGTTTGGAAAAACATCCATTTCAATTGTTCGAATCAGCCGTAAGTTGTTATTAACTCACGAAGAGACCCATCTCTTACCAAGTTTCTCTCTATCACTCTCACCCTCTCTCATTGTATGTTGGTTGACCCTCGCTCTTATTTTATACGCTGTCTATTACTTTCGAATCCATCACTCTCTCACTCTTTATCTATCAATCTATGTATTATTATACTAAAGATTAATTAATTAACGTTCATTCCCCTCAGGCTTTTTCTCATATATTTCAATCACGCAAAATGCATGCTAAAATATTCCTTAACCTTGAGAAAAATCCATTTTAATTGTTCTAATTAGCCGTAGTTTGCAATTAACTCATATAGAGACCCATCTCTTACTAATTTTCTGTCTATCACTCTTACCCTCTCTCGCTGTATGTTGGTTGACCTTCTCTCTTATTTAATAAAGTGTCTATCACCCTCGCTTCTGTCAATCTATCTATCTCTGCTTATTAACAATCAAGGATAATAAAAGTAACTATGAAACAATTTTTTTGAAGAGTCCATTATAAACAAAAGGAACTATCAACACAAGTAGTAATGCTTTTTAATCCGTAGCTGAAGCATGAAAAAAACTAATTTTGGATGTTGCCTTTTTATAATTTTTTTTCATTAAACTAGCTTCTATCTGATTCAAACAAAATCATATCCTTAGATCATTCGTTGACACTAACGCATACGACACAGCTGTCTATAGTAGCACCTAGAATAGCACTAGTCTGTCTGTCTGTCTGTCTGTTTGTCTGTCTCCCTCTCTCTCTCTCTCTCTCTCTCTCTCTCTCTCTCTCTCTCTCTCTCTCTCTCTTCGGTTCTTGAGCATGTGCTGCACTGGAGAAAAGTGGCATGTTACTTTTAACACCTCTAAAACTAAGCTTCCCTCCTTTTACCGCCAACGCTTGGATCCCTGTTTGGCCCTAGGCGAAATGAATGGTCCTTTTCTTGAAGAAGCCCTTATTTTGATAAGCTCATAGAGCTGACTTTCACTCCAGATCTAAAATGGAAGACGTATATTCAATCAGTTGCTAAGGTTGCTGGGAAAATGGTTGGATCATTTTACCGCTCCGGAAAGTGCCTGAGCCCAGATGCAATCATCTACCAATATAAGAGTCAGACGCACGGAGCACTTTTTCGTGTGTTGACATAGTAAGAAAGCTAGATGCGGTGATCTATTCTTTGTCCTACAACCATTTTCTAAGAGAAGAGACGTTGCTAGTAGTTTCTCTCTACTCTATCGTTAGTCCCATAGAAAGTGCTCGACTGAGCTCCAATATTAGGTTCCTCCTTGTAAGGCATTCACAGAAAAAACTCGTCTTATTATCACAGCGGATAAAGTCTTTCCTTTCTTCCATTCATCTGACTAGCGTCAGGCGGAACTTCGATTGACAGAGCCTCATTGTAAGGTCTTCCCACCTGTGGAACACATAACCGCAGGACTGCTCCCCTGCTGATTACAACATGGTCGTCTTCAAAACGAATTTCAACAAATTCTTATCATAAACCGACCCATGAGTAATCAAACACAGTTTATACCCATGTTAGTACTCTCATAGTGTTCCCCATCTCTCGGTTGACATTTCGTCTTTTACGTGGCACATCTTCAGTAGGTGTTGTTCGTCACCATCGGGGATACGTCCTCGACAATTAGTCCGACAGTGGCTTTTCTGCTGTCGAGCTGAGGTATGGTTCTGTTCAGACCTAGGAGGTCCACCTTCCCAGGCTTTACCTTCTCTCTGAGAAGGGGTTAGTTTATTGCTATTAGCTTTAAGCAGCCTTATTATGGAATGCCGACGGGGCTGCTCAGGCATTTTTGTAGGCCAGAGAGGGCTTATCATAGTGCGCTAGCTTTTTTTTAAACCACGCCTTATCTTGTGCCTAACCTACTGGGGAGGAGGTAAATAAACTCATTAACCCTTATCTTCAAGTGACTCTTGGCCTTGATAAGTGATATCCAAAAATAACAAATAAATAAATAAAAATCTAATCCTAGCTCAATTGGTGACCCAACAGGTGACATTCTTTCTGGTAATAGATAAAACAGAAAACTCGGACGGCTTGATTATCGGACAGATTGTTCACCGGAAAGTTTGATCTTTTTTTTTTTTTCAAGGTTAAATAAGATAAAAATCCGATGAAACTTTCTGATACTTGTTTCGAAAAAAGAAAATGTTATGAATTAATTATTATTTACCTCCCTTTTAATCAATCGAACAATAAAATATTGTAAAGACAAATTTGAACCTTTAAAAAAATAACACAAATAAACTTTCTAAAACTTTTTCTTTAAAAAAGCTGTGAATTTAATAATTTGCTGATATTGTCATTTATTTATTTTTTAAACTTCGGAAAAAAATTTTAAACTTCGGAAAAGCCTCAATCAGGAAAAACAAATAATACATAAAAATGAAGACATACTGGTATCATGTATGTGATTGTGACGGAACAAAGATATCATACACCAAAAATTTAGTCAATTGAGTAAGTAGTTGTCACACTGTGTTTGCTCGTATTGAGTGGTTTATTAGCAGAGACAAACGAGAGACGCGTGTTGTTGGTTTTAAAAATATACATGGAAGCCTTTATTGAAGTGTGCATGCGCGGTTGTTACAAAACTAGAGTTGGTCACAAAACGAAACGATAACATCGTTACATCCCCCCTTTACCAATATGAAGATTATGATATTGAGCATATTCAATATATAATAAAAAGGTAAGGGCTAATTCAGGGTAGACTGCCTGAATAGCTACAGCGACGCAGGGGATTATTCTGCACCATGAATTGCTTGCTATAATTCTCTAGAAAATGTTCACAAGTTCATTTTTGATGGTGGTTGTACCATCCTGCCACTGCGAGTGTATTGTTGGGAGTCTCTTTGTGAAGACTGAGTTGTACATACAGGTGGTTCTGCAAATGTTACATGCTTTGGCGTTTGTGGTGGGGTTGGCCTTATTGGAGCACTCCTAATATGCTGCCGGTTTCTCCGTAGCACATCTCCGTTTGCAGTTTTTAGAAGATATGATCGGGGACCATCTGCTTGAGATACTACGGTTGCTAGGTCCCAGTTTCCGTGTGTAGAGTTTTGTGCTCTTACCCTCTGGCCAGGATATAAAGGTGGTAGGTCTTCCTTGAGTGCATGCTGGTCAAAATATTTCTTTCGCTTATGTTGCCTTTGTTTAAAAGCATCATATATTTGATCCTGATCTTGGTGGTTGTTTTCTATTTTTGTTGCAATTGGGGATTGGATTCGTCTACCCATGAGTAGCTGTGCGGGGCTGGATATGGCGTTTGAGATAGGTGTGCAGCGCCAGTGCAACAATGCAATTTCGGGTGTTGTCCCAGATTGCTTGGCCTTTTGGAGGATGGTCTTGATGGTCCTTATCTGGCGCTCTATGAAACCATTTCCCTGTGGTCTTCGAGGTGAGGTGGTCTGATGGTTGAAACCCCATTCTGTGGCAAATTCGTGGTAAAGGGCGCTTGAGAAGTGCGGCCCGTTGTCACTAACCACTTTTGACGGTATGCCAAACTCCGCGAAGGTTTGTTGCGTTATTTTTACGATAACACTGCTTGGTGATTGGGCAGGTAACTGTTTGATAACAGGGTACTTGGAGTAGTAGTCTGCTATGATCAGCCATTGATGTCCATGGAGCTCGAACAAGTCTGTTCCAACTACGTCCCATGGCTTTGTTGGAATGTCGTGCTGCAGAAGAGGCTCTGACATTTGTGATGGCTGATGTTGTTGACAGATGCTACATGAGCTTGTGAATTGCTCGATGTCTCTGTTTATATTTTTCCAATAGACAGTGTCTTTGGCTAGGAGTTTGGTTTTCTCCTGTCCTAAGTGAGCAGTGTGGAGTTGCTTTAGGATATCTTCTTGGAGGGTCTGAGGAATGACAATTTGTTGTCCTTTAAGAATAAGGCCGTCATCAATTGATAGCTGATCTCTTAGGCTCCAGAATTCTCTGATATCGGTAGGCAGTTGCTTGATTGTCTCAGGCCATCCCGTGACAATGGTATCTCTTAGCTGGTTAAGCAGAGGGTCGGCTGTTGTGCAGTCTCTCAGTTTTTCAATGCGGTCAGCAGAGAAACGAATGGTGTCAACTCGAACATCCAGATCGATAGGGTCCGAATTACCAGGTGATGGCAGGCGTGATAACCCATCAGCCAATATGTTTTTGGATCCCTTGTTGTAGGATAATCTGGAATTATATCCCTGTAGCTGGATAAGCATTCGTTGTAGGCGAGCTGGAGCTGAGGTGAGAGGTTTGTCAATGATCATGACAAGAGGTTTATGGTCAGTGATAATTTGGAAACCATGACCGTATAAATATGTGTGGAATCTATGTGTGCCAAACACGATTGTTAGTAGTTCCCGCTCGATACATGCGTATCTTTGTTCTGTTTGTGTCAGACTCTTGCTTGCGTATAAGACAGGCATTAAATTGCCAGCTGCGTCTGGTTGTAGAAGCGCTGCGCCTATTCCATGAAGACTTGCGTCACAGTGCATGTAGATTGGGCGCTTGGGGTCAAAGTAGTGAAGTAGGGATGTTTCAGATACTTCACTCTTCAGGTTTTTGAAAACCGTCTGGTGGTGTGGCTCCTATTGGAATTCTGACTCTTTGTGAAGTAAGTCACGTAATACAGTGGTTTTTGAGCTGAAATCCTTAATAAAACGGGATAGGTATGTCATTACACCTAAGAACTGTTGCAGTTCTGTTTTATTGCGTGGTTCTGGCATTTCCTGCAGGTCTCGTACCTTTGCTGGGTCAGGTTTCATCCCAGTATGGGTGTATATATTTCCGAAGAAGGAGATTTCCTGGCGTTTTATCTCGCATTTCTTGGAATTCATTGTGAGGCCCTCTTGTGTAGCGACTTCCATGAGGTGCCTTAGGTTGTTGTCATGTTCGCGTTCTGTTGAGCCATACACAACAATATCATCCGCTATACCGCATGCTCCTGTGCACTTCTCAAGTATTCTGTCCATCTCAAGCTGGTAGATGTCTTGGCTCACGTTTAAACCAAATGGAAGTCTTTGGAAGCAGTACCTTCCAAATGGTGTTTGAAAAGTGGTCAGGATCTGGCTTTCCTGGTCAAGCTTTATAGACCAGTATCCTGCCTTAGCATCCAGTTATGAGAAGTATTTTGCACCTGCAAACCGGTGATTGAGTTCCTCAACTGTTGGAATTTGATGATATGGCCGCATTAGGGCTTTGTTTAGTGCCCTTGGGTCTAAGCAGACCCTTATTGTGTTGTCGCGTTTGGTTACATATGTAAGGGAGCTTACCCAGTCTGTTGGCTCCTCAATACGACGAATGACATTCTGTGACTCCATCTTGTCTAGTTCTGCCTTGATCTTTTCACGCATGGCTATTGGCGTTCTTCTCGGTGCGTCTATGTGGCATGGGATGTTAGGGTTGACAGTGAGCTTGTGTGTTTTCTTGAACTCGCCAATGCGGTCGAATCTGTCGGGGTGTAAACGCATCAGATCATCTATGCTGTTGATAGGTTGTTGCTGAACGGATATGGCACAGTTCATTGTCACAACGTTAAATGCTACAGATGTTGGCAGGCCCAGTATAGCTGATCCTGGAGTGTTGACCACATAAAATTTAGTGTTGAGCCATGGGGAGTCCTTGTATTTGCACCTGATGTTTGTGGTGCCATGGCATTTTATTTCAGTGTTGTTGTATACTGTCAGTACGCATTTCGTTGGGTTTAGTGATCCAGGTATTTGGTTTCCGTCTTTGTTTATGGCGGAGGGGCACATACTGCGGAATATGCGTAAAGGTAGTATGTTTGCTTGTGCACCTGTGTCTACCTTCAGTTTGAGGCTGTGCGTACCTGGGTGGTCTGTCAATATAACGTTGATATTGACAAATGCTTCATTTTGTGTTGTTTTTTGTTTATGCAGTGGATGTTCACTGTTAATAGTGCTGAATGTGAGGTGCTCCATCGCCGCATGTAGGTTTGTTGTGGCTTGGTCGTCATGTTCAGCAACGCTGTCGACTTTTCGGCCTGTTTCATGTTGTCTGTGCCTTGACTGGCTACGGCTTTTGTGCCAGGATTTTCCTTGTTTCCTGGGTCTGAGTCTCACTGAGAAGCACAATTTGGCCCAATGGCCCATTTTTCCGCAGGAACTGCATATGTCGTTCTTGGCAGGGCAATGCTCCTTGCCAAAACGATGGTCCCGTCCACAATTTTTACATAAGTTGCTGGTATTTCTGTTGCCTTCCTGGCGTTCGCGACCACCGCGATTTATGGTGTCTATCTGTGACAGGCCATGTAGTTGGTGTATTTTGTTTATATACACGGCTGAAGCCTCATATGTGCGTGCTAATTTCACAGCCTCTTCTATTGTGTAGCCCTTCGGTTTGTTTAACAGTTCTTTTTGTAAGTCCGGTATGGGCGTGTTGGCTATCAGTATTTCTACTAAACGTTCGTTCATTTCATGGGCTGTGAAGTCGCATTTCTTCGCCTGTAAGCGACACCTGTTTAGAAATATGTCGGTCGTCTCGGTAGGCTTTTGTTGGTATCTACCGAGTTCGTGCCTACATATACGGTGGTTGGTTGCCGGTTCCAGCTGCTCCATAAATGCGTTGAAAATTTTGTCTTCGCTTGACATAGACCAACTGTTGTATCTACGAATTCTTTCCTCGCCAGTTGCGAGTAGAACGATAGACACTTTCTCTTCTTCTTTAGTTCCCTTCGCTGTGAAATAAAGTTCCAAACGTTGTTGGAATATCTTGAATGACTCTGCAATGTTAGGCGAAGAGTCCCAGTCAAGAATGGGAACTGGTATAGATATATAAGCCATAGTAGTAGTAGTGTTGTTATGTGTGTGCGAGAGTTCTGTTCCGAGCTTCGACGAGCGTGTGTGTGTGAAGTTTTACGAAGTTTTGGTTCGAAAAGAAAAAAATATAATGTCTTACTTTTATCGTTGTTTTCTCTTATTTTTCTTTATATCTCACCGCTGCCACCATGTCACACTGTGTTTGCTCGTATTGAGTGGTTTATTAGCAGAGACAAACGAGAGACGCGTGTTGTTGGTTTTAAAAATATACATGGAAACCTTTATTGAAGTGCGCATGCGCGGTTGTTACAAAACTAGAGTTGCTCACAAAACGAAACGATAACATCGTTACAGTAGTTTTTTTTATCACACATAATCAAATTTTGTCATTTTTTTCCATGCTCACTTGTCACGTTGCCATCTTTGAAAAACAAGGGACGTAAGTCAGACCAGCGTTACAAGCCCAGCTTATCGTGACAAGCGAGCGTAGAAAAAAATGACAAAATTTGATTTTCTGTGATAAAAAAAACTACTTGATCAATTTACGTAATTTTTGGTGTACGATATTTTTGTTCCGTCACGGTCACATACATAATACAGCTATGTATTTATCATTTGTTTTTCCTTATTGGGGCTTTTTCGAAGCCAATAAATTAAACTAGCGTACCAAAAAGTAATATATACAGGGTGTCTCAAAAAAATGTACTCACTCTTAGAATGACGAGAAAACCTTTATCCCTTGGTGCGCGTTATCAGCTTTTGTTTGAACAATAATGGTCATCAGTTTGAACATTTGCGAACATGATATATATATATAATATTAAGCGAGCCACGTTGAAGTAAACTCTAAAAACAAGTGTTCACTTTAATTTATTCCTAACGCTTGATTAAAAAATATCCATAAAAGGTTCATTCATTTTTGGGAGACGTGTGTATAGGGAGGGGGGATCGACATTTACTACATTTGTGTTCACAAACAAAGAAATTGAAAGAAAAGATTTCAAAGAATGACAACATATATTACCTCTACTACTACTATTCTATTAATGTACTAGTTTTCAATGCTCAATTCAGTGTGTGTGTGGGGGGGGGGGGGGTAGTGTATTATCTGTTCTGTTATCATGAGACCATCCTCCCAGGCATTACCTCCTCCTTTGGTGCGAGGTGGCGAGTTGTGTAGTATAGGTCCGTTTATTATGATACCATCCTTCCAGGCATTACTTACTCCATTTTTTAGGGTGAGAGGCAAGTATATTATCTGTTCTATAGTAATGATAACATCCATCCAGGCATTACCTCTTCCTGTGAGGGGCAGTATAATATCTGTTCTGTTGTCATGGGACTATCTTCCCATACATTATATCCTCCTTTAGAGGGGGGGTGTAGTATCTGTTCTGTTGCTATGAGACCCTGCTCCCAGGCATTACCTCCTCCTTTTATGGGGTGCTAGTATAGTATCTGTTCTGTTGTCATGATACCAAACTCTCAGGCATTACCTCTCCCTTTGTGGGGTAGTGTACTATCTGTCCTGTTGTCATGAAACCATCCTCGCAGGCATTACCTCCTCCTTTGAGGTGGGGAGTAGCATACGTCAACAAGACATTGTCACAGTTGGCTGTTTATTAACAAACTCAACACTTGCATTATATATACTAAAAAAATATGCGACCAGAGGGGGGGAGAGGCATATTTTTTGCTAGTTTAAATAATGTTCTTGGGAAGAAAATAATTTTCTAATTGAAATATTAAAATTATTTCATAGTGAATTTGATCATTTCATGCGCTGATCAAGATGTCCGTTGATCAAACGTCCCCGATTCCACATTGGCGGATTATACGGAACGGGGCAATATTTGGGTCAATCTCCGAAAGAAGTCAAGCGTGTAATTAGCATTGTCGTTCTGCATCCGAATTTTCCAGGGCAAATATTTGAACAGAATTACAATTTCTAACAGATAAAAACAAAATTAAGACTTTCGGAATTACTTTGAGCAAATGGGTCAGTTTTTTTTTTAAATCTACTTCTTCTTCTATTATATAAAGGACCGTTGTCTGTATGTTTGTTTGTTTGTGTGTTTGTTTGTCTGTCTGTATGTCCAGCTACTCAAAAACTACTCGGCAAACTGTCAACAAGTCGACATCTTTAGGACCGGACGACATCTGGGAGCATAATATCTCAAAATTACAACAAAAAAAAATTCGCTGGGGGTCAACGGGGCCAGTCTTCGGCGGCGGGTCTGGTTTTTTCAAGCTATTTCAATGTTATTTACTAGTAATTTGGAAATCAACCAATGTAATGCTGACTCACCGAACATCCCCCATAATCTCTTGCCGGATGTACCCGGTCTTGCCCTAAATTCTGTCCGGTTGTATCAGGTCATCCCATAACTTCTGTCCGGACGTATCAATAACAGTGAAACAAGGGTTGCTCAATCACATCCGCACCTAGCAACCTAAACTTATTTCTTTTAAAATAAAAATAATACTTTGGGGGGAGGAGGGGGGAGAGAATTTTGGGGGGCGTATGGGGGGGGATTATCAACATCTTCATCCTGCAGTACAGGCACCAGGGGTGCTTATACAATATAGGAGCAGTATAGGAACAGGGGGCGGGGGGTGCTTCTGCAGTATAGGCACCTAGGGGGGGCGCTTCTACAGTATGGGGCCCAGGGGCTTCTGCAGTATAGGAACCAGGGGTGCTTCTACAGTACAGGACCCAGCACCGGGGGTGCTTCTACAATATAGGACCCGGATGCTTCTGCAGAATAGGGGCCAGGGGGGGCTTATTCAGTATAGGGACAAGGGGTGCTTCTATAGTATAGGGACCAGGGGTGCTTCTACAGTATAGGACGCAGCACCGGGGGTGCTTCTACAATATAGGACCCGGATTCTTCTGCAGAATATGGACCAGGGGTGCTTATGCAGTATAGGGACCAGGGGTGATTCTACATTATAGAACCCAGCACTGGGTGTGCTTCTACAATATAGGACCCGGATGCTTCTGCAGAATAGGGACCATTGGTGCTTGTGCAGTATAGGGACCAGGGGTGCTTCTAAAGTATAGGACCCAGCACCGGGGGTGCTTCTACAATATAGGACCATGGGTGCTTCTGCAGTATATGCACCGTGAGGTGCTTCTACAGTATAGGACCCAGAGGCTTCTGCAGTATAGAAACCGGTGTGCTTCTGCAGTATACGGACCATGGGTGCTTCTGCAGTATAAGGACCGGGAGTGCTTCTATTACTTCTACAGTATAGGACCCAGCCCCTGGGGTGCTTCTACAGTATAGGATCAGGAGGCTTCTGCAGTACAGGGACCGGGGCTGCTTCTGCAGTATAGCCACCGGGCGCTTCTACAGTATAGGACTCAGCACCGGGTGGGGGGCTTCTTCAATATAGAGCCCAGAGGCTTCGGCGTTGTCCGGGAGGAAAGTGCTAAATGTCCTAGATAGAGCTACTGTAGTGATTCTCTTCGGACTATTGTGCAGATGAAAAGAAGGGGGGTCGGTAAGAATGATTTTAGTACTGCTCTGGAGGCCTTCTTGATTTTTTAAATACTCGGCGTTGTCCGGGAGAAAAGTGCTCAATATCCAATTTTGCTTGCGGAGAGGAGGAGGGAGAGCCCCGGGCAACGCCGGGTACCCCTGCTATTATATTATATAAAGAGCAGTTGTGGGTGGGTGTGTGTGTGTGTGTGTGTGTGTGTGTGTGTGTGTGTGTGTGTGTGTGTGTGTGTGTGTGTGTGTGTGTGTGTGTGTGTGTGCGCGTGTGTGTGTGTGTGTGTGGCTGGCTAGCTAAAAGTTTAAAATTACAAAACAAACAGCCACAAAGTTGCCATTTTTTTGATCGGCGTTGCCCCAGGTGAATAATATCTTAAATTAAATATATATATATTCATTCTTTAGGGGTCAACTGACTGAGGTTTCGTTAGAGAGGCTTGGTTTTTCACTCATTTTATTCAGCAATTTTATTTACTACAGGGAAATAACTCTGATTTTTATCAAGGAATTTATTCTCTTATGCCGACTCATTCTTCGAAGGTGTATATGTGGGTATGTCCAGCGACATAAAGATGAATGGTCTGAGCAGACGAGAAAGAGGGGGTTGGGAGAGGGAGAGGAAATCGGGGAATGGGGAAATGGAGAAAGATGGAAAGACTGATAGAGCGAGGTAAAGAGATAAATGTTACACTTTTTTCCTGTGTAACGCCAGGTACCCTGCTAGTAAAATATAAAACGTTTTTAATTTGAGTCGCTTCAGTTCAATTGTTGCATGGGAATTGTTGATATATCACTTATTTCGTTTTGTTTCGCCTAATTTTGGATAAACGTGATTGTAGCTTTATGTTTAATAACAGGAAGACCTATATCATTAGTCCATAACACCACATTACCTTAGAAAGGGGTAGTTCGTAAACAAACAAATAAACAGTAAAATAAATGCTTATTCCAGGTGAGAAGACTGTTTGCGTGAGGAGATTTTTCCCTTACTCACCAAATATTCTTAAACATTAAAGGGAAATAATTATGTAAAGAGTAATGCAATACTCTAGGCCGCGCCTATTGAGTACTGTTTGACAGCTTGCTAACATGCCCGCTGAATTTGGCATTTGGACTGCAATGCGTGTTGGCCGCAAAGATTAACTCTCCGACTACTGAGTCAAGAATAACTTTCGTATTGGGATTCGAATCGTGCAACCAGCAGATATCGTCACCTTCCATATTGATGATTGCAGGTTTGGCATGAAACACATGTGTATATTGGTCAATTTGAAAATAATATTTATTTATAAATAATTATATATATATATATATACAATAAAAAGATTAATATTTTATGTAAAATCCTATCGTGATAAGGAGGTGCGACCTATTTTAGATAGAGCATTAATATAGGAAATATTGAAATGATGAAAAAATAACATTTGAAACTTTATAAGTTTATTAAACTATTAGGTTTTTCTCCTTGAACTATTTTGCTTTAAGCATATTGTTTTTGTAAATTTTAAAATTAATGCTTACCAATAATTAGTAAATTTTTATATTTTTTTTTCTTGGTAGTAGAGTAATTCTTTGAAAATCCATGAATTAAAGGTCAGATTATTATTTTTCTTGTTTGAACACCTGATGATTTAATAAACTTGTACACTTATAAATTTTATTATATACAGGGTGACCAAAAAAAAAACGGGCCCCAAATCTAATTAGGCCCCGTTTCTTAGTGTTTCGTCCGAATGAAATGAATTTTGGGGCATAACTAGTTTATTATATTCAAAACATCATATCAAAACACTAGGGTATTTGGCCTTTTTTCTCCGTTCTACAGCATGTGTTCTAGATGGACTCCTTTTAGCTCCATGCATTTCTTGAGGCGCAGAACGAAGTTGTCCATGACGTTCTTACAGACTGAATTGGGAATGGCTCTAATCTCCTCTCTGATGGCTTTCTTGAGTTCCGTGATGGTTCTGGGTTTCTTTGCGTACATTCTGTCCTTAAGATAGCCCCAAAGGAAATAATCTGGGGGTATAGGTCCGGGCTATGGGGTGGCCACTCAAAATTAGTCTTGAGACTGATCACTCGGCCTCCGAAGTTCTCTTTCAGCCATTCTCAGGACAGGTTTGAGGTGTGAGAACTTGCTCCGTCTTGCTGGAACCAGAACTTGCTCATGAGCGACGGGTAGAGGGTCTGGAGCTCACTCTTGAAAGTTTTGAGGACCTCCACATACCGCTCCTTGGTGACTGTCATTGCTGCGCCAGATTCTTCGATGAAGATTGGTCCGATGATGCCTCTGACCGAGATTGCAGCCCACACCGTGCAATTAAGAGAGTGCAGGGGCTTGGTGGCTACTTCATTGGGTCTGGAGGACTCCCAGAAGACATTTGTCTTGGAGTTCGCCTTTCCGTCAAGATGGAAGTGGGCTTCATCTGAGGTCCAAAGGAGGTTAAGGAAACCTGGTGTCTCCTCGATCTTATCGAGCATCTTGACTGTCATAGCGCTCCTCTGCTTCTTTCTGAGGCTGTAAGGGTCTGCAGCGTCTGTATTCTGTATGGGTAAGCCCTGATATTGTTCACCAGCACTCTCCTACAAGTCTCACGAGAGATACCGAGAGACTGACTTCGCTTACGCACAGAGTGTTTCGGACTCTCCTGGAGAGACTCTCTCACACTTTCGACCAACTCGGCTGTCCGCTTCTTGGGACGTGCCGAGTGGCTTGGACGGTTTTCACTGGCAGCGTTGAAATTCTCCGCGGTCCCATACTTCTCGAAGTGGTCTACCCTGTTCTGAATTCTGCTTTTGGGTGGAGCCTTTTCACATCCGAACTGATGCATGAAACTGTCCTGGGTTTTCTTAAACGAGCCTGTCTTGTAGTAAAATTTAACACAGTGTATTCTTTGTCCCAGCTCCCACTGAGGTCTTGGTGTACTCACGGTCGTTAATTCTGCCATGTCCTGTAAAATAAGGACAATCAGTGAATAAATAAAGGAGATATCACATAAAGTGTACACGGGGCCCGTTTTTTTTTTAGTCACCCTGTATATATATATATATATATATATATATATAACGACTGTTTCTATCGTTATAGAATCGAAAGTTAAAATTTTATAAAGATTGAACTTTATAGGCATAATGATTCTTCAGAAATGCAAACCAACCGACGTACATTTATACATTGTAACAACAACAACAAAAAAACAATACATTGCGATACACGTGCTGACAGTTTAAAAACTTTAAAAGTCGTCATCTTTGGTTTGTGAGCCTCAGCCTCGTTTTAGAAGTAAATCCGAGCCAAACTTTGTTTGATACAAGTTTTTTTTTTACATTGTCAGAAACAACATGCAAATTCTAATTCTTCTGATAATTATATATTACAATATAGTGCCCTTAAAAGAAAGAGGTAATGCCCGGACGGAATGTACCATGACCATAGAACAGAAAACTAGCCTATCCCCTCCAGGTTATCCTACTAACGGTGCCTCCACACAGGATACGATAAATTACATGTATAAGCATTAGGAATGGTATTATGTTGTGGTTTTTGTTAAATAATATTAACCGATTAATCATTTCTAATTAAAATCCAAGTAGTATTACGCACGAAAACGTGCGAAAAGCACTGTGGTGATCTATGAAATATTGAAGAATTTCGTAGATAATCCCAAGTTCGCACAATATGGCCGCCAAGGGTCACGTTTTAGATCGACCGGAATGTGTTGAACGAAAAACGAACCCATCACAGAAAGAAATAAGCAATAAAATTTACAAGTGTTAATAAAAAAATATTTGGAAATGAAATAATATATATTTAAAATTACACACGGCTTTTCTTCGTTTCGTTTCTACAGGTCAACAATTCTGTTTTTCTATCGCATCGTACGAGATTTTTTTCCCTCAAGGCGATAAGTCTTTTAACACGTCTTCTTTGCTTTTTTATTAATTAATAGTACCTTGATTTCACTCAAAAAAGTTCCTACTATTATAATATGAAAAAAAAATCTATCTATCTATCTATCTATCTATCTATCTATCTATCTCTCTCTCTCTCTCTCTCTCTCTCTCTCTCTCTATATATATATATATATATATATATATATATATATATATATATATATATATATATATATTGTGGAGGCGCAGGCCTTAGCTTAGTAAGATATTGTATCTTAAAGAAAATGCTAAGACCTACGCTTACATTTAGATTGTTTAAAGAAATGTTTAAAAGAATAAAAACATGGAAAAACAAGGAAAAACATTTATGAAAGTGAATGTTAGATAAGGCATGCATAAGTTGAAGGAAGAATAAAACGTAATTTAAAGGTAACACAAAATAGTTATATATTTACAAATCTTATATGGTAAAATGTTAGTTTGAAATGTCCGTTGGAAGTAAGTTCCGAGAATAGTAGTAAGCACGTGTGTGCGACCATATTTGTGTGTGTAGCCATGTGAGGTTTGGCGTTAGTGTGTGAATGTACGTGTGTGTTTAGTATTAAGCCGACGGGCATGGAACCACCTCTAGCCTCTCGCCCAGAAGCGAGAGGCTAAAGAAAAGAGGGGAAAAGAGAAAAAGAGAGGCTGATGTTGTCACGGCTGCTGGTTTTTATTTTGTTTAACCCTGGTTTGGCGGACGTAGTAGTAGACAATCACGTGATCAATATTTTTTACCGTTTTTAGCGCCTTTTTGCTAGACAGCTTGTGGCCTGTGGAAGCCGATTTTTATGGGTAGTTTGAGTGTTTTGTTGTTTAAGTGAATTTGCTATTGCTTTGTGTTTTTCTGCTTACGCCGGTACAATAACATATTAGGATTTCAATCCGATAATATATATATATATATATATATATATATATATATATATATATATATATATATATATATATAAACTTATTTTACTAATTTGATTTACTTTTCTGTGTGGAAGTACCGTTACTAGAATAACACCCCTCCATTGAGCTTAAAGCAGTTAGTTTGACTACACAACCACTATATATATATATATATATATATATATATATATATATATATATATATATATATATATATATATATATATATATATATTATATATATATATATAATGCTTCTGCATCGTTGTGTACATATGAAATATTTTCCTCTTTAATAAAAGAGTAACATGAAAGGGGGAGATAATTCAAACTTTTTGGAGAACGGGATGAAAGAGGGAGATAAATACATAATCAAATAAAACTTGTCAAATCTGATTACTCCAAAAATGGACGTAAACCATATTATCCTTAAGTAAAATCGTATTTCTTTGACGTCTATGAATTTGAACTTTGATTCCAAAATGTAATTTTCTCTTTTGGAACTATGATTTATACTATTAAATTATCGACTGATATGATTTTCAGTTCAGTTTCGTAAAAAACTTCTTTGCTTTCGTGTGTGAAAAAGATGTTCAAAGTTTATTTTTTGTGTAAAAATAGTTGTTTTGTGTTTTATAACATGTTTTGGTGCTTATCCAGATTAAGGGAGACATTAGAAAAAAAATAAAACAAACTGTGGAATATCTGTTTTACCGATAAACGAATGACGGGAAAATACACCCGCCATTACAACAAGGAATATTCAAGGGATATACCCCTAACTATTGCATACAAGGTTGATTTGGGCATCGTTTCATGTGGTGGCAAAGGCATGACCAGAACGCGTACATTCATTCGTTTATCGGTAAAATTTAATTTTTATTTATAAAATAAAAACTACTTGACTAATTTACGTGATTTTTGCTATAGGATATATTCAGCTCGTGGCAGGTACGTACATCAAACAGATATTCTTAAGTTTGTTGTTTGTTTTAATTTTTTGTTTTGGGTTTTTTTTTTCGAATGTCGCCCTTAATTTGGATAAGCACCCATTTTTTAAGTAAAAATACTTTTGGTTAAAAAATAATAATAATAATAATAATAATAATAATAATAATAATAATAATAATAATAATAATAATAATAATAATAATAATAATAATGTAAAACAACCTGGACCTGACCGAATAAAATATTGAATTAATGTCAGATTTTCAAAATTGTAAAAAGTAAATTAGAATTTTATTTTTGGACAACGATTGCAATCAAATCTTTGCTAAAACTCGGTTGTTTTTTTTTTTCGTGTTTTTTTACCAAATTATTTTTTTAAATAGGAGTTTTAAAATTACATTTAATAACGGTATCGTTTAGTTATTAAATTATTAATTAAACAATAACTGATTTTCTTACGGTAATGTTATGCTCTCTATTTATAAATGTTTTGGGTGCAAATAGCTGCCAAAACCGAAATGCATTCTGGTACATTTAATTTCGTCATTAAATCATTTTTCAATAGGATATTTTTTTAATTTCGTTTTATTTTACGCTATTGCATTTTTATTTCAATAAATATTCAATTAATAGTAACGAATAAAAAATTCATCACGAGAAAAAAAAACACATACACATAGACACGCGTGAAGTTGTCTTACAATTTTAGTAATTTTGAGATTTGGGAGAGAACGAAATGAAATCGGTGAGATATTATAACGGTCTCTATATTAAAATTGAACTTCCGTCTAGTGTTCTCCTTCCTTCTCGAACTTTGTGACTGTTGGAGACTGGTGGAGCGTGATTCGAAGTAGTATTCGTTCTAGCTTCAACGGTTAAATGTTACATTTTAGGACACAACCGCTCACAAAGGTCAACGGGTGGACATGTGGGGGCGGTGGTGTCTGTCTGTTATCATTTGCGCTGCTGCCATCCCATTCCAGTGAAGAATGTGGGATGACTGCTGAAATGAGGCCATCATGACAATGGTTTAAATAAAACTTTTCGTTGTGGCCAATAAAAGCTGCTGGAACCCCCTACCCCTCCCCCACGAATTTTTTGTTCTACTAATGGCGATACTTATACCAGGCCTGGCAAATATGCGACTGGAGTCGACGACTGGGGGCGGACATGTGAAGACCAAAATTATTACTAAATAATAATTACTGGGAAAAGTTTCAGTAAGGAATTTCTTAGTAATCTCCAGTAATTAGTACCTATCCATATTATTAGGAAGCAACTAATAATAATTGATTTATTTCCATCAAATCAAATGTAAAAAAAGAACAAAACTATAAAAGAACTAAGTGCACAAAAAAAATCACTTTTATTCTCCATGAATTCGGCGCATTTTAGATATTTAAATAATTATGTGTATATTGATTACTTGATTACATAAAATATAATGGCATAATACAATCAGAAAGCAACTTCAACATTTAAGAAAATCAAATACTTTATGAACAAAATAATGTTCAGAGAAACACTTTTCATAACTTGTACAACATTTGTGATATTTGTTACATGTACAATTTGTTTAACATAAGATTAAGAAAATACCTATTTATTCCTGATACGATAATGCATATTATACACAGTGTTAATAATAAAATCAAGTAAAATTAACAAGAAGATAAAACCTATAAAATATATGTAAAAGAGGGGAATTTAAAACATATCTGAGATCGGCTTGGAAAATTATGTACTACCAATACTGATTATGTTGTCATGGGAATTGTCTCAATAGTTTATTTTATAAATAATATTTTAAGTTTATTATGTTGTCATGGGAATTGTATAAACAGTATTATTCTATAAATAATATTTTAAGTTAATTATGCTGTCATGGGAATTGTATAAACAGTTTTATTTTATAAATAATATTTTAAGTTTATTATGTTGTCATGGGAATTGTATAAACAGTTTTATTCTATAAATAATATTTTAAGTTCATTATGTTGCATGGGAATTGTATAAACAGTTTTATTTTATAAATAATATTTTAAGTTAATTATGCTGTCATGGGAATTGTATAAACAGTTTTATTTTATAAATAATATTTTAAGTTTATTATGTTGTCATGGGAATTGTATAAACAGTTTTATTTTATAAATAATATTTTAAGTTCATTATGTTGCATGGGAATTGTATAAACAGTTTTATTTTATAAATAATATTTTAAGTTAATTATGCTGTCATGGGAATTGTATAAACAGTTTTATTTTATGAATAATATTTTAAGTTTATTATGTTGTCATGGGAATTGTATAAACAGTTTTATTCTATAAATAATATTTTAAGTTCATTATGTTGCATGGGAATTGTATAAACAGTTTTATTTTATAAATAATATTTTAAGTTAATTATGCTGTCATGGGAATTGTATAAACAGTTTTATTTTATAAATAATATTTTAAGTTAATTATGTGGTCATGGGAATTGTATAAACAGTTTTATTCTATAAATAATATTTTAAGTTCATTATGTTGTTATGGGAATTGTATAAACAGTTTTATTTTATAAATAATATTTTAAGTTCATTATGTTGTCATGAGAATTGTATAAACAGTTTTATTTTATAAATAATATTTTAAGTTAATTATGCTGTCATGGGAATTGTATAAACAGTTTTATTTTATAAATAATATTTTAAGTTCATTATGTTGTCATGGGAATTGTATAAACAGTTTTATTCTATAAATAATATTTTAAGTTCATTATGTTGTTATGGGAATTGTATAAACAGTTTTATTTTATAAATAATATTTTAAGTTCATTATGTTGTCATGAGAATTGTATAAACAGTTTTATTTTATAAATAATATTTTAAGTTAATTATGTTGTCATGGGAATTGTATAAACAGTTTTATTCTATAAATAATATTTTAAGTTAATTATGTTGTCATGGGAATTGTATAAACAGTTTTATTCTATAAATAATATTTTAAGTTAATTATGTTGTCATGGGAATTGTATAAACAGTTTTATTTTATAAATAATATTTTAAGTTCATTATGTTGTCATGAGAATTGTATAAACAGTTTT
The DNA here is from genome assembly GCA_963556195.1 of Sepiola atlantica. Lineage (NCBI taxonomy): Eukaryota > Metazoa > Mollusca > Cephalopoda > Sepiida > Sepiolidae > Sepiola > Sepiola atlantica. Next base: position 138,182,773 of record OY744519.1, read on the forward strand.
ATTTTATAAATAATATTTTAAGTTCATTATGCTGTCATGGGAATTGTATAAACAGTTTTATTTTATAAATAATATTTTAAGTTAATTATGTTGTCATGGGAATTGTATAAACAGTTTTATTCTATAAATAATATTTTAAGTTCATTATGTTGTTATGGGAATTGTATAGACAGTTTTATTTTATAAATAATATTTTAAGTTCATTATATTGTCATGAGAATTGTATAGACAGTTTTATTTTATAAATAATATTTTAAGTTAATTATGTTGTCATGGGGATTGTATAGACAGTTTTTTTTTATAAATAATATATTTAGTTAATTTCAAAACTAGTTCTTTTGTTGCCTTAGGTGAATCAAACAAAAAAAAATTGTTTAAATATATTGGACAATATAAACCCATGACTTATTTTTCCTAGTGAATGATGCATATCAGAAACTGACAAAGATTTTTGTTAAAGAATCTTTACAAGTGTTCAATTAATACCTAACATTATAAAACAGAAAAACACTGGATTGTGGTAGCCAGTGGAATTTTTAAATTACCACGATATATTTCTTTGAAAAATGTTCATATTCTCGAAAGCAATAACTTGTATTATTAAATATTGCCTCATGAGCTGGACAATATTTTCTTGTAACATAATAGACTATATACAAAACAAATATTTTAATATCTTTAGGGATCTTAGTTTCAAGATCTTAAAACTTATCAAATATTCTGCATGCTATTTCATCCAGCAAATGTTCAGATTTTGAGCAATTATGTCTTGGATCAAAAGTTACATCAACATCTAATGTAAGTAGCAGTTTAGTTAACAAAATTAAACCCACTGCTTAGCAAAAATTTATAAAAATCAGTTAAACCATTGCATGTATGTCCAATGGTTAAACGAGTATCCTCTGTTAATGATTGTTATTCTTTTTCCTTGCTTACTTCCGATTTTTGTTTCTTCTTTTCTAAAATTAGGAAGATATATATGGTTTCCATTTAAATGATTAAATCAAACATCAACTTTTTTCAGTGGATCATTTTTCTTAATTTTACAAAATGTTAAAAGCTTGTCAATAAAATGAACTGTTTCTGCAGTATCCTCTTCATTTAATAATCGATCAAATTAAACTGCTGCTACAGTTTGATCACAAAATAATTTTAAACAATTGAAAACATTTTACCATGATTTCCAATACAGTTTTGACTAATCCTGCAGAATTTTCAGCAAAACCTCCGTGATATTGTAAGGAAGCTTTTATATACACTTCATCAACCAGAAGAATGAGCTTTTTTTGATTTTCAAAAATTTTAGAAAATATGTCACCAAGAAAATTACATGTTCTCACACTGAGTTACTTAAAATCATCCCGAAATTGGTTATATAATGACTGAGACGCTACAAAATATCCAAATGCCTTAATAAGAATTTTAGAATCATAATAGTTTGTCCCAATACTTACTGGGGACATAATATTGATTCGTTTTTGTTTTTAATATTTTTCTTTTTATCAATTCCTTCTTTGCTGAGAAAACGAATCGCTTCATTAATCTGTGACCAGTGCTGAAATATTAAGACTCCATGTTTTGAAAGAGAACAAATAGTTGTATGTATACCAGCATGGTGGCATTCAAATTTTAAATTTTCAAACATTTTATTAAAAATATTAGAATACCTTTTTAAAATAATCAATTCAATTGTTATATTTAATTTGCGTTAGTGTTGACTGCGACTGAAAGAATGTCAAGAATAACATTCGCCCTCAGTCAGAGAATAAACACTTACACTATACATGCCTGTATTAAGGCTCCTTTTGATCACCACTTATCAAGGCCTGGGTGCCAATCGGTGAGAAGGGTTAAAAGGATTGTTGTTTGGACGAAGATCGCCGTCAGGAAAAGATTGGAAACAGTGTGTGGAATAGCAGAAGATTACTTAAGAGGACTTGATTTTCCAAGAGGACGGCTCGACAAGTATTTGTTTACATGAGACAAAGACGACCCTGCTGTAGTCGGTTGGGAAGCAGACTTGTAGTATCTTGTTCCACAGATGGGATTTTCTAGAAAAAAAAAACTCTGTCTATGGAAGCGATGTTTGGTTTTGGTACGAAGAGAGAGAAAGGAAGGTTCTTTTTTATTGTTGTAGTTAGACAAAAGATGATTATCGCAAAGACATGAGATGCCTATTGACCTTAGTTTTGAAAAGAACAATGCGATAGGTACGAGGAAAACAATCAGCAGAAAGAGAGTTCCACAAGCCTGCAGTTTTTGGAAAGAAGCTGTTTTACTGATAGGTAACCGCTTATCAAGGTCCCGGGGGGGCACTTGTGAATATAAGGGTTAAAATGAATATTGGTTGGACGATGATCGTCGCCACGAGAAGATTGATAACAGTGGGTGGAATGGGTAAAATATTACTTAAGAGGACTTGATTTTCCAAGAAGACGGCTCGACAAGTATTTGTTTATATTAGACGAAGATGATCATGCTGTAATCGGTTGGGAAGCAGACTTGTGGTATTGTGTTCCACAAATAGGATTTTCTACGAAAGAAACTTTGTTCATGGAAGTTCAGTTTGGTTTTTGGTACCGAGAGAGAGAAAGGATAGTTCTTTGCTCTTGTTGTGAATGTTTTACAGGGGGTGGGTAGGGATTAGTGCTCAGTCGAGCACCTACCATCAACATAATGCTCAGGACCACGCGGCAGGGAAACAGGCCGGGAGTTCCGCCTACATCTTAATAATCATAAACAAACCATGAGAGACAAATCCGATTTCGCAACATAGTTGCTTTTTGTGCATCTGGTGCAGTATATTAAGTAAACCACATTGGGACAATCGCAGGTCAGAGGAGGGAGTTTAAGTTGGATGTTGATGCCTGGAGATGTGAATGCGTCATTGGTGATGATGTGTTGGCATATATTGCATCAAGATTTGTTACATTTTTTTCTTGAGGTGCAAGGGTGTGGTGTATTTTGGTGGATGTTAGTAGAGAATGTAGGTTTAGCGGCTGTCGTTTTGCATAGATGGGAGGGCATATTGTATTGAAGGTGAGGTCATGTTGTAGCTGTTTGAATATCTTTTTGAGGAGGACGTGAAGTTTTTTGGTAATGTGGTTCAAATCAAATACCATTGATATTTGTGAGGATGATTTTTTGTTGATTTTTGTATGTTAGTAGATTTTGTCTGTTTATAATTGATGTGTGTTAATAGATTGTTTAATTATTTTAATTTTTTAAATATGTTCATAGAGGACGTGGTTAGCTAAAATGCCTACCTGTATGTTATATTCGATTGAGTCTGAGCAGATCCTGTTAATGCGCAGACATTGACTGTAGATGATGAATCTTTTTGTGGCAGCTGTTAAAGTTTAGGTAACCATGTCCGTGGGTGGACTTGGTGTAGAATGATGTGGTGATATGATTGTTGATGATGTTAACAAGGACGTCTAAACATCGGATGTGTGTGTGGTGGAGCGTTCTGTGACAATTGTTGTGACAATTGTTGTGACAATTGTTGGGGTGTTGGTAGAAGTCCATTAATGACTCTTCCCCATAAGAAAGAAGTATATGTAGTAATGTAGTGGTTTGATATGGTAGGTGTGTATGTATTTTTGTTCAAATGTATGCCTGTAGATGTTGGCATAGCTTGGAGCCACTTTAGTTCATGCATTCAACGTTTCAACGTACTATATATATATATATATATATATATATGGCTCACTGCAAATGAAACGGACCGTAAAAAAATATTTCACAGAAATGTTATGTTTTTTGGAAATGTGAAAAAATAAAAATTTAAATAAAAAAATAAAAACATAGTCATTGAAATATAAAATGTACCTCACTACTGGTCGCATGATTCGAAATCCCGGACTCCGAGTATTTTATAACTCAAATCCCGACATCTAGAACCACATGACCACAGCTAAATAGCTAAATAAACGGTGATAATTTTAACACTTATTCGGCGGCTATGACGTCAAGAGAGCGTTTAACTTAATGAAAGGAGCGATGCATATATAGGTAGCGACGTCATGCTGTGTCAATACTACACTTACAGTGCCCATCTAGAGGGTTTTCTAGGGGCTACAAATAATAAATATTTGTTTTGTTTAATATCTATGTACGTATACGATTCGTCCTTTTTTTAATCGGGAGACTCATCAGCATAGAGATATAACTATTCACTATATATATATATATATATATATATATATATATATATATATATATATATATATATATATATATATATATATATATATATAGTATGTTGGCTTATATATATATATATATATATATATATATATATATATATGTTAGAAAGAAAGAAAAACTCAAACAAACATTTTAAGTCATTTGCATTATAGTTTAGTTTGCCCCCAGAGTGGGGTGGGTACGTCAGATACTATCTAATGTTAGTCACTCTTTTTGTGAAAATGACTGAGAATATTTACACCATTTTCAGAATGTTTTGGAGGGTCTCTCTTACTCAAGATCAAATACTCTATTATTCACGTATCTAACATAAATAACACGTATAACACGTATCTAACATAAATAGAACATAAATTCCCTTCCTGAATGTGGTAGTGTCTTGTGGCCTAATGGTTATGGCTTGTGGAGTCTAGGTTGATTCTGTGGCAGGGGTTCAAGCGGTGCGACCGTTTGAGATCATCATCCTTACACTGATGAAAGCGAAAGCTTGATACGCTGGTGTATGTAGGTAACATTAATATTGTTATAAGCCCCTTTGATAAGATTACAGTTGATCCCTATTCGGGGAAGTTCAAAATAGACTGACACGTAGCTATAAGGCATATTCCGACAGTATTTCTAGATATGCCACCCTTCGCATAAATAGAACCTAAACTCCCTTCTTGAATGTGGTAATGTCTCGTGGCCTAATGGTTATGACGCTTGCTTGAGGAGTCTAAGTTGATTCTGTGGCGGGGGTTTGAGCCATGCGAGATTATCCTCCCTACACTTATGAGAGCAAAGGCTTGAAACGCTGGCATATGTAGGTACAAATAATTTAATATTATTTACTTGAAATTAATATTATATATATATAGTATGTTAGATATGTGAATAATAGAGTATTTTTGTAAAGTTCTGCTTTCAGCCAACAATGACACTTTTCCCCGCATCTCGGGTAAGTGTACGTTAATTTCAATTACTGTCGGACACGTGGGCATAGACGTTAGGCTTGTGATTCTAGGCTAAATCTACGAACAGTGTTCGATCCCATGCGACCCCCTGCAACCACCACTCCTGCACTGATGAGGTTAAAAAAAAACGAAATGATATCGTCTGTAGGAACAAAAACACTTTAATATTTAATATATATATATATATATATATGTTTTTGTTGTTGTTGTTGTTGGCTCCATCGATCTCGGGAGATCATGGGGGATGCGCGTCGTGGTCTTGGTCAGAATCGTACCCAGGGCTGCAACAGGCTGTGTAGTCTTTTTTTTTTCTTCTTTTTTTCTCATCTTTCTGTTTTTTTTTAACAGTGAGCATGTGATGGGGCGACTCTTGTCTTTTGTGCCCTGCGTGATCGCTTCTCCCTCCATCGGGTGTTTCTCCTCTCCTCAGCTGCACTGGTGATGTTCCGGATGACGGTTCGCCAACCTTGGCGGTTTAAGGCAGTGGTCTCGAGCTGAGAGGGGTTGAGTCCGCCAGCTTTAAGATCCCGCTTGCAGACGTCCTTGTAGCGGAGTGCGGGGCGTCCAGTACGCCTTGTGGCAAGCTCTCCAAATAGCATGTCTTTGGGGATGCGACCGTCGTTCATGCGAAGCACGTGGCCCAACCAGCGGAGGCGTCTAGCTCGCAGCATAGCATACATGCTGGGCAATCCTGCCTTGGCCAGGACGTCGATGTTGGTGACTCGATCCTGCCAGGTGATGCCGAGGAGTCTGCGGAGGCAACGAAAGTGGAAGGCGTTCAGTCTACGTTCCTGATGGGAGTAGAGTGTCCATGCCTCACTACCATAGAGGAGGGTGCTCAGCACAACTGCCCGGTATACTTGCATCTTTGTGTTAGTAGTCAGCATACCATTTTCCCAAACTCGTTTGGTCAGGCGGGCCATTGCTGTTGCTGCCTTGCCGATCCTTGTGTTAAGCTCAAGGTCAAGGGAAAGGCTGCCTACGATTTTCGAGCCGAGGTAGGTAAACTCGTCCACAACCATGAGGGTGTGTTTACCAATGGAGATGCTTGGAGCATCACTAACGTTCTGGCACATTACCTCTGTTTTCTTTATACTGATGGACAGTCCAAACTCGTTGCATGCAGCTGAAAAGCAGTCAACAAGACGCTGCATGGCCTCCTCTGAGTGTGCAGCAAGGGCAGCATCATCTGCAAAAAGGAGATCTCTGATGAGAACCTTCTGAACCCTTGTTTTGGCTCGCAGACGTGCGATGTTGAATAATCCACCGTTGCTCCTGGTGTGAATGAACACGCCGTCAACAGATTCATCAAATGCATACGAGAGGAGCAAGGAAAAGAAAATTCCGAAGAGCGTAGGGGCAAGAACGCATCCCTGTTTGACACCGTTTTTGATCGGGAACGGTTCAGAGCTCGATCCATCAAATTGGACGGTCCCTTTTATGTCTTCATGAAAGGACACGATTAGGCTCAGAAGCTTGGGCGGGCATCCAATCCGTTGAAGGAGGGCAAACAGTCCATCTCGGCTGACCAAGTCAAAAGCTTTGGTCAGGTCGATGAAGGCCAGATAGAGGCTGCCTCTGCTCGCGACATTTCTCCTGGAGTTGTCTTATGGAAGAAAAAAACATGTCTATGGTCGATCTGGCGGGTCTAAAGCCACACTGTGTCTCTGGGTAGACGCGATCAGCTAGAATTTGCAGTCTGTTGAGGAGGACGCGTGCGTAGGCCTTGCCGACAATGCTTAGCAGTGATATGCCACGGTAATTGTTGCAGTCGCTTCTTTCTCCTTTGTTCTTGTACAACGTGATGATCTTAGCGTGGCGCTTGTCTTTGGGCACAGTTCCTTCCTCCCAGCAGTGCAGCAAGAGTCCATATAGGTGCTCCAGGAGGGAGCTACCCTTTGCCAACTTTACTACCTCAGGTGGGATGTTATCGCTGCCTGAGGCCTTGCCGCTGGCTAGGGAGTCGATGGCTTTGCTGAGCTCTTCCATGGTGGGTTGGGTGTCCAGCTCGTCCATTCTGGGAAGCGATTTGGTTTTCGCAAGTGCTGAGTCAGTGACAGTGGTCTCCTTCGAGTAAAGTTCCTGATAGTACTCAACCCACCTTTCCATCTGTTTGCAACGGTCAGTAATGACCAGGCCTTCAGCTGACTTGAGTGGGGCGGTCTTGATGACGTTTGGACCGAAAGCCTTTTTCATCCCCTCATACATTCCACGCACATTTCCCAGATCGGCAGAAACTTGGATGTTCTGGCAGAGATGGAGCCAGTAATCATTTGCACAGCGTCTAGCAATCCTCTGTGCATCGTTACGAGCAGTACGGAGTGCCGCAAACGTCCTAGTGGATGGATCTCTCTTGTAGGCGAGGAGGGCATCACGCTTTGCAGCTATGGCAGGTTTGATCTCAGCAGCTCCCACCTCAAACCAGTCTTCTTGCCTCCTTTCTTTCCTGCCGAAAGTATCAAGAGCAGTCTGAAACATAGCCTCTCGGATGTGGTTCCACCTCAGCGTGACACTGTTTATTGGACAGTCTTCTAGGGCTTTGTCCATGGCCCTGGCGAAGCGTTCACGCAGCTCAGGCATAGCAGTTCCGACTGTATTGATGCGAGGCAGGGGCTTCTGCTTTGATCGGTGGGCATGTTTGGGGAGGAGGCGTATCTTGCTAGCGACCAGAGAATGGCCTGTGTCACAGTCGGCGCTGTAAAAGCTGCGCGTAACCAGCTTAAGGCGGGCGGTAGCTGGCCAGATGGAATTCGAAGATTCCTCCCAACCGACAACCCAAGGCGTCCCAGCTGACGCCAATTTGCCGGGACTTTTTAACCGGTAACTGCTGTCTCCCCGTGTTGTGTTGCCGCAGTGCGGCACCGGAGTGACCTCTCCAGGACGCGAACCTTGGCAAAAGATATGGAGGACCTGGGAATGCCCAGTCGTCAGGACCCCCCTCTCCAACCTTGCTGGCGGGATACCACGGAAAAGCGAGCCGATACAGTTGACGTCAGCTTGGCTGCAGGAGTTGCCGGGAGGTCTTGCAGTGCAGGGATCAGCCGCCTTCGGGGCTCCACTCCGGATTTTCTGTCGGGGTTTACTCCCTTAGCCTCACCCGTGTACCGGTGATCCACAAACCAGTGGAGGTTTGAAATCAGGGTTTTCCGTCCCCTAGATGGGCTACCATCCCAGGTTAACGAGCCCCATCTGCCCGAAGCAACTGGTTTTAAGGCGCCAGAGACCCGCCTTCGCCCTTTTCTCTTATTAGTAAAAGCAGTTCCGCCACGTGCAGGCTAAGAGTTGGACTTTCGTTGTCAGAGGCTATTAGAGACGCATGCCATATGGAGCATTTTACAGGTATTGAGAGCTTATCCCCAAAACCACCCCAGGCTGTGACAGCTTCTGTGGAACCAATATATATATATATATATATATATATATATATATATATATATATATATATATATATATAGTGTTTGTAATTCATTTATTTGGATTTGTCTGAGTTTACTTACCTACAGCATCGACATGTCGACATTTATGCAGGTGACACAACTATCTAATGATAGAGATATTTCTGATTTTCTCTCTTCCGATCTTGAGCACGTAATCCAATTGGACAAATATTGGCTGGTAACTTTTAATGCGTCTAAAACCAAGCTTCTCTCCTTTCACCATTAACGCTCGGATCCCCACTCTGTCGCAATTAAAATGAATGTCCTTCTGCTCGAGGAAGCCCCTCAGCTTTGATAAGGTGTTGGGACTTACTTTCACTTCCAACTTGAAATGTAATCCGCAGCTAAGGTCGCTGGAAAATGGTTGGACCATTCTACCGCTCCAGAAGGTATCTCACGATTGATGCCATCGTTTACCTGTATAAGAATCAAATACACCCACATCTGGGGAGGTGCCGCTCAGAGTACCATTTCCTGCCTTGACAGAGTACAAAACCAGCTTCGAAATTTAGTGGCCAATGCCATCTTCTCTTCCCTACAGCCACTTTCGCACAGAGGAGATATTGCTAGTCTTTCTCTACTCGATCGTTATTTTACTATTTTACTATTAGGTGATCGACTGATCTCCAATCTATGACCCTCTCCCCGTAAAATATTCACAACAAAAACTCGTCTAGCTACAACCACTGTCAATAAATTCTCTTTCTCCTTCTGTGTACCTAAAACTAAACGGAACTTTCATGAGCAAAGTTCCCTTCTTAGAATTGCTCGTCTGTGGAATACAATACCATAGGGCTACTTCCAAGCTGACTACAACATAGTTGTTTTCAAGTCCAATGGAAACAAATTCTTGCTGAGCCATCCTTTTAAATAGTCAAATTCTGCCCAGTTTCAACCATGGTTACCAATCATCACGGTGTTGTGTCACCGTCCGCCTGACAAAGTCTTTGAGTGGCTTTTTGGCCTTGATAAGCGGTGACTGTTTCGTAAAAGGAAAAAAAAGCAACGGTCGTAAAAAGGCAAAGCAGAAAAAGATCAGATCACGATAAACTATAAGGAAAAAAGGTGTGTTCATCTACTCAAGGGAGACAAATCAGAATACCTGATCATATACAAGTAAGATAATTCAGAAAATTCACTCGGCATAAGTTATCGCCCTTTAATTTTTTTTTTTTTTTTTTTTTTCCAACGGACTATGTATATATAGCTGACTTGGATCGGAATGGAGTATTATTCTGTTTGGCCCTAGTAAGCCATTCTCTCAGGCATTGCGTCCTATTTCGAGATAAATTATGCTATGATATCGCATTGACCCTATTTACAGATGTTTGGCAGAGGTTGCTGATAAAGAAAGACACAACTTCGTAACATGTATTTAATTTATCATCCAAATGTACGTTTTATTTCAAATCTTATAGAACACATATATAAATAATACTACACCTTGACCTTATCCCGAACCCTGGGTGAAAATATAATTCTCAGTAAGGTTTTATATTACAAAATGTTTAAACACATCTTTAATTCTAAAAGATTTATGTATTTGTTCTATAAGATTTGAATATACTAAGAATCAAAGATGTGTTTATAAACATCTTATAACATAAAACTTTACTGAGAATTATATTTTCATCCAGGCTTTGGAGTAGGCTCAATGTGTAGTATCTGTTCTGTCCTCATTCAGAGATGGGGAACTCCTTCTAGACTGAGGCAATTTAAATGTTTATCCCCAATTCCGAATGCCACCTTTTCGGGGAGCTAGATCTTCCGCAAGTTCAAAACCGACTTTGTATCAAACTTTGCTCTTGTAGGGAGACAAGTAAATTGGGATTATGTTAACGTAAACAAATGATGTTTTTTATTATTATTATTTCTGTTTCAAACGTCTCGTATTGTTATTCTCATGTACGCTGTTTTGTTTGTGTTGCGGGACCGACCAGGCGGGTGTCGATCGGCCACACAACTAAGAAAGTAGACACAAGCAAATGACGGCAATGACAAACACAAGTGAACAGTTCAAGAATCGGTGCGTTTATTTACCATATGGTGGTAATAACAATGGTGATGAGATTTGGTTGGTGACGTCACTGGAACGGGAGAGACTGGAGTGGCGCCTCTGGAGGCAGCAGACTGGAACGTCAGGCGTGGTGTCGTTGGAGAGAGACCAGCTGGGCAGATGTATGACGTCACTGGAACGGGAGAGACTGGAGTAGCGTCTCTGCAGCGGACTGGAACGTCAGGTGTGGTGTCGTTGGAGAGAAGTGGTGCAGGAGCTCAGGACTGCAGGGTGCTGGTGCAGGAACTCTGGACTGCAGGATGCTGGAGCAGGAGAGTGCTGGTGCAGGAACTCAGGACTGCTGATGCAGGAGTTCAAAATCGCATTAATAGCCCTGAAAAGGGCTGTTTGTATCTTTGCGACTGCTGTGTGCAGGAACTCAGACTGCTGACGACTGGTCCATCTATAGACCAAGTCGGACGTGGGAGCTTCCTGACCCCCCCCCCCCGGCTGAATCGGGTTTTTAAGTCGAAAACGGGAGATCTCATGTAACTTGACACATGGTAGACAAAATTAGAAATCCGAAGGGTTTGTCCGTCTAATTGACGAGTTTTATTATTGTTCGTCAACAATATGTCGAAAATTCGAATGTTGTTTTGAATTATCCTATTATTTTATCCGAAAGTTGTGTTGTCTTTGGAAATCTAACTCGTAGAATCTGAGATCACGAACTTTGTGCTTGAAATTTTATTTGTGTCTCCACTCGGTGACAGTGAGTTTTTCTTTTGTTATTTTGTTTATTTTTACAGTTGTGCAATAAAACGGTGCGTGCTTGGATGTTGAAGTGTACATTTTTATGTTTATTTCGGCTGTCACCGTATGAGTTTGCATGTGACAGTGTGTATAAATTGGGTAACCATTGTAGAGAGTGTGTGCATATTTTCGTGATATTTATTTTATCCGTGTGAGAGTATGTGCATGAAGTTGACTGTACGTGAATTTGTGAATGTTTTTTGTTGCGTTTGTCGTCTAAGTTCGACCCAGAGGTCTAGGCATGATTTAACGACGTGCCCCATGCGTTAGTTCTGAAACAAAAAGTGAAAAAACAACACTGATGTTTGGGTTTTTATATTACGCGCGAAATTCGGGAGGTGAATATTTCTGCACCTGTGGTTGGTTGAAGGAAGCTGCTGATTACAGATAGTGTCCAATCGATCGTCGATACTTTTGTAGCAGTTGTAAGACAGATCTATTTTGTTTAATATCTGGTGTTATGTTGAGTTGTGGTTAGGCTTGTCACATGCGCGATGGTTCCTAGATTTATATAACTGCATAGGTGAGAGAACACTTCTGCGCAGACGCAACTTTAGTTTCCGCTCAGAGAGTTTAGCGCCGAAAGATGATTCTGTTCCCGATTAGATTTCGTGACAAGACGTCCTATCCTGTTCTCGTTCTGCGCTAGAAACGGTCAGACGAGATGGAACTCCAGGATACCGCATTCTGCTTTAGACAAAAGTCAGCCTGCCGAACAACACTCTTTATATTCCAGAGTTCCCTTTCAATAAAGTTGATTTATACTTTAGTGGTGATGTTGGTGTTTTCCATGGAAGATAGTGACTTTTTTTATTTATTCAATATTCTTATTCAATTATAGGCAGATACGTCCAGACACGGTTAACTTTATCAAATGGCTTTCTTGATCCTGACATTCTTCCAGGCCCACCATCTTACCACAAAACCTTTAACAACATTCGCTTCTGCTGCTGCTCCCTATACTACGAACTATCCTATTCTGTAAACAAATTAGATTTAAAAATACGTTTGAAAAATAATATCTTAATTTAATCTTTATTAAAATTGTGTGAACAAATCTCTTGTGTATGTGTGCGTTTATCGCCTCTAAGAGACTTAAACATTTTTTTTTACCATCAATCGAATATTTAAAATTAAATTTAGAAAAAATCCTATTTAAGAAAATAATTACAAAATTAAATTTACCAGAATGCATATCGGTTTATTCCAAAACACGTCAGCTGTTTTAATATTTTTGTTAATAGTTGAAAAAAAAAAGAATTAGTAGTAAATGCGAATTTAGAGTATCCAGGAATGTTCCAAGTGAAGAAGGAGTTGGTTAATCTGTTGTTTAGTAGCTATGTTTATTTCGGCTGTCGCCGTATGAGTAAGCCTTGGATATTTGAAATGAATTCGAACGCCTTTAAACTGTCGTATAGAAAGTTATTCAAATTGTCTTTAAAATTATCCACAAATCCTCATGCACTAAAAGATTGACATCCAATAATTTGATAAATAGGAATTAAAACGATATTCTATCATCCTCATCTGGTCGTGCTAGTGTCACATATCCTCTTCACTCTCTCACGACATTTCGTTGTATCCTCCATCGTATCAGGTAGGTCTCCATAGATGCCCTGTGATGGAGAATAGAGCGAGTGTGCGTGAGAGATTCAAGAGAAACAATATTACCTTAACAAATTTAGTTAAAGTTTCATAACAATTTCGTTTAATCTGATGATTAAATGACACCGTAATAAGTAAATTTAACTTTCAAAATCATATAAAAAATTAGAAAATAAGAACATGTACTAAAAAATGTATAGTTTTAAAAAAAATGATGAAAGTTAAAAAATGAAAGTAACACCATTCTCGAGGAACGTATAATTTATACCTCTTGAAAAGTATTATTTACTTATCTCAAGGGAAGTAACTATGATAAAATTCTATCGTAGTTATTCCCCTTGGCTCACATATAAATAATTGAGTCTGCGCTGACAATGTACAGTACAACTACGTATTAGATCGACTACGAAAACGCGCATTTTAACTACCATCGAAGTAGGTGATGGTGGCTAAGTGGTTAACCTAGGTGTGCCAAGTTCGAATCCAGTTGGTTCCACAGAAACACTTAGGATGTTGGCAACCTTCACGTGGTTCCTCCTGTAAGTAGCCAATGTCTTTCTAGAAATAACTCTAATGATATCGCCAACAATAGAATAATCTGATGGCGAATGTGTACGAGTATGGTACCTTAAATCTTCGTTTGCAAGGCGGAGATCACGTGGTATAAGTAGCACCGTTTTTTAATTCCCTTACAAAAAAGGATCGTAAAACAAAAGAAAAGATTCTTTTTATTTTTGTAAATATATTCATTCAATTTTGACATTGAGTGTCAAAATTGAATAAATATAAATCACATTTGTTACAGTTTTCGTTTCAAACACATTCTGTTTATTTTCTTTAATAAATTAATTGTTTTTTGACATTACTTGTCTGTTTCTATTTCAACGATTTCATTTCCAGAAAACGAACAGCCCGGTATGTTTTTAGTCGGGACATAAAAACGGTGCTACTAATATCACGTGATCTCCGCCTTGCAGACGAAGATTTAGGGTACCATACTCTGATTTATAATAAATAAATAAATAAATAAATAAATAAATAAATAAATAAATAAAGGGGGGGAGAGAGGGTGTGTTGGTACGTAGTCATAAATAGCTAAAATTTCGAGCGCTCCTTGCTTTGGATGGACTTAAGATTTTTTTAAAGTTGGTACTCTTATAGATGATGCACCATGTTTCCGTGACTTCGCGTCGTCAACGTTCGGGCAGGTTCGGAAGAGTCCGAGAGTTGACGAAACTTTTAACTAATCAGGTTGCAGCAGGCATTCGACACTCAGGCTACAGCAAGCAGCCGATAACTTTTGGAAGAAATTAATCGCGTTCAATAACAAAAAAATAGAATTTTTATACTCTCTGCCAGCTCGTTGAATCTCGCGAAGGACTAATTGAAATTTTGAAAAACATGTAAAAAAACATTGAAAACAAATTTAAAAAATCAAAAAAATCAAACAAAATCATCATTTGAAACTTTCCGGTATACAAACAAAAGCATATTTTATTTGAAACCATTTGATTATGGTTCCTTTGATAACAAAAAAAAACAAACAAAATAAATAAATAAACATCGAATTAATAACAGTTGTTTAGCTATGGTTTGTTCGTTCTTTACTTTTATATATGTATTTTACTTTGGTTTTCTTCGTCTGATTTTATCGGCTGCCAGTCTTCAATTTAGCGTTAGGCAGTTTTCGCTTCATTTTCGCCTCGTCAACTCTCGGGCGCTTCCGTAACCTGCCCGAACGTTGACGACGCTTAATCACGGAAACATGATGCGTCATCTATAAGAGTACCAAAAAGTTAACTTTGCTGGTTACATGATAACAAATAAAACAAAAAAAAACAAATGTTGAGTTGAGGACAATACCGTCACAATTATCTTAACCCTTAAATGCTTTATTTTTTATATTGGTTTGAAAAACTTTTATCAAGGGAAAAACGTTTCATAGAGGTAATATACAGTAGTATGAATTATTTTTGGAAAAAAAATGTATTTATTGAACAAAAATAAATGATGTTGCAAATATGCAACAAATGGCATAGAATTGTATATATAAATAACAAAACACTACAATATATGCATCTAAATAATCATAATACACTAGAGAATCATAAAATAATTTTTACTTACCATTATAATTACCAGATTTAAAGGTTACGCTCTTGAATTAGGCAGATGACGCACTGATGACACTCGCTCGTGATATCGAAGATACTGATTATATTTAGCGGGTGTACTGATGCAACATCATACTAATACCTACTCACACTTGCCAACAGGCTCGTTGCAGATATGAAACAAGTTGTAGTTTGACACATTTTCGTTGAACATTATATTGAATAGGCATTTTGTTGGAATGTGTCATATTTGAAATAAAAAGCATTTAAGGGTTAACTGTTTATAGAAGTCATTGGACCCATTTAAGATAAGCTGAGTCCATTTAGTCTACGCGTTTAGCGATGAGAATGCTATTTTAAACGGAAGCGTAACCGACCGACCAAGCGACAGACCGACCGACCGAGATTCTAACAGAAATTCTTGGACGCATGTAATGTGAAAATCACTCCCCCCGGAAGGCTACTTACTATCCACCACTCATATCCGTTTGGCAAGGGCAAGTCGAAAAAGAACTTCGGTGTTGGGTCCGCCGTTGTTCCAGTCGGGACCTAAGCCCTTTCTGTTTGTCATCCCTCGTCGCACCATTAAAACATGACACAACAGACCAACATTATCTCTGTCGCAAATCTTCCTCATCTTCCTCTCTCTCCCTATCTATCTATCTATCTATCTATCTATCTATCTATCTATCTATCTATCTATCTATCTATCGCTGTTTTTCTTACTTGTAGAAAAACTCCTCATCCGCCATCTTCAGATACAATGAACTACACATTCAAAGAAGGCGATCTTTCTTTTATTGTGGGACAGTGCGACACGACAAATAACCGTGGGAATTGTTTTAAAGTTTGTTTGTTTTTTTGTTGTTTTTGTTTTTTAATGGAAATCGCTCCAGACAATGCATGAAGCTACTTGATGTAGGAAGCTAACACAAATACTACTTCAAGGTCAAAAACCTAGCCAACGATAAGTGTTAGATAGATTCCGACCCAGGAAACAGCAATTCTTCCCCCTTTGTCAGAAACATCGCTTATGGAATGTGAGGACTAAAAGACAAAATAAGGGAAGCTTGCAACAATGTATTAAACTTTGAAATAAACAAATGTAATATGTTATTACATCTTTATTTTATTGATCTTATCGAGTGCTGCAAAACTCGGAAGTCATTGGAGTGCCCTGTCGTCTTGGGGAGCCGGGCTGGAGCTCATACTAGCCCATATGGGGAAATAAATATGAAATAAAAAATTTTACACAAAAAAATGTTCTATCTTTTTTATCTTTCCCTATTTTGTATTTCTTGTTCATTCCGATTGATGCTATTCCCCTAATAAATTAGCAGGGTTTTACTCACTCCATTAGTCTGGGAGCGTCTCCCGCTCCTGAAAAAAGAGAGCCGCTCCTTTCCCCGCTCTATCTGCACCTTAAAATAACCGTTTTCAAAATTCAACATATTTCCAACATTATTTTCGAATATGTCCTTATTTACTTCCCTCCTCACCACCGGATAAAAAATGAACCCGTTTATTCTTGGCTGCAGCAAAAAGGAGCGTAGTTCAAGGAGCGCGTTCCTTTTTATAAAGACATGTTAATTATTCTGTCTAAATTCTAACACTGTTTTTTGGCGGCTCTTGCTATTACAATCCTTGCTAAAAAATGTTATTATGATTTTCATTTTTTTTATTTTATGCTAACGGGGGCTGTTTGGATGTATCCCGAGTATATGCGTGTTCGTTAAATCAAGCAATGTTGCATGCAAAAGCAAAAGTAATAATTTACAAACAAAAAGAGGTTGTTCGAATAAGACGTCTATTGAACGAGTGTATGTTGAATGATGAGATGCGCTGTGTGTATATGTGTGTTGTATGTAGAACATATATCGAGCAGAAACAGTCTGAATTGTGTATACAAAGAAATGAAGGTAGAAAGTCTCTGAATGCGTATAAGGAGAAATTGTCTCTTTCCAGGAATATGTATGTAGTGGAACGTCTCGTAGTGGGTATGCGAAGAAATAGAATCTCTTACCAAGAATTGTATGTAGTGGAAATTCTCATAGTGTATACACGAAGAAATTGAATGTCTCGCCGCGGTGAACAGTACGTGTGTTGGTGAGGAAACGTGTGTTGGTTGTTGTTTTGCCGAGGCCGGTTGAACAGAAAAAGAGCGTGATTTTTTTGTTTACACCGGTTTTTATAATCAGAAGGGCAGATAAGTCTGGTGTCGCTTTTCAGGTGAAAAAGCGACACCTAACGGGCAATCGGTGCAGTTGTGTTTGAAAAGGAGGAGGTAACTGCTACAAGGCCATGCAAATATCAAAAAATAAAAATAAAAAAACTTTAAAACAACAAAAAACGGTAGCATACTCCTTCCAGAGAGTTTCGCCGCATGAATGGGAACATAACTTCCGTCCAGGTGACGATTGTTCCGTCGTATCGACACGTGTCGATTAGCAGGTTATCCTGAATTACCTGTTAAAGAATCTTCAGAACTGTATTTTTTTAAATTTATTATTTAATTTATTTTATTTTTTATAAATCTGGTCATTATAATAGCAAGTAAGAATTATTTTATGATTCTCTAATTTATAATGATTATTTAGATGCATATATTGTAGTATTTTGTTATACATGTCAAATGTTATGCCATTTGTTGCACATTTGCAACATCATTACTTTTTTTTTCAATAAATTTTTTTTCCAAAAAATCATTTATATTTCTTTATATATATGTTTTATATATACCTATGAAACGTTTTTCAAACCAATAAAAAAAAATATTTTGCAGGTAAGTGTCGCCGTCCTTACACATACAGCGCTTGGTTGTTGTAAATTATATTCTTAACCCCTATTCCCACTAGATGAACTCGTCCGTCAGTCTTTCTTTCGTTGGGCCCAAGACTATTTAAGTGCATCTTCACTGTGTATTGTTTGCGAAAGTTTTATTTTGTAACTAAAACTTTTACCAAAGGTATTTTTTAAACATATTTCACCCCAAACAAGGCAGGCCGCCACTGTAGACGTAAAGGGTTACTGAGAATTTGGGTGTGGGTTTTGGGTGTCACCCCAAGTTGGAAGCAGTGCAGCGAGGTGTCTGTTTACATTAGTTTTAAACCTCTGCATGTCGGTACTGTCGGGGAAATAGGGAGCAGGGAGGGGGTTCCAGAAGCCAGCAGCACGAGGAAAGAAGCCATTGGAGTAGAAGGCTCTCCGGCATCTGGGTTTACGTCGAGGGGTCACAAGAGTAGTCAGTTCATCGGAGCATAATCCATTGAAATGTTTGTAAAACAAGCACAAGGGGCTGGGGCTTGGTTGACAGTGAGGGACCTATTAAGTTGGCGACTCTTTTTTTAACCTTGTCTAGGAGGGAGAGACTAGTCGAGATGTACCAGCCCAGATGTGACAACAATACTGCATGCATGGGCGGATAGTGGCTTTGTAGAGATACAGGATAATGTCAGGTGTCAGGAGTTTACTAGCACGCTAGAGGGAGCTCACCTTGCAATGTCTTCAATGTATTTGTTCCAATTCATGTTATCTGTGAAGGTTAGGCTGAGGAATTTGCATGTTGAACTCTCAGGTGGGGTGTTATTTGCCATAAAAATCAGTGGTTGGAGAGGTTTCTTGTAGTTATTGAAGGAATTGAGCTTTGTTTGTCTTTGCGGCATTAAAAGTTACCAACCATTTGTGACCCCAATCCACTACAGCCTGGAAGTCATTTTCTAAGGATTCAGCCATTGCCTCGGATATGGTCACGTCCGTTTTGCCCACATGACGAGAGTAAAGCGTGGTGTCGTCAGCAAACATACCAATCTCAGACACAATGTCATCAGGGAGATTGTTTATGAAGATCAGGAACAATAAAGGTCGAATGATAGATCCCTGGGGTACACAAGCATTTATGTCATGTTGCTTAGATGAACGGCCATCGAGGACAACCTGGATCTTTCTTTTGGTTAGGAAGGATCTAATAATTGCCCAGTAATACCGTATGAGCGTATTTTAGGAGAAGCCCTTTATGCCATATCTTGTCAAAGGCTTTGGATATATCAAGCGCTACTGCCCTAGCTCCACCTGCCTTGTCGAGTGTATGATACATGCGTTCAGAGATGACCGTTAGGATGTCTGCAGTGGTATTCCCAAATGGTCACCAATCTGGTACTGACCAGGCCCAACGTCGCTTAACTTCGGTGATCTAGCGAGAACCGGTGTGTCCACGTGATTATGCAAGTTTGTTATTGTGATAAGTTTTAATGAAAACAATAAAACAAGTAGTTTTTTTTTTGTTTAAGGTTTTCAAATTTTCTTAACTTTCCAAGCGAAGAGAATCGCGAAGTTTTTATCATATCATGATCACCATGTACTTGTTTGTTTCCACTAAAATACTCCCCATAACAGAACATTACAATCGTATTTACATGTATAAACGGAAATTGTTATGTGATAGGAATTTGCAAAAGTGGGCGTGGCTTATACCGAATTATGTATATTTAAACCGAATTATCATAAAACTTTTTATTTGATTGTCTGTGAAAGATAACAGCTTAAACATAATCTCTAAATAAATGTATTTTACGTGTGATTTTTTTAGAATGAACAATGTTCTAACGGAAACTAAAATACACAAAAATTCAGTGAAATTTCAAATTTTAAGAAATTACTGTTTAAAATCTTTTGAAAGATTATTAGGTTTATGGAACAATTTTTAAAGATTATTAGGAAATTAAAGTCTTCAGACACTGAATTTTAAAAAATGTACCTACTTTTTACTGAAAATTGCATAGCTATCTAAAAAATGTTTAAGTTAAATTAAAATCCGCTGTCGGTCAAACGTAAACAAGATGGTGATCGACATTCAGACATGTTTGGGAGACAATAACCGCAAAAATAATTTATTTTAATTTTATATAGACTATATGGTTTTGTAATAGTTTATAGAAATTGAAAATTATTATAAGATATTTTTTTATATTTTTGAAGAGTATAAAAAATGTCTACATTAAATTGACGGGTATGGAAGACTCGAACCACAATTTATTTCCCATTTTGTTATTTTTAACCTTGATGGTTTTCTAATAATTTCCCCTTAATAGATTTATAGTTTTATTAGACTGAATATGAACACTTCATTTATTTTATTAAAAATATACTTTTACAGTTTTAATTGCTTTACCTATTAATGCCATTTTATATTTCATTGAGCTCAATGAGATTTTATTTCCGTATCTGCTTCTAAAATAATAATTCGTGAAATTAATTTTTCTTCGGGTTATATTGATTTTATTAGCACGCAATTTAGGGCCGTTATCGTAATATATAATGACTACATTTAAAAAGATGTTTTATTGTTAACATTTACGGTGCTTTATTTTCATTCTAAAAAATGATGTGTTTGTAGGAGAGCGGACCTCAGCTTAGTAAGATATTGTGTCATAGACAATATGCTAAGATCCACGCTTACATTAAAGAGATATTTAAAAGAGTAAAAACAGATAAAACATGAAAGTTGAATGAGAGATAAGCATGCATAAGTTGAAGGAAGAATAAAATGTAGTTTAAAATTAACATATTTGCAAATTACAGAGCATGTCAATTGTTCAGTTAGAGAAACGATAAATGTTCATGCCTATGATTTATGAGCATGTATGTATGTATGTATGTATGTATGTATGTATGTATGTATGTATGTATGTATGTATGTATGTATGTATGTATGTAGTGCAGCCATATGTGAGGATTGGCGTTAGTACGTCGAAGTGTGTGAATGTGCGTGCGAGCGTAGAGTTGATATGTAGTTAAGGCATTTGTATGTGTGTGTCTGTCAGAAGTGTGAGGTTGCGTCGTTGAAGAATGATAGGAGTGTACTCCTCTCTCTCTCTCTCTCTCTCTCTCTCTCTCTCTCTCTCTGCGTGTGTGTGTGTGTGTATGTGTGTGTTCGTGTGTTTAGTAGTAAGCCGAAGCGCTGGCACCGCTCGCTCAAAGGCGAGGGTAACCGAACTTGTATTCTCTGTCTCTGTTAAGTGTACGAGAGGCGGAGAGAAAAAGAGGAAAGAGGCAGATTTTGTTGCGCGGTCTGCTTTTATCTTGTTTGACCAGTGGTTTGGCCGACGTAGTTGTGAGCACCCCACGTGATCAACATTTTTGGCTTTTTGTAAGACTGTCTCAGGGAGCTGGTTTTATGGCCTCAGTTTGAGCGTTTGTTGTTGAAGTGAATTTGGGATTTTTTTCTGTTTACGCCGATGATAAAATATTAGGATGTCAATCCCATATGCTTTTTTTAAATATAACTTTAGTAAGATGTTTTTTATTTAAACGAAATAATATATTTTCACTATGATTCCTAATAAAATAATGGGTTTATTATATTTTGTGATCATTAATTAATAAATACTTAAATTTTATTAAAAGTGGTCGATTTTCTGAATTTTGATGAATTTTTAATTTTGGGATATTGACGCTTGCTGTTGTTATCGTTGTTATTTTTTTTTTTAGATCTAAGCAAATACTTTTATTCGTTTATCACATGAAAGAGTTGATTCCCTTATAACAAGCATGCTGACGCATTTTCACAAGCATAACAGTTTCAGCCATGAAGAATTACTATTTATTTTTGACAAATGTTATTAAGTGCGATTCAATTTTCATCAGGCATTGCCAGCATTTTATTAAAGAACGCTAAATAAGTAGATTCCCGATTCTCCTACTTCAAATTCATCTAAAAATATGTAAAAGAGATGTTGGTGCTTCTGTATAAAAGGGTCAAAAAAAAAAAGAAAATTCTATCTTTAATTTTGAAGAGTCAAATAACAGGGGGAGATAATTCAAAGTATTCCCCCAGGATTTATCTAAAAATGTATTTTAACGCTCTGAACTTAGAGGATATGTTATGTTAAATCAGCGATAATTCCAAAATAATACACTTCTCGTAAGCGCACAGATTAATTTCAGGTGCGAAATTGATTTCAATAAATCTTTGTAATTGTTATTGGTACCAAATACCATAAAGCGTTGTGATTGTTTGATTCCTAAATAATACTTTTACGTATATATATATTTTTTTACTTTACTTTAAGTTAATTAAAATGCATAACAGTAAAATACCTTTGAAGATAAATCCTGGGGGGGGGGGGGTTGAACACTTTGAATTATCTCCCCCTGTCATTTGATTCTTCAAAATTAAAGATAGAAATTTTTTACGACCCAGTAATACAGAAGCACCGAGATGTTTTATCAATAAACGTTTTAAATTAAGGTGGTTAGTGTGCTGCTGCTGCTGCTGCTGCTGCTGCTGCTGATTATGATGATGATGATGATGATGATGCTGCTGATGATGATGATGATGATGATGATGATGATGATGATGATGATGATGATGATGATGATGATGATGATGATGATGATGATGATGATGATGATGATGATGATGATGATGATGATGATGATGATGATGATGATGATGATGATGATGATGATGATGATGATGATGATGATGATGATGATGATGATGATGATGATGATGATGATTTAGCAGGTGCTAACTTCACCTTATTTCTTGTTTACATGGATACTGGCGTTTGGATTGCTATTGTTAAGCAAGTCGGTCTTCTGCATAGAGCTCACGGAGATCGTGCCTCAGGATTGTCCTCTTTGCATGAAGTCCCCCTCGTTGGTCGCAGTTATTCGTTAATCTACAGAATTGCATGTGTTTTCCTCCGACATCGAGAACAGCAAGACTCAGCGTTTGTATGCGAAGTCGGGAAGGTTCGGCGCGGAACACACAAACGAATGATGCAGAAGCAACGTTTTCACTAACACTTCCTGATGCCGAATCATCTTGGATTTTCACGTGGTAACAATACTCTATGCATAGAATAAACGCGAGTTTATTTACCTCCTCTCATGGTCAGGTTAGACACAAAGTCAGGTGTTATCTGAAAAGCCAGTGCACTAAGATTAGCGCACTCTGGTCTACAAAAATTCCTGAGCAACCTCGTAGGCATTGCCACAACGACCCACCCGTCTGTCGGACTGATGGTTGAGGACGTATCCCCGACTGGTACGGACATCTACTCAAGCTGTGACAGGTAAGACTTATGAGTAACGGTAAGAAAGGGGTTACTCTATACTCCCTAAAGCCCCAAAATTGGGGCCTAACCACCGGATGTACTTTACGGTCATACACAGGACCCTTCTTTGTAGAGAAGACGCATTGTTCGTTACAAGGAAAAATGCTTTTGTAATAATAAAAAATAAATATTAGAAATAGAGTGCGTATTTCTTGTGTGTGAAACAAAAGTAAATGGAGATGGTCGCGTTGTTTTCGCGCAGATTCTTTCAAGTGATGGACGCCATTAACGAAGTCTTCTTCTGTAGTTCCTCCTTGCCGCCAATGGTCTGAAGCCCAATTCACCAGAGGACTAAAATGGCGCCATTGTCTTCGGCGCTATCCACTGTCTGATCAGGAAATAGGTGCGTCGTTTCTCTAGGATAAACGACGTCTGGCCTTTGAGTACAAGCAAAGTGCTGTCAGTGTGCAGCAATAAGAAGTACCTAATTATTCCTTTCGAGATGTCTGATACAAGGATACGCCAGCCCTACTACAGTTCGTCTGCCGGTCGCCAATTTAATTAATGTGTTTTAAAAGAGAAAAATAAAGCGGGAAATGCTCAAAAGTATTGTACAATGTAGTGTAACAACATTATATATATATATATATATATATATATATATATATATATATATATATATATATATATATATATATATATATTGGTACAGAAAAATTAGTACAACATTCGTACCGTCGGTTTCAAGCACAGAAGGACTTAGCCATCCGGCCCTCTTAAGCTTCTGTTGTCATCTGTTTCGGAAATGTGAAGTCACGTGTCACTCTCGTTTGGACGAGTTATTTGCTTAGAGTGTTATGTATGTTTGTTTAAATTTAGTGTAAGGAAGGTTTGAAAAAAGGAGGAGGGGTGAAAAGTAACAGTTGAGGTTTAAACCGGAGAAGCTTTAAAGAGATATTTTTTTATATCTCTTTAAATAGTAAAATGAAAATAAAAAATTTAAAAATAAAAAAATAAAAAATATATATATATATATATGTGTGTGTGTGTGTGTGTGTGTGTGTGTGTGTGTGGACCGGCAGTAATTCGCATCTCCTACAGTAAAGATTGCATAAGCATGAAACATTGGTGTCTGTAGGTAATAACAATAAATATTTATTTTTAAAATATTGTTATCGCCCCCTTAAAAACAAGGATTGGGCCTTTAGGTGAATTTTAAAATAAGCAGTCGCACTAGTCGTAAAGCGATGTCCCGTCTCTGCTGTTGAACACTATCTAACTAAAGTTGCTGTATATATCCGCTAATTTGATATTTACAGAGTTTAAATTATTTTCATTTCCACGTTATTTGATGGTTGTCTAAGTGTTGAATATCAGGCTGCAGAGTCAACGGTAACTCTGAAACTGGGTTCGAATCCTTCGACCGGAAGTAATTAGCAACTCGCACACTGAAGATCGCACAAGCTTGAACACTGGTGTCATTAGGTAGTAACAATAAATATTTATTTTATATATTTACATATATATATATATATATATATATATATATATATATAGTGTGTAGATTTCAATTTTGTGTAGAGAATTTGAATAACAGAGCTCAATGTAATTTAAACAGAGCAAAACAGAATTATAAAAAGAAAAACTATACACACATTAAGGTTGTACACATAATAACTTATTTCGACCCCTTTAATTAGGTCTCCTCAGATGTATAGACAACCACGTCAAAAAAAAACGAATAATGAGAGAAATTGATCGTCTTAAAAAGATAAATTCCCTTTTGTGATTGGTCTATGTAAAAAGGAGGTAAATGTTAAAATAATCGAGGAGGGGTGACAGAAGTAAGATTAATTTTTTAATATATGCAGAAATATAAAAATATAAAAATATATATAAAAAAGAATTCTTTTTTGCTATTTAAACAAATAAATCATCTCATTTAAAATTTCGAATGTGAGCTTTATGGGTAAAAATATATGATGAAATATTCGAGCGTTCACGATTAAAAACTACGTTTAATTATTTACGATTAAAAATTAGAAGACGAAAATGTAGGACGAAGATTTCGGTTTAGATTAGAACATATTAAAAATTTAAGTTGTATAGCGTCAAGATTCGAGATGATTTACACTATGGAATTAAAGTTTAGCGACAATTTAAAAACGGTTTATTTACAAAATTGGTAAAGATTCGGGCGTTCACGATTAATTATTTATGATTAGAAATAAAAATAAAAAGACGAAAATTCAGGACGAAGATTTCGATTTATATAGGAAATTATAAGAAAACTTAATTGGTTATAACGTCAATACGGAATTAAAGTTTAAATTTTTAATATGTTCTAATCTAAACCGAAATCTTCGTCCTACATTTTCGTCTTCTAATTTTTAATCGTAAATAATTAAACGTAGTTTTTAATCGTGAACGCTCGAATATTTCATCATATATTTTTACCCATAAAGCTCACATTCGAAATTTTAAATGAGATGATTTATTTGTTTAAATAGCAAAAAAGAATTCTTTTTTATATATATTTTTATATTTTTATATTTCTGCATATATTAAAAAATTAATCTTACTTCTGTCACCCCTCCTCGATTATTTTAACATTTACCTCCTTTTTACATAGACCAATCACAAAAGTGAATTTATCTTTTTAAGACGATCAATTTCTCTCATTATTCGTTTTTTTTTGACGTGGTTGTCTATACATCTGAGGAGACCTAATTAAAAGGGTCGAAATAAGTTATTATGTGTACAACCTTAATGTGTGTATAGTTTTTCTTTTTATAATTCTATATATATATATATATATATATATATATATATATATATATATATATATATATATATATAAATAATTAGCCTGACTATTCCCTGCAGGGAGGATATACCGACGCCTCTGTGTAACTTAATTGCCATAAATATAGTGTATATACTCTACTACTAAGCTCTACTCACGCATTAAGTACTGTAGACGTAAAAACTGAAAATCTATACACAATATATTATATCAGCTTATAATATTATACGTGTATGAAATAATTATTTCGATTAAAGTAACTTTTTATTTTTACTATATTTTATTCATATTTCCATTTCTTTTTCTTTTCTTCGCTTTTTTCTTCCACCTTTCCCGTTTTAACGTCTCTGCCGCAGGCGTTTTATTATTCTTTATTGTTTCAAATAGTTAAACACGTGCCAATAAAATCTCGTTGTGCGTTCTTCTTTATCTCATGTCTTTACCGTTATCAAATTAATTTAAAATCTTCACTTTTTCTGAAGACGTTCGTTGATCCGAACGAAACCAGTCAAATTTCTTTTTTTATGATTTATTCCTGTATTTAAATTTGTTTTCGCGTTTATTTTCACACAGACACACACACACACACACACACACATATATATATATATATATATATATATATATATATATATATATATATATATATATATATATATATATATATACCAAATCTGTCAAAAAATTCAACGCCCACCACACAGCCAGACTTGAAAACAGACTTACAAAATTAATCTCAGACAGCAAATGGAAAACCTTAGGACGCTCGGATCTTATACAAAACCTCGCGAGTCAAAGACTTTCAAAGATAGAAACTGAAGCTCTCGGTTTCAGTTTAAAATTCGCAACTGGAATACGTTCAAATATCACCACCAACACAATTTTAAATAATGAAAGACATAAAGACACCGACTTCAAAAATGTTTCATACAAGGAATTATTTCAACCACAGCCGCTCTACCCAATGACTCAGTACTAAAAGATATATAGACACTTTCAAACACTTAGCCAATAACAATAACATTATTCTATCACCTTCAGACAAGGGATGGGTAATAGTAATTATGGATAAAAGCCTATATTTAACGAAAATATCTACACTATTATCAGACGAAAACACATACACAAAAACAGACTTAAAATCTATAGACAAAAGCATCGAATATTTTAACAAATCCTTCAAACCCATCATAAAAAACGATAAGAAATAGATACCATATATCGAATACCACCTCATTATTTCAACATTATACGGCCTCTCCCAAACTCATAAACCGGACATCCCCATGCGCCCCATAATATCTGGCATCAGTAGCACCACACATAAGATCGCACGAGCCATACTTAACATTCTTACCCCACTAATCAGCGCCATCAGCCCCCTCCCATATACAGAACTTAGGTGACTTATGAAACAAGATAAAAAACATTAACGTAGAAAACAAAAGTACGCACAGCTTAGATGTAACATCACTATACACTAATGTCACAGTTATAACATTTTTAAACTTATTCCAAATGCACCTAAAAAAAACATCAACTTACCATTTTTCCCCAACATTTTAATAGAAATAATCAGACTTATTACTAACATGAAATATTTTCAATTCGACAATAATTTCTATAAACAAAAAGTCGGACTCTCTATGGGCAACCCTCTGAGTGGCACACTCGCTTCTTTTTCATAGAATTCCTAGAATCTGGCCCCTTTTAAATTTAGATTACCTCCTAACACTGTGTATCTTAGATATATTGATGACATTCTAATTTTTCTTCGCGAAAACACACAAATTGAAAACCTCAAAAACAAGTTAAATACAGTTTAACCCTCCATAAAATTTACATATGAAACAGAAATAAATAACTCAATACCTTTTATAGACACACTCATAATAAAATCAAACAACAAACTATCTTTCAAAGTACACCGCAAAACACCCCACAAAAGCGACTATATAGATTTCTATTCACACCATAACAACGAAATAAAAACAGGTATGATAATTGGCTTTTGCCTACGTGCTCTCACAATATGTAGTCCTCAATATATAGATGAGGAAATCAAATACATCACAGGTTCTTTATAAACACTGCAATACCCCACACATTTAGTACTAAATGTAAAGAAAAAAGCCCTACAAATATTCTCGGAAAAGTATAAAGAAAAATCTCAAACACCAAACATTTCTCTCATAAATAGACATCTTCTTTTACCCACTCATTCCAATGACACAATAATTTGCGACACGCTTAATAAACTAGGAATTCCGACAATACAAACCACATTACAAACTATAAAGCAAACATTAAACACTACAAGACAATTCCGAAAAAAGTCCACATCTAACGCTGGTATATATATAATGTCCCATGTAAATATACGTAGAGGAAACTCAACGGGAACTGAAGAAGATGCTTGATGAAACAAAAGATACATAAAAAAATAGCAACTCTCACGCAGTACAACACGATCATTCGTTTAAATTTGAACATGCTAAAATTATTACATTCGTTTCAAATAAATCCCGAAGAAGACTTCTTGAAGCAGCACTCATTACAAACTCTAATTTTGCTATTTTTTTTCTGAATGTTCTTTTTGGGCCGTTTATGTATAACGTGTCGATGCAGGCGCTGATGAAGTGACTTTTGGACAATCTTTAAAAATTATTTTTTTAAAGTATAAATAAAATAAAGTATTTCCAAAATGTTTTGAAAACGATTATACGCCAAATTGGACTTGTTGTTGGCACTCTAGGAACGCAAAATGTAATGACTTGATCCTTCATATGTTATATATATATATATATATATATATATATATATATATATATATATATATATATATATATTAATACAAGTGTGGTTAAAAACAACAGAACTTTTCTGTTTTGTTAGTCCTTTTTTATTTTTTCAATTCATCGAATGATTTTTTTATGTTGACATCGAATGAATTAATAAATGAACCGTATGTTACACGGACGTTTTCGACTCCTTCTGGAATCATCATCAGGTGTTTGATGGTATAAAATGGTAAAAAATGATTCCAGAAAGAGTCGAAAACGTTCGTGTAACATACGGTTCATTTATTAATTCATTCGATGTCAACATAAAAAAAATCATTCGACGAATTGAAAAAATAAAAAAGGACTAACAAAACAGAAAAGGTCTGTTGTTTTTAACAACACTTGTATTAATGAAAAAATGCTGCCTAAATACACACACACAACATATATATATATATATATATCCTACAATCTTTCGACAGTGTATCAAATATACTGCTATAACAACGTTGACACATTCGTTAGATCACCGAAGTTAAGAGTGGTCAGTACCAGATGGGTGACGATTTGGGAATATCAGGTACTGTATGCTTATAAATATAGTCGGGAACTATTTTTGCTCGCCCTTGTATCATCACACGAGACTCCAATGAATCCATCTTCAAAATTTATTTGGAGAAGGATCAACCGACCCGGATGTATGCTGTCTCCACAGATCAGATCAGTGTATCAAATAGACACGTCCGCTGATCAACAGATAATTATGAATTTAGGAACACAGTTGCTAGGCGTAAGGGGTAATAAAGTTGGGTTATATTAGTTTAATTTAGTTTTATGCAAAAGTGATAAAAACGAGGTGGAGGCCCTTTGTGAAAATTCAGATAGCCTCGATTTTTGTAAAATTTTAAAAATAGGTATTAGACATCAAGTAATAAATATTCTGCAAATGTCAGTTTATTTTGAGTATTATAAAAGTTTTATAGTGACATGATCTGGGAACAACCTCCCTATTGAAAGTTCAAATATTTCATATGTGCATTTATAAATTGCATTCATTATTATATTATGAAAGTTTTATAGGGGCATAATCTGGGAACAACCTCCCTATTGAAAGTTCCAATATTTCATATGTGTATTTATAAATTGCATTCATTATTATATTATAAAAGTTTTATAGGGACATAATCTGGGAACAACCTCCCCATTGAAAGTTCCAATATTTCATATGTGTATTTATAAATTGCATTCATTATTATATTATGAAAGTTTTATAGGGGCATAATCTGGGAACAACCTCCCTATTGAAAGTTCCAATATTTCATATGTGTATTTATAAATTGCATTCATTATTATATTATAAAAGTTTTATAGGGACATAATCTGGGAACAACCTCCCTATTGAAAGTTCAAATATTTCATATGTGCATTTATAAATTGCATTCAATATTATATTATAAAAGTTTTATAGGGACATAATCTGGGAACAATCTCTTTATTAACAGTTCAAATATTTCATATGTGCATTTATAAATTGCATTCATTATTATATTATAAAAGTGCTATAGGGACATAATCTGGGAACAACCTACCTATTGAAAGTTCAAATATTTGATATGTGCATTTATAAATTGCATTCATTATTATATTATAAAAGTTTTATAGGGACATAATCTCGGAACAATCTCCCTATTAAAAGGTCAAGTATTTCATATGTGCATTTATAAATTGCATTCATTATTAAATTATGAAAGTTTTATAGGGGCATAATCTGGGAACAATCTCTCTATTGAAAGTTCAAATATTTCATATTTGCATTTATGAATTGCATACATTATTATATTATAAAAGTTTGATGGGGATATAATCTGGGAACAGCCTCCCTATTTAAAGTTCAAATATTTCATACGTGCATTAATGAATTGCATTCATTATTATATTATAAAAGTTTTATGGGGACATAATCTGGGAACAGCCTCCCTATTGAAAGTTCAAATATTTCATATGTTCATTTATAAATTGAATTCATAGTCATCAGACATCAATTGAGCGAGATTCCCTGAATTTTAATTTTTTCTTAAGTCTCTTAAGCGTAATGCTTAAATTTGAGAATTGTTCTAGAATAAAAATAATGTCATCAATTTTGATCAAAATTAGAATAAGGATTGTAGACATAAGGGTTAATATCCTTATATCTGGATTTAAATCTTTGTAAAGCGGACATAAAAGTGGTGTAAAACTTTTCTGTTTAAGGAAGAAATTTTACCCGTCCAGTTAGTTTTAAGACGGTTGATGAATATCTAAGCAATTTCCGGTTCTTCCCCTTTTCATTTACCATATGTATATAAATATATATATATATATACATATATATATATATATATATATATATATATATATACATACATATATATATATATATATATATATATATATATATATATATATATATATATATATATATGAACTTCTTTACCGTCAGTTAGCGATTACAAACGTGCTTTTTTCTAGCACACCGAAACAATTTCAAGTTATGAGGAGAAGCGAGAAATCAAATAACCCGTCGCCTGAAATGAATTCCAAAATTAATCTTCCACTTTATAATAAAAAGTAAAATAGTATATATATATATATATATATATATATATATATATATATATATATATATACTATTAGTATAGTAATATATATATAATAGTATAGATGAAATAAAAAAACTACAAGATACTTTTCAAAATAATTCAGTTCTTAAATTCACTCATGAGCTTAATGTTAACAATAAAATTCCGTTTTTAGATGTTCTCATTGACTCCAACAGTGATGCATTCATCACCTCTCCCTATAAAAAAACTACATCTATTAACACCTGTATTTTAAGTTTTATCATATAGATATAAAATTGCTATGGTCAAAAATCTATTGAACCGTGCAAAATTAATCTCCTCATCCAAAAAAATATTTTTTAATGAATTAAAAAACATAAAACAAGTCCTAATTAATAATCATTTTCCCAATTATATGGTTGATGAACAAATAAAATTTATGATTAGAAATTTAGATAATCCTACTTATAAGCTAAATAATTCCCACTACATAAATTTATTCTATTGTAACCAAATGCATCCAAACTTTAAATTGGATGAAAAAGCTCTTAAAAATATAATACATCGCTATATATCCCCCACCAATTCTGATGATAAAATACGATTTATCATTTATTATAGAAAAAATGAAAACATAAAACTATGTTGTTAAAAATAACACTTCCCAAATCCAAAATACATTAGGAAGAACCAATGTAATATATCAGTTCCAATGCCCTATGGGAGAATGTATCTCCGACAACAATAAAAAAAAAACTAATTCTTACATAGGTTTCACTTCCACAACACTATCCCGAAGACTCACCCTACATCTCTCCGACACTAGCTCTATATGCCAACACCTAAAAAAACATAATTGCACCCCCTCCCAATATAGAAACATCCTTGTTAACAATACCAAAATAATACACCATGATACCAATATCAAAAAATTAAAAATACTCGAAGCCCTCTACATAAAAACTAAACATCTCACAATTAATAATGTCAATTATGAAACTAGTCGCAACATTTTAAAGTGTCTAGCATAATAATTAACATTACCAAATTCTTAGCTATTAGGTAGTTATGCGTTTGAATTGTATGCACTTTATTTAACGTCATCAATTTCTTAACGGTTTAAACAGTCAAACTTTAAATCTCTCGTATGTGTAGAACGCCATCACGCTCTCATGTACATTTCAACTTTACAGACGCGTTTTCAAATATAAACTACTTGCCGTTATAATTCAAAAATGAGCACAACAGTAAGGACACTAAAACTAATACCGCCTGAAGATGATTTGACGATTCAAATCGAAAGTACTTGCAAAAAAGAAAAAAGAATGGAACAAGAAAGCCATGGATCATATTTATATCAATTTGACCGACACATTAGATGGACAATTCAGAAAATTGAAAAAATTAAAAAAGTCGCATCAAACAAAACCACTCCGTGTTATTTAATAATGTTTGCCTATCTATATATATATATATATATATATATATATATATATATATATATATATATATATATATATATATATATATATATATATATACGTTACAAAATAACACATACGGGTCTTCCCTTGTAGACCATTTACTTAAAAACCCGCCGTGCGCTAGGAATTTTAGCATGGACTACTTCACCATTCTCAGTCATGCTCACTCATTATACCCTGTAAAAATCTTGGAGACGATCCACGTTCGTCTTAAACGTCCCTCACTTTGTAAACAAAGGGAATGTCTATTGGGACTAGATGTGATCAGTCTCTAAGATTCATCCTCCATTGTACATATACCATAACGCTATGTTATTTTCTGTACTCTCTCTTTTCACCCCCCTTTTTTTAAATCACTCATGTTTTTAAAATCCCTGGATACAGCCTTTGTTAAGAGAGAGCAAAACCGGGATGCTGGCGTTTTTTTTTTCTTGATTAACTTTTAATTATGAACGATAAAATTCGTATTCCCTTCATGCTTGCGATAATAAAATGTTGTACTCCCCAAAAAATCATTATATATATATATATATATATATATAGATATATATATATATATATATATATATATATATATATATATATATATATATATATATATATATAATAAACGTAAATAAATAAAAACAAAGTTTAAATAGAAAATTAAAAATTTAAAAACTATGTATTCTGTATGTATGTATTTAAATTGGTGTCTATACCCTGTGCTGATTAAAAGAACCGATATTAAAAGATTAAAAAATATATATATATGATATGATATATATATATGATATATATATATATATATATATATATATATATATATATATATATATATATGATACTTAATTTGAAAAATGTTTATAATTAAATATAAAAAAATTTTTTAATATTTTAAATACTCCCGATAATGTTAAAAATATTGTAGATTTACTTAGTTATTAATGGGCTAACGGAAGTCACCTAAATTTACGGATATAAAAATATAATGTAACTAAGAAAAGAAAATAAGGAATAAGATGACTAAAAACCCGAAGAAAAAAGGAATGAACTGAGTGAAAAAAACAAAGGACAGTACTAAAATGGGTGACCATTTGGAAATATCAGGCGCTGTATGTGGACACCTAGCTATGGGAAACCCCGCAGTGCCAAGCGTAGCGACTAAGACAAAATAATCTGAATGACTGTCGCCAATAATGCGGACGGAACCCAGGGAGGGGTTACTCCTCCAGGAATGATAAAAAACAAACCCTGATGGTGATGGTGATGGTGATATATATATATATATATATATATATATATATATATATATATATATAATTTATTTGAAAACTATATGTTACATATTTCAGAAACGTACCGCGGTTTCATCCAGATGGGTTGATTTTTAAATTTAAAAAAAAACTATGCCCTAGTGGAATCGTCGGCGTACTGAATGAGGTCAAACCGCGATGAGAAATGGGGTTATATCGATGAAAAAAAAGCGGTACATTCCAAAAAACCTGTGCATATATATATATATATATATATATATATATATATATATATATATATATATATATATAACATTGAATACAAATTTAAAGATAAATAGTTTATCCTTAAATAATAATCTATCGTGATTATAAAAAATTCCAATATAGCGAATAGAGCAATAAATTCACAAGATGAATTATCTCAATAAAAAGTTCTACAAATACAATATTTATTAACATATCGGAAGGAGTCTCATTATCCTTAACCCATGGATTTTCAAAACAAAATTCTTTCCATCAGAGGATAAAAATCGATGCCGTAAATATTACCGGTAAGATGAAACTTCGAAAATTTATACATATATATATATATATATATATATATATATATATATATATAAACACGTAGATACAAAAGAATCCTATGGATTCAAAAGCCTAAAAAACGCTAAACCAATAGATCTCATGACTAGCTTTGAAAATGACCTCTTAAATGTTATTAAAAACTTAGAATTTCACAAACAACAGAATAATTTCCAAAAACAATTACACACCATCGTTAAAAACATAAACAACTCTAACAAAATATTCGTAAAAGCGGACAAAACTAGAAATTTTTACAAAATAGATAAACAAGTGTATAACAAACTACTAACAGAAAATATTACAAAAAACTACAAAAAACTAGATACAAGCGAACATAACTACATAGATATAATAAATACTGAAAGTAAACAAATCACAGATAAACTAAAAATTAGCAACAAAGTTAGTAAGTTAAAACCTAAGGAAGCCTATATCTTATTTAAAGACCACAAAAGTAACTTTAACAATAACCCTAGCACTCGCTTAATTAATTCGACCAAACCAGAAATAGGAAGAATCAGCCAAACAATTCTATCTAGAATTAACAAACAAATAAGAAAAGACCTAGAATTAAACCAATGGGTGAATACTGTCGACGCAATCACTTGGTTTAACAGTATAGAAAATAAGAACAACTGTACCTTCTTACAATTCGACATAGTGGACTTCTACCCATCCATATCAGAAGAACTCTTCAATATCGCCCTAGAATTCGCCGAGATATATACCGATATATCCAAGGATGAAATTCACATCATTAAAAATGTAGGAGATCAGTTTTAATCAACAACGAGGACCAATGGATTAAAACGAATATGACAAACTCCTTTGGTTTGGCCATGGGTGCCCTTGACTCTGCGGAGGCATCTGATCTTGTGGGGTTATTCATTTTATATACACTCACAAATATATTCGATAATACGGATATCGGCCTTTATAGAGATGATGGATTAGCGATAATAAGAGACTCCAACAAAGTTAAGGGAGAAAACTTCAAGAAAATTATACATATGGACATGAAAAAACTAGGCCTAAAAGTAGAAGTAATGGCTAACATAAAAACAACGAACTTTCTAGACGTCACATTAAACTTAAGTAAAAACACCTACGAACCATACCTAAAAGATAACGCCAACCCAATATACGTACACCCAAAGTCTAATCACCCCCCATCAATCATAAAACATATCCCGAATTCGATCGAAAGTAGGCTTATCAACAATTCTAGCAACGAAAGCGTTTTTAAAAAATCAATCAACATTTACAATACAGCTCTAAAAAATAGTGATTACCATAATACCGAAATTAAATATAAAAAACAGGACACCAATAATTACAACAAAATTAAAAATAAAAACAAAAGAAAAAGAAATATAATCTACTATACCCCTCCCTATAACCAGATGCTAAAAACTAAACTAGGCAAAAAATTCCTAAATCTGATTGAAAAACACTTCCCCGTAACTAACCCTCTGCATAAAATATTCAATAAAAATAATCTAAAACTATCCTACAGCTGCTGTGAAAACCTAGAAATGATAATTAAGGCACACAACAACAAAATACTAAAAGACAACAACAGAAAAGAAAAAAATAAACAAAGTGGAAAATATACACAAAATAACACTACGAAGAACAAAAATATAAACAATACTAATAGAAATAAACAAAACACTAATAATAACCACCCGAATAAAAACGAAAAAGTTAGCAATGAAGAGAAAAGATGTAACTGCATAAATCGTAAACTTTGTCCACTACAAAATAAATGCCTAACTAAAAGTGTTGTATACCAAGCAACGATATTTGCCAACGAAAGACCAAATAACAAGAAATACTACGTGGGTATGACATCCCTAGACTTTAAGACCAGATACTATGACCACAAAAGCACATTTAAAAACAAAGAACGTCGAACTAAAACAGCACTAGCTAACCATTATTGGGAGCTCAAAGAAAATGGACACTCACCAATAATTGAATGGAAAATAGTAAGACAGGCCAGTACATGTAGAAACTTAGACGACCCGTGTAGATTATGCCTGAATGAAAAATATGAAATGCTAAATTTTAAAGATCCCCAAAACCTATTAAACTCTAGAAGTGAAATAGCCAACAGCTGTTTACACAGAAATAAATTTACCTTAGGATGATATATAATAAATAAAATAAAAAATAAAAAATATAAATAAATAAATAAATAAATAAATAAAAAAACTGAACAAGTTAAAATTTAAAACCTAAAATAGAAATACAAGAAACCACGTGTTAAAATAAATTCGCTTACTGTATTGACAAAACAAAGGAAACAGGATATAGGAAAAGCCATTGTAAACAAACAATAGAGTAGACATAGGAGCGTCACCAACAAAGCCTTTGTTCGCGGGAAGCCTTTGTTCGCGGGAAGCCCAACGATTGGCTGAGGGAACAACAAAGAATCTGATTGGTTAACTAGCAAGCCATGTATATAAAAACACCTGACAAAAATAACTCCATGCATTTAGCCTGACGATCCCCCCCGGGGATGAAACACGGGAGCCTCTGTGTAGCTTGATTGCCATATATATTTTCATTGCTTACTACCTAGCTCTACTTACTATCGAGCACTGTTGAAGTAAATACTGAAAACTGATACATAAAAAATTATATCTCCTTATAATATTTTATGTGGATACATGAAGTACTAATATATATATATATATATATATATATATATATATATACATGGACGGCGGCACCGGGGAAGGGCGGCAAGGGGCTCAAGCCCCCCCCCCCTCTACTTTACGGTCATCAATAATGAAGTTATACAGGGTGACTAAAAAAAAACGGGCCCCGTGTACACTTTATGTGATATCTCCTTTATTTATTCACCGATTGCCCTTATTTTACAGGACATGGCAGAATCAACGACCGTGAGTACACCAATACCTCAGTGGGAGCTGGGACAAAGAATACACTGTGTTAAATTTTACTACAAGCCAGGCTCGTTTAAGAAAACCCAGGACAGTTTCATGCATCAGTTCGGATGTGAAAAGGCTCCACCCAAAAGCAGAATTCAGAACTGGGTGGACCACTTCGAGTAGTATGGGACCGTGGAGAACTTCAACGCTGCCAGTGAGAACTGTCCAAGCCACTTGGCACGTCCCAAGAAGCGGACAGCCAAGCTGGTCGAAAGTGTGAGAGAGTCTCTCCAGGAGAGTCCGAAACGCTCTGTGCGTAAGCGAAGTCAGTCCCTCGGTATCTCCCGTGAGACTTGCAGGAGAGTGCTGGTGAACAATATCAGGACTTACCCATACAGAATACAGACGCTGCAGACCCTTACAGCCTCAGACAAGAAGCAGAGGAGCGCTATGGCAGTCAAGATGCTCGATAAGATCGAGGAGACACCAGGTTTCCTTAACCTCCTTTGGACCTCAGATGAAGCCCACTTCCATCTTGACGGAAAGGCGAACTCCAAGACAAATGTCTTCTGGGGGTCCTCCAGACCCAATGAAGTAGCCACCAAGCCCCTGCACTCTCCTAATTGCACGATGTGGGCTGCAATCTCGGTCAGAGGCATCATCGGACCAATCTTCATCGAAGAATCTGGCGCAGCAGTGACAGTCACCAAGGAGCGGTATGTGGAGGTCCTCAAAACCTTCAAGAGTGAGCTCCAGACCCTCTACCCGTCGCTCATGAGCAAGTTCTGGTTCCAGCAAGACGGAGCAAGTTCTCACACCTCAAACCTGTCCTGAGATTGACTGAAAGAGAACTTCGGAGGCCGAGTGATCAGTCTCAAGACTAATTTTGAGTGGCCACCCCATAGCCCGGACCTATACCCCCCAGATTATTTCCTTTGGGGCTATCTTAAGGACAGAATGTACGTAAGGAAACCCAGAACCATCACGGAACTCAAGGAAACCATCAGGGAGGAGATGAGAGCCATTCCCAATTCAGTCTGTAAGAACGTCATGGACAACTTCGTTCTGCGCCTCAAGAAATGCATGGAGCTAAAAGGAGTCCATCTAGAACACATTCTGTAGAACGGAGAAAAAAAGGCCAAATACCCTAGTGTTTTGATATGATGTTGTGATTAAAGTTTTGTTCCAGATTAATGTTTTCCTAACAAAACATTTTGCTATTAAAAAATGTATTTCTTGCCTGTGTTGTTCGTCTGTGTCTAAGAAAATGTATCCGTCATTTACAAAATTTGCTGTATTTTATAGTGTTCGGACAAATCAATTACACTACTTATTTGGTTATTTATAGTTTTATGTATTTATATTATTATATTATATTTAGTTTCATATTAAAAATATTTAAAAATCAAATATATATGTATATATATATATATATATATATATATATATATATATATATATATATATATATATATATACATGTATGTTTTAATTTTTTTAATATATATACTATATGTGTTATATATATATATATATTAATTTTAAGGTAACACGAGCAATTCTCAGAAATTCGGACATAATGCTCCCGTAAAAAAATATACACGTGGCATGTACTATTTTTATGCGGCATACGCACGATATGAAACGGGAAGGAATTTCTTTCATCAAACATTTTTATGTGGTCAATACAATACCAATAGTCGTAAGAGCATAAGGAATTGTCTAGAAATAAACTTGAAGAAAGACGAGGGGAAATTTGAATCAAAGGGAAGACAATAAAATGAACTGCGATGATTAAAACAGCCGAAATCTTAAGGAAAATCCTAAAATGCGGAAACATAAACAACAAACGCTATATATATATATATATATATATATATATATATATATATATATATATATATATATATATATATATACGATGAAAATTGCAACAGAAATAAAACAAAAACATTGAAATGACTTAAACAGCTCGAAATGCTATAAGCTATGCACCCCTCCCCTAATAAAAAGGCATTAGCCTCGGCTGATACCACACAACATAATTGTGAGGGGCATAGAAGTTTGAAATACCAAGGAAGGAGAACACTAACCAGACCTCCACTGGAAGAGTGCGGAGAATACTGGGAATCGTCTATAAATGCTTAGCATTTTGGGTTAAATCCACGTTCCAGCGGACGTACTTGGTTTTCAACAAGTTTCGATTCAGTTATAAAGGTTATAAATTGTAAATTTAAAACAATGTACCCTCCCCAAATAACACACACCGATGATGATGATGATGATGATGATGATGATGATGATGATGATGATGATGATGATGATGATGATGATGATGATGATGATGATGATGATGATGATGATGATGATGATGATGCAGAAGCATTGGCAACCTTCCTCTCTTTAAGTACGACAGGAGGACTGTGTCGTCTTCTGAACACGTTTCGCGGCTGAATCATGCGTCGCGACACTGTGTCCCGGGATTGAAGTGCGTTTGTCACCAGTCGTTCAAAATCTTCTAAAGGTTCCTTTTCTTTTTTCTTATGAGGATAACTTCCGACTTGCTTCCCGCCAAAAGTTCAAAAGTGGCTGACTATCTCCGGAAATCAATGGGGATGACGAATTATTCGTCGGGGTCTGTATGATACATCGCCCCCTCCTCCTCTTACACACAAATTCCGGACGTTGACTGGTCGATGCAATTAGGTCATTCATTAGTTGAGGACATATTCGACTGACAAAAATGTTAATAACGGACAGAAATAAAAATTACCGATATGACATTTTAAGCTTCTATGCATCATTCAAGTGATATTACACACACACACACACATATATATATATATATATATATATATATATATATATATATATATATATATATATATATATATGTGTGTGTGTGTGTGTGTGTGTGCTTGCAGATTCTAGACTGATTCCAGCACTGATGAGAGCAATAAGCTTGAAACGCTAGCGTCTGTAGGTATTAATTATTTAATATTTATTAATAAATATTATATATATATATATATATATATTAATTATTTTTTTACCTACAGACACTAATGTTTCTTGCTTACACAGTCATCAGTGTAGGATAGAATTATTGCTGGTCGAAGGATTCGAAACCGCTCACAAATTCACCCCTGACTTTGCAGCCCAGCGTTTTTCCTCTCGGCCACCAAGAATTATCACGTGAAAGGAAAGAGAATTGAGATCTATATTGTGTGAAGGCGTCGACAGATACAGAAAGTTCGTCAGATTATTATTATTATTATTATTATTATTATTATTATTATTATTATTATTATTATTATTATTATTATTATTATTATTATTATTATTTTTCTATTATATTTATCATTTTTATCATTATCAGTATTAATATTACTTTTTATTTTAATCACTGCCTGCTATTATCGTCCTTTTATCATGCTAGTAAACTTGAGTAAATTTTTTATTAATATACCTCCTAATTATGAGCTGTACTTGGCCTTAATAAATTATGTTTTTAAATAAATTAATGACAATAAGATGAAACCAAAAAAGTAAACCTTAGAATTAAAAGATAGAAAAATAGTAAGAAAAATAAAAAAGGAAAAAAAAACAAGACTATAGCCTAATGTATTTACCTCCCACCACCAGACGAGAAAGCGTGTCTCGCTACATAACGAAGCACCAACCTGATATCGACACGTCTTTGACAGTCATCACAAATTCAGACATTAGCTGTATGTTTTTTCTTTCTTTTCCCTACCACTTTTCCGTTTTAATTTCCCCTCTCTCCCACCTACTTCCATCTCTCCTTTCTTTTCTCTATTCTCAATGAATTTATAATTTATATTTTTATATTCTATCTTATATTTTATTTTACTCCATTTCATGTTATTTTATTTCATTTTATATTTGATTTTCAGCAGTCTCAAATCTAACCACGTGACTTCCCAAATTTGAAATTCGTTTTTCTTTCTTCCCCATTTCATTCTTCCCAAATATGATCTGAGGTAAAGATCAGATTCTAACTCTGCCTGATGAGATCTCAGCTTCTAACAGTTGTTGATCGATAACATCGACATGCCAGTGTCGCATATTTTGTACATGTCTGTATAAATAAAATAAATCATATTTAATAATACTCTATTTTATATTGAGCACATTTTACAAGCCCGGTTGAAATTCTTTATATTCCTAGTCTGTGGATGTTTACCTTGTTTGGATAATATATATATATATATATATATATATATATATATATATATATATATATATATATATATATATATATATATATATATATATATATATAATTGCATAAACAATAGTATAGCTATACGTCAATCAACCAACGTTTCAATGCGTATTATCGCATCTTATCAAAGGCAGAACTAAAATAAATTCAAAATCCAAAGTGAGAAATTCGGAGCCTCGCTTTGGAAAATATCAAACCGAAGCCAGATTTAAGAAAGGGTCAAAGAAGCGTGTTGGGTGGTGAAGCCTATCAGATTCCATTTCATCTCGCCCATTAAGTTTGCACTTGGTCACTGGTTCCTGACAAGCATGTAGGTAGGTGAAAAGGCGCAAATACATCCGGGCAGCAAGCAGCCAGAGCGAGATATGGTATATGTGTTTCTATTAAAGAAAACTAGATAATTGAACACCCCCAATCGTCGTCCTCGTATTTTGGATATATAGATAAATGACTGTAGTTCTCATTACTTTTGTTATTAAATATTTATTATTATTTCTATTTAACTTGGTATTTCCTCCACCTGTAACATTATAGTGATTTTTTCTATTTTAACGATACTTTACAACTTGTATTCTATATATTTTTATAACTCGTAATGGCGAAGGCCCGGGGTCAACGTTTCTCGAGACACCACCAAAAATTGAAACAACACGAAACTCACTGCGAAAGTTATAAACGTCGGCCGGGTCTCTCAGAAAACTAGCGTTCATTTAAATGCAGAATAATTAACAGTTTTATCTCCACATTTTAACAATAGTTCCTAAGCAATTAAACTGTCTTTAACCCTATATGTGTTTAGCATGTTTCAAATCGTTCTTACGTTTTAAATCAATATTAAAAATTACCTTACAGATTTCTGCCTCACTGTTGGTCGTGGGTTTGCTTGCACACCCATCTCCGTTGCTGGCTCGTGATCGTAGTGGGGTACCTGTCTTGTAGGCAAACTCTGTCCTCATGCATGGGAGACAAAAACGCTCGAAGGCAAGACTTTTGAGAGAGATTCTATCCTTTTATTTCACACTTCAATCGGAGAGATTTTCACTTGTCGGTTCCTTCATTCACACTCTTCTTCACTTTCATACTGTTTGTGGAATGTGACGGATGCAATCGGTTATATTCTTGTCCCGCCCTTGGGATCTTGCTGTGCATCTTAGCCCATATCTGGCGATGTCACCCGGACTCTACTCATTGCAGAGCTCAGTTAATGGACTTCTGTCCATCTCACGCCTCCATGGTGAACTGTTTAGAAAGCTAATTTCTCACCAAGGATCTGTGACGTCAGAGCTCTTTGACCCTTCAACCAATGTCATAACAGAACTCAATATCGCTTTTGCGTCTAACCTTTTTGATCCGAGTGTTTCATCTCGGTCAACTCACATCCAGTGTTATGATTCTCAGAATGAATCACCGTGGGAACATTTTTGTTTGTCCCAAATTATATATACACCTATTTTACACTCCATCCACTTCATAATCCATACTAGCTAACTTTACACGTTTTCAGAATACAGGGCCCCTCATAATATAACACATCCACCGCTGTTATTATTATTATTATTATTATTATTATTATTATTATTATTATTATTATTATTATTATTATTATTATTATCATTATTATCATTATTATTATTGCTATTATCATAATAAACATTGCAGCTGTTATCGCTATTATTACCGTTATTATTGATATAAGTATTATTATTATTGACACTATTATTATTACTATAGCTATTAAAGCTATTATTATTTTTATCATTATTATAGTTATTATTATTATTACTATTGTTATTATTGTTATTTTTACTATTTTTATCGC
The DNA here is from genome assembly GCA_963556195.1 of Sepiola atlantica. NCBI lineage: Eukaryota > Metazoa > Mollusca > Cephalopoda > Sepiida > Sepiolidae > Sepiola > Sepiola atlantica. The sequence goes on from OY744519.1 coordinate 138,226,424, forward strand.
TGTATTTTTTAATTCCTACTACATTTCACTATACCTATTATTTTTGTTATTAATTTGGTAGTTACAATTAATATTATCACTATTGTCATTATTGTTATTATCGTCACTATTACTGTAATTATTATTCCAATTGTTAATACTATTATTATTATCATTGTTTTTATTATTATTACTATTATTATCATTATTATTATCGTCATTAATATCTATATATATCTATATATATATATATGTGACAACTGTGGCAGAGACTGCAAGGTCCATATAGGCCTTCTCAGCCACAGCAAGAAATGCCCTGATCGAGCCAGTATGCCCCTTGGGATATTGACACCACTGACAGGACTTTAAAAACTGGAACTAGCCAACAAGATCTGCAAGTGCCATTCATGGTCGGACACGACCGACGACGGCCTACTACTACTACTATATATATATATATATATATATATATATATATATATATATATATATATATATATATATATATATATATATTAGTATATATATATATATTAGTGTAATGCAATGTTCTTACGTAAGTAATTGAACACTATCTGACGAACTTTCTGTATCTGTCGGCGCCTTGACACAATATAGATCTCAATTCTTTTTCCTTTCACGTGATAATTCTTGGTGGCCGAGGGGAAAAACGCTGGCTGCAAAGTCACGGGTAACTTTGTTACCGGTTTCGAATCCTTACAACGACGCACAGCTGCAGACATTTGATTAGCAAATTTTATGCTTATATTACCCAACCAAGTAATTTAAGGTACGTCGGACATTTTGGAGGACAAAAACGTTAAGACTTATGAAAATAGGTGATCGTGGCATCGATATTTTAATTGACAATATCTATCGATGAGAACCTCTTGGATGAATTGAATCTCCGAATCAGAGCAAATCATTAAGGCACGATGAACCAAACATTTTATCAAATGTATTTTTCTTTGTTTGGGACAAAAAGAGTCCTAGTAGCAATATAAGCCAGTAAATGTTGGTTTGCAGTGAACAGATGTAAGAAACAATGAATCAGATTTATGCACTAGTACATCCAGGAAAGGAAGGGTGGAATTGTGTTCCTTCTCACAAGTGAACTGTAAGGCTGGGTGTAATTGATTGAGTGCATTAAGGAATAATATGGAATCTGACTCATTGTTAAACATGCAAAATGTATCATCGACGTATCAGAAATAGGTAAGTGGTTTATTGATACGAATCTATGCTCATAAAAACCTACGAAGATATTGGCCAACGCAGGACCAAGATGTGACCCCATAGAAATGCCGTCAGTTTGCTGATACATGACCTTATCAAAACTGAATTCGACAGACATGGGAGCAAACAGCATCAGTTCAATGAAGACCTCCTCAGAGATAGTGGGACCGATTGAGAAACCACGATTATAGTACAGCAGCACAAATATCGATGGTTTCTTGTAAGGGAACGCAAAGACTGATTGAAACAATTCCGCCAACCATTTAGCTGATTTATGCTGAATCGAACCAACCATAAAGAATATAGGCCGTACAGGTATATTGTTCCTATGTGTTTTTGATAAGTCATAAAGACGTAGTCTTATAGACCCTATTGGTCGGATAATATCGTATATTTCAGCAGGAAGAACACCTTTCTTAACCAATTTAAGTAATCTTTTTTGAAAATTACTTTCATCAATGGAAAAGGTCTCATCATATGTACTCACATGTCCAAGTCTTTTAAATTTAACAACGTCATCCAAGATCACTTTCATTTTTGTCACATAATCGGCATAATCTAGAATCACCACTCCCGACTGGTTGTATAATGATAAGGGACTGATTTGACCGAAGAAATTTGATGGCAAAGAAAAGGTTCATTTTGGCAATTGAAATTAGAGCGGTCAATGGGAGTGCCTGCATAAGCGTAGGCAAGATCATTTACTCTTGCCTTCAACGCTAAGGCTGGTCGACTGAAGACGTGGTCGACTGCCTTACAAATTTCGTAATTATCGCTGTCCCCAAAATAAAAAAAATGATTATTTCACATAAACGTGTGAATTCCACAATGTTCAACCAATGAAAATGATTCCCGCTCGTTCAGCGATCCTGTGTGAAAAAAAAAACAATTTCTAATAGAAAACAACAACGTGACAACCCCAAACATAGTTAACTGGTCAATTGGGAAGAGGAAAATTAATGTTCTTAACTTCTTTACTAACTCAACGTTTGAGAAATAAAAAAGAACTTTAATAGAATATTCGAATATCTACGTATAGAGATCAAGTGTTAGCCTCAGGAAGGAGCCCCTTGAATTTTGAGAACTTCGACTGAAGTAAAATGAAACAAGAAAGTGAACATTCTACAGCAAGGAGAACTTTTAACTTTTCTTACGAACAATTTACTCACTTAAAATATCTTTTACAGCACGATTTAACGTGGTGTAAAAGATATTTGTAAATATATAAATATGATTTGCTCGTTAACAGTGTGTTCATCTTTTTCATTCATAAAACCCTTTTGGTGAATTTAGCACTTGCTAAATGGTGACCCATTCATTCATAACATGCGTTTTTGTCTATCTTACTCATTCGCCGTTTATAACAGTTTTTTTTTAACTGAGCTCACTCCAAATCAGGGGAAGTTGCCAATGTAGACGTAAGGGGCTACTGAAAATTAGGGTGACATTTTAGGGGGTCATCCTAAATTGTGATCTGTGCAACTAGATGTTTGTTAACATTAGTTTTAAATTTCTGCATGTCGATACTCTCGGGGAAACAGGGAGCAGGGAGGGAGTTACAAAGGCCGACAGGACAAGGAAAGAAGCTATTGGAGTAGAAGGCTCTCCGACATCTGGGGAGCTCCACAGTGAATGGATGGGATTTGGCTGATTGTCGGATTGTCGAGTGTATTTACGTCGAGAGGGCACTAGAGAATTTGAATTCATTTGAACACATTCCATTGAAGTACTTGTAAAACAGGCACAAGGATGCAATATTGCTGCGATGGCACAGGGACTGGAGCTTGGTGGGTGGTGAGGGACCTATCAGATTAGAGACTCTGTTTTGGACCTTGTCTACGATGGAGGGACGAGTGGATGGTGCACCAGCCCAGCTGTGACAACAATACTCCATGCATGGGTGGATGGGTGCTTTGTATAGATATAGGATACTGTCAGGTGTGAGAAGTGTTCTAGCACAGTAGATGGAGCCCACCTTCTTTGCAGCAGCCTTGGCAGTATCTTCTATGTATTTGTTCCAATTAATGTTACCTGTGAATGTTAGGCCGAGGAGTTTGAATGTTGGACTCTCAACTAGAGTATTATTTTTAATGGCAATCGATGGTTGTAGAGGATAAACTCGGTCAACCATGTTCTATTAAGGGCCACCAACGGATGCTTAATAAGTATGCGGATTTATTGCCTCGGTACCTCCTTTCAAAATAAGGACCTCGTCAGTTATCTTATTTCCTCGTATATAATGTGTTTGTCGATGGAGAGCAGTTGGTTAAATGTGTAATCGTAAACCGACTTACGTAAATGTGAACACTATCTCCTCACTCAACCCTCACCTCACACACACTCTTTCTGACTCTCGAAATATGTTTATCTTCCTGTCGACAAGAAAGAAAAACGTGCGGAATTCAATTCACTTGTACACTTTTTGTCTTGTAGTGAGGCTCCAGTGAGGCTCCAGTGAACTTGGTTCTCACCCATTCTCAGACATGAGAATCCCGAAGACATTCACAGACAATTCTCTTTATCTAAGCCTATAGATTCGTGTTAGTCAAACGACCAAGATAATTCCCAAACTAAAAACAAAGACCCAGATGCTGCGGAGCCGAAAGTTTTAGAAACGATTTAACGATTTAAAGATTAAAGATACACAAGCAAACAGGGGTAAGGGTTAGGGTTAGGGTTAAAGATAAACAAAAAACGGAGGGTATGGAAGGGTAACAAAAATGGTATATACAAATAATTTTGATTCGTTTTTTTTAAGTATACAGTAAATGTTTGTATAACCTAAATTAAATTAATTTACTTATTTTGTTATATACTAATGGGTCATCGCTTATCAAGGCCCGAATGCCACTCGAGGATAAGTCTTAATAAGATCGCCAGTTGAACGATGAACAACATCATGAGAGGATTGTAAAACATGGGTAGAATGAACAGAATTTGATGTTTTTTAAACTTTATTTGATCCAAAACAAGGCATCTTACCACTGAGATATACGAGGTTACTATGATACAGGTTTATAAGGGGCATTCTAGGTGGGGAGTTGTGCAGCAAGATGTTTGTTCACATTACATTTAAATGTCTGGATGTTGGTACAGTCGAAGAAACGGGGAGCAGAGAGGGAATCCGAAAGTCTAGCAGTCCGAGAACGTATTATTGAAGAGGCCGGCTCAACAAATATTTATTAACATTTGACTTGTTGTAGTGAGCTGAGAAGCAGCCCTGTGGTGTTGTGTTCCACAGATGGAAGGTTCTAGGAAATAAATGTTGTCCATTGAAGATCCGTTTGCTTTTTTGTACACACACACACACACACACACACAAGGGAAATGTTTTGTTTGCAGTGGTTAGATGTAGATGAGTTGTTGCAGTGAATGTTTTACAAGGGGACGAGCAAAGATGGAGCTCAGTCGAGCACCTACCATGAAAATAACGACACTGTAAAGAAAGACTAGCAACGTCACTTTAAACAATAAAAGTATTTTAATAGTGTTTCGAAATTTTTAACATGCGGATTGATAATTTTTATTATTTGAATTATTCAGATAACTATTTTCATCTTGATTATTATTTCACACCGTTTTGGCCGATGTAACCTTTGGCCTTCTTCATGTGCATCTTTCCGAATTTGGGAATCGATCTATCAAACTTGGGACCGTTTACGGAATTTCGAACTGAACTCTTTATTTAATCCACGGGGGTAGATTATTCTGGTTCCGTCAGCCATGACTGGGTACAAGTGTTAATTATTGGGTTTGTCTTAGTTATTATCGCCTGTATCCGTGACGCAACGGGTAAAGGCACTTATTAACAATCAGTTCTTAGTGATAGTCTTCTGGTGGTTGAAAGTGTAATCCTTACTACAGAAATATACCATATCCTCGTGCAGTATTGTCCGTTACAAATCAAGTAAAATGGATAAAGAATCACCTGATCTTCGCATAAAATGTCACATGTTAGAAAGTTGGTAGTGAATTTGAGGTTAGCGTGTGATGAGTCTGTTAAGTACGAGTGATGAGTTTAGTATCATTGGCTACTTTTTTGTCACGTGATAAAATAGTGGATTCGAGATCACGTGATTAGATAGGTTATTGTTTAGAAATTGGAGAGGGCCGATGTCATCTACAGAAACATGACAAAAGAAAATAGACACCTCACAACATTAATTCCTACATGTTTAAAGTTTGAAACATGGATCGTCATTTTTATTCTGTGTTTATTCCGTACTGGATTTCTCTCTTCGCCATACACAGTTAAAGGCTTGCCCAGGATGAAGTCCGGCCATCGTGAAATTTTATTGTCGAGTATCCAATCGCCTTTGTTTTGGGCCATCGTCTCGGTCTTTTTCATCTACTCAAAAATGATCCAGACTCTGTCGAGCTGATTGTCGAGGGCGTATCCTCGACTGGCACAAAAACATGTGCAATTTCAGCATAAAATGACTCAGCGATGGTTGAAATGCCGTAAAATTCAACACAAACAGCCCACTCCCACACCCAGCAGTAAACTTTCATACGGCCTCTTTCCTTTTGACCTTAGCATCAACAATTGAGACGTCGCACATCTTGACTCTTGGCTTCGTTTTGATGCTGGATTTTGGCCCACCCATTTTACAAGATAGACGTTTAATTCCGAACAACACGCTTACTTGTGTTCAGCCCTGCGTCGATTTCGTGTTGGAGCCGCAGTGAGTCTGCGGTAGCAGCAGAAGTGCGAGGGGGAACGGAGGGCGAAGTTCACGCCATGAACTGACGCCTAACCTATTTCGCAAACATTCCGCGTCATGCCCACCATCACGTAGGATCTCATCTCCCTTTGAAGGGCAAGGCTTTTTCTTCATCGTTGGCACTCGCGACCAGGCCGACCAGACGCCACCAATATCAACAACAGGAATTATCTGCACAAAATGAGATAGATAGACCCTAAGCTTATCCGAGTCTGGCATAGGGACGCAATTCTTGGCCGCCAAACGGAAAAGGAAACCCAATAATATACCATAATTGGAACTGTAGAAATCAATTACTGCGGAAGCTTAAAGTTGCGATGTCATGGTGTTGGGGGGGGGGGGGGGGGGCTACTTGAGAATTCAGTCTATAAAAATGAGAGCTTATTCTAAGAATTAAAAATGTTGTTTTTCTTTTATCTGCTAATGAATCACCATTTATCAAGGCTAAAACTGACTCGAGGATAAGGGTTAACAAGATGGATTGATTGTCAGTTGAATAATGATGAATATTATGAGAGGATTGAAAATGATGAATGAAATGAATAAACTATAATGACTTATGAGGTCGGTTTATGACAAGTGTTTATTGACATTGGATTTCAAGAGGACCATGTTGTAGCAATCAGGGAAGCAATCTTCTAGCAACGTGTCACGGTATTTCAACTAAGAGTATCGTTAGAAATTAAATTGAATATGGAAATCAAAGTATAAGCTTTAATTAACTGTTTATTTTATTCTGTGTATCTCTCAACATTTATTTTAACATTAAAACCAAATTTTAATAAGTACACACTTTATTAGAGTAGCCGAACGATGCTGCTTGGAATTCTAAAATATTTGTTTTTCCTTCTTTCCGTTTTCCACAGTGTTAACACGTAATCGCCTAAAAAAGCGGAATATCTCTTTTTTTTCGGGGTGGTTGGGTATTAATGGAGGGTGTTAATCTGCAAATTTACCCATATTTAATTTTTTTTAATCTTATACCTTTTTTTTTTTACTATACGTCTATTTTTTTTTTTTTAAGCAACGGATTTTAGTTGTGTTTACCTTTCCGGTGAAAATTAAATAAATAACTTTAAAATGATCTAACTAATTAAATATCTTATTTTTATGGCACAAATAAAAAATATCAAAAGTTTGGATATTATTGTAGATTCCCCCCCCCCCCCCGATAAAATAATATTCTACTTTTTAAGGTGATTACATATGAATACCCCGAAACACCTGGCAGAAACAGAAACAACAAGAAATATTTTAGAATTTAGAGTGGGGGATCAGTTTGGCATACAAATTCAACGTAAATTTTATGGAAGTTTACCATTTTATTTGCCATTAAAGATGAATTTTGTGAGTTATTTTTTTTTGGGGGGGGGGGCTTTTTGTAGTAGCGATTGCGTGTGGTTTAGGGTCTTGCCAGTCGAACTTAGGGTTAGTGTTTAAAACATATTAACTGCCCTAACAATCTTTAATAACCCTAAAAAGGTACTCACTTTTAATGAGAGGGTGTAATTAAGCTGAGGATGTTAATCTACAAATTTACCAAAGTTTATTGTTAAAATTATGGAATTCTCTGAGTAAAAAACATTTTTTTAAATTAACGCCCCCCCCCCTTCCAATTAATTGCTGCCCGGAGGGCTGGTAGGTTTTGCTAGTATATATATATATATATATATATATATATATATATATATATATATATATATAATTAATTAATTAAGTTCAAATATTAACAAAATGAACAAAACCAATACTTTTCAAATATTCTCAATATATATTAGAGCATTTATATTAAAATATGACCGACTTTTTTAAGCGTGGATAGGTTGGTGTCAAAATGTCATCTTATGCAAAATTTTAAATGTAATTTGTCAGTTTGTTTTTTGTCTTTTTTTTTTGTTTTGTTTTCTATTTATGATTGTGTATTGGCGAATCTAATCTTTGCTCATCAGAAATCCCTGAGGAAGAGCCGAAGAGGTTCTGAAACAATTGTCGGATACTCAAATTATGTTTTTTTTTAATACATATATATATATATATATATATATATATATATATATATATAATTCTCCAACGTCTATACGAAGGAGGGTCTGCCGGGTAGGCGTGGGCGACAAGAGGAGCCTCTATAATAGTGGAGAGGCGGCTCAGGAGAGCCTGGCCGTAGAAGGTGTCTCAGAAGTATAAGAGATGTCTTAGGTTTGTCTGGTTACCGTGCTCGTTTCTGAGACTCAACAGACGCCTCGCTCTTGGTTGATGGACGTAAACGTCCCTTGAGTTAGAGAGGTGCCTCGAGTAGGTCTGGTCGATCTATACGGCATCGTAGGCTGGAGTAGAGGCCTATGCAAATCTGGAACGGCAGCTCGTCAAGGCTGGATCCACAGGAGTTACGTCTGCAGAGGCTGAAATCGCAGCCAGATATGATTGGCCAGGAAGATATCGCGAGAGACGGTACCGGCAGCTGAGCGGATCTAGTTAGAAAACCGTCTCCAGAGACTGGGTGTGAGTAGTAGTTTGTAAAAGTTGCTCTGAAAATGGAATTTTGTACGCATAAGGTAGTTTATATTACTATAAAAAGGGCATGTATAACGCATTAGGCGAACGACATCTGCTTCATAGCTCGATGACTGGACAGAAATCCGGGTGAAAATGTTTTTCGATAAAAAGTCGCCTGGTAACGGCCGAGCGGACAAAATATAAAATTTGGCGAATGAGAACGAAACTATCATTTTTAGTAAGCCAATAATCAGACTAGAGGATTCACGAAGAAGAATTCTATATACAGCTTCTGTTCATGGAGTTATACCGGTCAATTAAATATGAGAAATGTCACTTTACTTTATATATATATATATATATATATATATATATATATATATATATATATATATATATATATATATATATAATTTTTTAATGTGTTTTATGCCAAACCTGCAATCATCAGTATGGGAGGAGACAATCCCTGCCGGTTCGCCACATTATATATATAAACTGACTTCAATTATATAAATATAAAAAAATGAAGCATTCCAAATATTTATGATACAACTGAATATTGCAGGTGAAAGTCAGATCAATGCGTAGGAATTCTAATCCAACAGAGCTCATATTGATTTGGATTATTCGAACTACTACTTGAGTGTTATTCCTACAATGTTTCGGCCGCTGTAACCTCCGGACTTCTTCAGGTGCATCTTTTCGAACTTAGGAATATTTCTGTGGAACTCGGGAATCTTGACGGTATTTCGAACGGAACCCTTTATTTAATCCACAGGAGTTGCATGCTCACGTTCCGTCAGCCATGACTGCGAGAAGCCTTCAGTAACTCGCAATTCTTCGTATCGCCCGCACCAAAGATTAAACCATTCAACCTTCAGATGACTGTCACTTAGAACTGAATTTTACTTTGGTAACAGCGGCCGAAACGTTGTGAGAATAGCACATAAGATGAGAACAGTAGTCCGAATAATCCAAATTACACAAATCATCAATCAGCATCCCAAAAATTCAGAAACAGAGCTCATATATTATAACTCACTTATTTATAGAGGTTATTTTTCTAAAATCATTGGATTATTCGTGTTGTGGTTGCAAGGTTGAACCACAATTAGTGAGGAATACAATGAAGACGCAAACAACACGGAGAATGCAATAATAAGTGTATTAAAGAAAAGGTATATTTACAGTATGTACAAATGAAGGTGTCGAGTCAGAGAGTCTTGGTGGGAGGACATGTACGCTCTTCGGCGTCACTTCCGGTGGCATTTAGATAACACACTCTAAGGCCAACCTAGGCTTGCCATTTATAGTGTAACGTTATTCGTATATGCAAATGAGTGGTTGCCACCACAACAATTCGTAATCTCCTGCAATATGAAAATATTTATTTTTTGTTATTTCTGCTGCAATAGGTATTCTAAAGTTGAAAATTATTCACTGCGTAGATTACTAATTTTATTCATAAGAAATTAAGCATCATTTATAAATATATAATATTTGATAGACTATTTTTATTAACTAAAAATATATGCGTACTTTGAAGAGTGAATCCATTTATTTGTTTGTAAAAATATATACATTGGACAATTTAAGCATAAAAAAAGGAAAAGTATTAAAAAATGTGTTGGAAATTGTAGTTTTATGTCTGTGATCATTCTACAATTCCATTGTTAATTGGTAAAGAACTGTTTTTCTTGTGTGATTATTTAATAAATTCTGAAGCATATGTACACAAGAATATTTGTTGATGTTTAGTTTTTGAGCATGATTACAAAATATTCATTATGTTATATATTTTGTATTTTACTGAGTTATAATATATATTTATATCATACACAAAAATAACTGTACACGACGTTTAAAAATCAAAAAATATAAAAATCATATAAAAGTAACAACCTTACATCAATAGAAAAGCTTTTAACATAATTAAATTTTAAAAATAGATAAATATACAATCACGTGAAAAAACAATGATTTCTACTACAATTATACAATTAAAAAATAAATAAATAAGTGTTGTGACCTTAAAGGGCTAATAATAAATAAGACAACACGGTGGTATATTTACAAGAGTGTGTATTTATATAAATACAGAATAGTATGTTAGAAAAGGACTCCTCGCCCTTCGCCGGAGGCTTCTCTATACATAATGTCTAGAAGAGTCCATATAGTCACAAAATAGGGTAAATAAACATCACAAAATAACACCCCCTTTTTAGCCTTGCTCTGTATGGAGTTGTTACGGGACCGAGTGGTGTTCCGCCGATTATAAACGTGTTCAGTTGAATCAAGCAATGTTGCATGCAAAGACAGAGTAATAATTAATAAACAAAAATGAAGTAGTTCAAATAACGTTTATTGAACGTGTGTGTACGTGGAATGATGAAGTGTGTGATGTATGCATGTGTGTCGATGGAAAAACAGTTCTTGAAAAGGTATAAGAAGAAATGAGTCCGGCGTAGGAAAAGTCTTTGAAAGCCGTACACAAAGAAAACGAGTTGAGAACTCTAACCGTTGTTTGCCCACGTGTTGACGGAAGAAACGTGTGTTGGTAGTTGTTTTGCTGAGACCAGTTCAAGAGAAAAGCGTGAGACGAAGCGCTAGTGTATTAGCGTCGTTCTGCCGACCAGAGAAGAGTGAAACGGAACGCTAGTGTCAGCGTCATCCTGTCGAGGCCAAAAGGCAAGTGAAACGGAGCGCTGGTGCCAACGTTGTTCTCCGATGCTGGTCGGTGAAAAAGAGACGGATTTTCCGTTATGCACCGGTTTTTATAGTCAGAAGGGCAGATAACTCTGGTGTCGCTTTACAGTGCCACCTGTCGGTGAAAAAGCGACACCTACCGGCAAACCGGTGTAGTTATGTTTTGAAAGGAGGAGGTAACTGCTACAGAGTTGATACTGTTTATTTTTAGGGTTTATTGCAATCAAGTTCGTAATCTAACGTTTTCTTTTTTCTTTTTGTTATTCAGAACCTGATAATACAAACACGACATCCATTAGTTCATCTTCTGGAGTGTTCATATTCCTGACAGTATCGGAATATCGTTTCCTCATTTGGTTCATTTGTTTTTTGTGAATAAACTTCAGTCCCTTTACCATGTAAATCATGTTCTCAATCCGTTTATCCACCATCCTTGTTCCCAAGTAGGATTTATTGTTTTTAAACATCCGAAAGAAAAACTTTTTCTCCAACTTTGAAGCGTTGCTACGTGACGTTTCTTTACACGTCTTGATTTCGTATTGGTTGATGATAATCTATCAAACACTGTTTTAATCTTCATTGCAAACTTTGCTCCTACTGGAATCATGGAAGATGGAACATTATTATTTGAGATCATCCTATATACCTGCAAGAATTCTTGAATGGCCTTTTCGTTAGGTGTACCCTCGCTTTTTAAGCACTCTTTTAGACGTAACCACGGACCGTTCTGCTGATCATAGCTTCGCGATCGTAATATGCGCCACTAAAATGTTTCACAGAATAGTTGAAATTCACAAGACGTGAATTGCGTTCCGTTATTCGATACAATACAGTGAACGAACAATTCATATAAAAACTAATGCTTACATCCGTGGTTGTTTTTTTACATTCTAATATTTCCGGATATTTCGAGAAACTGTCCACTACTATTAGGAAATAAAAACAATCCAGTGGGCCAGCAAAATCTATGTGGATCTTAGATCACGGTCGGTCAGTTTTCGGTCAGGGTCTGTACTTTATAGGAGGTTTCTTCGCTGCCAAATAACAACCTTTGCACAGTTTCACCGCATTTTCAATGGGTGTGTCCATACTTGTCCAATACACATATGTTCTCATGATACTTATCATTCTCGAAATACCCGGGTCACCGACATGAAATGATTTTAGTATTATTTTCTGTAATGCTGCAGGAATAACCACTCGATCGCTGTACATAACTACTTCATAACAGATGGAATACACTTCCGAGATTTATGTTTTTAAAAAAATCGTCGTCTCACGCCTGTTCTTTTCTTTTTTCGAGGTTACCTAATAGCGTTAAGCAATGTATTTTCTATGTCTACCTCAGTTTGTAGGGAGGCAATCACTGTGTCTTCAAGGGGTTCAGAATATTTTGGGATAAGTCTAGATAATAGATCAGCATGATTACTTTTTGACGTTGCTAATCCCTTCTTTAACCCATAAATCTTTAGCATTGGTTTATGGTCGGTTTGCAACACAAAATATATTACATGAACAAAGCAATGATATTTAGTGACTGCAAAAATAGTACCCAATGCTATCTTCTCGATTGTAAGTAACTTTCTTTCTGCAAGTAGTAACGTACGAGACGCGTGAGCGATAGGTTTTAACGATCCGTTTTCCATTTTGTGTAATATGCAAGATCCAATGCCGTACGCGCTAGCATCAGTAGCCAAAATGATTTTGAAATCTGGATTGTATTGCATCAAAAATAATTCTGATGTGCTGATATTTTTTTATTTTTTCAAATGCCTCCTGGCATTTTATTGTCCAGGCCCAATATTTTTACTATTTTTAAAGGAACTCTCAAATTGTTTGGAATAAACACATTATAATAATTCTTTACCACATTTGTCTATAATTTGACCAGGATTTTTTTTTCATGAAAAATTGCATTTTCCCTGCTTCAATTTAAATCCATAGTCCTTGATTCTCATAAATACTTCGTGTACATGTGGTTTATGTTACTCGGTGCTTTTGATACTTGAATGTCATTTAGGTTAATTCGATAATTCCAGTCCGTTAAGCAATGTGTCAATTCCTTGTTAAAAAATGGCGGGTGCAACCTTAACGCAAAATGGTAATCGTTCGAATTTGTACGAAACCCTATGGGTAGTTAAACAAAGTAGCTTTGAGCACTCCTCGCCTATAAATATGTATCTATACGCATCACTTAAGCTTTGAAAAAAAATCTCCTTCGTTGACTTTAACGAAAATCACTTCTTTTAGTACATGATTCAATCCTGTAGAGAAGTCTGCGCAAATACGGATATCTTTAAGCCAATTCGGATCATTAGTTTACAAATTACAATTATTTAAGTGAAACTACTGTTGCAAATTTTTAAAACAATGGAAAAATCAGAAATTTAGGTGTTGATAAAGCATTGTGTTCTGATGGGAAGATATACTGTTCAAGCAAAGCAATGGTTTGATAAGTGTTAATTGGACTCTGCTCTGCTCTGAATGAAACAACGGTTAAGAAGTTGTATGCTAACTTTAAGCGTGTTCGTACAGACACAAATGATGCTGAACGTCCAGGTCGCTAAAATTCGGAACTTGTCCCGGTAAATTTAAAAGAACTTCTACAAACTTGTTTTGCCCGATCGTAAATTAACATTGCGATAGATAGTAGAGAAGTTGAAGATATCAGAATGGCAGCTTATTCACCCTTTTGTAGGAATATTTGTCAATGAGAAAACTATTTTCAAAGTAAGCACCGCGTTTTTTCTACAGTCGATAAAAAACAACCACGCCTCGACAATTCAAAGCGTTTTTGTACCTGTTTTAACGCAATAAAAGGAGACATTTTTCGTCAATATGTGACAATGAATGAAACATAAATCAACCACTTCACTCTTGAATCAAATCGGCAGTCAGCTGAGTGAATAGCAGCAGATGAAAACCTTTTGAAGCGACCAAAGACTCAAACATCAGAAGGTATGGTTTTGACCTCGGTATTTTTGGATGCACAACGTATTTTATTCCATCGATTATCTTAAGAGAAGAAAGAATCATTAATAGCGAATATTATCTAGCATTATTGGTGCGTTTGAAGAGGAAAAACACCAAAAACGAACACAAATAAAGAAGCCAATGCTCTTTCAGCAAAACAATGCATCGTGTCAAAAGTCGATCGCAAAGCTACACGAATTGCACTTCGAATTGCTTCTGCACCCATCCTATTCTGCAGATCTGTCCCCCAATTACTAATGGCTGTTTGCAGATCTTAAAATGCTCCAGTGAAAGCGATTAGGCTCCAATGAGGAAGTGATATCAAAAACTGACGCTTATTTTGAGACCAAGTATACATCATTCTACAAAAAAGCATCGAACTGTTTAGAGAAGCCTTAAAATCAGTATATCACCCTAAAAAGAGATTATATTGATAAATAAACTCGTATTATTCCATGTTAAATCCTATTTTAATTACCTAAATTACTTGCAGTGAAATGGTTTCTTTTATGAATCTATTTATTTAATTTAAAAATTAAAATCAGTCTGTTATATTTTCCCCGGGAAACGCTGGGACACAGGTCCTACTAATTGATGAATAAACTCGAATTTTGCCTAAGACTTGTTGTTTAATTAGGTAGGCCGAGTGATGTGTTATATATTAAGTAAGGTATGTGTATATGTTTATATATTTGTACGTACATGATTCACTCCTATACTAATTACCTGCTTATTATGAATATTAGAACACAGCTGCTAGGCGTAAAGAGGCGTAAAGTAGGCTATATTTAGTTAAATTGTATATTATGCAAAAGAATTTAAAAAGGGTGGAAGCTGTCCACGAAAATTCAGATACATGCGATTTCTGTGAATTTTAAACAATAAGTATTAGACATCGATGGTTAAGTGGATAACGACACGGACTGACGACGTAGGTATGCCAAGTTCGAATCCAGTCGATTCCATACTACCACTTTCACTTAAGAATGTTGGCAACCATTACGTGGTCCCTTCTGCAAAAATGCCGACGACAGAATCAAACCTATCACAAAGTTATACCATTTTGATTCATACTTACTATCAATTAATAAATATTCCCTGAATTTCAGTTTTTTAAGTAGTCTAAAGGGGTTTTGCAGTGTAGATTATGGGCACAACCTTGAATTTAAAAATTCAAATATATCAGATTTGCACTGAACGTCCTCTATAGTGATTAGACAAGAATGAATCAAGATACCTAGAATGTCAATTTCTTCTTAAGACTATTTCAGCTTGAATCTTTTATTTTAGACATTTTCTAGAATCAAAATCATGTAATGGAATTGGATCAAAATTGAAATAAGGATTCTAGACATAAGGTTTAGTATCATTATATCTTGATTTTAAGTTGCGTAAATGGATATAAAAGTAGTGCAAAATTGTTCTATTCGGGTAACTAATTTTACCTGCCCCGGGACGAGTATGTTTTTAGTTCTCTCTATATAATTCGAACTAGCGTTATCTAGAACATCAATGTGTTACATTCCCAACCCAGTAGCTCATGCGTGATGGGGCAGCATCCTATACAGCTAATCAGGTATCACTCCGCTGGATCTTTTTCCTGTTTGAATATATCAATGACAACGTGTACAACGTTTGCTGAGAGCGTTTAAAGAAGCAATTGTTTACTTTGTAAGGCATCCCCAAAAAACAAATATGTGAGCAGGTAATGAAGAACTTTGGTGTGAGAGTAAATGCATGCCTCGACAGAAAGTGTACTTATATCGACCGACATCATTTGGAGACTATTAGCGAAAATTGCTGGTTTATATGTATCTACTATCGTACTAGCTGTCCCGTCCAGTCGTTACCCGAGAGTAAAAGAAAAGAATGAAGCAGCAGAAATTAATTTTAAAGACATTAATTTCGTAATCAAATTATTTTGTGGAATATGAATTTTTTAAAGTTCGTATTTGTACTTGAGGCTAATCGAATAATAGTAAAAAGAAATAACACACATGGAAACGCTTAAAATAGCATAAATATATATTTTTAAGAACTCAAGGGCGAGAACTAGTATAATTGCACACGATAACTTCCCTTTAATTTGTTTCGGTGAATATAGAATAAGTATTTTAGGAAAAAACTTAAGCGAAATAAAATATATTCGCGCCAATAGAATAATGGAAGAAAAAATAAAAGATTATTTGTCGATTTGTTATGTTCTTTGAAAAATATTTTTTGTCATTGCATATTAGGTTTATCGGTCTGTTACGTTTACATTTTGTCGATCTGTTAGGTTTAAGTTTGAAAAAAGCATTTTTGTTCGTCTATTATGCTTGAGAAAGCATTTGTATCAGGCTATCATGTTTGAATTTGAAAAAGTATTTTATCGGTGACGTTTAATTCAGTTTATAGTATTTTACTTGTCAGTTGTGCTTAAATTTGAAATAGCATTTTGGCGGTCTGGGTTATGCTTAATCTTTAAAAAGTATTTTATCTTCGGTTATGCTGAAGTGTGAACAATTTTATCTGTCAGCTACGTTTAAGTTTGAAAAATAATTTTATATTTCTGTTACACCTTAGCTTGAAAAAGGGTTGTATCTGTCTGTTATGCTTTAGTTTTAAAAAGCATTTGTATCTGTCTGTCACGCTTAAGTGTGTAATACAATTTAATATGTCTGTTACGCTTAATTTTGAAAAAAAATGTTATCTGTCTGTTGTGCTTTCGTTTGAAAAAGGATTTTATCTATCTGTTACCCTTAAGTTGCAAATAGCATTTTATCTATTTGTTACGTTTTAGTTTGAAAAAGCATTTCTTTGTCACGCTTGAGTTTAAAATAGCATTTCATCTATCTGTTACGCTTAAGGGTGAAATAGCATTTCATCTATCTGTTACGCTTAAGGTTGAAATAGCATTTCATCTATCTAAACTTTTATCTGTCCGTTATGTTTTACTTCAGAATAGCCTTTTATCCGTCCGTCACGCTTAAGTTTTTTAAATCATTTTATTATTCTGTCACGCCTAAGTTTTAAATAGCATTTCCATCGCTAAACGCGCAGATTGAATGGACGGATCTTAAGACTGTCAGTTTTTGCTTTATAGAGAAAAGGAATAAAACGAAAAAGAAAAAAGTATATAAGTATGAAGACTAAAAATAATCTTAAAATAGACAAGAAAAAATTTTAAAAAGAAAGAAAGAAAAAAGAAGAAAAAAGGAAGTCGAAAATTAGAGAAAAGAGAGGCGAAAAGAGAAGCAAAACGCGTTAATTTTGTTGCTATTGTTATTGGCGACGACCTCACTTGTCATCCGCCTCCCCCGAAGAAAGCAATTGTTGCTTCCTCATCGCGCGCACGGGTTTGGCGTCAGACATGGCGTTTTCTCATCTTCAAAAGTCAACCAAGAGGGGACCATACTTAAGCGAGTGTCATGTAACGTACGTCACCAGATCAGCAGAGCGATGACGTCACATCCTCTAAACACTTACCATTCGGCCATCACCCAGTCAATGTGCACTTGATTTCGCTGCCCGCTAAACCCCCCTCTTCTCGCCTGTATTTGCCCGCTTAGACAATGAACGATCCCGACGGAGAAGGAGATACGTACATATTTATGCGATATGCTCTTGATGGGGAAGTACTATGGATCGTGTTCGCCACTGTTTCACGTGGACCACAATTAGCATGTTCTTGATAAATTAGTACGTTTTTGAAGGAGACGACGATTATTTCTAATTCAAATACACAAACGGTATTCACCCAGCGTTGCTCGTGTGAAGATAGATTGTTGGTCGGAAATAATTTCAAATATAAGCATATTTACCATTTTTTACCTTTAAAGAAGAGTTTAAAATAAGATTTGCAATATAAGCTCAAGCAATAAAAACTGTTAGCGCTGTAGTGTTTTCTGTAAAAATCCTACTTGTTCTTGCAGACAGCTGTAAAACGGTAAACAAATTCGTTTATTTTACATGTTTAAAATACCAAGAGTTATAATTTATTAAATGTTAAAACATTTTTTACATACATTTTTCTACTGAGATATTCTTTGTTCAATTTTTTTTTTTTTATGAAACGAATATTTGGGACCGAACCCATAATTGTCCATAGTGATTCCAGATAGAACCGAAGGAAAGTGTCAATGGTGTCTTTAGATCCTGTGAAAAATGTAACCCTTATTTAAACTTTATTTAGGCATCTCCAACTCACGCAAACAAATCTCGATTTTGCTCATTAGCATATTTATTTATTTTTAAGTTTTTATTAAATTAATATTCTGTAATATACCTTTCTACTTTGTATTGTCAAATGTTCTTCTACATACGCAATCGTTTTATCCATAGTACTATCTATTAATAATGGCGTTTATGTATCTGTCTGTCTGTCTGAAGACGAAACTCCATCAGAGTACTATGACTATTTAAGTCCGCCAGCTTCATTATATACTATTTTAAAAAATCGCCACAAACACTATGCGCATTTCGCAATCTACATAATCAATTGATTTTGAACTTCTAATGAATTAGTATTCGCAAATATACACTCATGATTGTTCTCCTCAGATTTCAACATGTATTTACATTATTTTGCTCGCTAATAATCTTATTTATAAATTATAATTATTTCTTTTATTATTTATTTATAAAATGAGTTACGTAGTTATTTCCTCTACGTCCAACTGATGGAACAGCGTACCTCCCTCTGAACGGGCGCGTTCCTCTACGTCCAACTGATTAAACAGCGTACCTCCCTCTGAACGGGCGCGTTAATACTTTACTGATTTATTTTATTAAAACGTTCTAAGTTTGTTTATTTTCTTAATCTTATTAGCCATTATGTTTTAAAACGCAAATTTATTGAATCAAATTGTTTAATTAAAATAATAATTGATAAACACACACATTATAAAGAATTTAGTTTAGCTAAACTTTTTTTTCCAAAAAGTTATCGCGGGTCCTGCAGTAAAAGAGTACCGATTTTTTTATTGATAATTTTCAGATACACCTTTTTTTTTCGATTTGAAAATTAGTGTTTTTTAAATTGTTGATTTTAACAAATTTATTGAATTATTAAAAAATTACTATTTAAAAACACACACACAGATTATAATGAATTTAGTTTTTTTTGTCAACATAAAAAACAACACATTGTACTGGAAAACTACATAACTGATTTTAGAATAGTGTTCGCTGTATTTTTTTTTTTTAATTGTTGATTTTAATTTACGTACACCTTTTTTCCGCTTTGAACGACATAAAATATTACTTATTATATTCTGAAGTGGATTTGGAGTAAAACGATTGTGTGTAAAGAAAAACGAGCAGACGATAAGTTGGGGGGGGGCAGTTTTTACTGGGCAAGTAAATAACTGTTTTTAGAATCGTATTCGCTGTATTATTTTATTGTTAATTTTATTTTAGGTACACTTTTCTTTTTTCTCTTTGAAAAACTAAAATTATTATTATTTATTATTTTGTAAATTCTTACGTGGATTTGGCGCAAAACGATTGGGTGGAAAGAAAAGCGAGCAGACGATAACAATGCAAACTTAATTTTTCTTTTTATTAATGTTGTTATTTATCATGTGCAATATATTATTTAAATTAATTGTAGTGATAAAAAGCTCTACCCAAATTACATACTAGCGTCACTTCTGACGCGGTAGCCTAGCAAAAATATGCGACCGGAGGGAGCATATATTTGCTAGTTATTATAATAATAAATAAAATAAATAAAATAAGATAAAAAGATTTTATACAAAAAAATGATAGTGTTTAAAAACTTATTTAGAATTTCATTTTCAAGGGAGATAATTTACTACCGGCTTTAGTAAAGTGTCAAATATCGCTGAGATGTTGAGAACAAATACTACACTTTGATCTTAGCCAAAATGGCTACGGAACCATAAAAAAAATTGTGATTAGACATTTTTAAATTAAAAAAAAAAAATCTGTCCTCCCAGGAATTACCTCCTCCGTTTTTAAGAGTGTGTCGGGGGGAACCTTCCCAGAATAAAAACAAAAACAAGACTCGATTATCATTTAAAGACTCAGAATATAATTTAAAGGGGGTTAGTGTAGTATCGGTTCTGTTTTCATAAGACCGTCCACGCAATAATGACTTTCTTCGTTTTTGGATGGAGGGAAGTAGTGTTCGTTCATCATGATATTATCCTCTGTTGGGGGGGGGGGTCAGTGTAGTATATGTTAATTCACCAAAATACTAGCTAAGGAAGAACGTTAACTCAAGTTTATAATAAACATGTCTTTTTTAACTAGAAAATTATGAAAGTTATTGTTCTTCCTTAGCCAGCATGTTGATTTTTGTTTATAAAGATGGCGACTATATTTTTCCAGCCAACTTTATTCAGGCGTTCCACGTGGACAATGAAACTTGCCATGGTTTTTAATGTTATCTAAATAAATAAATGTGAAAGTTTTTCCACCTATTCTAACTATATTGATATTAAAACGGTTTATGCTTATTTAATTCTCTGTAGTATGTTTTCATTCGTCATGATACATTCCTCCTAGGCATTACTTCCTCTTCGGGTGGAAGGCCGTACAGTATACATTCGTTCCACACGATACCATTTCCTCACGATTACCAGTTTTGTGGGGGGGGGGAGTTAGTGTACTATCTATTTTGTTGTCATGATATAATCCTCCCAGGCATTACACCTCCTGGGGGGGGGGCAGTGTATGTAGTTCGTTCATCATGATATCATCCTCTCAGCCTCTCATTTGCATATTTATTTATTTTTAAGTTTCTAATGAATAAATATTTTCTAATTAAATACATGCGTTCATTATCTTTTTAATAAATTTGTTGCTGTTGTTGTTGTTGTTGTTGTTGCTGTTGCTGCTGCTGTTCCTATTTACTTCCTCCCACGGAAGCAGAGTTAGGCACAATGTCAATATTTAACGTGGGAACTCTGAATTGGAACAAAAATTTCAATTGCGTCGGTCTAGAAGGATTTCTCCTTCACTGGCAGAGAACATAAAAACTAAGTACAGATTCAATACAGATATTACATTTTGCTCCTACCTAAAAGACCAATGAGTTAACATGTTGGTAATATTCTTTACGTATTTTTCTTTCTTTTATAATAAAGGTGAAAAGTATAACGTACCGATTTCGAATTACTCAGTAATATAAAAGTGGAGTATTTGACCAATCGACGTTCCACCCTTATGTTTATTCATTTCATTATATAACCAGTTTTAATGGGGAATTCATCTTAATTTTTATGCTGAAACAAAATAAAATTTATCGACGTTCAATATCTTAAAGACCATATCAATTAACTTTGTTGTTGTTTTGTCCTAAAAAAACAAAATTTGACGATGTTCATGCACAGTATATTTCCCCCATATTGGAATATATCAAATAACACTACGACAATCATCACTTTTTAAAATTTTCTCTAAATTACCAAAATGTCAAATGAAAATTACTTCTTTGGTTTCTTTAAAGAAGACTACAGCGTCAGTAATTGCCGCCCAGAGGGCGGGTAGTTTTTGCTAGTATATACATGTATCCGACTGACCGCCTGAAACCTCCATTTCCTGGACTGATGAGGACGTATGTCCGAAACAACGTTGTGTGTAGGTAAATACACTTTTATATTTAATTTTTTGAAATATTCATAGTAATGGCCCCCTTTAAGAGAAATAAATCTTTTTTGTCGAGCACTGTCTAAAATTATAAAAATCTGAGATCGTTAAGCTATGGAATCAAAGCTTACACGCCCGCATGTTTAAGCACTCTTTGATCTTGGAACGTTTGAAACCTTAATTTTAGTAATGTATCTGGCGATTTCCGTTGGCTGCGTTCGAACCTGTCTGACCGCCTGAAACCGCCACTTCCTGCACTGATGTGGACGTAAGTCCGAAACAACATTGTCTGTAGGTAAATACACTTTAATAGTTAATTAAAAAAATATTTATAGTATTGTATATATCCGTCTGTGTAGAGAATTCACCAAAATGACATCCATTTTGGTAAATTCTCTACACAGACAGATTTTTTTCCTTTGGCTTTTATTATTTTTGAAAAAGGGAAGATTTTCCCGAAATATTAAATAAATAATTTTTAATAATCATCCGGACAACACACAAACAGCCAACACCACACTTGCTGTTTTGTAAGATTTTAAGAAAGCATAAATAGTAAGTCTCATTTCGATTTATTATTTTTAGTCCTTCCAGCTTACAACCTACCCGGCACTTTACATTGCCCTCAGCCTTCTTAAACATACTACTAAAATATATATATATATATATAATGCTTGTTTATATTCCAATGACCAACAACTCCAGTTATTAATCAAATCATTTATTTTAATTTTTATTTTTATTTTTCCATTTCAGAATTGTTTCTCAAGGAATAAAATGCAGTCATTTACCTCATTTACTCGCTGCTACTCAAAGATCTAAATGAAAGGCATATATAAAGTGTCACAGAGTTCGTGGAGAACAAACAAACAAACAAACAAACAACAGAAAGCAGATATCACTCACAATAAGAGCTCCCGCCAATAGGATGACAAAACTTCAATCAGACCGCCATTTTAAGATCATCACATAGAGCTACATTTTTAAATAGTTATAAAGAACACTTATCATGGAAGAAAACCCTAGTTCAAATAGCCGTTGGTTAATAAAAAATCGATATCAAGTGGATAATTATTTTTGTTATAATTGAAATAAAAGCGTTAGATAAAATCCGAAAATACGGTTTATAGTAGTGAATTCAAATAATTACTTATATAAGTGAGGGCTTATTTTCCTCGCGTTGGTCACATGGGCGAATTTAGATTGTAATCCGTTTATATATTTTTTAATTTATTAGCTCCAATGTAATAATTTGAAGTCTTTGAAATTTATAGTTTAGCTTGATTTACATTTAGTTCATAGTAGAATAAAATTAGTTACTACAAATTAAATAAAAAAGTGAAAGTGTAAACATTAGCCACGGACCTCAGTCCGTCGTCTAAATAATCTACGGGAATTAATTCTATACTTATTAATTATTACGTCTAATGCAGTTATTCCCCCTGCTAACCTAGAGAGAACCTATCTGATTAATATGCATTCTTAGAAACCCTTTACGGCTCATATTGCCCCACCCACTCAATTTAATCCATACTTTTAGCTTACTATTTGAGTGAACGATAGGAGTCTATCCGAAAATCGGCAGAAGGGATGCAGGTGTTTTACTCCCTCCCCCATGAAAGTTGATAAGTTGATTTATTATATTCTTTAACAAACTAAATGACGCCAAACCAGTCATATTTCCCATACAGAGCTAGTATTCCTTCCCTAGCATCTCACCGGCTAAAAAGATTTAAGGATTTAAGGATTTAACTATTTTACCTAGCTAGTCGGAATAGTTATTATGATACATATTTATGGACAATTTAAAGACAGGACTAGTTGATTGAATGAAATTTTGATATATATTTTTTTTTAATATTAGAGTAAATACTTATTCCGATGAAAACAATTCTGTAGAATTTCCTGCTTTATGTTAATTAGGTTATCCTTAGATGTTACTATGTGATACCATTCGTTAGAACATAGATCGCATTTTTTTCGTTTAGTGGGTGTATATTTATTTGCCCTACCTAATATGGGTATTCAACTTCACCAGTTCCCTGATATACTTAGTTTAAGAAGTTGGGGTACTTTCAGTCTCGAAGTTAGGCATATATATATATATATATATATATATATATATATATATATATATATATATATATATATATGTGTGTGTGTGGGGGGGGGTTCTGTGTGTGTGTGCATGTGTGTATTAATAAATATATATTAACTATTTTTTAAATTACAGACACTATGTTTTCTTGCTTTCGCAGTCATCAGTGTAGGAGAGATTATAATCACTGCTGATCTAAGGATTAGATCCCTATCACAAAGTCACCCCTGACTCTGCAGCCCGACATCTTTCTCCATGGCCACCAACAATCACCACAAGAAATCAGAGAGAATTAAGTCGGTGGACGAACACAGAAAGCACGTCATATAGTGTTAAACTCACGGAGTGTTACTAACTGACGTAACCTTCTACACAGGATTTTCGAAATATTGCCTCATTAATTATGAAAATCTTAATGTATCGGCAACATAGTTGATGTTTTATTTTCTTAGTTTGATTCGGATATTAACAAACTACTGTGATGATATCCAGATTTATAGGGGCAAACATAGGTGGGGAATTGAACAGCAAGATGTTTGTTCACATTATATTTAAATTTCTACATGTTTGTACGGTCGGGAAACGGGGAGCAAGAAATGAATTACAAACGCAAGCAGTCCTAGGAAATAAGATATCAGAGTAGAAGATATTCCGACATCAAGGGACTCCTATATTGAAGGGGTTGGAGTTTGCTAACAAGTCGAGTGTGTTGGGAGTATTTACGTTGAGGATGTATAAGTGCAGTAAATTCATGGGAGCACATTCCGAGGAAGTACTTGTAAAACAAACACAGGGATGTAATACTGCGGCGATGCGACAGGAGATGGATCTTGGCATACTGTATGAGACTATTAGGTTATAATTTTTCTCCAACAGTGAGAGGCTCGTGATTGGTGCACTAGCCCAGATATGGTAACAGTATTCTATTATTTGTTAAGTTTTTTTCAATTTTGACTAATTGTTTTACTATAAAAATGTACCCTAAATAAATTTACAAATTTTAGTATGGAAAAAATGTGACCCAAATCGAACCATACCTTATTCCGACGAGGGCGGTTATGCAAATAGACAAGACATTCTTCTAATTTGCTCTGATGATTTCAAGACTTCTTCCGGATGGTATGAAAAAGGTGAGTTTGCAAAGCCAGTTAATTTTTGTTCTTTCTCCACAGAGGGGCTACCCTTTCCAACGTTAATACCCGTAAAATGAAAAGGGAAAAAAAAGAAAAAAGTGAAGTCTCGCTTTGAAAATGACATATTTGTCGAAAGTCTCAGCCTTTAAAATAAATAATTTTATTCATTTAATAAAAAAGATTTTTTTTTAAATTAATCACATCATTTAGGTTTTTAATTTTTTATAAATAGTATGTATATATATATATATATATATATATATATATATATATATAAATTTGTGTATGTATATATATGTAAAATAATATATATATATATATATATATATATATATATATATATATATATATATATATACATTAGGGGAGGTCGATTTTGAAACTGTAAATAATCGCACTCGAAGAAAGTTGCCAAATAATGTCAAAAGTTACCACAAGAAATATTTTTCTTCAAAACTTTGTATTTATTTTAGCATTGCAACTTTAAGATCAAATAAATCGAGATTTTTTATCACGGCCTAGATTTCACCGGCAGAAGTGTCGCCTTAAATTAAACCCGGGTTTTAACAAAAAAAAGTAATACATTACTTAATAATAAATATTTTAAAGTTTATTATTACTTTTCTTAAGAAATTAAATGTACATATTCAAATTAAAAAGGAATAAAACACTATAATATTTAATTTTATATATAAATAATCATTTATTTACATAGGCGTTTTATTTATTGGATATTTTTATGGTATTTACCGGTTGAAAATTCAACGAGCGAATTTGAATTCACGTGTTGATTCTGTTTACACATTTAATTATCACAAATATATATTGAATTGTTCTTAAAGTAGAGTGAACTGAAATAATTATTCTTATTTGTTTATATTTTGAAAGTTTGTATTTATTCATTTAGAAGCTAATCTCGAAAGTAACTACGTACGTAAGGTAAGTACACTTTTTTTAAATTAATGCATATTTCAAATTTTATCAAATTTAATTTAAAAAAATATGATGGTGCTTCTTGAGATAACAAACCGAGGTAATTATGCTAAATACAATTCTAATTTTAGACAATACATACGTGTTAGTGTGTTAATAAACAGTATTTCAAATTTTAGGGAAAACAAACAAGTAGTTTTTTATTTAAGATTTTCGAATTTTCGTCGACCGCGAGAAGAGAGTTTTTTTCTGATTTTTTCTGATTTTTTTGGAATCCATCGAAAAAATGCAATGGTATTAACTCTTCCTGGCATAAACCGAGATTCTCGTTCAAAATTAGCAGACTTTATACCGTAACAAATTATAAATGATCAAATTTGAAAATCTTAAATAAAAACAAACTACTTGTTTGTTTTCTCTAAAATTTGAAATACTGTTTATTAACGCACTAACACGTATGCATTGTCTTAAATTAGAATTTTATTTAGCGTAGTTACCTCGGTTTGTTATCTCAAGAAGCACCAATATGATGCTTATGTACTAATGTTACCGTGTTGAAAAAAAAATATCATGGTAACATAAGGGCATAAGCACCAAAAATATTTGTGTAATTTAATTTCTCATAGTATTTTTCTTTTCAGGTATTTTATTAAAAATGGCTGGAAAATCTGCAATTTCAACTCGCAGTAAATATGAAATGAACTTTTCAGGTCCACCTCTACCATTAAAAAAAACGGAGCCACCAATTTACCGACAAATTATCCAATATAGTTATTATTTAATAAATACTTATCCCCACCGTTCAAATTTTGCTATTTCTAAATTAATAACAAAGGAAGTAATCGATATTTGGAAAGCTGTTAATCCACGTTTACCTTTATTAAATGAAATGACTATTATAAAAAAGGTTAGTATACTATGCTTCAAGAAAACAAAAGAAATAAATGGAAAATCTCTCCCTGCTTCCCAAAATAAATTTTTGATAGAAAAACTGGATTCATTATTTGATATTTCATCCTGCTCTTGCAAACTGCCAGTTTTAAGTTGTGACGACTATCATGTAAAATGCCATGAAGAAAACTGCAAAATTCAACACATTATTTGCACTTGCCCTCTTTAACAGAAAGTAAGTTATTTTCTATTTTTGTTTTTCCAATGTCTTTATGAGACAGCCTTATATCAAGACCAATTTCCATATTTTATTATTATTCAAATATATAAACCATTTTTCCATTATATTTTTCATGCAAATTAATTTTTATATTAATCTATTTAGATGTATTTTTAATATAAATAAAAATGTAAAAAGAAAGTAAATGTGTTAAGAAAAAAATTACATTCATCACCTTCAACATCAAATGTCCAGGATAATGTTTCTTCCCCCTCCTACTCATCTTCTCCAAATGAAGAACCAGAAGAATATTTGCAGCCAAATACTCCAACAGGGCCTTATAGCCTTATCAAATTTACAAGATATGCTCTCGAATTAGTCAGGGAGTATATCTTCTAATCTTGGAGCCAGCCTTGCCAATGCCTTCCTCTTAGATTTGAAAGCTGCGGGCCTTCTTATACCCAATATTAATATGAAAGATATTATTATTGATAAATCTAAAGTCGATAGGGCAAAGACTAAAGTGAAAATAACTGCCCAACAAAAACATGATGAAAGTGTGGAAAATATTATATGTATTGGAGTTGATGGGAGAATGGATAAGGACACATTGATGTATAAGGAAATTGTGGATGAAAATAGACAGAGAATTATGAAAAAAAACTAAGGGACCAGAACACCATTTAACTTTTACAAAAGAAACACCATGTGAAAGTACATATCTGACACATAGAGTTCTTCCTAATAGTGGTGCAACAGGTGCTGTTCATGCAGATCAAGTGGTGGGTGTTTTGCATGAATTCAACAGTGAGAACAGTATCAAGGCTATACTTGTTGACAACACTAATACCAACACAGGTTGCGAAGGTGGAATGGTTGCAATTTTAGAAAAAACACTTTTTAAAAATCTTCACACAATTTGTTGCTCTTTGCATCATAATGAACTACCTTTCAGAGCCCTTTTTAAAAACATAGATGGTTGCGCAAAGGGCCCTACAACATTCAGTGGCCCTCTGGGGAAATGATGCTCAAATGATTGCATGATTTACCCCAAATATCATTTTCCACTATTAGCAATCCTCTAGAGTCAATTTTTAAAATTGATGAAATACATGATCTTAGTTCTGACCAAAGACTCCTTTATGAATACACAGTAGGTATTTCTAGAGGTAAGGTTGACTCTAGATATGCCTCCTGGAAAATTGGTCCTTTAAACCAAGCAAGATGGTTAACTTTGGCCATCATGCTCATGTGTTTATGGACTCGTGGTGCATACCCACAAAGGCACACAACAAAACTACACTATGTAGTAAATTTTATTGTAAATGTGTATGCTACTTCTTGGTTTGAAATTAAAAGAAATAGTAAATTCCACAATCAGCAAGTGCACATTTTTAATATGATCCAGAGGATTAAGGAGCAGCCTCAGGAAATCCAAGATATCACATTTAGAAATATACAAGGTAATACATTTTGTTTACTGCCTGAAAACTTTCTATATTCCATGGTTAAATCTGAGGAGATTGAAGTAAGAGAAGAAGCTTTAAAAAGAATTTTGGCCATTAGGTAAGTAATATTTATTCATATATCTCTGACTCAATTATTTATTCCAATTTATAGAATGATTTTTAAAGATTTTATCTAATTTCACCATAATTATTAAAGCAGTACAGATTGGAATTTTTTAATAATTCAATTAATTAATTTGTTCTTTCAGGAGTGAGGAGTCAACCAGAAAAAGATTAAAAAGAATACCACCTATTAATTTGAATGCCACACATTGGACACAATTAATAGATTTAAAATTATGCGGCATTTTTGAACCACCAATGACGGAAGATTTTACTGAATCTGAACTTCGAGAATCGTTGATGAATGAAACCAAGCTTGACTTGCCAGATTTGCCCTCACATCCTCAGGGCGTGGAATGGGCAGTTAAGTTAATAACAGAAGCTTCACAAACTGTATATGGTTTTGAAGCAAGGCATCAACACATTACAGCCAAAGTTTTGAGTCAGAAATTGAGACCAGCATTTTTGTCTAAGGGGTCTTATATGGAGCAATTTGACTCTCTATATTAAGCTCCATTAAAATAGTGTTAGGTTTTTCCTTATTTCTTTGCTTGTTATATTTTCACTTATAACAGAAAAAAATCATTTTTTTAGGTATTCAAATATTACTGTTTAATTCATAACGTTAAAAGGTAGTTTACAAAAGCAGATACTGAAAATGAGGGGGGGGCAAATTTTCAATTTGAAGATTTCTTTAATTAATATCATTTTTATAAAATAAAAGAACATTCCCTGATTTTAAATGCTAAAATTATTTGGTTTTCACACCAATATTCAAGCAAATCTTGCAAAAACGAGGAATTTTCAGTATATTCTTGTCTACGATGTTTGATACCAAACGCTCAAAAAACCGCTGAAGTTTTTGATCTAATTTTTTGCATGAGTATTTAATAGGTCTATATACAACTTTCGGTACGTGCCTTTTTTAATATTTAAAAAAAGTGTAAAATCGACCTACCCTAATATACATATATATTATTTAAATTCCTTTAATGTGTTTTGAAAATGGGCAGAAAAAGTGTATGCATAAAAAATTTTTTTTAAATCAATTCGGAACATTTATCAATATATATATATATATATATATATATATATATATTTAAAAACAGAGAACGTCGAATTAAAACAGCATTAGCAAACCACTATTGGGAGCTCAAAGAAAATGGACGCTCACCAATAATTCAATGGAAAATAATACGACAGCCTAGTACATGTAGAAATGTAGACGACCCGTGTAGATTATTTCTGGATGAAAAATTTGAAATCCTACACTTTAAAGACCTCCGAAATTTATTAAACTGTAAAAGTGAGATAGCAAACAGCTGCCTACACAGAAATAAATTTACCTTAGGCTAACGAGAAATAAATAAATCAATAAATAAATAAATAAATAAGTAAAAAAAACTAAACTAAACAAAAACCAAACAATTTAAAAATTAAAACCTAAAATAAAAATACAAGGAACCACGTGTTAAAATAAATTAACCCATTATATTGACACAACAAAGAAACAGGATATAGGCGACTCTATAGAAAACAGAACAATAGAACAGGATATAGAAAGTAACACTAACCACACCTCCGTTCGTGGGAAGCCTCACGATTGGCTGAGAGAACAACAACAAATCTAATTGGTTAACTTGCTGGCCGTGTATATACAAACACCCGGCAAAAATAACTCCATGCATTTTAGCCTGAAGATTCCCTCCGGGGATGAAACGCGGGAGCCCCTGTGTAGTTTAATTGCCATAAATGTATTTTCATCGCTTACTACATATATATATATATATATATATATATATATATATATATATATATATATATATATATATATATATATATATGTGAGCAGATTACTAGTACAACAAAATAGTAGGATACATTTTCGAGGAAACATTATTTATTTATCAGAAATGAAAAGGGGAAGGGGTGAAAAAGAAAAAAATTGCTACAATGTTCTTAAAAGTTCATATTTTCAGGTACATTAATCTGCCATGGGTACAAATATTTGTACAAAGCAGTATTCAATGAATTCTTTTCTGTTTTACACAGTACTAGGTCGAACTATTATCTCACTATTCTTGGAGCGTTAGTTATTAATAATTTTCGATCAAGCATATGTAGTCAGAACGTTCTGAACCATCAGTTTGAGATCTTCAACTATTCAAATCCCCCATAATGTTCGAAGATCCCTTTTTTCTCTCAACTGAAAACAATTTTACCGCTCATTTTTTATCCTATCATCTTAGTTTTGAATTCATCAATTCTGATGTTTCCTATTACAGTGTCAGATTATAAAGCCTTAAGGAAAATTTAAGACATTTTCTTTCTTTTCATACACCCTCGATTTTCATATTTTTGATAAAATAAATAATGTTTCCTTTTAAATAAATATATAAATAATAACATATTAGCATATAACAATATTACCATTCCGCACGCGTTTTAGAGATTTAAAATACTTACAATTTGATAAAAAGGTCTTTCCTCGAAATATATTATGGAACACGGTCACACACATAACAGCACTGCATTGATGTATTACTTAATACAGTAAGATTTTATATATATATATATATATATATATATATATATATATATATATATATATATATATATATATATATATATATAAATCACTTGTTTTTGTTCTACTCTCAACGCCGACAGATTTCCATTTCTTTCATTGTGATAGCCTTCTAATACTCCTCTATATACGTATTACACACAATGATTTGAAAAAACTACCTCTCCTTATATATAAATAAATAATTCAATATTTTACAAAATAATTTTTAAAGTTCATGAAAATCTTTTTCAACCACCCAACTCAAAAAGCATATATTCGGAACATCGGATGCCCTGCTGCCCTGGCAGGCCGAGAGCAAGCTCAAGTGTTTCCTCAAATAATGTCGAGTGAGAGGTCCTTGTAAAGCGAAGTCAATTCACGATGGTCTCCGTTGTGGCACGTCATTCATCGACCAAGGCTGTTGAGGAAGTCCCGCGTGGCAAGGCCAATCACTCCACTGATTTCCACAGCGAGAAGATTGTTTTTTCTTATGCAATCTGGGCGGAAAATTATCATTTGAGTTTATGATGTGAAACTAATATTAAAGTATAGACAGTGTTTCTTCAAAGAAGGACTCTGATTTGTTGTAAAAATAGATAAAAATATTCGCGACTTTCCAACCCATGAGCCGAGTTTTGCGTAGAATTGTGCAGCATATTTCGGTAATGAACTTTTTTTGGGGGAACCGATCATAATTACAGGAAAGGATTCCGACCTTAAAGAAATCTTCAAGTTGTATAACTTCTCATTCTCTTCATTAATAGTAAATTACTTAAACCAAAATCCATATATTCCACCATGGCCATGTACATTCGGGTTTGCCATTTGTGTTAAGGTCATTTCGAGGGTTTCTTAATTAATTTCAGTTTATGTTCCTTCTTGAATTTCCCATGTTATCCAGATACTCGGCACTTTTGTTGTGGTTTTGTCGTTTTCCCCATATATTGTGCTAGAAGTATTTAGTTCTTACTTGGTCCGATCGCTGTGCTTTTTGTCCTTCTTTCGTTTATGTTTTAGTAAAACTTGCTTTCATTATAAGTAATTGTTCTTTTTTTCTGTAATGCTGGGATCTTTTGTTCTAGTTCATCTCCTTAAGTGACTTTTTTCTCTGTCCCCTTTTCATTGTTTCCTGGTGTTTACCGACCCATTCAAAAATGTTAGCTTCGTTTTTAATTGCTTAATTTAGGATTCCAGTTAGGTTTTCCATTCGAACTTCAGGCATCACAGAGATCAAAACTATCGACACAAACATTGAACTAAAACAGCAAAGTTGGTCATACTTGATCAAACGGTTTTTAATTACTTGAGAACTTTCTAGGATGATGTTTGGAGTGACGATAGATTTGCTGTTGAACAGAGAGTTGATATCAGGGTCAGTGGGAAAGTTTGTGCGTTCATTTTATTTTGTTTTATTTTTTGTTATTTCGTGTGTCATGATCCCCTCTGTGCTATAAAACTTGTTATGTGAGTGAGAGTGGAAGTGGGTGAAAACATTGTGTTGGAGGTCACAAATGGGAGATGATTTAACACGCTCACCAGTGTCACAGCACTATCATCGACCGCATCACACAATAGACAACAAGATATGCATACTATTACGCAATCTATTACGCAAGACTTTGGTACCAACATCGTAGAAAAAAGGCGAAATTAAATAGCTCCATGAATTAAATCATTGGGAATTTTAGTAAATTATAAAATTTTATTTTTGTTATAACAAAACTTTACAACAATTATCATGACGAATCCCAATCAGGCTTGGTTCTTCAATTTTTATACCACATTTTAATTATTTTTTAGATGAGGATTGATAATTTGTATTATTTAGCTTGTTTGCACTACTGTTCTCATCTCGGATGTTATTCCCACAACGTTTCGACCGATGTAACCTCCAACCTTCTTCAGGTGTGTCTTGTCAAAATCGGGAATCCTTATGTCGAACTCGGGAATCTGTACGGAACTTTGAACGCAACCTTTTATTTATTCCAAGGGGGTAGCTTGCTCTCTTTCCGTTGGCAATGACCGGGTAGAAGTCTTAAGTAATATCTAATTGTATTCTTAGTATCGCCCGAAAACCTAAAAAAAAGTGTTATCTAGAACTTATTATTACTTCGCACTTTTATCTGTTGCGCCACAAGTCCTTGTGGTAATGATTCCCGGGTGCGACATGATGCACATGAAGAAGGTTACATCGGCCGAAACGTTATAAGATTGACATCCAAGATGAGAACAGTAGTTTGAATAATCCAAATAATACAAAACCCTTTTTTAATTATTCTGCGTGTGAAACGATGCTGTCCACAAACTGAATTACCCGGCCTTCTGGATAAGATCAAAGTGTAATATCTGTTATGTCCTCAGTATGACGAGAAATTCTTCTAGACTCATGCAATTATTTTTTTCCCAACCTAGAGTTTATTTTTTTTGGGAGGGGAGGGCTGTGTTTTCGTCACATATTATAACTTCGTACTTGAGTCGAGACAAGTATATTTACGTGCCTGCGACTGCAGCAAAGTTAGACACAAGGTCAGTTCATGATGCGGAATCCAGCTCCCTAAACCAATTTGCCGTGATCGAACCCGTCAGCGTTCACCGGTAGGGGCGCCTCGGGCAACAGGTGATAAATAAATCGCCCTCTTAAAAGATGTGTATTTAATACTGAACAGAACCATAATACACATCCGTTTGAACGCAACGAAAATGCATCACGGATTATCTCCCTTGAATTCTTAGATTATCTCGAAATACAGCAACATTTATCGAGACTTTCTTTTAAGCGATTATATATAAGACACCTTTCTAATCACCGATTGACATGGCGAGTCCAACGCTCAAACTCATCAGCCTAACATTCACAGACAACATGAATTGGAATAAATACATAGAAAATACTGCCAAGTCTGCTGCAAAGAAGGTGAGTTCCCTCTATCGAACTAGTAAACTTCTCATACGTGCCAGTATCCAATGTGTCTATAAAGCCACAATTAATCCGTGCATAAAATATTGTTGCCACATCTGGACTGGGGTAGCAACCATTAGTTTCTTCCCCTTAGACAGGGTACAAAAAGAGTCTCTAACCTAATAGCTCCCGCACTGTCTACCAAGCTCCAGCCCTGTCAACTCGCTGCAATGTTGCATCCCCGTACTTGTTTTACAAGTACTTCAATGGCATGTGATCCGACGAACTTGCTGTATTTGCATCTTCCTCACCGAAAATACTCCCGACCCACCCGACTAGCAGCAAAATCTCACCGCTTCACTGTAGAAGTCCCCAGATGCCAGAAAATTTTCTACTCCAATAGCTTATTTCTTTGGACCTCTTGCTTTTGGAAGTCTCTCCCTGCTCCTTGTTTTCCGGACAGTACCAACACGCAGAAATGTATATGTTATGTGAACAAACATCTTGCTGCACAACTCCCCATTTAGGATTCCCCCTATAAATCTGGGCCATAATCACAGAATCCCCTTGCGTCTCGGTGGCAACAAAATGCCTCCTCGATTGGGGTGGATTAAAGTAATGTTTAAAATCTTAGGAATCAAGCATGGAATCAAATTGCATTTTGTGGTAAAAAAAATATTAAAAGGTATTTATCTTTGTCACACAGCGGGAACATGTGACATAAGCTCGGGAAAGTGGGATTTGAAGCCAGCGCCCAAGAGGAAGAGCACTCTAGTCGAACAAAAATTGAATGGACAGCCCCGTCGGCATACCCCGGTGTGAGCGCCCCAAGAGATTGGTAATAAACTAACCCCTCTCAAAATGCGAGAACGTAAAACCCGCGAAGGTGGACCTCCTAGAACTGTACACGGTCATACCTCAAACCGACAGAGAACAAGCCATTCAAAAATAGCTTAGACTCTGTCAGTCAGATTTTGGTTAGAATTATGACGGATCTTAACTCAATTATGTTTTCCTCAATTCCACTGTTTTTCTTCTGTTTGTTTGTTTGCTTGTTTGTTTGACGCGTGAAATAAGGGTGTGAACGGTGTGAAGGCTAAGTGGGTAGAATGTCAGCGGACAAGACACCCTTCCGCTGGGTGTCAGATACATGAACACACAGGAAATTATTGAACAAAGTGACACAAAGAATGGGGGTGGCTGGGAGCAAGGGGGCGAGGTAAAGAAGGGCAAAGGATATATACAGAAATGCATAGAGAGCGAGAGACGGATGGAGAGAGAGACGGACGGGGAGAGAGAGAAAGAGAGAGAGAGAGACGAATGAAGATAGAATTTACGTCAAATGCATGATAATATCTAATTTAAATAAGTATTTTTACTTACGTAAATAAAACTGAATTTATTCTTGAAAATAGCTGAAAGGTGTGACTGGACGAAGCTAAAAACAAATATGGAGACCTTACAGACACACACATACATATACGTAGACACACGCATATGCATGTTCTAGCTGCACTGAAGAGATGTGATATAGCGAAACAGATCTCCGTGGATAAACTTAATTAACTCGTTCCCCACTATTCACGGGTGTAGCTTTCTGGTAAAGGGTATAACTGGTCATACTTCGCGTTAATACAGAGCTCTTCGTAAAAGAATGGAGCAGTCATGTATCCTAATAATTGTGAATTTATAAGCATCTATACATTTTCCTTAAACGCGACGGTGGCTGATGGCTCAGTTGTTATGACGCTCGACAACTGAAAAGTCAATCTGATTCGAATCACTCCCGTTTCTAGTAAAACTGAAGAGCTGTAAGTCAACGGAACAGCTGTCTGTCATGTATATGCATATACAGCTGGGGGAAAGAAATATCCGTACACATAGAATATAACACTTTTGAAAAGATTTCAGAGCATTAACTGAACAAAATTTATATACATTTACTGTATAAGATTGCATACTATTAATATATGCAAATAAACTTTAATTGCACGGAAGTTAATAAAATTTATTCGTTTTAATGGGTGAAAAAGTAATTGTACAATACAAAAAGAATGTATTATCTTCATTCAATACTTTTTTGAATAGTCTTTATATACTTAAATAGTAACCAATCTCTTCCTGTAGTCCTTAATTAATGATTTGCAAACATTATTCGGTATTTTATTCCGTTCTGTCTGGTATATTGTCTTATTGTGATACTATGGGTACGATGGGGTAGCGAAGTCTCGAACCGCGATGGTAAATAATACACAGGAGGGTGAGCCATCGGAGGTAGGATGGGTGGAAAGATAATGGGGGTAAATGATTCACCAACTCACACAAAGCCAATCGGAAAAAAGGATGGGTGAGAGTGGCCGAAAAGACAAAAAGGCCAGATATAAGATTTCCGATATGTCTAAAGATGTTTGGGGGTGAGAGTTTTTTTTACGACATTTAACGAGTTCGTTAGTTGACGGCAATTTAAGTTAGTTTTACGAGAGTGTGTTAGTTTACGAGACAGTTTACTAGTTGCCGACTCGAAGAAAAGACGGTCAGTTTTGAAGTCAACTTCGGGCGAGAACAGATCGGACAGACCCAGGATAAGCTGACGACTTCGGGTATCGACAATGGGGCCCTCGATAGTCCGCGACGGTGTCACATGCACTCAGTTTTAACTGACTTAAACACAATGTATCTGAGTTTGTGTTTATATTGTTAGTTGCATTGTTTGTTTTTCTAAACTTGTAAACCAGTGATTGTGCCTTCGACAATCTGTCAGTGGAATAGACGACATGGCCAGAACGAGAACGACAACGACGAGTAAAACTAGAAGAAAACCACGGCACATACACCGTTGGAATCGACGGAAGCAGGGAGGGCAGCACGTGGTGTTACGCATATAAATAAATATGGCCAGAACGAGAACGAACACGGCGATGAAAACTAGAAGAAAACCACGGCACACACAACGTTGGGGTTGGCGATTGTCGAGAGGGACAACATGTGTCTACATTATTTTATTTTTATATTTTTGTGCTTTTGGGGGGATTTGAATTTTCAAATATCACCACAAGTTCTCGATTGGATTCAAATCCGATACCTGACTTGGCCATTGCAAATTATCAACATTATTTTTACCTAGTCACTTATTTGTAGATTCTGCTATATACTTGGGATCATTATCCTGCTGGAAAATCCAATCAGGAAATAGCTCAAGGTTCCTAACAGAAAGCATTAAATTATCTTCTATGATTTTTAAAATATTTTTCGGCATTGATTTTACCCTCTATCATTGCTATTTTCCGCACACCTTTCACAGAAAAACAGCTGTAAATCATGATATTGCAACCACCAAATTTGACAGCTGGTTATGGGTAGGGTTAGTTGCTACCGTGCTCTTTGGTAATTAGTTCTCGCTATCTTTCTTCCAAACATGACACTGATAATTGTGACTCCAAAAGTCTGTCTAGAAGAAAACCACGGCACACGTAACGTTGGAGTTGACGATTGTCAACGGATGCACGTAGTTCTACAGTGGTAATAATTGGCGTATTGCTAAAAGTGTATTAGGTTGTTTCGTCCCTGTGTCCATATAAAAAAACAAACGCCGTCTATATATCTACAATAGTGTATTGGATAGTAATTAATTAATTTGTATGTAATATATGCATGAAGGT
This sequence comes from Sepiola atlantica, assembly GCA_963556195.1. Classification (NCBI taxonomy): domain Eukaryota; kingdom Metazoa; phylum Mollusca; class Cephalopoda; order Sepiida; family Sepiolidae; genus Sepiola; species Sepiola atlantica. The sequence continues at coordinate 138,264,107 of OY744519.1, forward strand.
ATTAACATAGCTAGGCGCCACTTTAATGTCCATGGTGGCACCTCTAGCTTATTATTTACCTGCACGTTGTGCAACGCAATTTCATCTTTCTCACTTTCTTATCCTATCCACTTCTGTCATTACAAAGTCTTTCAAAGTCTTGTATCATAAATTACTTGTTTTTTTGTTGTTGTAATTCTCGTGTTTTTCAATCGTAGGCGTGTCCCTTTTCTTCCTGAGATTCTCAAGGATTTATCTGCTCTTGGGGAGAAATCGACCCTGAAACTTATGTGTCTTTCTCATCAAGTCGTTCTTGGAGTTCATACATTAGACCCATTGCTCTTTCTGCTTGTCGTAAAGTCTGTCTCTCTATCGCTCCAAACACTTCCTCACACCTGAGGCTATTCTCTATCTCTACAAATCTACTATCAGACCATGTATTGAGTACTGTTGTCATATTTGGGCTGATGAATCTCTGTCTCATTTGAGGGTTCTTGATAAGTTTCAGAAACTTGATTGCCCAGTTATTCTTCTCCGCACACCCTCTTTCACTGAAATGTTTGTCAGCTGAAAGATGAGGAAAACTATGGGAGTTACTAACATTGATCAATGGTATAGACTTATTACTTATGGGGCGGTTTTTAACAAGTATCTGTTAACATTGGAATTGAAGATGATCAAGTTGTAATCACGGGGAAGCAGCCCCCCGGCAATGTGTTCCACGGGCGGGAAGTTCTTGCAAAGAAACTCTGTCTATATAAATTCCGCCTCACGCTAGACACATGGAGGGAGAAACGAAAAGTCTGTTTTTAGATGTGGTAGAAAACGAGTTCTTGCTGTGAATGTCTTACAAGGATGAAGCAAAGATTGGAGCTCAGTCGAGCACATTTCATGGTAATAACGATAGAGCAGAGAGAGGGAGAAAGAGACCAGAAACGTTTCTTCTGTGAGAAAGGGGTTGCGGGAAAAAGAAAAGATCATTTCCCACCAGACTTCAAATAGATTGTGTACTCTGTAAAGGCAAGAAAATAGTGCTCTGATGAGCTCCTCCTAAGATGTGACAGCAGTATCCGATCTTTGGATGTAGCTGACTCTTATTATATAGCAGAGGACCGCATCAGGTACCAGGTACTTTCTATAGTGATAATATGATCCATTTTCCCAGTGAACTTAGCCACGGAATGTATATACGCCTTTAGATCTGGGGTAAACGCCAGAACTATGAGTTATCAAAATAAGGGACTTCTTCAATGAAAGAGCCATTCATTTTGACTGGGGCAAAACATACATCAGAGCGTTGATAGTGAAAGGAGAAAAGCTTAGTTCTAGAGGTGTTAAATGTAAAAAGCCACTTTCCCCCGGTGCATTACATGCTCTAAGTCCGAAGAAAGAGAATCAGCGAGATCTTGATCATCAGTGTGCTTCGAAGTGATGCCATAGACAATCGTGTCGTAGGTGTAGATGTCACTAATTGATCTCAGGATTTAATTTACAAGATCATTAATGAAGATCAGAAAGAGTGTTGGCACCAGAATAGATCCTTGGACATGCCAGCGTTATTCTGTGTGCTTCAGATAGAAAAGATTCGATGGTTGCGAAGGCATTGCCAGATATTTTATAGTTGACACATTTGTGAAGCAACCTTTTGTGGCAGACTTTGTCGAAGCCCTTCGATATATTCAAGGGCTGTTGCGCTAGAAAAAGAGCCCCGTTAAGAGATTTGCTTGTCCTATGCGATATTACAGTCAGTACATCGGCGGTTGAATTTACAGGACGAAATCCGTATTGCTTATCACTGAGTAGATTGTTTTACTGAGGTGGTTGGTAATTGCTTTATTTATGACAGATTTAAGCAGCTTACTCGTGATACATAGGAGGCTGATCGGTTTGTGCTGAGATGCAGTGGACTGATCGTCAGAATTTTTAAATACTGGCCAGACCAACGAAGTTTTCCAAATAGATGGATGAAAATGGCTCCTCCTTTAAGCATCGATTGTATAATTCTGTCAGGATAGGAGCAAGTTCCGGTAGCAGCTTATTCATCAGACTGGCTTGAATGTTGTCATGACCAGTCGCTTCGCTTGCATCTATGTTCCTGGTAAGTTTGTCAACACCCTGAACCGATATACGTATATCACTAAGAGTATTTTTAGTCACAGGGAGAAATTCTGAAAGATGATGGCCCTGGTCGCAAAGGGTGGAATGTGTAGCAAAGTTTATTGCAAACATTTGGGCTTTGTTCCTGTGAATTTTATCACTTATTGTTCGCTTGATTACATTAATTTCTGATCCCACAGTTCTTCACGGGTAACCATTGGATTTTGTTGAATCTGGCGTCCTAATTTTCTCGATAATCTCTGAAAAATCTTGCTTAGAGCATCTGTTCTTTGGTTTTAAACTGTCTCACGTCTTTTAAACCTTGTAATTAATGAATATATCGCAGTTAAGGGAATATGCAGGTTCCTAGAGATCTTTCTGTAACCTTTTTCAACTTTTCAAAGCGTAACAACCAGTTCTTTTTTGTGAAGAAATCAATTCTTTGCCTCTTGCAATGATTGGGACCTTCTCGTGTAACAAGCAATTGTAAAATGTTCCGATTCAGATTCTCATGTCAGCTATCAGTACTGTTAATATTGTAAGAACGTTCTAGACTATTACGCTTTAAAATAAGTTTATAATTATACTTTTATATTGTACGATTAAGTTTTTCGCCATTAAAATGAATAAATGGCATCAACTTCTGTGCAATTAAATATAATTTAAGTTTATTTGCATATATTAGTAGTATGCAATCTGGTACAATAAAAGTATAGAATTGCGTTCAATTAATGCTTTGAAATATTAATAAAATGTTTTTAACATGTATGAATATTTCTTCTCCCCAACTAATATATATATATATATATATATATATTAGGGGAGGTCGATTTTGAAACTGTAAATTATCGCACTCGAAGAAAGTTGCCAAATAATGTCAAAAGTTACCACAAGAAATATTTTTCTTCAAAATTTTGTATTTATTTGAGCATTGCAACTTTAAGATCAAATAAATCGAGATTTTTTCTCACTGCCGAGATTTCACCGGCAGATGTGTCGCCTTAAATTAAACCCGGGTTTTAACAAAAAAAAGTAATACATTACTTAATAATAAATATTTTAAAGTGTATTATTATTTTTCTTAAGAAATTAAATGTACATATTCAAATTAAAAAGGAATAAAACACTATGATATTTAATGTTATATATAAATAATTATTTGTTTACATAGGCGTTTTATTTATTGGATATTTTTTATGGTATTCACCGGTTGAAAATTCATCGGGCGAATTTGACTTCCCGTGTTGATTGTCTGTTTAATTATCACACATATATATTGAATTGTCGAGCGCTGGCTTATCTAATCCCACTTTCCAGACCTTTTGTCACACCTTACCTTGTGGGAGTTAGATAAATAAAAACTAGTTCAGCCAGGGGGTTTTACCCCACCAAATAAACCGGTATCGCGCCCGTCTATTGGGGCTTGTCCGTCCTGTACAGTTCTAGGAGGTGCATCTCCCAGGTTTTGCCTTCCCTCTTTGGGGAGGAGTAAGTTTATTGCTTACTGTCTGAGGCGCCCCTACAGGGGAATGCCGACGAAGCTGCCCAGGCAATTTTTAAATGGCCAGAGTGCTCACCTCTCGAGCACTGGCTTTCTCATCCCACTTTCCTGACCTTTTGTCAATCTTATCTTGTTGGGGGTAGATAAATAAAATCTAGTTCAGCCAGGGGTTTTTACCCCACCAAATAAACCGGTATCGTCCGGGCCTTTGGGTCTGGATTTACGCCCGTCTATTGGGGCTTGTCCGTCCTGTGCAATTCTAGGAGGTGCATCCTCCCAGGCTTTGCCTTTCCTCTTTGGGGAGGAGTAAGTTTATTGCTAACTGTCTGAGGCGCCCCTACAGAGGAATGCCGACGGGGCTGCCCAGTCAATTTTTTAATGGCCAGAGTGCTCATCTCTATAGCGCAGGGTTATCTAATCCCACTTTCCTGACCTTGTGTCACATCTTACCTTGTTGGAGGTAGATAAATAAAACTATTTCAGCCAGGAGTTTTTACCCCACCTAAAATATATGTATTGGAGTTGATGGGAGAATGGATAAGGACACATTGATGTATAAGGAAATTGTGGATGAAAATAGACAGAGAATTATGAAAAAAACTAAGGGACCAGAACACCATTTAACTTTTACAAAAGAAACACCATGTGAAAGTAAATATCTGACACATAGAGTTCTTCCGAATAGTGGTGCAACAGGTGCTGTTCATGCAGATCAAGTGGTGGATGTTTTGCATGAATTCCACAGTGAGAACAGTATCAAGGCTATACTTGTTGACAACACTAATACCAACACAAGTTGCGATGGTGGAATGGTTGCAATTTTAGAAAAAAAACTTTTTAAAAATCTTCACACAATTGGTTGCTCTTTGCATCATAATGAACTACCTTTCAGAGCCCTTTTAAAAACATAGATGGTTGCGCAAAGGGCCCTACAACATTCAGTAGCCCTCTGGGGAAATTATGCTCAAATGATTGCCATGATTTACCCCAAATATCATTTTCCACTATTAGCAATCCTCTAGAGTCAATTTTTAAAATTGATGAAATACATGATCTTAGTTCTGACCAAAGACTCCTTTATGAATACACAGTAGGTATTTCTAGAGGTAAGGTTGACTCTAGATATGCCTCCTGCAAAATTGGTCCTTTAAACCAAGCAAGATGGTTAACTTTGGCCATCAGGCTTATGTGTTTATGGACTCGTGGTGCATACCCACAAAGGCACACAACAAAACTACACTATGTAGTAAATTTTATTGTAAATGTGTATGCCACTTTTTGGTTTGAAATTAAAAGAAATAGTAAATTCCACAATCAGTAAGTGCACATTTTTAATATGACCCAGAGGATTAAGGAGAAGCCTCAGGAAATCCAAGATATCACATTTAGAAATATACAAGGTAATACATTTTGTTTACTGCCTGAAAACTTTCTATATTCCATGGTTAAATCTGAGGAGATTGAAGTAAGAGAAGAAGCTTTAAAAAGAATTTTGGCCATTAGGTAAGTAATATTTATTCATATATCTCTGACTCAATTATTTATTCCAATTTATAGAATGATTTTTAAAGATTTTATCTAATTTCACCATAATTATTAAAGCAGTACAGATTGGAATTTTATAATAATTCAATTAATTAATTTGTTCTTTCAGGAGTGAGGAGTCAACCAGAAAAAGATTAAAAAGAATACTACCTATTAATTTTAATGCCACACATTGGACACAATTAATAGATTTAAAATTATGCGGCATTTTTGAACCACCAATGACGGAAGATTTTACTGAATCTGAACTTCGAGAATCGTTGATGAATGGAACCAAGCTTGACTTGCCAGATTTGCCCTCACATTCTCAGGGTGTGGAACGGGCAGTTAAGTTAATAACAGAAGCTTCACAAACTGTATATGGTTTTGAAGCAAGGCATCAACACATTACAGCCAAAGTTTTGAGTCAGAAATTGAGACCAGCATTTTTGTCTAAGGGGTCTTATATGGAGCAATTTGACTCTCTATATTAAGCTTCATTAAAATAGTGTTAGGTTTTTCCTTATTTCTTTGCTTGTTATATTTTCACTAATAACAGAAAAAATCATTTTTTTAGGTATTCAAATATTACTGTTTAATTCATAACGTTAAAAGGTAGTTTACAAAAGCAGATACTGAAAATGAGGGGGGGGGGGCAAATTTTCAATTTGAAGATTTCTTTAATTCATATCATTTTTATAAAATAAAAGGACATTCCCTGCTTTTAAATGCTAAAATTATTTGGTTTTCACACCAATATTCAAGCAAATCTTGCAAAAACGAGGAATTTTCAGTATATTCTTGTCTACGATCTTTGATACCAAACGCTCAAAAAACCGCTGAAGTTTTTGATCTAATTTTTTGCATGAGTATTTAATAGGTCTATATACAACTTTCGGAACGTGCCTTTTTTTAATATTTAAAAAAAAGTGTAAAATCGACCTACCCTAATATATATATATATATATATATATATATATATATATATATATATATATATATATATATATATATATATATGCTAATTATAGAAATAATAATCCAACGTAATGGTAATGTCCCAAACGTCCGTATTCCTCGCTGTTATTAAATTTTGTACCACGAAAAATTTATATATATATATATATATATATATATATATATATATATATATATATATATATGCTAATTATAGAAATAATAATCCAACCTAATGGTAAATAAAAAAGAAAGGAACAATTTCAAATAAACTTAAATTATTTTCGTTTTTGTTCCATATATATATGTGTGGGGGGGTGCGTGTGGGGGGGTGTGTTGTGTGTGTGTGTGTGTGTGTGTGTGTGTGTGTGTGTGTGTGTGTGTGTGTGTGTGTGTGTGTGTGTGTGTGTGTGTGTGTGTGTGTGTGTGTGTGTGTGTGTGTGTGTGTGTGTGTGTGTGTGTGTGTGTGTGTGTGTGTGTGTGTGTGTGTGTGTGTGTGTGTGTGTGTGTGTGTGTGTGTGTGTGTGTGTGCCTACAGGATTCACTGCTTGACTAATTAGCTTATCATTACGGATTTGATAACAGAGTTGCTATGCGTAAGGGTCGTGATGCAGATTATATTGAGTGTTATGTATTTTTATGCAACGCGGTAAAATTAGGTGGAAGCCTTTCGTGAAAATGTAGACATTTTCTATTTTTGTGAATCTTTTTCAATCGGTATTAGACATAAATGAATAAATATTCCCCAAGTTTGAGTTTCTTTTAAGTATCTTATAGTTTGTAGGGAACTTAATATGAGCACAACCTCCCATCTGAAAACTAAAATATTTCACATTTTATTAGACACCAATTAAACGAGATTCCCTGAATTTCAGTTGATTCTTCAGACGCCTTAAACTTTATCCTAAATGTTAGACGTTTACTAGAATCAAAATCATGTAACGGATTTGGATCAAAATTGGAATAAGGATTCTAGACATAAGGTTTTGTATCATTATATGTTGATTTTAATGTTCGCAGGGGACATAAAAGTGGTGCAAAACTGTACTGTTTGGAGAATTAATGTTCATGCAAATCTGAAATATTTAAATTATTTTTAGCAATGAATCCTGTACATGCACAAACATATACACATGTCTAACACATGTTTCTGCTGTTTCGTTTTTAGTTTTCATCGTTTTTTAACGTCTTAAAATTATTTTGTGTCACAAATATTAACCATGCCTTTTAATATATATATATATATATATATATATATATATATATATATATATATATATATATATATATATATATAAAGAGAGAAAGAGAGAGAATTTATAGAAGGCAATTCACAATACGGGAATGTATCGGATAGAAACGGGATTGAAAGCAAGATGAGACGGAGGTAAAATAATGTTTTCCTTTTTTCTCTCGTTATTTTTTATTATAAATCTTACTTGCCTTCACTGTCACTTGATACTGGGTCCGTATAGCATTATTTCGAAAAAAATCCTTTCTTTAGATGTTTTTTCGACTCTAGTCTTAAAAAGTGCAAATGTGTTTTGGTGGGCCACAATATACACCGAGCAGCAATTATTTCGCTTTACCATTTGGCGAGTGTTCGCTAATCGGGAGATTGGGCTTCAATCCTGGGTCGTCATACTAAAGACTCAAAAAATGGTACTTGTGAAACACTCCACATTATAAATTGAGAATCAAGGATAAGTGGAGTGATCCTGGCAAAGAAGTATCGCCTTCTCCTACATCATGGAATATTAGCCAATGAAAATGGAGCCTTACAGTCGCCCTCAACTATGGTCGACCACTTTAATTTACTTTTTCATCAATGTATATACTGCAAGCTCTGTGTAGTGGAATTATATGCAAAGTATTATGATAAAATCTAGCCGCAATACAAAGAGCTGATCACGAAACTATGTGCATTTAGTGATGATGTGCCGTAAAACTAACCAAACCACGTGACCAGTTTTTAAGCTATATGGAATTATTTTGAGTATTTATTAAACAAAATCTAAATTTGCGAGGCAAGAAAATGAATTATCCTCCTCCTCCCTCTCTCTCCTTCTCTCTCTCTCTCTCTCTATATATATATATATCCATCTATCTCTATCTCACTCTATCTATCTATATCTATCTATACCTATCTATCTCTCACTCTCTCGCTCTTTCTTTCTCTCTTCATTTCCTTGCTTTCTCTCCTTCTGTTTTCATCTCTATCTGTTATTTTTTTTAAATCTTTCTTTCTATCGCTCGTTCTTTCTATTTCTCTCTCTTTTTCTTTCGCTAAGATCTGTTGCCCAAAACCCACCCACCCATCATTCTCGAAGATCTGAAGAGGATCGCCCAAATAAGTCTAGATGTTTCTGATTCCATTGTTTCATTGAGTTGAAACCACTTGACCCGCAGGAATCATTTTGACCCTCAATCAGAGCAAAAACACAAGAACTTATCAGGAAATCATTGTCGACTTTATGGCACCAAAACCCAAACAATAGCCTGAAATTCAAATAGTCGTGAAGATAATCAGAAACTCCCCAAGCGACCAATCCCGACTTATACTATTACCAACTGGAATAAGAAATCCAAAGTGAACCTTTTTATCTAAAGGTTAAAGGTTAATGACTATGGGACCGATTACTAAATCCGGTTGTATAGCATTAAGCAAGAAAGAATAGCATGGTCCACCCTGTTACGTCATTAAATTATTTAAAATGGGTTGATGTCACATAAAACAAACAAAGCAAATCAAACCAGTATTATGAGCCTGTCACATGACAGGTACGCCAACTAGTAAAGTCCCGTTTCTAAGAACCGACACTTAATCCGGGTTGTATAGCGTAAAAAAGAACGGGTGGCCGGAACCTAATTGAGCAATTGGGTCGTAATTTGGAATTAACTTACCAAGTGACCCATATATTACTAATTTTCTGCTTCTCACTCTCATCCCCATCACTGTATGTTGTTTGAACCCCCCCCCCACTCTTATCTTATACAGTGTTTATTACTCTCGCTTTCGTATCTTTTCCCCTCTCTCTTTCTCTGTCTGTCTGTCTGTCTATCCTTCTCTTTCCTTTACCCTCTCTCTCTCTCTCTCTATTCTCTGTTATTATCTCTATCCATCTCTCTATCTCTCTATGTGTTTCTTAACGGTCAAAAATAAATTTTAAAAAACTAACGATAAAATTCAAGATCGGAATACTCTTTTATAAATTATAAACAGAATGTGAAAGAGCGAGAGGTGGGGTAGACTAACTTTTTATTATTTTTTAAACAACTGGCTTTGAAAACTCATCTTTTCCTGATTCAAACAATCTAACGCGAGCTCAATAGGCAACCCAACGGATCACATTTTTTGCTAGTACATCTTTTATTTTACTTCAGTGTAAGTTCTCAAAAATTCAAGAGGCTCCTTCCTGTGGCTAACACTTGATCTCTATATGAGATAGATAGATATCCGAGTGTTCAACTAAGATCCTCCTTTACCTCTCAAACGTTGAGTTAGTAAAGAAGTGAAGAACATTAAATTTCCTCCTCCCAATTGACCAGTTAACTATCTCATAATATATCTTTCTTGTGGTCTCTTGGTCTTACCGGATGCCAGGACAAGAATTCATCTAATCTGGTGGAGTATCCAGCTAAGTGCTGTTACTTGAGGTAACATCACTAGGGGAAGGTGCACCATTCCTCGTATAAACCAGTGTATAGTCGTATCGAGTGTATCTTATTTGGGCTTCGAATACTATGCTATTTTGAATATTTGGTCAGTGTTTTCTTGTAAGGTGAAGTATTCTCATGTCAGGTTGTCTTGACAAACCCTTGTACAAAAAAGACTAACGACACTCGATGATGGTGTTTAGTAGGCAATTCAAACTTTTTTAGAGTTAAATTTAATTTTTACGGTATCGTTTTGTCATGAAATTATTAATTGACCAAAATGATTATCAAACTAAAACTATTGTTGTCTTAATCTCTATTTATAAAAAGTATTGGATATAAATAACTTCCAAAAACTATCATTCCTTTAATACACGAGGGCTTGCTTAGCATTTTAAAGCTAGTTTGAATTGATTTAATGCTTCCAAATTCCTTTCAAATTTCTAAAGTCCACATAATAATTTGTTTACTACTAATAAAGGATTAACATTGCCCAATTATACACAAATAAACCGAACTGCGTTCGTGTGGATTTAATTTCGTAATTACATTATTTTTTTAGATAGTTTTTTTTTCGTTTCAATTTACGCCATTTATTTTTTTATTAACATTGCAATAAATATTCGATAAATAGTAAAAAAAAAAAAAAAAAAAGAAATTAATTCAATTTTTGTCGTCACGAGAAAAACGTATAAAAACATACAGAGGTACAAAGTTCCTAAGTTCGAAAAGATGCGCCTGAAGAAGGTCGGAAGTTACATCGGCCGAAATCCAAAAATAATGAGAATAGAATACCGAATATGATCCAAACAATTCAAAGATAGAGACATTTGTTTAAATTAAATAGTGTAGTTTATATTCCGTGTCTGGCTTGCGTATTTGAAGAAGCCATATGACCTTTTCGTTTCTGACCCTCGTCTCATTTCGGAATGTCATGCAAACAATGAACGCATCTAGCACCCGACTAGTGTCTCCACCCTCTCATGAACTTACATCCAAGCAGGACTGATTCGTTCCGGCTCGATCATATCGAGTTTTTACTGATCAAATTTCCAGAAAAAAACAAACCAGGATCTTTTTCCCGCTCAGTTTACACGACCCGTTGTCATAAAGACGGAAAATCTTGCTGCATCATATCGTATCATATTAAGCAGGTGTCGGATTTATAGAATTAAGAATCGAGCTAAAGTTTAGTTGCGCTAATTTAAAATACACATCATAAATATTGCGTGATGTGAATTAGGACATAAACACTTCATGCTCTTTTTAATAATCTCTCTATATAAAACTCAATCTCTGTGTGTGTTTGCGTGATGTTGTGTGTTCTCTATAGAAAGAACGGTTAGAAAATCTACATAAAATCTAAAAGTGTATTCTTATGTAAAATTTACCGGGAAAGACCATGAAAGTATTCCCAAAACCCTAAGCGTTTCCCTAAGGTGGCTATGACGGCATCACCCCTTTAAAACTTAAAATATATATTATTTTTATGAAATTTAAATCCTATGTATAAAATTTTTCGGTGCAGACAATGGAAGTGATGCCGAATCTCTAATTGCCCTACTAACACGAGGGAACTATGGGAACGAACTTTCTTTTAAAACTCTAAATATATCTTATTTTAGTGAAATTTATATCATATCCATAAAATGTACTGGTAGAACAGTACATTTTCGCACGATTGGTGACATTTATTGAATGTGTTATTAGTAGTATTTTGTTTAAATTTCGATTTTCGAACTTTTTTAATATTGTAGATGTTTGGTTACTATTTTTTCTAAATTTAAATTATGGTATGGTTGTCCTTTAAATTATTTCTTCAGGTATGTGAACTTTATTTATTTATTTTTTACATTTTTAAAATTATTCCATAATTCGTTTGTTTATTTAATTGTTTCTTCCCTAAATTCATAAACAATTAACTATTAATTGTGAATTCTTTTTAAAATTTATATTGAATAAAAACAAGTTTCAGTATGAATCGAATCGTGTTCCTTTCTCTTTTCTTTTTTTAAATACAATTTTTAAAGTTGTTAATGCTTTTTAAAAAAGCTCTCATTCATTAGATATGTGCAAATATTAGAAAACCGCGTCGTATTATTTCTGCAATGTTCTTATTTAATTTGAGAATTTCATTTTTATTCAAGTTATATTGATTTTATTAATACGGAATTTGGGGGCTTTTTTCGTAATATATGAGAACTATATTTTAAACGATTTTATTTATTGTTAACATCTACGATGCTTTATTTTCATAAAGAAATAAAAATTCATGTTTTTTTAGTACCCTGTGATATAACTTTAGTAAAGGTTTTTTTTTGTTGTTTACACGAAATAATACATTTGCACTAAGCTTTCTAATAAAGTAATAGGTTAATCATATTCCGTGATCGTTGATTAATAAATACTGAAAATGTAATTAAAATTGGTTGATTTCCTGAATTTTAATGAATTTTTAAGTGAAGAGAGGAGTCAAAATATCCATAGTCTTACTGTTCGACAGATTTCGTGTGTTGCTTTAGAGCATGACGTCATTTTCCAGTTAACAGGCCTTAATTTACGATAGCCGTGGTCATAGACGGCAGACAAATGAACAAGGACGGCTCCCGTTACCGTCTTTGTCAATCTGTCTGCCGCGTATGACACTGTAAACCACCGTCTCCTCCTGAAAAAGATTTTGAAGCAATGGCTGAATCCTTATCAAATGATATCCAATCTGTAGCGGAATGGGGCGAACAATGGATGGTTACATTTAATACTAGCAAGACAAGGTTCCTTTCCTTTAACAATTATAAGAAACTTTACCAATCTACGATTGCCATGACTGATAGCACCCTTCTCGAGAGTCCAACATCCAAACTCCTCGGCCTAACATTCACAGATAACATAGATTGGAATAAATACATAGAAAATACTGTCAAGCCTGCTGCAAAGAAGATGGGCTCCCTCTAAAAAATGTCACACGCCTGCAAATATCCAATATCTCTACAAAGCAACCATTCGCCCATGCATGAAGTATTGTTGCCACATCTGGACTAGTGCACCAACTACTAGTATCTCCCTCTTAGACAGAGTCCAAAAAAGAGTCTATAATCTAATGACGTATCCCTGTGCTTGTTTTACAAGTACTTCAACGGAATCTGCTCGGACGAACCTGCTGCACTTGTCCCCAGACAAGCAGAAAAATCACACTGCTTCCCTGTAGAGCTCCTCAGCTTCTCCCACGAACCGTTTGCATCTGGAATTCCCTCCCTGCTTCCTGTTTCCCCGACTGTACCAACATGTAAAACTTTAAAATTAATGTGAATAAGCATCTCGCTGCACAACCCCTATTAAGGATGCCCCTATAAATCTGGCCCCTAATTCGCAGTAGCTCTTACATCTCAGTGACAGTGTGCCTTGTTTGGGGCGATTAAAGTTTTTTTTTTAAATGTTAGTCCTGAATGAGCCCCATCCAATTTTTAAACCCTGAAGTGTTTCGTTTTTATAGTTATTCTTTTATTTATCAGAGGAAACCCTTTGACCGAAGGACTATGACGGACAGTTATTAATCGGCCATCGCTAATTGCATTTTCTGGGGGCACTAGGAGCCATTATCGGTTAGGTCCATAAAATAACTGAAATTTATTAGAACATAAAGAAACGAAATTCTGTTTTTAAATAGATTGGCTTCGTTTTATTAAATAAAGATTAAACTAAGAATACTTCAGTGAATAATGTATTTTTTATTTATCATTTTATTTTATTTTTTAACATACTTAATCTCAAACAAGGCAGGCCGCCACTGTAGACGTAAGGTCCATAAAATAACTGAAATTTATTAGAACATAAAGAAACGAAATTCTGTTTTTAAATAGATTGGCTTCGTTTTATTAAATAAAGATTAAACTAAGAATACTTCAGTGAATAATGTATTTTTTATTTATCATTTTATTTTATTTTTTAACATACTTAATCTCAAACAAGGCAGGCCGCCACTGTAGACGTAAGGGGCTACTGGGAATTAGGGTGTAGTTTTTAGGTGTGATCCTAAGTTGGGAGCTGTGTAGCAAGATGTCTGTTTACATTAGTTTTAAATATCGATACAGTCAGGGAAACAGAGAGAAGAGAGGGAGTTCTAGAGGTCGGTAGCACGAGGAAAGAAGCTATTGGAGTAGAAGACTCTCCGGCATCTGGAGACCTCCACAGTGAATGGGTGGGATTTTGCGGATTGTTGAGTTGGTCTAGTGTATTTACGCCGAGGGGGCAACAGAGCAGCCAGTTCATCGGAACACAATCCATAAAAGTATTTGCAAAACAAGCACAAGGATGCAACATTGTGATGATGGGACAGGGGCTGGAGCTTGATAGATAATGAGGGACCTATTAAGTTGGCGATTCTTTTTTGGACCTTGTCTAAGAAAGAGATACTAGTGAATGATGCACCAGCCCAGATGTGGCAACAATACTCCATACATGGGTGGATGGTGGCTTTGTAGAAATACAGGATAATGTCAGGTGTGAGAGTTTACTAGCACGGTAGAGGGAGCCCACCTTCTTTACTGCAGCCTTGGCAACAATGTCTTCAATGTATTTGTTCCAATTCATGATACCTGTGAAGGTTAGACCGAGGAGTTTGAACGTTGAACTCTCAGGTAGGATGTTATTTGCCATGCCAATCGGTGGTTGGATAGGTTTCTTGTAGTTATTGAAGAAAAAGAGCTTTGTCTTTGTGGCATAAAATGTTACCATCCATTTATTACCCCAATCCACTACAGCCTGGGGGACATTTTCTAAGGATTCAGCCATTGCCTCGAATATGTACGCGTCCGTTTTGCCCACATGACGAGAGTAAAGCGTGGTGTCGACAGCAAATATACCTATCTTAGACTTAATGTTATCAGGGAGGTCGTTTATGAAGATCAGGAACAATAAAGGCCAAAGGATAGATTCCTGGGGTACACAAGCATTTATGTCATGTTGATTAGATGAACGGCCATTAAGGACAACCTGGATCTTTCTTTTTGTTAGGAAGGATCTAATTATATTAAATATTTGTTCAGTAATACCATATGAGCGTATTTTCAGGAGAAGCCCTTTATGCCAGACCTTGTCAAAGGCCTTGGATATATCAAGCGCTACTGCCCTAGCTTCACCTGTCTTGTCCAGTATATGATTTATGCGTTCAGAGATGACCCTTAGGATTTCCGCAGTAGATCGTGCTTGTCTAAACCCATACTGGCGGTCAGAAAGAAGTTTAGCATTAACTAAGTGCCGGACTATCGCTAGATTGATTAAGGATTCAAAGATTTTAGCAAAGCTCGGGAGTAGGCTGATTGGGCGGTAGTTCTGAAGATCAGTTCTATCCCCAGAATTCTTGAAGACTGGTACCACAGAGGCAATTTTCCAGCTAAGAAATGTAAATCATTATTTTTATGGGTATTTTTTAGATTTAAAATGATGAAATAAAAACGAATTCGTTTCGCTTCGTGGAGTTCATTTGTCGCTTTACAACTGTTAATAAGAAATGCAGAGTCAACAAATAGTTTTTTGAGAACACTACGGTGCTAACAGTTTTTATTACTTGACCTCATATTGCAAATGTTATGTTTAACGTTCTTTTCGAGGCAAAAAATATCCAACTATCAATATATTCCCACACGCGGAACGTCAGTAAATATCGCCAGTATATATATATATATATATATATATATATATATATATATATATATATATATATATATATATATATATATATATATATATATATGATGAAAATAATGGAAATAATATTCCAACGTGATTGAAAATTACAAAGAACAAACTGAAATTATTTCGTCTTTATTTCAAGACTTTCTCAAGATGGTTGATTTGAAGAAATAACATACAGGTACAATATTTGAAAATATTTCAGGCGTTTGTAACGAGAAAATATTTTTTAAATGAAACATAGTCGTTAGAATTCAAATAATGTGGTTATATTATGGCGTGAAAAGAATGTTTTTGTTCTTTTTTTGAACGAACCGTATCGGTTAGAATTCAAAATGTGTAATGCGTTCATGAAATAGACTGAGTGTTTTGGGTTGCTTTTTAATATGGATGTTATGCACAAAGTTTTGTTAGGAATGTAGTGTAAAGCCTTGATCTACATTCAAGTTTTGTTTGCTTAGTATAAGTTTGCTGATTAAAGGAGATAAATAGTAGAAACCGTTACGTTGTTTAATTGTGTGAGAATTTATAATGAGTCATAATCGTACCACATTATGTAAATTCTAACGACTATGTTTCGTTTGGAAAAAAAAATCTTTTCACGTTACAAACGCACCAAACCGTTTCAAATATTCTATTACTTATGTTATTTCTTAAGATTTATCATCTTGAGAAAGTCTAGAAATAAAGATGAAACGCTGATGAATATATAAATAATCTCGGTTTTTCCTGTTTCATATATATATATATATATATATATATATATATATATATATATATATATATATATATATATATATATATATATATAACAACGTTACGCTTATGTATCTATGTTTGTGTGTTTGTTTCTGTCTACTCGCTGTAATGTTAAATATTTTTTTCTCTTTGAACGCATTTCCTCCTTTATCTGTAAAGATATTCATCATTCGTCCATTCATTCGGTGAAATTGGGTCCAGGTTTTCTGCAGGATAAAAACAAATTTTGCAATTATTATCAGGCACCTACAAAAACCAGTTAGGACGGGCCGAAGTAAATATAACAAAAATCAAAATGGCGCCACACCAGATCGCCGAACAGTGATCTCGTTTGTCCGTTATTCACGTTTGTTCGTTGTTTTGCGTCTCTGGGAAATTTTCTCCAACTCGCTTCTCAACAGATGGAAATAGCCAGAACCTCATCATCACTGAGAACGAAAAATGGGGAGAGGGGGTGAAGTCTCTATCTATTCCCCCTCTCTCTTGTCTCTTTTCTCTCTTTTCTCTCGGTCTCACATTCTTTCTCGTTCTCTCTCTCTTTCTCTCTCTCTCTCTCTCTCTCTGTCTCGCTCTCTCTCTCTCTTTCTATAACGTTTTCCCTCTCGCTCTCCCCTCTCTCTCTCTCTCTCTCTCTCTTACCCACTGTCTCTCTCTCTCTCTTTCTAACTCTTTCTCTTAGTCTTGCATTCTTTCTAATATGCTATCTCTCAGTATAACGTTCTCTCTCTCTCTTTCACTCTTTCCCTCGCTCACTATCTATTTCTCTTTTTCTTGTACACGCTCTCTTTCTTTTTTTCTCTTGATATCGGCCTTTTTCTCGTTTCTCATCTGTTCCATCTCTCTCACATACACACACTATCTCTCGTGTCCTAGTTCTCTCTCTCTCTCTCCTTCTCTCTCTCTCTTCTCTCTCTGTCTCCCCCCCCCCCAACGGCTTCAGATTTTTCTTAGACCTAATCACATTCTACGCTGTGTGGTACTATTGTCCCAAACAAAAACGTAGCAGATATTTTTTTCGCCTTTTTTTCCGCTTCTTCTTTGACTTCCTTCCACCTTTTTACCTTCGCAACAATCAACTTTGTTAATGTTTGTAGATATTCCACGCCATAGCGGCTCTGGCTTTACTTTTTCCTCACAAGATTTATGAAAAGACCGGCTTTAACGACCGCGTCAATATTTATCAAGCTATTTACTACCAAACACAGCCATACTGATAGGAGTTGTTATGAAAGTTTTCTAAACGGAAGCCCTACTTCCATTTTAAAATATGTTAACACTGCCTTAACCTCGCCTGCTGACCTATACTGTCTTTGAACCCTGACAAATGGCAAAAATGAAAGATACATATACCACCATTATTTATTTATGAAAAATCAGACGTCTAGAATTATGGGTGGCCCAAGTATAGTAAGATTTCCCCCCATTTCATTGGCCGAAATAGCTTTCTTAACAAAAGGTAGATAAACCCATCTGTTTCGTCAGACTTACATGCTAAATATTGGTCCGTTTTCTTAAAATTTAAAAAAATCTAATTTTCAATAAATTTCATCGATTTTTATATTAGAGACAACTATGCAGACGCCTAGAGATACACCGGAAGAAATACATCCGTTCGCTAAATAAACAATACACAGCTAGTGCAATGGTCTTTACAACAAAGAGATAGAAATCCGGTGGGATTAAATCCAGTGAATGGACTGACTATTCTAGAACGCAGCGTCTGCTGATTAGTCGATCTGCAAAGCGATGATCCAGCCACTCTATAATGATGTTAGTTATGTGGGTAGTTGCTTCTCTGGCCAGATGTGACGATGAGCATTAAATGTCTTCAAGAATTTGTTAAGAAAAAAATGTAACGCTCTTTATTGACCACCACTGTCTCCTCAATATCATTCTAAAACCAAAACGGTCCGATTGTGCCAGGTTTTGAGATGGTAACCGACGCGGTGCATTTCACATAGTGCCATGGCCTGTATGGGGACATCATCTTGCGTTTGAGATCATCCTCCTGCTGCTGTTGCTGCTGCTGCGACTCGCTTCTCAACAGATGGAAATAGCCAGAGCCTTATCATCACTAAGGGAAAATAATGGGGGAGGTGGTGAAGTCTCTACCTTCCCCCCTTCTCTCTCTCGTTGTTGTTTTTGTTTTCGTTGTTGTTATTGTTGAGCTAGTTGGATTTTTAGAGCTCACGATTTTTGCGCCTCAGGATTGTCTGGTCTGCATGAAGTTCTCCCCGTTAGTCGCAACTATTCGTTAACCTGCATGGTTGCAGGTTTTTACCACCGACACAGAGATTAGCAAGGATAAGCGGTTGCATGCAAAAGCGGGGAAGGTTTGGCTCAGAACAAACAAAGGAATGGTGCAGAAGCAACATTGCCACTTTGACTTCATTGATTTGAAGTTCTGCACCTGGCACGTCTTTGCTTGCCACAATGACCAGAGGACGACGGATCCTGATGCCGATCCCATATAGGTATGTGGATATTGAAAAACGTCTTTGCTTGCCGCATGTAGAGGCAGAGACGACCATAGTACGACTGATCCTGATGCCGACTCCTTCCGAATTTTCATCGGAGCCCTATTAGCGTGGTTAAAGCCCTAGTACCGCTTGGTGCCAAACCTGTCCGTCATGGGTGACCCTGCCAAAAACTACCTCTCCTCCCACAACGAGGAATGTGTTGAACTTGTGGGGCGCTTCGGTGTTGCCTGATAGAGAGAAGTGTGCTTTATCACTGAACAACGGGCATAGATGTTGGATAGAAGCACGGCCCCCGTCATTAAGTAAGGCCCGTTTACTGGAAAATGACGTAATGTTGCCAACGAGACGTAATGTGGCAAACAAGAAAATAGCGTAAGGTGGCAAACGAGATCTGAATCTCCAAAATATCAAAACATTTTTTAACAATTCCTTCACTTAAAAATTCATCAAAATTCAGGAAATCAACAAATTTTAATTAAATTTTCAGTATTTAGGAATTAACGATCACAAAATATTATTAACTTATTACTTTATTAGAAAGTTTTGTTCAAATGTATTATTTCGTGTAAACAAAAACACGTTTACTAAAGTTATATGACAGGGTACAAAAAAAGCATGAATTTTTATTTTTTATGAAAATAAAGAATTGTAGATGTTAACAATATAAAATCTTTTAAAATATAGAGTTCATATGTTACTAAAAAAGACCCTTATAATCTATCATAATGCATTTCGGTTTCTTCGTAAACTAGTAAATGCTGGTGTACCCCAGGGATCTATCCTTGGACCTTTACTGTTCCTGATTTTCATAAACGACCTCCCTGATGACATTGAGTCTGAAATTGGTATATTTGCTAACAACACCATGCTCTACTCTCGTCATGTGAGCAAAACGTACGCGCACATATCCTAGGCAATGGCTGAATCCTTAGAAAGTGACATCCAGTCTGTAGTGGATTGGGGTCGTAAATGAGTGGTAACATTTTATGCTGCAAAGACAAAGCACCTTTTCTTAAATAACTACAAGAAACCTCTTCAACCACCGATTGCCATTACAAATAACACCCTACCTAAGAGTTTAACGTTCAAACTCCTCGGCCTCACATTCACAGGTAACATGAATCGGAACAAATGCATTGAAGACATTGGCAAGGCTGCTGCAAAGAAGGTGGGCTCCCTCTACCGTGCTAGTAAACTTCTCACACCTGATATTATCCTATATCTCTACAAAGCCACCATCCGCCCATGTATGGAGTATTGTTGCCACATTGGGTAAGTGCATCATCCACTAGTCTCTCCCTCTTATACAAAGTCCAAAAATGAGTCGCCAACTTAATAAGTCCCAAACTATCAACCAAGCTCCAGACCCTGTCTCATCACCACAATGTTTCATCCTTGTGCCTGTTTTACAATTGCTTCAATGGAATGTGCTCCAATGAACGTGCTGCTCTTGTGCCCTCTCAACTTAAATACACTAAACCAACTTGACAATCAGCTGTCCCATCCATTCACTGTGGAGGTTCCCAGATGTCAGAGAGTCTTCTACTCCAATAGGTTATTTCCTCGTGCTGCCGGCCTCTGGAACTCCCTCCCTGCTACCTGTTTCCCGACTGTACTGACATGCAGAAATTTAAAACTAATGTTAACATACATCTCGCTGCACAGCTCACAACTTAGGATGACCCCCAAAACTTACAACCCAATTCTCAATAGCCCCTTGCGTCTACAATGGCGGCCTGCCTTGTTTGCTGTGAACTATGATAAAAAAAAAACCCAGCCATTTTAATATTGAAAAAAAGATCAATTACTTCGTTATTAGTGTTCTAAATTTGAAAAGAATAACGTAAAAGGCGAATCATAAGGAAATTGGTTGGAGGAATGGAATGATGTAACTAATCAAAAGAGAAATAGAAGAGAGTACCGAAAACTAGAAGGAATTCTATGATCAGAGTTTCTTTCTTAGAACTGCCTATCTGTGGAAAAAAAATACTGCGGGGCTGCTTCCAAGCTGACTAAAACATAGTCGTTTTCAAGTCCAATGTAAACAAATTCTTGTTGAGCCGTCCTCTTAAATAATCCAATTCTGCCTATTTACAACCATCGTTACCAATCACCACGGTGTTGTCTCGCTGTCCACCTGGCAAACTCATTAACCTTTAGCCTTAAGTGGTCTTTTATTACATATTACGCTGTTTTTTTGTTGTTGTTGTTGCCGTGCTGCATGTTTATTTATCACAGTGCTTGGAAGATGTGTTATTTGTACAGGTTCAGATACCTAATCCTCAGCCAGTTATGTTTTCTGCGTACATATTAGAAAATCTATAATTCTCTATAAATTTTGATCGCCAAATAGTTCAGAAAATGTATTCTGCTTTGACATTAAATCACCAAAAAAGGGTTGATATGCCGTGAAACAGAAACACTAAATCACTAAATGAATAATTTCCAATAAGCCTTTTGTTTCGCCTTAAATAACCCCAAAAATGTTGATATGCCGTTAAACGTAGAACGTAGTATTATTGTGTTTTGGTATTAAATAAAGTACTCATCTTATTACCACCGATACAAAGAACTTTCTTTTCTTCCCCCGTGTACCTAACATCAAACAGGATTCCCATGAACACAGTGTCTTTCTAAGAACTTCCTATCTATGAAACACGCTACCGCAAGATTGCTTCACTGTGGGCTACAACATGGTCCCTTTAAATTTAATGTCAGCAAACACTTGTCATAAACCGTAATTATAGGTCTATAACCTTTATCCTTGAGTGGCTCTTAGACTTAGTAAGTCAGGATTATTAGTAAAATAACAAAAAAAAACTCAAAAGGCTTGATGTGCCGTAAAATTATTATTACCACTTGATCTCTAATGAAAGCTTCTCGTTTCTGGAATAAAATCGCAATTACTTTGAATAGATTAATGATAATGTCGATAATAATGATATTATTGTTGAGATCTTGATAAGCCTAGTAATGGAGACAGGTGCTCGGCGCCATTTGTATTCTTTCTGCAAGGCGACTTGCCATAAGATTGTATCTCGACTCCCCATGAAACCATTAATCCGCTCTCTCGCAACCCCCGACCCTAACCCTAACCTCGACCCTAACGCTAACGCCCGCCATTTCACTAGAAGATGCTTAATTTATTTTCTTTCTTTATCATGATGTGATCTGAACGCATTTGCCCTTCCCCCCTTTCATACTACATTTCCATTTCAACTGCTCGAATACCTGCTCTTCTCTGCTGGTGAGTCGAGTTCAAGCGGTGACGAAGGCAATGTTGTCAATTTAGATGCCTTAAACTTAAAGGTTGTTTAGTTGGTTGTGGAGTTTTACAGCATATCAACCATCGTTTGATGGTTTTATGTCGAAGCTATACTTACTGGGATCCGACGACGATGGAACGGTGTATAATGGTGTATATACGCATCGGTAAGCGAAAACATAATAGTAGACTCTCTCTCTCTTCTTCTTCTTCTTCTTCTTCTTCTTCTTCTTCTTTCTTTCTCTCTCTCTCTCTCTCTCTCTTCTTCATCTCCCTCTCACTTCTTTCTCTCTTTAATCTTTCTTTATCATCTTTCTTGAGTTTTTTAATTAAAAAAAAATTCCTTGAGAATATGTAAGTGATTAGAATAAAAATTGTGATAGAATACAATATCTATTAAATCACCAATTGTTCAAAACAAGGGATTTATATAGGAAAATCATTTTATTATATATACTTACTTATTTATATTTTTGTTCTATCTCGTATATCGAGCATTAACTCTTCATGACAGGTTATATTTTTAAAATATATTTTATATCTTTATCTTCTTTTTCCACTATATATATAGAGAGAGAAGAAGAAGAAGAAGAAGAAGAAGAAGAAGAAGAAGAAGGATATATATATATAGAGAGAGAGAGAGAAAGAGAGAGAGAGAGGGGGGGAAGAGGTGGAGAGAGAGAGAAAGAAAGGGTATGCTCAATATTTAAAATAAAAGTAACATATATTATTCATATATGAACAAATATCTGTTTATTTTAGAGATCCAGTAAAGAGTCTGTCAAATTCACTTACTTCCGGAAATTTCATAATAAAACATTCTTCTTCAGAGGAGAAAAAACGAAAGATTCTTGTAATTTACCAAAAGGTTTTTAAAAATTGTTCAAAGAATTGCAGAATTTGATTATAGAATTTTCAATTATTATTTGAAAAATATTGATGGATATACACATAGGGAAAATTATTTATGCATATTGTTCAAAAGAGAGAGAAAAATAGAAAATACAACAGAAAATCCTTTATTATTTGTTACCATTCACAAAAAAATATTTTCTCCTTAAAAAGAAATCATCGATTTATTATAGTAAAAATTTTCCATAAAAGCAGAACAAAGTCAATTCTTTTGTGAGAATATAAAAATTCTCCCAACCTTCAAAAAATTGAAAGCACAGTAATTTAGTAGAAATGAGCTGAAATATTCCGCCTATATTCTTTTCGTGTCTGGCAATATAAAGCCGTTAATCTTTCGAATGGAAAACAACAAAAACAATCGGCGTTAATTTGCCTGAAAACGAAAAGAATCTTTAAGGAAAAACGAAATCCGAGCCAAAAAGGGGTAATTTCAAAACATTTAATAATTCAGTTGAAATATGGAAAAGGGGAAATGTATGTTAAACAGTTTTAAATTATAAATAATTTTTAGTTCAAAGTCATCTTACAAAAATCTTTTACAAATAACTTTCTTTAAAAAGAAGAATTTATTATTCTAGAATTTCCAAAAGTAAGTGAATCTGACAGACTCTACTGGATCTCTGAAATATCTGTTCATATATGAAGTATATTTGTTGTTTTTATATATTTGACTATATATATATATATATATATATATATATATATATATATATATATATATATATACGTGTGTGGGTGTGTATGTGTGCGTGTGTGTCTAAGGAGTAAGGCTACCAACATCTGTAAAAGTTTTTTTCAACATTTATTTATTATTTTGTTATTTTATCATTTTATAATTTTATATAACGCGTTTCAAGCGGTGGTCCGCTCTCAGCAGATATGTAAATCCATTTGAAGAAATGTCTTCCGATTTGAAAGAGTGTTGTTTCATTTGAGGAAATGTGTTATTGTTTGGCGTTTTTGCGCATGTGTGGGTTTGCGGGGGGAGGGGTATGTGTTTTGATATTTTTATATTTTTTTTTTTAATTTTTTATTATTTTCTGCTTCTTTTGGTCAAAGTCGTGTGTGTGTGTATTAAGTACGTGTGATTTTGACCTTTATTTTATCGGTCATCTCCATTTCTTGAAGTGTTGGATTTTCTTTTAAAAATGATTATTTTTATTGCCCTGTCGCCGAATTGGCTGTTGTGCCCGTGTGTGGGGGGGGGGGGCGTGTGTGCGCGCGTGCGGTTAGTTCTGAATCTTGTACATAGGTGAGCGACATACATACACACCCAATTCGGTGAGTGTACATATAAAGACATTCGATAGGACTCCACGACAGAGTCGGAGTCTTGCACTCTGGCTTCAGGTGAATGTCTATTTTTAATCTCTCCGACAGAGCTCTTACTTTAATTTTACTTAATTTTACGTAAAGGAATATATATATATATATATATATATATATATATATATATATATATATATATATATATATGATTAATATTTATTGATACAGACATGTACAAAATCTGCGACACTGGCAAGTCAATGTTATTGATCAACAGCTGTTAGAAACTGAGATCTCATTATGAAGAGTTAAAATCCTATCCTTACCTCAGTTCATATTTGGGAAGAATTAAATGGGGAAGAAAAGAAAAGTAAATTATAAATTTGGAACGCACGAGATTAGATTTAAGACCGTTGAGAATCAAATATAAAATGAAACTAAATAATAGGAAATAAAATAAAATATAAATTCATTGAGGATAAGGAAGAGAAAGGAGGGAGGGAAGTGGGTGAGAGAGGGGGAATAAAAATAAAAAATGGGAAATAGAAAAGGAAAAAGAAAGTAAAAAAAACACACACAGCTAATGTCTGAATGTATATTGACAGGCAAAGACGCGTCGATATCATCTTGATGTTTCAATGTGTAACAAGACACGTTTTCCAGTCTAGTTGCAATTTAGGTCGGCAGTGATGGTGGTGGGGTGTTAAGACTCAAATCTAAGTTTTATTTTTTTAAATTTCATCTCATTGTTATTAATTAATTTATTTTATTAATTTATTTAGGCCGAGTACAGCTCACAATTGAGGGATCCATTAATTTTATATATATATATATATATATATATATATATATATATATATATATATATATATATATATATACTAATGATAATAGAATTAACGATAAGTGAAATATCGTAGAGTGATCTATCTCGATAAAATAAAGCTCAATACGTTGAGTAGAGCAATCAATTTTAAAGAAAGAAAGATGAAGATAAAAAATTGTACAAAATTACATAAAGTTACATAAATTAATACAAATTTTATTACATCGAAAGTTAGCAGATTTTATCCTCTGACGAGAAGAGGTTTATCTTTGAAAAACCATGGTTTAAGGATTAATGTAACCCATTGCATCTGAACTTTCGTAAACTCTAACCCCGTACGTGTCTCGCTTCGAATATCGTTTCCCACTTTGTTTTTTCGAGTTTATATAACAATTGATTACATCACTCTACGTCATTCTACGTCAGTCCCTTCATCTGCAATTTCCTAAACTATACTTTTAATTTATGGTTTGACACTGTTTCAGACTGAAATTTTACAATTCGTCTATCAATTTTATAACTGCTTATGTTTGTCCCCACTTTCCTCCAGATTCCAATTATCCCATTTTTCGTCCACTCAATACTCAAATCTTAGTCAGAATTCTTAATCGAATTTGAAACATTGGATGAATCGTATTTATCAGTTTCCATTGTCCGCTTTATTAAAGTTAAGTTAAAGGAATGTCGCGATTTCTAATCTCTCTCAATTGTGTTTAAAATAATCTTCTCGAGTTTTTATTTTATTATTATTATTCCATTGCGTAGTTTCCAGCTGAGACGTCTTCGTTTATGTTTCTGCGTCATATTATTATAACGCTTAATTTTGAAAAAGCATTTTAGATCGGTTCACACATCTCTATAAGAGGGTCTCTCCGTCAGTTTATCACGCTTAAGTTTAAAATAGTATTTTCATCACTAAACGCGCAAATTAAATGGACTTTTTTTTTAAGAATATCGATTCTTTAAGTAGATAGATAGATAGATAGATAGATAGATAGATAGATAGATAGATAGATAGATAGATAGATAGATATTCCTTATCCTAACCCACTAAAACAAAAATACTCATATCAATCAGCTAGTTACGATTTTTTACTTGCCTAATTAAAAGTTGGCATTGATTTCCCCGATACTTTTTTGAAAAGGAAAAGACGCGACCCCTAAACTCCAACCCTCATTGGATTTAAAGACGACCAAGTTGTATTAACCAGGGAAGCAGTCCCGCGGTTATATGTTCCATGGGTAGAAAATATCTTGTATGAAGCTCCGTACATGGGAATTTTCGCATGACGCTAGACATATGGAGGAAGAAAGGAAAGTCTTTATCGTTGTGTCAATAAGACGAGTTCTGTCTGTGAATGCCTTACAAGACTGAAAGCTCAGTCGAGCACGTTCCGTGGAAACAACGATGACATAGAGCGAGTCTAGAAATGTCTCTTCTTCTGTGAGAAAAGGGGTTGTAGGAAATAGAAGAGATCGGCGGAACACCAACCCGGCACGTAGTGACGAGAGTCCGCGTTAGTATCAACTGCACTATGGTCACCTAATCCTACTACCCTATTCCGATTCTATTGTCGCGCTTAAGTGTTGCGTTTCAACCTTGTGTCATACATGAAAGTTCATAATCATACCTAATTAGTGGCTTTCTCATGTACGGTTCCATAACACCAATTTCATTATGGATGTTGGCAACCTTCATGTTACCTTTGGAAAAATAACTGGAGAAAACCAATGTCAACAACAGAATTGAGCTGGTTAAAAGTCGTATTATGGCGATTCATTTGAAATGACGTTTGTAAGCATCAAATTTCAGACCAAGCACTAATTAAAAATGTTTAATTTTTAGGTGTTAGTTTATTATGTATGTATAACGTAAAGTTATACCCCTATAGTTTATATCTCTCAAATAATGCTTCGCCACCCTTTGAAATATTTCCTTTTCTTTAGATATCGGGATTACTATATCGATTATGTGCCATACATGTGCCGTTCATGTCTTCCTTTCTTAGTTGCTTTCTCTCCTGTACACGCGTTTTCTGTCATCCTTCCAGACTGAGGAAACGCCACCTGCAGATATACCGCGAAAAAGAACTCGAAAAGACAAAACCGTTAGAAAACTAAGGAGATTTATTCGACTTGATCCTGTTCCAAATCAATGACCCAGTGAAGTGAGAAGAAACAGAAAGAGGGAGAGAGAGATCGATAATCACTATTTAATCATCTTCGCCTTTTGGCTAGAAACAAAGTGTAGTATCTGTTTTGATGCTACATGTAGTCTTTTCTGTTCTCGGTCAATTCTAGATTGAGGCAATTGTTATTTTTGTTCCAATCCAGAGTGCCCCTTTTTGAGGTGTTGGATTTTACTCCACATTAAAAACTGACCTTGTGTCAAACTTAGCTCTCGTGAGGAGGTAAGTAAATAGGATCAAATCTTATCAGCAGATTTTTAAAACGACATGTTCACACTTCTAGGGCTTCCAGGGATCTCACGACTTCTCTCTCTCTCTCTCTCTCTCTCTCTCTCTCTCTCTCTCTCTCTCTCTCTTTGAGCCATTTCTATCAATTCTAACAGTCTAGTAATCCTAACCTCGAGTTCAGTAAGTTGACCTCGACTGAACGCTCATTTCCTGTTATTTTTAACTAACCAATTTATATACTAGTGAGCTTACTCGCCCAATATTTAACATAAGTTTGAAATCGCATTTTCATCACTAATCGTGCAGACTGAATGGACGCAAGTTAAGAATATCCGTTATCATACTATAAGTATTTTCTTATTTATTTATTTATTTATTCGTGTGCTTATTGTTATTAGAGTATTATCGAGGGATACGAATATGTATATAATGTATGGTTACTGCCACGCGCCAAGGCGCCTCGATGTTGATGTTGACTTAGAGAGCGCTAATCAGCGCAACTGGTGTGAGGAAGCCAAGCGTAACACGACCCCAAAAACAAAACAAAACAAAACCTGTTGTACAATGCCGCCATTTTACTTTAAAAAAAAACATATGTGGCTTTTTATGCGATGGAGCCAGGCAAAGTAAAACATAAACATGACTAGCCGCCAAACTGGCTAAAAAGAAGCAGAAATATTTCGGCCTTGCAAATTCTTATCAAATAAACTGCGATACAAAGCAACAACTAGAAGATTAAGAAAAGATGCACTAACGTTAACATGGGCAATGTTTCACCCGGAAAATGTTTCACCCGGAAAATGTTTCACCCGGAAAATGTTTCAACAGCAGCAAATGTTGTTTAAAAGTATCGACTCTTGATTGGACAAAATAGCATATACAAGTGTGTATTATTAGGATTAATCGGACAGATTATTATTGCAGTGTCAGTTCCCTCCGGTTCAAATGTTGTTCCTTCTGTTTTTTTGTTTTATTTCTTTCGTGTGGCTAATTAGTGTTCGTAATTTATGTTGATTAGTTTCTGCATTCGAGGATTTTCCTTAAGATTTCAGCTATTATCATCATATCTGTCCGTTTTATAGTTTTTATTTTCCCTTTGATTCTAATTTATCCTAGTCTTTTTTCTAGATTTTTCGGAACTGTTCCTAATGCTCCTACGATTACTGGCATTATGTCGACTTTCTTCATGTTCCATATTCTTTTGCTTCGTTTTTTCCATATCCTTGTCCATAGACCCTGTGGTCTGCTGGACGGCAATATAAAAAAAATTGACAGCTTTTTCCTTCTTGTTAACTATTATGAAATCCGGTACCCTTAATTGGATGGGTTTATCTTTTTATACCTCAATGTTGCAGAAGATTTTGTGATTTTAGTTTTCCAGTATTGTCTTTGCTTTGTGTCTGTACCATTTGTCAGCGTACTCAAACTGTAGTCGTTTGCGTAGTTCCCACTACATTGCTTCTCCTACATATTCGTGTATGTTTTGTATTTCTTTTGAGGTTAGTTTGCAGCATTCACTTATTATGTGATTTATGGTTTCGTCTCTTAGCCAATAGAGTCTGTGTTTCTGCGTTTTATCTATGTTAGCTTTGATGTAGTTAGTTTTAATCGTATTGTTCGGTGCGGCTGTCAGTACCGATTCCGTTTTCCTGTGCCTGTGTCTTTTTCGTAGTCATGTCCAGGTTTTTTTCGTGACTCTCTTTTCCTGTCATTATTATGAATTGTCAATGTAGCATTTTCTCGTTCCGCTTTTCGTTCCTCGTCATTTTGTTTTTTGTAGTGTTTCTTGTATTGTTCATTTGGCCGATGTTCCTTGCTGTCGTGATCAGCTTCTCTGTGTCTTGGATTATGCTTTTTTCTAATTCTTTTTTATGTCTTCCACACACTCTTCTATACAGTCTTCTATACTTTCCAGCCCCTTTTCTTCTTATCTCCTTTTCATGTAGAATCTGACCATATCATTCTTTGGGTGTAGTGCATTGTTCATGGGCATTAGTTTCCTAGTCTTCTGTTTAAGATGCTTAAGTTATTATTTTGTTCAGACTATGAATCAACAGAATATATTACTAGTGAATCTGCCCATGTGTTTATTTCTTTTACTAAATTTTACTATATAACTTAGTTTCTACGTGTTTTCTTGTTCGTCTTAAGCATTCTTTTCTAATTTTCTCTTTCATTTCTGTTACTTTTGTAGTGTCTGCTTCCAGAAATCCCAGATATTTATAGATATCATGTTCGTCAAATTCTCTCATCTCCTCTTGGTTGGGCAGTTCGATGTCAACAGTTTTCTCCTCATTTCTAGCAGTTCACATTTTTCCATTCCGAATTCTATTTATATATTCTGGCTGAAGATCCTGGTAGTGTTTAGCAGATTTTCCAGTTCTTTTTTCTTTTTGCAAATAGCTTCAGGGCGTCCATATACATGAGATAGTGTATTCTATGTTCTGTATCAGTAAACTTGTATCCAGCATCACATTTTTAGCATCATAACTATGATAAACAGTAGTGATGATCAGAAGTCTCATTGGAATATGCCTATTTGCCAGGTGTTGTCCTCCAGCTGTCAGTTCCAGTCTATATGTTCCCATTGCTTTCTTTAAAAGGTTGATTATCTTGTTGGATACTTTGTTTATCCTTAAGCATTTAATTATCCATGCTTGAGGGATTCTGTCGTAGACTTTCTTGTAGTCGATGCATGAAATGGCTATCTTCTTTTTTCTGCAGTTTGACCTCTTTCAGGATCTTTTGATCTATGTATAGCAGATCACACGTCCCTCTTTTCACTTTCCGGCATCCTTTCTGTTCCTCGGAGAGTAGTCCACGATTATTAAAAGAGTAGTAAATCTCTCAGTTGTGCAGTTAAGTTTTTCAACATAGTGGATAAACAGGTTATTGGTCTGTAGTTGCTTGGGATAGTTCTTTTCTCATTGCCTCGTGTATTAATATAATTCTTCCTTTCTTCATCCATTCTAGTACGTCTATTTCGTGGGTGCATCTTAAGTCGAGCCGTGAACTTTTAAAACCAATATGTATGTTAGTGCTTTTCAATTTGCTATTTTTCTTAGGGTTGCCTTGAGTGTTTATTCAGTAATTTCGGCATTTCTATTGTGATCTTGTCGCTTACCCCATATCTTGCTCCATAAGTGTTTTCTTTCTGTCGGGTCTGGTTGTTCTGTTCTTGTTCTTCCTTCATTTATGTTTCTATCGAACTGGCTTTCATTGTTCTCAACAGTTTTATTTTTTTGTACTGTTCCGATTTATATCTGTATCGTTTCAGTCTTCCCTAATTTGCTGCTATCTTTTGTTTCAGTTCTTCATGTTTCCTTGTTTGTCTTTCTTCTTTGTGAGTCCTATTTTTCCGTCTTCTATAGTTTTCTGTTCTCTTCAATCCTCTTTACGGCTTGAGCTTCTTTTTGAAGTTTTCTCATCTGAGTTTCAAGTCTGCTTTTTCATCCAGGCTTTGTCGGTCTATTCTTTTGGTTTTATTTCTATTTTAAGCTTCATAGTTACTAAGTTGGATCCTGTGAAAATTAGGTTTATTATTATTATTATTATTATTATTATTATTATTATTATTATTATTATTATTATTATAATTATTATTTATTATAATCATCATCAGCAGCATCATCATCAGCATCACATCATCATCATCATCATCATCATCATCATTATTATTATTATTATTATTATTATTATTATTATTGTGTAAAGAAACATAATTTTTCCATCTAATTTACTGTGGTGTGTACATATACACTGTGTAGATTAGATGGAAAGAGAGGGTCACTCTTTCTCTCAATGTTCCCAGAAACATTACGAACTATTAGAGAGTGGTTTAAGTATCATAGAGTGACAGCAGACGAAAGAAATACATAGATAGCTAAGAGAGAAAGAGGGAGAGAGAGACGGGTGAGTTGTTCAGTTAATTATAAATTACGGCTAATTAGAACAAGTAAAACATATTTTAAGCATAACTCGATCCTAGAAGTAAAATATATATTGTGTTATTAAAGTGTATAGGAAACAAAGCCGTGGGGAAACAAATGTTAACTCACATTTAGATTAATAATAATAATAATAATAATAATAATAATAATAATAATAATAATAATAATAATAATAATAATAATAATAATAATAATAATAATAATAATAATAAACTGAGACCATACAAAGGACAGTAATTATCAAAACAGCTACAATCCTGAGAAATGTCCTCGAATGCGGAAACCAACCCACATAAGCAACGAATGGAGAACAAACACATGGAAGCACAAGAAAACAGAACCGGAGAGAATACAACCGCACGAGAGAGGCGCAAGCATAGGCTGACACCATGAAAATTATGGACAGAGGGTCGAGGAGGGAAAGCGCAAACCAGACCTCCACTGGAAGAGCGCGGACAGCTCTTGGACCTTGGGGAGGCTTGTTGCCACTCAAACCCCAGAGAAGACCAATGGCCTTTATCAGCGGGAAATCAGTGGTAGATGGCTGTTGCGATACTGCAAGGTCATCAGCGGTGATGAACGAAAAGAGGTGGAGCATACTGGAAGTCTGAGGAGACTTGTTGTCACTCAGACTCCAGGGAATACCACAGGTTGTTGGCAGTGGGCGACCACTGACGATGACCAGTGTGATAACTACTAGTGAGTAAATAATAATAAAAGATAGATAGATAGATAAATAGATAGATAGATAGAGAGAGAGAGAGAGAGAGAGAGAGAGAGAGAGAGAGAGAGAGAGAGAGAGAGAATTCGTATATACACACCTTTTTCTCGCAATCTTGTTTCTTGCGTCGAAAATGAGGCTCTGATCTTTTTCAGCAAGACTCATGCACAATGGCTCGTGTTGTTCTCGTCGATTTTAATTAATATGATTTCTGTAGAGATTTTGTATCAATGACCCAAGTTTGGTCCAGAGGAGACGATCAGTCTCGGTAAGTCCACCCGGTGCCCATCGTAGTCGACGAAGGCCCGCCTCACCGCCTCGAAATAAAGCCAACATCTCTTCTGAAAGGCGAAGCTGGCTGAGGCTTGCGAATCTTGCCCAGCCAAATTGTCCAGACTGCCCACTCGCCGCTATCCGAGCCGACTATTTCCTCTTCCCCGGTGATTATCCACAGGACATGGATAATTACGGCTCTCCTGTGACTTGCGTTAAATACCATTGATAACAAGAACAAAGTCGCTGAGAAAAGGAGGCGTTTTGCTTCGGTACAACGATATGAAAACATGAACTAATTCCACTGCGTTGGGTTGTTTCTTTATATATTACTAGCAGGGCTACCTGGCGTTGTCCAGGGCAAAAGTGTAACATATTTCTATTAAAACGTCTATCTCTTTATCTCTCTATCTGTCTCGCTTTGCCCCTCCCCCGTTTTCCCCTCCCTCTCCCCAGCCCCTCTTTCTCCTCCGCCCAGCCTATTCCTCTCTCTGGACATACACACACATACACATAGATAACTCCCCTTTGTATAGATTTCCCGATGAATGAGTCGGCAAAAGGTAATTAACTCATTGATAAAAAAATCAGTTACTTCCCTTTAGTAAATAAAATGACAGACTAAAATAACTGAAAAACCAAGCCCCCTAACTAGACCTTAGTCCGTAATCCCCAGAGAATTTTTTTTTTATTTTAGATATTATTTATTCCGGGCAACACTGATCAAGAATATACAAACTTTGTGGGTCTTTATTTTGTAGTTTTTTTTTAACTTTTAGCTGGACATACACGCACATACACATACACACAAAGACACACAGACAACTGCACTTTATATTACTAGTGCCCGCTCTCCTTCAAAATTATGGGAAAAAATCGTCAGTGTTTGCACTCACTATTTATCTAGGTATATTACTAAAATATTCATATAAAATCATAGAATTACGCCAGCAGGAAGATCCGACCTTAATGAAGAACTAAACGTATTTTTTCATTATGCTAATAACACCATATTACTTTCTTTCTTTTTTACTGACTAAAAAATAGTTGGAAGAAACTAGAATTTTTAGAGCTCTCTGAAGTAGCTTGTTCCATTTTTTTAACTGTCTTCTTTCCTTGAAAAGATCACGATTTGAGATGCGTTGTAATGGTCTTTTCTCAACAGTGAAGGCATATCTGTGTCAATGAAACCATGGTAATCTCTAGAATCTGTAATGCATAGTTTTTAAATAAATTATTTGTATTTTACCTCTCGTATTCTTACGATCTAGCACTTAATGGATTTATTTTCACCATACTCCGAAATACTATATATATATATATATATATATATATATATATATATATATATATATATATATATATATATATATATATCATAATATAAAATGAAGTAATAAAATAAGGTGTCAATCAAATTTTATTAGAATTCAAAGTTCAAGCAAAGTATCCTTCTGCTAGCAAGATGAGATTGGGATTCAGTCTTTTTTTGCTCAATTCGGATTTAACGGGTTTTCTAATTAAACAACGAACTTTGATTTGACTTGGGTTGCACATGTCGGGATTTTGGAACTTTGATTGAACTTTCTGTATTATTTGATTTATTTATCATTAACATTGAATATTGACACATTTCGGGACTGGATAAATTTGTCAGCCCCTTCAATTACACGTATTTGGACTGCTGTTTGTAACTTGGAGTAATGTCTTTCCTGGTTATGCTTCTCAGTATGTATGACCTGGATGGACTGTATGGATTCAACAAAAAGTATGTTTTTGGGTTGATATGTTTGATGTTATGTATTTTTATGTATTTGTGTATATAATTTTATATATTTTCAAAGCGTAATTTTATTACCTGTAGTAGTATAACTGCGGTATACTTTGCTTGAACTTTGAATTCTAATAAAATTTGATTGACACCTTATTTTATTACTTCATTTTATATTATAATATTAATGCTCTATCCAGTATATTGAGCTTCAGTGTTTATCCGGATGTTTCACTAATTATAAGATATTAGTTGACGCTTATATCTTTTGTTGGATTGCTTCATATATATATATATATATATATATATATATATATATATATATATATATATATATATACGTTTTTTAAGCTAAATTTAAATTGTATCAATTACATCTACATTGAAATGACATTAGTATCATTTACATCATAATGG
Organism: Sepiola atlantica; assembly: GCA_963556195.1. Lineage (NCBI taxonomy): Eukaryota > Metazoa > Mollusca > Cephalopoda > Sepiida > Sepiolidae > Sepiola > Sepiola atlantica. The sequence continues at coordinate 138,298,570 of OY744519.1, forward strand.
TTTCCGTTATGTATGAGTTATGTTGTTGCAGAGAATGTGAAAATATCCTCAATAACAAATGATTTCAGAATTGAATGTCACCGTGTAATAAATGGAAGCCACCACGTGGTGGGCTTGGGTGCTATATTATCTGTGTAACGTGGCCGTTATATTTTTAAGGGGTCCACTTGCAAGTCGCCATGATTTTACATCTCAAAAACTGAAACGCTCCAATCTATGGTTCCCACCTCGAAAATATTCACAACAAAAACACGTCTAGCTACAACCACTGTAAATAATTTTCATTTCGTCCTATGTGTACCTAAAACTAATCGGAACTTCTATGAGCAAAGTTTTTTTTTTTTTGAAGAACTGCCCGGATGTAGAACACAATCCACCGGTCTGCTTCCCAGCTGACTACAACATGGTCGTTATCAAGTCGAATGGTTACAAATTCTTGTTGAATGATCAAATTCTGCCCAGTTCCAATCCTGACGGTATTTTCTCGCTGTCCACCTGGTAAACTCATTAGCCTTTAGCCTTAAGTGGTATTTTAGCCTTGATAAGCGGTGACTCGTTCGTACATAATTTTAAAAAAACGTACTTGGTTTTTGTCGGCCGATAGAATTATTTTATGGTATGATGGATAATTTTACAAACGAACACTCGTAGCAAAGGGATATTTAACTTATTTTTGTTCATGCCGACATCCTCTTGCACACATATGGCGCAACAGATTGATTAACAATCAGTCCTAGGTGACAGTTTTCTGGATTCTCAAGTGTCAATCCGTATTACACGTAATAATAACTAAGAAAATATAACGATTCTCAAGTACTAAAAGATGTATCTGCAGAATTTCAGAGGTTACATCGGTTGAAACGTTGTAAAAACAACATCCAAGATGAGAAGTGTGGCTAAATAACTTAAATTATCAAACTTCATCTCTAAAAATTCTGTAAAAAATATTGGACGAATAGTTCAATAAAAACAATGAATGAAATGTATAATTTTAGTTTTTAGATATTTAAAACTATAAGTATATTTATTAATCTCCCTAAAGTAGTCCCCATTGAGGAGACGGGGAAAGGACGCGTCCTTCTTGATTATTAAAATTTGAAAAAAAACATCCCCATTGTTTTACCATAAGTTCGTCGTGTTTATCAAAATGTGATTTTAATTCTCTAATTACTTTATAAACAAGAAATTCAATATCTACTTCATTTATCTACCTACTAACTTCTTTTATTCAAGACATTTTCTACACCCACCAACCCCACATATCTCTCTCTCTCTCTCTCTCTCTCTCTCTCTCTCTCTCTCTCTCTCTCTCTCTCTCTCTCTCTCTGTGTAGGTGTGTATATGAAGTGTGTCCTTATTTTTAACAAACACCTCGATGGGATTGTCTAATGACGAAGATGATTATCCAGTGAAGAATATTGGTGTTTATCGTGATGCTTGTCTTACGTAATTATATATATATATTGCCGGAATAACCAGGCAAAATTAAATATTGATTTTCCCGACACAATTTTATTTAAGTCTGATGTTTAGAATTCGATAGATAATTCTTTATATTTTATATATTTATATTTGGTCATTACATTATTAATTGAACATAATTATAAAAATGTAAATATATTTTTAAGGTAAGGAATTCAAGGACAAGCCAAATGAATACATAATCGTGGGAGGTTGGAAGTTACAATAGGTCGATGAGTATGGAAAATGACGGTGATACACTTCGGGCGCAGGAAAATGCAATGTGAGAAAAGAAGAGTTTGATTGGGATTTGCAACGACTAGTTTCACATTTATATAACATATACAGATTGTCTCAGTATAAACGTGCGCAATTTGAAGGTTAATACCTCTGCCAATGTTAATCATATTATTATTTTTTAGTTTTCATGGTTCAGAGAAAATAAAATAACATTTCAAAATCATCCAAGGAGATTGCATGGTCAACAGAATAAACAAAAACAAGAATGCGTTATTCAATGATAAAGCACACTTCTTTCTATAAGGCTACACAAACAGCAAGAACTTAGTTTTCTGGAGATCTAAAGTGCAAGATGATATCCCCCATTCTGTGTTGCCAACTGAGATTTTCAAAACCCGCGAGATCGGAACAAGGAAATCTATAGAAAAACACTAGGTTTAAACTTTTCGTACACTATATAAAATATTACGAATGTACATAATATTTCGTGGTTTCTATACATATTTTTCTTATTTTATTGGTATTTAAATTATTATTTGCGACTTAAATATCATTTGTATTTAATATTAATGTTAAAAAACAAGGGGCATAATTCATGAACGACTTGAGTGTCTGACTAATCGATAAATGTAAAGTTTAACAAAAGATTTATAAAGTCGTGGTGGATTAGGGTTTATAGGGTTGGGGTTCCCGGAGATCCCTGGGATCGCGGGGATATTTTGAAATATTGACATTTCTATTGAAATACACAACTACTACTGTTCTGTATATATCATGTATGGAAGACAGCTTAAGAAATGGTATCATATGATGACTAGACAGGAAATATATAAAATGTGAAATTCCGAATGTTTGGGTGGAAAACGAAATCTTCAGATCTAGCGGGAAAACTGCTAAATTGGCAACACTGCGCGTGGGTCGTCATCTGGCATAATCAGACCGTTTTGGTTTTAAAATAATGTGCAGGTAACAATAATAGTCGATAAAGAGCGTTACATTTAGTTCCTTAACAAATTCTGGAAGGCACTTACTGCCCATTGTGTCATGTGGCAATACGGTTGTTTTTTCGGGTTATTAAGTTTCGAATCTATTCATTTAAATAAAAGTTGCTATGCTTCAAATTCTTAATATCTCCAAATATTTATTCATGCTGTAAATTTGTTTTGTAGGCGTATATATCTATTTGTTTTGTAGCTGTATATATCTATTTGCTTTGTAGGCGTATATTTAGTAAATAAATATTCCGTTGATAGATTCTATTAAACACATAGGTGGAACCCTGCCAAGTTTTACTTCTTCAGGTCAGAATCCAACTGGGAGTTATTGTAACTAAAGGTTAGTATACACAGATACTCTCAATATGATATCCTAGTCTTTTTCACTTGTTCGTTTTCATTAATTTAAATCTTTAACGTTACGCGGCACCACAAAGCCGTGGTGGACTTGCGTACTATGTGATATGTCTAACGTAGCCTCTATCCTGTTAAGAGATGTAACAGCAGCTTAGCCAGCTATAAGAGATGCTATGTTCGCATCGAAAAAAAGGTTCTATAGTTTCGTCCTGACGTCGAAAAGATGTTGATAATTTATTTTATTTATTTTATTTGTTCATTTATTTATTTTTTTTGCGTAGGTTGTCAGGTCCATTCTGTTTACGGTAAATGAAAGAGAAGAAGAATTAAATGCCCGATAAGACGTTATACTAATTTCTCTTCACTGTCGTAAATGCCAGCCGGAATGTCGCGACAATTTGAGTATTTCGGTTTTTATCGCTGATAAAGAATATGTATTGATAAGTAATTAAAGATAAGGTAGTGTTGTATCAACGGGAAGCACTATGGCTGCACGTGCAATGTTAATGCTGGTGGCAATGGTGATTTGATTTTATCAACCTATAATGAAGCATTACGTGGGGGATTTCTTCAATCTTCCCAGATTTCTCGTTGTCACCTTCGTCGTCAGAAATAGCTCTCTCTCTCTCTCTCTCTCTCTCTCTCTCTCTCCCCCCTCTCTCTCTCTCTCTCTCTCTCTCTCTCTCTCTCTCTCTCTCTCTGATTGTACGTAGTGGTTATGTATCGGTTGTACAGATGTCGATATTTTCTTCTTCCTTCTTTTTCTGGTTGGAATAATCGAAGCAATGAAAAAGAACAACAAATAACTCGATGAATTGCGCTGGGATTTGATTTACCTCTCACAGAAATTTGCAATAAGTGCATCAAGGTTAATTGAATCTTTGGTACTTTTTTACGGTAGCCCCCCCCCCCCCGCTAAAAGTACCTCGGTGTCGGTGCTTTCCGGCGGTTTACGTTAAACGCCGGAAAGCCTCGAAGCGAGACGAATAAGCAGACGACAGCTAAACTTTCAAACTGAATGAAACGCTGAACTTGCAAACTGATAGAAACGCGATTTCAACATGAATTTGTCGCAGATAGTTGAACAGTAACAGGTTGAAGTGCTTCCTTCTACTTCCTCTACCCCTTCTTCTTCTTCTTTTTTGACGTCTGCAAACGAGCCTGTCGTAACTCTAATTCCTACCCCTGTCCTAAACATAAACCCTAACGAATTCAAAAAAAATAATCAGTAAAAACAAAGTAAAAAAAAAAGAAGTTTCGTAAAAAAAATGTAAAACAACACTTACTTGATTAACTTTTAACTGTTATTATCACTGTTATTCATTTGTTATGTTTTATAAGAAAAAATAACTTTTGAATTTAAACACTTATTTAAAAAATATATTTATTTCATACAAAATGTTTTGCTTGTTTTGCCCCGCTTGTAAATCCAGCCTCGTTTGTGGGTTTTTTGGGGCGCAGATAAGTCAAGGGATTTTTCATTCGGCACTGTCCAGTGTTTAACGTAAACTGCCAGAAAGCACCGATGCCGATAAACTTTTAGCGCGGGTTCTACTGTAAAAAAAAAGTACTGAATCTTTATCTCCCAACCCTCGTAGAGTGGAGAAAGACTCGAAAACCGTGTCCGATCACGTCGACGCCTAATTTCTCAGAGGTTAGGGTTAGAGTTAGGATTACAGGTAGGAAATCTTTGTAGCTTTTCTGCTATGTACTTCCTCCCACGACACAACTACTTATACACGTCAGCTGTTTGTCTCTTTTGGTAAATGTATTTATGCTTCAAGTTCAATATATCTTTAAATATTTATTTATGGTGTTTGGTTGTTTTGTAGAAGAAAATTGTTTTTGTTTTTGACTTTGAAGAACATGATTGAGTTTTAAAAAGGGAAAGGAAAAAAACAATAACATTAATGTTCGGTGCATTTTTGGTCAGAAAGCTCTGTAGCACCAGACTTGTTTGCTGAAGTCATAGAAACAATTAAAACGAACAACAAATAACTCCATTATGTGCTCTGGGATTTGTTTTACTTCTTACAGTAATGTGCATGTTTCATTTAGCATGTAAGGAAATGGTGGTAGAAATTTACATAGAAGAGGATACAGTAGCCTATCACTTGTACAAATTCACCTTGAATTGCTGTGGCGTTGGCGCATTTACTCCATCTCCTGGAATCTTCCCCAACGTCCAGGGATCCTGATCGAGAAAGCGGTCCTCCGGTTAAATAGAAATCGGTGATGAAACAGTTTCTGGTAATGCTTGCGTAGACCTTTCTGATGCAGGGGTGAATGGTATGGCCTGGCAGAGATCATAATGGCCATTGATGAGATTGTAGGCCAAAATGAGATCACCTCGTAACCGTCGGCACCAAGGGAGGACAAGTTAAGCTTCTTGAGTCGGTTTTCGTAGGGCAGATCCCGTTGACTCGTATGATAGCGAGAGAGAGATGCGCTCGAAGCTTCACGTATTTGAGGGCTTTAGTCAAACAAACATATCTTTTAGACTCAACGATTCAATGACCATACACTTACTGATTTGAGATGCGTCTAAGTATCACTGTAGGAGAATCTGTCTCTGTCATAACATTTTGTGCGCCTATGTAATATTTTTATTATAGCTGTAATCTTTTACTTCAATAAATTGTTTACTAATTGAAGTTTCGATGTGTTAGTGACTTTTAAAAAAGCCCTATTTACTTGCTCTCCACAAGGGCAAAGTAAGACACAATGTCTTTTTTTATGATGAGTATATCTATCTTCCCCAAAAGGGGCGTTCTGGATGGGACAAAAATCAAAATTGCCCCAGGCAAGAGGATTTTTTTCTATTTTGACCGGGGACAGAACATATACTACACTTTAATCCCAGCAGTCGGCTTCCATATATAATGACAATTCCCCGTCACATATATCAAAGCTGATCCGTGAATTATTTGAGCATAAGATATTTACAGGAAATAAGATAATGGAACGACAACCCTTAAGTCCTGGTCTGAATATCATGAAAAACCTATGTTCAATTGTGAAGATGAATTTATACAAAGGTTACAAACAATATGACATGGTCAACAAATACTTGTTATAATCTGTCCTCATAAGTAATATTATATTTTGTTCATTCCATCCACCAGTTTAAATCCTCTCAGAATATTCTTCGTCATTCAATTGGCAATCTATCCATCTCATTAAACATTATCCTCGAGTTGTTTTTAAGCTTGATAAGTGGTGACCGTTTATGTTTTTTTGTCCAAGCCTCATAGTTTCAAAGAAAAGTGTGAATTTATATACAAAAATGCTTCATCTAGTGCAGGGATTCTTACCATGTGGTTCGCGAACCCCCAGGGGTTCACAACAAGATTTCTAATGTTACTTAGATGGTTGATCAAAGAAGTATTTTGAATCGTAATAGTTTCGGATTATGAAATTCAGTTTCTGTGACTTCATAAAGTTGCTTTCATTATTGGTTTAGAAAAAACATATATCAATATATAAGTAATCATTAAAAAAAAGTAAATATAGAACTAGATGTGGTGCAGCTTGTGAAATCACATCTTGCTTCTTTGCGGATGGAGTTGTAGTCTTACTTTCCCGAATTGAGTGAAATGGAATCAAAATTGATTAGAAAGTTTAATATCGTTTTCAGAATACATCAAACAATTTCAGTAACTTCAATAAAACAAATTCTTACTGCTTAAAATGCCTTGTTTTGATAACTAAATTGATTGTTTCAAATTTATCATTTTTTAAATCAAATTTAAATTATCATAATTCAAGTGATTTGCCTAATATATTCAGACAGTATACAGGGTGTTTAGAAAATGGATGGCATAACTTCGGGATAAGGTTCTATACGTGTAAAGGGGACTCTTTGTGTGATGAGTGCTGCTTTAATAGCACCCCATTACTATTCTAAATTTGTGATCCATTTCATTATCTACGTTGCACTACCGGCACACATCAGCCTAACTTCCAACTTTTTGTTTACTTCGAATAGACTTTTCCCCATTACACCACGTGGTCACGATCGGAAGAGAGAGAATCAGCAAGCGACTTTTTTTCTTCTTTTTTTACTATTGGTTTACAACTTATCAAAATCTAGGGTCACTCGAAAAAAAAGGTTAATGAGATGGAACGATTGTCATCCGAAAGGTTAAGAACACTATGGGAGTACTAAAATGGATCAAAGCAATGAAAGTTTGATTACTTAAGGGGAGAGTTATGACTTCAACAAACGAGAAGCCTCTGAAAAGGAGCTCTGTCAATGAAAATTCCGCTTGACGCTGAGGAACATGGAGGAAGAAGAGGACTTTTTTTTCGTTGTGGTAGTTAAATGAGTTCTTGCTGTGAATGTTTTAAAGGTGTAACCAGATATTGGCGCTCAGTCGAGCACCTTCCATGGAAATATCGATAGAGTAGAAAGAGACTAGCAACTTTTATTCTGTGTGATAGGAGCTGTAGGGAAGAGAAAAGATCAGTCCCCGCTAGATTGCGAAGAGGTGTTTTTACTATGTAAATCCATAAAGATTGCTCTATGTGGCACCTCACCAGATGTGGGAGTAATACTCCATCCCAGGACGTAGCTAACTCATATACAGACAGAAAATTGCATCAAGAGTTAGGTACTTTCTGAGGCGGTAGATCCAACTGTTTTACCATAGACCTTAGATTAGATGAAAGTTTTCTATTTCAGGTCTAGAGTGAAAGTCAGTCTTAGGATGTTATCGAAACAAGGTGACCTCTTCAAAGAAAGAGCGAGTCGTTTCAACTGAGAGAAAACAAGGGTATGAGCGTTGGTGGTGAAAGGAGAGCAGTTTGGTTTCAGAGGTGCTGAAAGTAACAATGCAAAACCATGCCGTCCCTCTCGACAATCGCCACCGACACCAATGTTGTATGTGCTGTGGTTTTCTTCTCTTTCATCTTAGTCCTCGTTCTGGCCGTATCATCGTCTTAGCGGTCGCCAATGGCTCGAGTACTGGTTTACAAGTGTACAAAAATAAAAGCAACGCGGACCCACAATAAAAACAACCCAAACTCAGATACATTGTGTATAGGTGAATTGTACTGTGTGGGAGTGAAACCGCCGTGGACTGTCGAAGCCCCCATTTTAGTTACTCAAAGTCATCAGCTCATCTCATCATCTGCTAAGGCTCCGCACGATATGCCACTATCTGATCGTCTTTTCTCCGAGTCGCCAATTGTCGCAAAACTAACTTAAACCTATCAACCGTCGTAAACTGTCGCAAATAACTCTCACTTCTAAACATCTTAACTCAATGTTATGCCCTGTCTTTTGTCTTAGTCATCGATAAGCGGAAAGTGACGCAGCCTCTCTTAAAACGCCTGATTTTTAGCCTAGAGTGACTGATAAGCGGAAATTGATCACGAACTGTAAGGCGTCTCGGGAATTCAAAAGACATCGGTCGCCTCATTGTCTTTTTATTTACTTTCCTTCCGATACTTTTTCCCTCATTTTGTGAATCATTTACACGGCTGTAGAGGGGGGAAAAGTCCATAGTATCACAAAGAAGCCATTTTTGCCTATTGGACTACGTGTTCCAGGTCGGACGAGAGAGAATCAGTAAGCAACTGGTGGACGTGTTTCAGACCTGTTATTTATATATGTGTATGATCTTTTTATTTTTCAAAATTCAAAAGTATGTTTGACGGAATCACTTTTAATTTTGATAAAAATTCTTTAATTTCGAATTCGCGAGTCGGTAAAATTGTTAATGATCTCTCAGCTCTTTGCTTTTTACTTGACAACATCGCAGTAGCAGTTGGACCCTTATCGGCGACCCGCTTCACCTCCAGGTTCGGTTTATCGTCGTCCACCAAAAGGACTTCAATCGAACCAGATGCGAAAAGTTCACAGACGCGATGACCCCTTCAAGTGACTCCATCTTTGTACGCGAAAAGACGATAAAAATGTTTTTTCGCATTAAAAGAGAAATAAAAGAATAAATCTTTTCTTTCTCTTTTAATGAACTTGAATTAACACAGACTTGCTTCATCTATTGGGAACACCGCGCATTCCGTTGGCGATATCGTTGTTTATTAAACTTAGGAATCAGGAAAATTCGAATCAAGGTAATAAAAAGTATTTATGTATACGAGCAAATCTTAACAAAAACATTATAAAACAAGAATATATGTGTTATATATACTGGGCCAGTACCTGGCCCAAGACGAGTAAAATTAATACTCCCCGTGGAGAACCCCTTTGCACCACTTCTCCGTCCACGTACAAAGATTAAAATCAAGATAGAATGATATTATGTCTAGAATCCTTGATTGATGATTTTGACTCTAAAAATTGTCTAAAATTTAAGGGTATTAGTGTATAATATAGAGGCTAAGAGTTAGTAACACGTACTTATGCTAAGATATAACTTGATTCGATTATTAGCGGAGGCTCGGGACTTAGGTTGGGGGTGATAAGGTAGGAATATTCAATCGGAATAAGGCCCATTGATAGTCAACTATAGTAAATACTTCTTCAGCAGAAGAGAGGAGGAATTTTGTAACGTATAAAAAGCTAATGGAATAATAAATAATAAATGACAATTATTCTCAGAAATAGATATATTATACGAAATGCATTGGCAATTTCAAGTAATTTAAAGTGAAAAATAAGAAATAACAACCTGGATGCTATCACTATTTAATTAAATTAGGTTAAATTAAATTAAATTAGTTTTTAATTAAGTTAAATTAAATAAAACTATGGGTGGCAGGAATGGAGGAAAAAATAATTAAGGAAAAAATAATTAAAAAACATGCATGCCGACACGGACTTAATTTCTAAAAATAGAAACAATTGGATTTTTATAAAAAGTATTTTGTACAGGGTTTTTATATTAGTAATAACAAAGTCTCTCGTCATTTAACGAGTTAGAGTAATATTTTCCCGTAAAGTGGCAAAAAATAACCCCGTCCATTAAAAAAAAGGGTTTTTTTTAATAGAAAAAAGATTTCTGATAACGATATTCCGTAGTAATATTTATTTATGGAATATAGAATAATATTCTCCCCAGAGAGTTGCAAACAGACACAGCCGTTAAGGAAATATTTTAAATTATTTAAAATAATAACTAGATTTTTGTAGAAAACTTTTTTATAATAGCATTTTATTTTTGATATATGAATAATTTTTTAAAATAATTTCTGCGGTATAGGTGATTTTTGCTTCGTTAAACAACAACACGAAAATAATCGGCAGTTAATTAAATGAAGGATATTTTCCCAAAATGTAAAATGACGTCCCAGACACTAGATAATTAATTTCTATAAAGAATAATTTTAATAATAGAATTTTTTAGAAACAGTATTTTGAATAAATAGTTTCTATCTACTAATTAAGATTTTTTTCTTAAAATAAAGGAGAGTTTCTGCGAGATTGACGTTCAACTCGTCGTGTGTTTGTTTCGAAGAGGAACAAGTCAGCCCTTGAAATAAGGCTCGTCTGACCGCTGGCATTCCGGACGAACATTTATGTTGCTTTTCCTTGTGATGAATTAGATTTAGAATTCCCATACTATCATTCGATTGGAATGGTAACTTGTGAGCGGTATCTTGAATGGTTTAATTTTTTTTTGGGGGGGGGGGGTTGGGGGGGGGGATTTTTTCATCATTGTGCCGCCCGACGTGAAAGTGTATTATCGCACATTGTTCCGTTTTTTTTAATGCATTTGGGACCGATTATTTGCTTGTTGGCTTCGTGGCAGAAATAATGCACGAGCTACTTTTCTAATATATTTTCTAGGGCTTTCTTTTTTATCGTTGTTCTTTCTTGTTTTTTAATTTTAACTTTGATTTTTATTTTTTTCCTCTTCTCTTCTTAAGTGACCTGAACTATTGAAACGCTACATTGTGTATTGTCGGCAGTTGAAACCCTTATTCCAGACATTTAATTTCCCTGATGATCTGTCAAGCAAGTATCTGCTTGGTAGTGAAACACGTGTAGGAAAAAACATTTAATTTGAATAAATAATATTTGTGAGAAAAAATATCTTTAATGGTGATCATTGGTGTCCTGAAAGGAATGCTTTGGTAAGCCTTCATAAAATCGCATATATATATATATATATATATATATATATATATATATATATATATATATATATATATATATATATATATATATATATATATATATATATATATATATATATGGGGGGTGTATTAGTATGGCTACTCGACGATGACCGTATACGAACAATGTCTATATTCAATATAAACATCCCATTTCTCTCTTATTAATTTAAATAAATATATTACCCGAGCATACTGCAAATTGAATGTTAATTTTTGCCTAGATCAAACACTAAACACATAATCGATAGATCATTGATAGATCATCAAAATGTATGTAAAATATCAAAATGTTACGAACTGGATGGTTGGTCAGTCGCGCCCAGGTTTAAAATTACTCTTTCGCTGATGCGTAACGCTTAATTATTAATTCCCAACCAATATATTTTTTCCAGAGAGAAATTTCAGGAATGTACCAGTTTTTTTATCGAGAGAACGCCATTTCATTTTGTGTTTTGACCTCATTCAGTACGCTGACGAGACCCTTGGGTATAGACTTTTTAAAATGTAAACAGTCAACCATATCTGGATGAAACCGCGGTATGATTCTGAAATATGTAACATAATTTTCAAATAAATTATTTGTATTAGCGCTAACTCTTCTGCGATCGAGCACTTTATTGATTTATTTTTAATATAAATTGACATATATATATATATATATATATATATATATATATATATATTCTCAAAGTACGCTAACATGAAGCAAATCCCCCTGCACATCAAATCTGGGCAGGCAGAATAGGTGTTACACACCTCCCCTTCACCCTGTCCAGAACTTTTTGGCATTTTATAACCCCTTCAAAATGAGAAAAAATAGAACATTTTTATTTGGTTATCTATCTCTTCCTATCTTTATATATTTATGTATGTGTGTGGTGTTTGTGTGTGTGTGTATGTGTGTAGTATGTATATGTATATGTGTGTGTACGTTTATGTATGTGTATGGGTTTGTGGATGTATGTATATGTGCGTATGTTAATGTGCATATATATATATATATATATATATATATATATATGTATACGTATAATCCAGGTAAAACATCCGCAGGGTAGTAATCCAAAGAATTTCAACCGGGTTTATAAAAAGTGCTCAATATCAAATAGAGCTTTTATATATAATTATTTTTATTTACACAGACATGTACAAGATCTGCGACACTGGTATGTCGATGTTATCGATCAACAGCTATTATAAACTGAGATCTCATCAGGCAGAGTTAGAATCCGATCTTAACCTTCGATCATATTTGAAAATAACCAAATATTATTTAAGGTTAAGATCGGACTCTACCTCTTCCTGATGAGATCTCAGTTTATAATAGTTATTAATCGATAACATCGACATGCTAGTGTCGCAGATTTTGTACATGTCTGTGTAAATAAAAATACTCATATATATATATATATATATATATATATATATATATATATATGTGTGTGTGTGTGTGTGTGTGTGTGTGTGTGTGTGTGTGTACCCTTCAAAATTTTTATTGTCTACTTATGTTTTAGAAAAAGTTCACAACAACGCCACTCAAGTCGATGACCTCTTTAAGTGCAAAGATGCTGGGACGGACACGCACGAGTCACATGTAAATATTTCTTTACCTTACTGGCTATATTTTCCCCTTGCTATCAACACCCACCGTACACACACATAGTTCTCAATACACTGAGGAAGACCGAAAGAACGGTCGGAAAATTAGTCTCTTAAAAAAAAGATTTTATTTAAAGGACATTTTGTATTCCTATACGTCAACAAATAAGAATAAATAGAGAAAAGATATAAACATTTATATATTTTTCATATGATTTTATAAACACACAAACACACACACACACGTATATAAATATATATATATATATATATATATATATATGTGTGTGTGTGTGTGTGTGTGTGTGTATGTGTAAAATAATATGAAAAATATATAAATATCTATATAGAAGTTCAAATGTTCTGTTTTCATGCGTAACTCTCTCGTTCTTTCTCCCTCTCTCTCCCTTCCTCTCTCTCTCTCTCTCTCTCTCTCTCTCTCTCTCTCTCATATACATTTACCAAAGATATAATTATTTTAAATAACTCAAAGAGTTTAGCTGAGACTTTCTTTTCTTTTTCTTTTTATTGCCGAATAAAAAAAAAACTAATGTTTAAAAAAAAATCAAATAATTTTGGAGCGAGGGGCGCGGAGCGATAGACCACGCTCTTTAGTCCCAAATAGAGTTGCTGACGCTCCACTCCCGCTGAATATAAAATAAGGACTTTTTTCCTTCGCTCCACCAATATATATATATATATATATATATATATATATATATATATATATATATATATATATATATATATATATATATATATATATATATATATATATATATATGGAGTAGGAAGCAGTTGCTATCCTCACCCTGTTTTTTATCTAAGATAACAACGGGGAAAAGATGTAGAGAAGATCGTGTTGCGTCGATCCTTAGAGAGAAGTGAGGGTATGCTTTTGTTTATCTAGAAAATCCAGCATTCGGAACAGTCGCTTAAGTTTTGGTCGATTCCATGTGGAACAGCACTGATCGCATAGAGATCCCATCTGTATCACCTTGAATTAAAGGTTTGTAAAAATGGGACCTTTCACTGGAAAGACTCGTTTTTTTGTCTTGTAGTTTTCTTTGTTGGTTTTCCGATCGAAGTTAAAACTTTTTATTTGCGTTCGTTTTGAAAGATGTGTTAAGATCGAGGGTCGTGTCCCCCGATTATAAACGTGTTCAGTAAATCAAGCAATTGTTGCATGCAAAAGACAGAGTAATAATTAATAAACACAAATGAAGTAGTTCAAATAAGGTTTATTGACCGTGTGTGTACGTGGAATGATGAAGTGTGTGATGTATGCATGTGTGTCGATGGAAAAACAGTTCTTGAAAAGGTATAAGAAGAAATGAATCCGGCGTAGGAAAAGTCTTTGAAAGCCGTATACACAAAGAAAACGAGTTGAGAACTCTTACCGTTGTTTGCCCACGTGTGTTGGTAGTTGTTATTCCGATGCCATGTAAAGAGAAAAGCGTGAGACGAAGCGCTAGTGTATTAGCGTCGTTCTGCCGACCAGAGAAGAGTGAAACGGAACGCTAGTGTCAGCGTCTGTCTGCCGAGGCAGGTCGGTGAGGAAGAGCGAGAATTTCCGTTTTGCACCGGCTCTTATAGTCCGAAGGGCAGATAACTCTGGTGTCGCTTTACGGCGCCACCTGTCGGTGAAAAAGCGCCACCTACCGGCAAACCGGTGTAGTTATGTTTTGAAAGGAGGAGGTAACTGCTACAAGGACTCCCCCCCAGATTGAAAAATATTGAAAATATTATTCAATATGTAGTTGTTGATGAGAAGCATTCTTTGTGGGTATGTCTGTTTTGCTGTTGAAGATTAGAAAAAAGTAGTGTGCACGCTACTTATTTCTGTTTCTGCATCTGTATTGAATGATTGATCGCAAGTGCGTCTGCGGAATTGAGTGTTTGTAACGCATGTGGATCTGCGTGTTGTTTGGGTCTGCGTCAAGTTTGAGCGCAAGTGAGTTTGCGGTCGAAAAATGTTGAGTGCAAGTGAATTTGCACTTGTTGGTGGCGTTGTTCATGTTGATTAGTCTGCGTGATGCGGAGCTGATGAACGAACGTTGAATTGTCAGTGTTGTCCGGGAATGTTTGGTGCTTGGGTCTGCGCGGTTGTTGATGAGTGAGCACAAGTGGGTCTGTGCGGTGTTGATGAGCGAGCACAAGTGGGTCTGTGCGGTGTTGATGAGCGAGCACAAGTGAATCTGTGCAGTTGCTGATGAATGAGCACAAGTGAGTCTGTGCAGTTGTTGATGAATGAGCACAAGTGAGTCTGTGCAGTGGTTGATGCATGAGCACAAGTGAATCTGTGCAGTTGTTGATGAATGAGCACAAGTGAGTCTGTGCAGTTGTTGATGAATGAGCACAAGTGAGTCTGTGCAGTTGTTGATGAATGAGCACAAGTGAATCTGTGCAGTTGTTGATGAATGAGCACAAGTGAGTCTGTGCAGTGGTTGATGAATAAGCACAAGTGGGTCTGTGCAGTTGTCGATGTTGTTCATGTTAATTAGTCCGTGTTGTGGAACTGATGAACAAACATCTAGTTGTTGAGATTGGTGGTACACTATGGTCAAAATCAGATGCACAAATGTCTGCAAATGAGTTAGCAGGTCCAGGTACAAGTGGGTCTGT
Source organism: Sepiola atlantica (assembly GCA_963556195.1). Classification (NCBI taxonomy): domain Eukaryota; kingdom Metazoa; phylum Mollusca; class Cephalopoda; order Sepiida; family Sepiolidae; genus Sepiola; species Sepiola atlantica. Next base: position 138,313,935 of record OY744519.1, read on the forward strand.
ACTGGTGTTGGTGCGTCGTTCGAGTTGATGTGTCCCCCAGTTGATCAACGAACGTCCAGTTGTTGAGTATTTAGTCGTGCTTGTGCAGTTGTACTCATTTTGAACTGGTGTGATTTCTTCCATAGTGTCGTCAGTGATGTCCGGAAATGTTTGATGAATGTCCGGGAAGAGTTGGTTGTTCAAGTTGATGTGTCCTCCTGTTTATCAATGAACGTCCAGTTGTTGAAGAGGGTTGGTAGCCCTTGAAGGGTGATGTTGGTGCTTGCTGAGCCTGACTTTTTACAACCAGTATTAAGTCTTGGGGCTTGGTGATGTTCGACATCGTGTGTTCTGTTTTGTAGTTTTCTTTTCTTTTATGTATATATTTCCAACACGTGGGTAGAAAGGAAAAAGAAAGAAAAAAAAAATGGAGTCGTACTTTGTTTCACACGAGGAATGACGTTTTGTTTTCGTTTTAGTTTGTTTGAATGTTAGTTTCCACGTAGAGAAAGAATGGCGGCTTCTCTTTTCTTTGTTGTTGAATGGAAAGAAAAAAAAACATTTTTCGTATTTTCTTTTTTGTTTGAATTTCCGAGAGATAAAAATGGCGTTTTTTTTGAATTTTTTTATCAACACGTGGTCCGGAAAAAAGATGGCGGCAATTTAAAAAAAATTTTTTATCAACATGTGGTCACGAAAAAGATGGGCAGCGTGAGCGTTTGTTTTCTTTTGTTTTCTTTTTATCCCCACGTGTTCAAAACAAAGGAAGTGGCGTCTTGTAAGGTCCTTTTGTTCGTCGAAAAAGAAGAAAAAAAGGATTGGCAAAAGTTTGTCTTTTTCTTTGTATATATTTTTCCGACATGTGGAGAAAGAGAAGAAAAAATGAAATTGTAATTTGTTTTATACTCGGGAAGAGCCGAGAAATGTTTTTGTTTTTTTGTTTGGGTATTTCCACGTTGCAGAAAAAAAAATAATGGCGGCTTCTTTTCTTTTGTTTGTTTGTATATTTCTACCACGTGGGTAGAAAAAAAAAGGAAAAAGATGGGTGCGTAATTCGTTTCACCACGAAAGAAAAAACGAGAAATGATATATATATATATATATATATATATATATATTTTTTTTTTTTTTTTTTTTTTTGTTCTAGTACGAAATTAATTACTTCGTCAGATACAACAAAGCTTGCACGTCGGGTCACCAATTGTTAGGTATCGAGGGTCGTGTCCCCCGATTATAAACGTGTTCAGTAAATCAAGCAATTGTTGCATGCAAAAGACAGAGTAATAATTAATAAACACAAATGAAGTAGTTCAAATAAGGTTTATTGACCGTGTGTGTACGTGGAATGATGAAGTGTGTGATGTATGCATGTGTGTCGATGGAAAAACAGTTCTTGAAAAGGTATAAGAAGAAATGAATCCGGCGTAGGAAAAGTCTTTGAAAGCCGTATACACAAAGAAAACGAGTTGAGAACTCTTACCGTTGTTTGCCCACGTGTGTTGGTAGTTGTTATTCCGATGCCATGTAAAGAGAAAAGCGTGAGACGAAGCGCTAGTGTATTAGCGTCGTTCTGCCGACCAGAGAAGAGTGAAACGGAACGCTAGTGTCAGCGTCTGTCTGCCGAGGCAGGTCGGTGAGGAAGAGCGAGAATTTCCGTTTTGCACCGGCTCTTATAGTCCGAAGGGCAGATAACTCTGGTGTCGCTTTACGGCGCCACCTGTCGGTGAAAAAGCGCCACCTACCGGCAAACCGGTGTAGTTATGTTTTGAAAGGGGGAGGTAACTGCTACAGATGTTTAGTTTTGGGATCAGATTTCTTTCGAGGAAAATAAACAAGGCGAGTTGATATTTTGTAGACGTTTTAATGGCATTTACAGTTTAAATGGATAACGAGACCGTCTTTCATTCAGTAATTGAGTAAGTGATGGGTTTTGGAGACGGGAGTGTGTGCCTGATCTTTTAACAAAAGAAAGAATGAAAGAAGAAAGGAATAAAAAAGAAGTAAAGAAGGTAGTAAAGGCGATAGAGCAAAATAAACGATAGGGAGAGAAAGAAACGAGAAAGAGAGAAATAACTAAAAAAGAGAATAGAAGCAATATAAATAAAAGAAGAATAGAGGGAGAGAAAGGGGGAGAGAGATTTAAAAAATAAAAAAAGAAGTGAAAGAGAAAAGCCAGGGTACGAAATGTAGAGAGAGAGGGCGAGACGAAGAAAACGAGAGAGGAAAGAAATAGAGAAATTGATAGAGACGAAATAAAAGAAAATAACTGGTGCTACCATATTAGGCTGTCTGAAGATACCGGCTTCCTGAATTAAAATGCACCAAACATTGATGTTATTGTTTTTTCCTTTCTCTTTGCAAAGCTAAAAACAAAAGCAATATTACCAAAATGAGCTGATTCGGCATTAAATGACCTGAGAAGGGTTGATATGCCGTAAAACAAAACAACCAAACTAAATACCATAAATAAATATTTGAAGATATAAAAAACTTGAAGCATAAAAACTTTTACCAAAATGACCGGATTTGGCATTAAATAACCTGAAAAGGTTTTGATATGCCGTAAAACAAAACACCCAAATCAATCAAAGAATGATAGACAGGGAGTGAGAAAGAGAGAGGGCGCGCGCGAGAGAGAGAGACAACGGAAAGAAAAAGAGTGAAAGAGAAAACCAAGAAGAAAAAGAAGAAGAAGAAGAAACGAAAGAAATAATAAATAGAGAAGATGGGTAGACAAAAGAAAGAAAAAGAGCGAAAGAGAAGAGCAAGGGAGTAGGAAGAGAGAGGAGTAGAGGAAGAGCAAAGATAGAAAAAGAGTTAAAGAGAAAAGCAGGAGATAGGAAAGGGGAGAGGGAGAGAGAGAGAAAGAAATAGAGAAAAGGATAGAAATGAAAGAGAGAAAAGAAGAAAAACGAAAGAAATGGAGAAGGACAGAGAGAGTAGGGTGGGAGAGAAAAGATAGAGAGAAGGAATTGAACAAAATAAAAAGAAAGAAAGAAAGAAGGAAGGAAAAGAGAAAAAGAACAAATATTCCTAAGATGCGTCCATTTAATCTACGCGTTTAGCGATGAAAATTCCATAAAACGGAAGCGTGACAGACCAACATCGAACGCAATGATGACCTTTTCTAGCTTGGAGCACAATGTAGTATCTGTTCTGATACTACACTCCATCTTTTTTGTCCTCAGTCAGGGAAGGGGAAATCCTTCCAGACTGAGACAATTTTTACTTGTTTTGGGGATGGGGCGGGCCTCTTCTACAGAAGATCTCGTCTCGCCAATCTGCGTGTTTATCGATTAACATGTTATTTCAACATTAAGAATGATAGTAAGATCAAGGTACGTTTTTTGTCATCTTCGGTAACATTATCAGAATTTTGAACAGAACCCTTTATTTACTCCACTTCTTCAGATTGACTGCTCTCATTCCGCGTTCCATCCCTTTTAGGTATCTCATATCAGTTCATCATTCTGTGTTCTTAAGTTTCTTTTTTGTTGGAAAATCAAAATCCTGGTGAGTTTACGACAACATTTCGCCCGGAGGGGGGGGGGGGGGTTCACGCTTTGAGACACGAGCCGACTTTCTGCTTATCAAAACAAACTCGCACTCACAGCGTCCTAAAACACCCTTTTAGCGATTTAAGTGACACCACGTGTGCTCTCGACACCACGTGTGCTTTCGATATTCAATTGCTGAAAAATCGGATGTGTGTGCGTGGGGGGGGGGGGGCGGATATACTTCCCTTAACAAACTAACTTTATTTGGCACAAGTTTAACGAGATTACCCCGAGGTGATCGGAGAAAACATGATAGCAAATAGGAGTCCTGACCCTGTTTTTTTGTTTGGGGGGGGGGGGGGATACTAGAGATCCTTAAAAGATGCGCACTCGCCACATTTATTTTGCCCCCTGTCACTTCTAAACTGTTGTATTATATCTTGGAGCATACTATCCATTCCCATATTCCACCCTGATCTGTTTTATTTTTGACATCCCACTTACCCCCACTTCCATCTAGAGATCGACCTGCTTGTTTTCGCAGCAGCCAGAAAACAGTAGGCGGTCTAACATTTAACAGATGGTTGAGAGGGCTCTACGAACCTACATTTTTTCTTTCTTTTTTTTTAATATTTGTAAATGTTGTCCCACTCCCCACGATGAATTTTTTTGTAAATAAAATCCTTTTAAAACAAATTGGGGATCATGTAAGTATGATCAAGCCACAGAGTGAATGTGGTATTTTGGTGATAGTGTCTAGCAAGAGTTTTTTGACAAAATTGGATTACCATTGACATCGCCCTCTCCCCCAAAACGATTGGGGCTTCATACCTAAGGCAAAGGATGAAGTTTATGATTATTGTTTTTGTTTGTTTTTTTAACTTGTGAATGTATATTTTTTTGCTTAAATAAAATAACTTAGATGGTAACAAGGCGTAGATCGGGTGTGTGGGTAGACGTCGCGTTAGAACTGTGAATGCGATTATTTTGATAATTGCAAGGTTGAGACTAAAATGTAAATTGTATTGTTTTTATTTTGAAGTAAACAGCAGATAGCAAATAGAAATGATGACATAGATTGTAACGAGGTGCAGATCGGGGTAGACGTTGCGTTTGGGATGCGAATGTGATTGTTTTGATAATTGCACAGGAGTTAAGTGTAGTATCTGTTCTGATGCTGCACTTCGCCTTTTCCGCCATTGTTCGGTGAGGAAGAGATCCTTCTAAACGGAGGCAATTTTTATTTATGTCCCTATCAAGAGTACCCCTTTTAGGAGAGCTGGGTTTTTACCACATTAAAAGCCGACCTTGTGTCTAACTCTGCCCTCGTGAGGAGGCAAGTAAATAGGTACTGCGTAAAGGAGAGTAGAAAGTGGACCTTGGTTGTACTTTCAGCAGCCTTGTAACTCTCCCTTCCCTTATGTTGTCCATTAGTCCTCACATTCCATGAGCGATGTTTCTAACAAAGGGAAAAGAGTCGGAGTCTATCCATCTAACACTTGGCTCGTTTTTGACCTTGAAGTGGTATTTCTTTTAGCTCCTTACACCAAGTAGCTTCATGCCTTGTCTGGAGCGATTTCCATAAAAAAAAGGATACACAACAATTGTAGTGTTACATCACCGATCGAGAGAGAATAAGAGAAAAACATCAGATAACAGACATGACGATCGACGTGAGCGGACGTTCCTCCGTTTGCTCCCTCCAGTTGGGGGTTGAGGAGTTTATTGTAACTCTCGAGCGGAGTGTGTTGAAAAGAAATGACGACATTCTATTTCCAGTAAATTGTAAAATATATATAAAATTATTTCTTGTTTCGATATATTCAATTCTGCTGAAACACACTTTCGATTTAAGAACCAGTAAAAAAAAAAAAAAAAAAAATTAAACACGGGAACAACGTTACACACGACCACAATCATTGGGTAGACAATGATTAGCAAACCGGAATACTAACCAACCCAAAACAGGAGGTCTTACGGAGCCAGGCGGTGATTGTCAAAAAATAGTTACCTGTGTATTTTAGGTAAAGAAATAATGAAATAAAGAAAACCAGAAAAAGTTTTATACTATTTTTTATTTTAAATAATTTCTTTTACAAAAATAAGTAATTAAATAGGTGGTTTGATTTTTTTATGAAAATATAATTAACTGTCTTTGTCATTTTTTATTTTAAATAATTTCTTTTACAAAAATAAGTAATCAAATAGGTGGTTTGATTTTTTTATGAAAATATAATTAACTGCCTTTGTCTTTTTTATTTTAAATAATTTCTTTTACATAAATACGTAATCAACAGTTTAATTCACTTATTCTCCTAGAAAACACGAAGACGAGGGGCAGCTGTTAGCGTTTACCCACAAACCTAGACAGGCATATTCACAAGACAATGCCATCAAACCAGACATTGTCATCTGGAACAAACCAGAAAGGACTGCTCTCATCATTGACGTAACCGTCCCAAACGATTATGGCCTGAATAGAGCCGAACGGGGAAAAATAACCAAATACCAAGACCTAAAAAATGATTTTAAAATAACACGGCCCCTCGACGAAATAAACATCATACCGGCCTGAAGAAGACTCATGGGAGTCGTAAACGTTAGCAGTTTTGGCGAGTTCCTGTTCACACTCGAACAGAACATTAGTACGTCAACATGAAAAGATGGATAAAAAAAGAAACAAACAGGAATTGTCCCTGTTGTTTAATTATATATATTTTTTTTTTTTTTTTTTTTTTTTTTTGAAAATAATTTACGGACAACTCTCGAGAGCTCTTTCAATTCAAGAGCTCTCGAGAGTTTTCCGCGAATTATTTTCAAAAGTATATATACATTTTGTACCTCCAAACATTTGTTATATATATATATATATATATATATATATACTATGGATTGTGTAGCTGTTTATGCTCGCCACTTTCAGTGTAAATATCACTTAATTTCTTCGTTATTACGTTTGGACTGGGTAAACGCTTACAGATTCAAGGTGTCTCTGTGAACTGAGTTCGCGCCCTATGACCGTCTGAGATTGTTACTTCCCCGCGCTGATGAGAGCCATAAGCTTAAAATGACGTCGTACGTAGGTAAAATATTAAAACATACCAGGTTGAGGAGACATTTTAGTGCATACTCGCTAGCCCCATGACCCCGATATCCTGCGTATGTGTCAACGCCGCCTTGAGGACCCAAATCATCATATATACATATACTAGCAACGTACCTAATACTGTTTAACATTAGTACAAAAGAAACCGAATGGCGAAGAGTATAGCGCGTAAAACGGTGTAACTGAGGATAAAATCCTGATTGAGGGCACCGGCCCCACTGTAAATAATGTCAACGTAATTTGAAGAAGAGGCGAAAGATACTAAGGGGTCGTATTTGTGGGGTCTGTGAAGTTTGCCTGACACTCGATACGCAAGCGATAAGAATCGGACACCTGGGAGTCAACACACACCCAATATCAAATGAAAACACTTCAAATATTTTCTTTCTTTTTTTCTTAACTTTTTAATTGGCACGGAAACCAAATGGTTGATTTGTTGTCCCGTGAATGTACAGCGAAATACACGAGATAAAAAGAGTCGTAGCACTAATAAAGATGCGCCCAGTCAGAAGGTTGAATGACAAAATGCGATTTAACCAAGGCGATTCATAATACAGGCCTGGCAAACATGCGACTGGGGTCCACGAATGGGGACGGACATGTGAAGACGAAAATTACAACTAAATAATAATTACAAGTAAAAGTTTTAGTATAAAATTTCTTAGTAATGTCAAGTAATTAGCAACTCTACATATTATTAGGAAGCAGCTTACAATAATTGATTTATTTCCATCAAATCAAATGTGAAAAGTACAAAAATATCAAAGAACTAAATTCACAAAAAATCACTTTATTAACCGTGAATTAGACACATTTTTCATATTTAAAAAATCATGAGTCAATTTGTTTATATTGACGACTTGATTACAGAAAATATAATGACATAATATAATCAGAAAACAAATTCAATATTTTACAAATGAACAAAATAATGTTCGGAGAAACAATTTTGATAAGTTTTACAAAATTGTTATGTATGTTACATATGCAATTTGTTTTTACCGAAGATGAAGAAAACGCTTATTTCTGCATGATACGATAAGACATATAATACACAGTCTTAATAATAAATTATACACAGTCTTAATAATAAATTATACACAGTCATAATAATAAAACCAACTTACATTAACAAGAACATAAAACCAATAAAATATATGTAAACAGGGTTGATTTGTTGTCCCGTAAAAAGGAGGAAATATAAAACATATCCGATAACTGCTTGGAAAATTATGTATTAAAACAAAAATATGAGATTCTACTTTTTAGGCGATTACGTGTTAACACCCTGAAAAACATAGCAGAAAGAAGAAAAACTAATTGACTTAGAATTTAGAGTGAGGGTTTGATTTCGCATATATATTTAACGTAAGATGATCACCGATTTCCGGGCCATTCTAGCGTTTTAAGGCATTAACCAATTTCTACTTTTTCAGGCGATTATAGATCCAAATTTTCCTAGCTAGATTCCAAACAAAATCTCCAGATCTAGCAGAAAAACTGCTAAATTGGCAACACTGGTGGTATCATTCAAGGGAGAATAAAACAATTGAATAAAAGATCGTATCAAACAGTCGACATGAAAATAAGCACAGGTTTACATTTTTTATAATCATTGTGCAGACATCATTATTTCAAGTAATCAAAGTAGCGAACTTGCGACGCAGCAGAGAGCGAGCACAGTCAGCTAGTTTTCTCTATAACTAGCAGGAAGACCCGACGTTGCTCGGGATTGAATGAGGATCACTATGTACTTTTTCACTATGTTCATACCACCATATTACTTTCTTTGTGTTTACTGACCCCCTCCTCCCGTTTTGCACCCGAAGAAGCTAAAATGTTGATGAACTCTCTGAATTAGTGTCTTATACATATGGTTTACAACTTCATAAAAATCGTATATACGTATTTAAAGTTGTAAGGGGGTTCTGTCCCAATGGATCACTTAGAGATGAGGACACGTAAATATTCGGCACATAAAGGGTAATGTAGAGATTCGATAGCACTTTCATTGTCTTCCCTGAATAATGGTATACATGTAATATAAATTTCATTAAAATAGGATATATTCGAAGTTTGAAAGGAGATTCGGCTGCCATAGCTCCCTTAGATTAGAAGGGCACTTTAAGACTCAGGACCACTTCCATTGTCTTCCTCCAAAAATGTTATACATATGATTTAAATTTCATAAAAATAGGATATATTTGAAATGTTAATAGGGTTATGTCTTCATACCCCTTAAAGGTGCATTTAGAGATTTAGGAACACTTCCATTGTCTTTCCTGGTAAATTTTACATAAGAATACACTTTTAGATTGTATGTAGATTCTCAAACCTTTCTTTCTATAGGTAACACACAAACATCACACACATACATACAGGCATTGAGTTATATAAAGAGAGATTGTTTATATATATATATATATATATATATATATATATATATATATATATATATATATATATATATATATATTTAAAGGGGGACTTTATGTTTACATCACTAGTCCAGTATTAAATCACTTGACTCAAGCAAGTGTTGGTCCTGTTGTATTTCTGATGAAGTCAAACAAAATTACTTTTGTGCTCGTAGATTCAATTTCTTTCTCCAAAATTCAAAAGAATGTATTTCTATACGGGAGACTAAAAGGATTTTTTTTTAAACTGCATTCAAAAGATATTTTGCAAAATGAAAATAATTAAAAACTTGGCGCTAAGGATAAACTCACCCCTTCACGCAACGTCACTGAAACCCTTATATTCTGGCACCGGAGTTTAGCTTGTTTAAGAGGTCCGACCAGGGAGTTGCGGTAGTGAAGTACATACCGACGTGGATTGACGACGTGAAGTGTTAAGTTCGAACCCTGTTGAATCCATAGCACTAAATAGATGAATTTGGTAAGAAAAATAGCAAAGTGCAGCAAGCCATATAAAAAGCAGTTAGAAAATACTGCAACGATAAACAGTCTGAAGGTTTGTTTAAGGCGACTTTAAACCTGGATAGATGTTAACAACCTTCACGTGGTCCCTCCTGTAAGTATTTTATTTACCTCCTCTCTACTACAAGGTCAGGATTGGATTCGAACCCGGTACAATCAGGTCTTCAGTCTGCATCGTTAACCACTACGCCACCGTGCCATCCTTCCTGTAAGTATGTATGGAAAGAATTATTGAAAACGAATGATAACAACAGAATCAAGCCGGTTAAAAAAAGTCGTATCATGCCGATTAATACGAATTTATTATTTAGGGTCTCGACCCTTGGCTCAGATCGGTTCTGTACTAAGGGGCCGCCCTCCCAGACAATCCTTTCTCATTCGGGAGGTCGGATTGTGTTATTGTCGGTCGTCTGAGTAATAACGTCGGCTCTGATCACGGTTATTTTTATAATTTATAATTTTTCAGAGTGCCCCCTAATGGGGGCTGGATTTCTCCCCTTCCCACACCCAAACCGTTACACTGATTTCATGTCTAATAATCCTGGTGTGGGAAATAGTAAATAGCTGACTACGTAATACAAACTATTTGCATTCATTCACTAACATATTTTTTTTAATCAAAGACTTTAAAGAAAAGAATGGCAGAGCGAAGGAAGGAAGGAAAGAAGAAAGAAAGAAAGAAAGAAAGAGTACAACGCAGTCAGTCATAGAAAAGAAGCGACTGTGGGTGCAAGGTGGTATACATGGGGACAGGCGGGTGTCAAGTAAGTCGGTATACAGATAGTGGAGTACAAGAGTAAGTGATTCCTAAGTATTAACGATAGAGGAAGAAGAAAAGAATATCGGGTTCATTCTTAAGATGCGTCCCTTCAATCTGCGCGTTTAGCGACGGAAATGATATCCAACACGTACTTAAGCGTGAGAGACCGAGAAACAAACCGATTTGTTTATAGAGGTCCATGAATGCATCTAAAAAAAAAGATATGTAAAACAAAGCGTGACTGATCAAAGAAAATGCAATTTCAAACGTGTGACAGTCCGACGGACAAACGTAGCCTCTCATAAAGATCCGTGGGTGCATCTAAGAATAAAACCGTCCCCTATAAATGATAAAATTTAGTTCATTTTATTAATCATGTTCAATCCTCTCATAATAGTCTTCATCTTTCACCTGACAATAGTTCCATCACATTAACCTTTATCCTCGAGTGGATTTTTGCTTTGATAAGTAGTCACTCATTAGTCAAAAATATATACGTTAAACTTGAGCTTGACAGATCAAAAATGTGCTATTTCAAACTTGAGCGTGACAGATCAGAAAAGTTGCTATTTCAAACTTGAGCGTGACGGATCAGAAAGGTGCTATTTCAAACTTGAGCGTGACAAATCAGAAACGTGCTATTTCAAACTTAAACATGACGGATCAAAAACGTGCTATTTCAAATTTGAGCGTGACAAATCAGAAATGTGCTATTTAAAACTTGAGCTTGACGGATCAAAACTGTGCTATTTCAAACTTGAGCGTGACAGATCAGGAATGTGCTATTTCAAACTTGAGTGTGATGGATCAGAAATGCGCTATTTCAAACTTGAGCGTGACAAATCAGAAATGTGCTATTTAAAACTTGAGCTTGACAGATCAAAACTGTGCTATTTCAAACTTGAGCGTGACAGATCAGAAATGTGCTATTTAAAACTTGAGCTTGACGGATCAAAACTGTGCTATTTCAAACTTGAGCGTGACAGATTCACTGAACGACAGATACAACTTTGATACAGAGACTTTGACGCATCTAAAATTGGATGTGGCTATTCAACCTGTGCGTTTAGTGAAGGGAATTCTATTTCAAACTGAAACGTGTTAAACCGACAGACGTACCTAATAAACGACTTATTTTCACCTCCTGCTCTTTGTCCCTATTTGCTTGTCTTCCCACGAGAGCAGAGTTAGATACAAGGTCGGTTTTTAAACCACCCCACCCCCGCCAAGAAAAAGTCACTTTGGATTTGGACAAAAATTTAATATTGCCTCAGTCTATAAAAACTTCTCCTTCACTGACAGACTCTTTGTTGATTTCATTTAATCTGCGAGTTTAGCGATTCAAATGTGGTTTCATACTGAAAAAAGCCTCTCATATGCTAAGCCGCATCTACAAATGAAAGTGGTCAGCATCCCCTCTCTCTCTCTCTCTCTCTCTCTCTCTCTCTCTCTCCCCTTATCTCTCTCTCTCCCCTTATCTCTCTCTCTCTCCCCTTATCTCTCTCTCTATCTATTTATCTCTGTTTCTCTCTCTGTCGGGCCCTCTCTTCCCCCCTCTTTTTCTCTTTACCTCTCTCTCTCTCTCTCTCTCTCTCTCTCTTTCGTTCTCCTTTTCTTTCTCTCTATTTCTTTCCCTCTCTCGGTCTCTCTCTCTCTCTCTTTCTATCGTTCTTTCTTGTTCTCTCTCCCTAAAATATTTTTTTATAATCATTTAATTGCTGTCGAAACCTCCTCTTCCCCACGCTCGCTTTCTTATTCTATTCATCTCTCTCTCTCTTTTTCTCTCTCTCTTTCTCTCTCTCTCTCTCTCTTTCTCTCTCTCTCTCTCTCTCTCTCTTTCTGTCCCTCTCATTTTCTGTCATTCTCCCCCTCTCTCTCCTATATTTTTTCTTTTAATTATTTGTTATCGAAACTTCATATTACAGTTTCTCTTCCCCCCTCTCTCTCTTTCTCTCTCTCTCTTTCTCTCTCTCTCTCTCTCTTTCTCTCTTTATCGTTCTTTCTCTCTCTTTATCGCGCGTTCTCGTTTTCTCACATATTTATTTCATTAAATCATTTAAATGCTGTCGAAACCTCTTCTCTCACACACTACATCTCTTTCTGTCTCTTCCTCCCTCTTTTTCACTCTCTCTTACTCTTTCCTTTCTCTCTCTCTCTCTTCTTTAAATCACTTGATTGTTATCGAAACCCCCTCTTCCAGGTTGTAGTCGTCGTGATGGCGGCTGTGTTTATATACCCACTCAGCAGCCATGAAAGCATCTTCTTTTCTCCTCATCCTAAATGTCTTTCAGCAAAAGAAGATTCCTCTTTTCACTAACCGTCCCGTTTCTCCTCATCAACGGACGTGATTCCTCTAAAGTGCGAACTGGTGTGAACATCCCCACGCACCCATTGAAAAACAAACAGAAAAAAGAGGAAAATCATACATCACTTACCTGTTTCCTTAGGGGTTACACAAGCTATCCTGGGATATCTATCCTTTAACTCTAATTTATTTAAAGAATTATTTATTATTTAACTAAACTGTTACCAAAATGGTAATCTCCAGTTTACTTTTTTTCATTCAATATCAAACATTAAACATTTTTCATGGACAGTAATATGAATTGATTTTTAAAGTTAAAAAGAAGTGAAAAATAAGTTATTTCCAAAATTAAAACAGAAGTTAACCCAACGATTTAATTCAACGAAACACCACAAGAAACGGACTACTATTTTCATCTTGGTTGTTATTTTCACAACGTTTCGGCCGATGTAAACTCCGATCTTTGCAGCTGCATCTTATCCGACTCGGGAATCTATACGGATGTAGATTGTTCTCGTTCCGTCAGCCATGGCCGAGTAGAAGTTTTAAGCAGTTTTTGTACTTTCATTCTTAATTATTATCGCCTGTTTTGAGGATTGAACCTTCAATCCCCAGAAGACTGTCACTAGATCTGCTTGTTATCAACGCCTTTATCCCTTGCGCCATTCCGAAACATTAAATTAGAAGCACGTTTTTGTTTATTTTTTACAAAGACAGAAAAATATTCATATAAGAAAAGTATTTATTTGAAAACAAACTCCACAAATTGGCCTAGTGCAACGCAAACCCTCAACTAAATAAATGACGACACAAGAAGAAAAAAGATTTAACTTCTCATCTGAACTTTCTACACAAATATTTTAAAATTATTTAAATATGAACTTGGAAAAAAAACAATTGAATGGCTTCATCTGCTTATTGATTATCGACTGGAATTAATTTTTGTTTGTTTGTTTCTCATAAAAAAGACCTCCACCCCCACCCAAAAGAAATTACCCCCACACAAAAAATACAACATACTCCCTGCTTACAAAAGAAATTACCCCAAGCAAAAACTTTACAGGACCCGCAATCCTCCCCATAAAAAAGAAATTACATCCATCAAATACTTACCAGACCCTTACCACAAAAAGAAATTACACCCCATCAAAAGATTTACAAGACCTCCTCCGAAAGAAAAAAAAGACGAAACTACTCCATCAAAAAAGGGAGGATGCACTCTTAGACATTTCCTGTCGACATTGTCAATGATTTAACAGTTTGAACATCCTTGTCTTTTTTCAAGTTCTGACGACCGAAAGCGGAAGTTATCGTCTGCATACGAGAGACAACGTGGACCATTTCAGACAATTGTTATTGTTTTCATCGTTAATTGTTGTTATTGTTGCTCCGTTATCGTCGTTCCTCCTATTGTTGTATGGCTTCCCATATCGGAAAAAACAAACGACTCACGTCACAGGTTAAGTGAAAACAAATCTTTTCAGAATTCCAAGCGATATTATTCGACATTATACGCTTTTCTCGGTTTTCCGTTTTTTCGCGGAATTGACAATTATTAACGTTTCTGCGTTATTATTTATTAACATATATTTCTTTGTCCGTTTTATTATTTTAAAATAGATAAAGAAATGTTTAAGGTTTTCAAAAATATATTATTTTTAACAGAAATTTAATTTGTTCAAAAATATTGCCTGACAACATTGAGAACATTTGAAAATTTGAGGCATCAGATTTTGGTTTCTATAAAGAAAATTTGTCTACAATGACATTCTGGAAATGAGAAGGTGAAAAAGAAAACAAAGAAAACAAAGAAAAAAAGAAAAAAAGAAAAAAAGAAAAAGGCGACTTTCACCAAAAAATGTAATTTTATCTTTTCTACACTGGAAAAAAAAATAAATAAATGACGCTTAAAAATAAATAACAATCGTCAACGAGACCTTAAAACAGAATAAACCATTGTTTTTGTATTTATACTATTTGAAAAAAAACTACTTTTTAAAAACATTGGATAATTCCTGGAGAGTGCGCGTCATCAGGCCTCACTTGCGTAAGTAAATAGCACGTTTTGTTTATGTTCCGGGATTTTTTAGATAAGGATTAATAATTTATATTATTTCGATTATTCGTACGACTTTCCTCATCTTAGGTTTTATTTTTACAACATTTAGGCCGATGTAACCTCCGACCTTCTTCATGTGCGTTACGTCGAACTCGGGAATCTCTCTATAGTTATAAGTAGTAATAACTAGTAAAATAACACATCTAAAACAAAAATAGGTTTAAGGCTCTTAAAATTCCTACTAGAATTGTCCGCAAGGAACCGTGGCGCAACGGATAAAAGTCCTAAATCTCTCTTAAGTGATATTCTGCCAATTCACACCATTGTTTCCAATCGTTCAACTGGCAATCTATTTAACCTTTATCCTCGAGTAGCCCCACGACCTTAATAATTGGCGACCCATCAGTAAAAAAAAATGCAGATACAAGAGTTCAACAATATATATATATATATATATATATATATATATATATATATATATATATATATATATATATGTGTGTGTGTGTGTGTAAATATATATATATATATATATATATATATATATATATATATATATATATATATATATTGTGCAATCACCAATAAAAATAATTACATGAAAATACATTATATATATATATATATATATATATATATATATATATATATATATATATATATATATATATATATATATATATATATATATATATAAGTAAATTTCGCGTACAACAAAATCGTAGGATAAATTTCAGAGGAAACATTTTTTTAATCAATGAAACGGGCGGGTGGGGAAAAAAAGAAAATTGCTAAAATTTGCCTTAAGGCTTTATCGTCTGACCCTCTAAGAGGAAACGTCAGAATGATAAATTAAAAACTAAGAAAATCGAATATATATTATTATTATTATTATTTCATGTATCCACATAAAATTTTATAAGGCGATATATTTTTATGTATCAATTTTCAGTATTTACTTCAACAGTGCTCGATACGTAAGTAGAGCTAAGTAGTAAGTTATGAAAATATATTTATGGCAATTAAGCTTCACTGAGGCTCCCGCGTTTCATCCCCGGGGGGAATCGTCAGACTAAAATGCATGGAGTTAGTTTTGCCGGAGGTTTTTATATTCACGACTAGCTAGTTAACCAATCAAATTCTTTGTTGTTCTCTTCTCACGAACAAAGGTTCGGTTGATTTATTTCATATTTCCTATTTTATTGTTCTGTTTTCTATATGATAGTTCATCCCGGTTTCTTTGTTGTTGTCTTAGCCAATCGTTAGGCTTCTCATGAGCAAAAGTTCGGTTGATTTTACTTCCTATTTCCTATTCTATTGTTCTGTTTTCTATAGAGTGGCCTATCCCTGTTTCTTTGTTGTGTCAATATAATGAGTTATATATATATATATATATATATATATATATATATATATATATATATATATATATATATATATATATATATTCGGTCAGCATTTCTTAATCCAAACATATTTGGTTTAATAAGTTGAAGGGACTAGAGCCTCGGAGATATGAATACAAACTTTCCCGATAAAATGTAGGTTATAAAAAATATTTTCTTTTGGATGAGTTTATCTGTTTTAACCTCCGTGTCCCAGAGAATTTTATGTTTTTTGTTTTCCAGAACTGTCTCCGACTTGTGGCTGTACCATTCGTCTGCATGTTCAAACTCCAGTCGTTTGCAAAGTTCCTAGTGTACTGCTTTTTGTATTCTTTTGGAGCTAGTTTTCTGCATTCACTTATTATGTGATTTACCGTTTCGTCTCTCTGCCCACAGAGTCTACATTTATCGTTTTCCTGGTTTTATCTATTTTAACTTAATGTAGTTAGTCCTAATCGCATTGTTCTGTGCAATTGTTAGTATCGATTCCGTTTCTCTGTTCAAGCGTCCATTACTTAGCCATGTCTAGGAGTTTTCATGATTCTCTTCTATTGTCATTCTTATGAATCGCCGTATTGTTCATTTTGACAGTGTCTTTTGCTTTTTTTGTGTTCTGAGTTATGTATTTGCCAAGCTTTTTGTGTGTCTTCCACACAGTCTTCTATACTTTTCCCTCGTTCCTTTTCATGTAGAGTCGGTCAGTATCATCATCCGGGTGTCTAGTACTTTCAGCATCTTTCGATAACCTTTGCAAATGACTTTACGTTATTGCAACTGCCACTTACCATTGATTTCTCGCCGGTAACGACCATTACTCTCCGCACTCTTCCAGTGAAGGTCTAGTTAGTGCCTCCCTCCTTGATCTACTCATTTCGTGTGGTATCAGCCGAGGCTCGTGCCATCACTTCTTTTGGGGGGGGGAGTGGCAGTTTATTAAATTTCTTGCATTTTATGTTTCATTTGGTTCACGTGGTGGTGTTCTTTTTGTGATTTTGTTTTCCTCATTTTGTAACTTCCATGTGACTGGTTACCGTTCATAGCTTAGGCTGGTTGGTTTCACCTTCGAAAATTTTCCTTAAGATTGCAGTTGTTTTCATCATTGCCGTCCTTTGTATGGTCTCAGTGATCCCTTTGATTCCAATTTCTCCCAGTCTTTTTTTCAACTTTTTTGGGGGTATTGCTCCTCGTGTTCTTACGATTATTGGTATTATATTGACTTTCTTCATGCTCCATATCTCTTTCAATTCTCTGGCAAATTCAGTTTATTTGCTTCGTTTTTCTTTTTCTTTGATCTTCGCCGTGTGGTCTGCTAGTACAGCAAAATTTATAATTTGGCAGGATTTTTCCTTCTTATTGACTATGATGACATGCGGTCTCACTGTTTGCACCTCCATATCCCAGAGGATTTAGTGTTTTTCGTTTTCCAGTACTGTCTCTGGTTTAAGGTTGGTACCATTTGTCCGCGTGTTCGAAATGCAGTCGTTTGCATAGTTCCCAGTCTACTGCTTTCCCCATACAGTCGTGTTTGTTCTTGTATTCTTTTGGGGCTAGTTTGCTGCATTCACTTATAATGTGATTTACTGTTTCATCTCTTTGTCTACACAATCTGCATTTACTGTTTTCCTGGTGTGTATCTATTTTATCTTTTCCTGGTGTGTATCTATTTTATCTCTAATCGCATATTTCTGGGCAGCCGTCAGTAGCGATTCCGTTTCTCTGTTCAAGTGTCCTTTTCTTAACCATGCTCAGCTAATTTTCTGGGTCTCTTCTCTTGTCAGTCTTATGAAGCGTCCATGTAGTTGTTTTTCTTCCCACTTTTCTGTTCTCGTCTTTTTTTCTGATTTCCGTGCTTTCCTGAGTTGTTCGTTGGAATGGTGTATGTTGCTGTGTTGATTAGCCTTTCTGTGATCTGGTTTATGTATTTCTCCAACTCTTTTTTTGTGTCTTCCACACAGTCTTATATACTTACCAGTCCTCTTCCCTCTTAGTTTCTTTTCACGTAAAGTCTGTCCATATCGTCTTTTGTGTGTAGTGCGATGTGCATGGTCATTAATTTTCTAGTCTTCTGGTCAAGATTTCAGAGTTCTTCTTTAGTCCCAAACTAAATTATTATTATTATTATTATTATTATGATTATTATTATTATTATTATTATTATTATTATTATTATTATTATTATTATTATTATTATTATTAGGTCAAACATGACGGCATACTTTTTTCATTGTATTATTAAGTACTATACAGGTGTGTGTGTTATTTAATTGCTAAAATTAAATAATGTTATTAACAAATTATGGGATGTCAAGCTTGGGCATTCGGAAAAGCAAAGAAAATGAATATTATTATTATTTTATTATTTTTATTAGTAGTATTGCCAGTATATATTACGAACGAGCATAGACGTGTAGTCTATGCGTGTTCGTAATATATACTTGCAATACTAAAGGAGGAAATAATGCCCAGGAAGGTGGTAGCATGAAGAACGAACATATACTACACTATCACCCCTCAGCACCACCACCAAAAAAAGATAAGGTAATTCCTGGGAAGATGTTTTAATGACAAAAGAACAGAACATATACTACACTACCCCTTAAAGGAGAAGGCAATCCTTTGGAGGATGATATCATGGCAACAGAACAAATACTACATTACTTTCCCTCTAAAAACCAGGAAGTAGTGCCTGGGAGGATGATATCATGACAACAGAACAAATACTACATTACTTTCCCTCTAAAAACCAGGAAGTAGTGCCTGGGAGGATGATATCATGACAACAGAACAAATACTACATTACTTTCCCTTTAAAAACCAGGAAGTAGTGCCTGGGAGGATGATATCATGACAACAGAACAAATACTACATTACTTTCCCTCTAAAAACCAGGAAGTAGTGCCTGGGAGGATGATATCATGACAACAGAACAAATACTACATTACTTTCCCTCTAAAAACCAGGAAGTAGTGCCTGGGAGGATGATATCATGACAACAGAACAAATACTACATTACTTTCCCTCTAAAAACCAGGAAGTAGTGCCTGGGAGGATGATATCATGACAACAGAACAAATACTACATTACTTTCCCTCTAAAAACCAGGAAGTAGTGCCTGGGAGGATGATATCATGACAACAGAACAAATACTACATTACTTTCCCTCTAAAAACCAGGAAGTAGTGCCTGGGAGGATGATATCATGACAACAGAACAAATACTACATTACTTTCCCTCTAAAAACCAGGAAGTAGTGCCTGGGAGGATGATATCATGACAAAAAAACAGATAATACACTACCACACCTTGAGCATTGAATCGAGCATCAAAAGATAGTAATAATATAGTTTCGGCTTGACGTAGACAAATATCAAATCTCCATTAATAATAGTAGTAATAGTCTAGTTTCAATTTAAGACAGACAAATTACAAACCTCTATTAGTAATAGAAGTAATAGTATAGTTTCAGCTTCAGAGAGACAGATACCAAATCGCCATTAGTACTAGAAGTAGTAGTATAGTTTCGGCTTCAGATAGACAGATACCAAATCACCATTATTAATAGAAGTAATAGTATTGTCTCGGTTGTAGTCAGACAGATACCAAATGTTCATTAGTAATAGAAATAATAGTATAGTTTCGGCTTCAGACGTTATTCATTTATTTATGATTTTTTGTTTTGTAATAAAAGAGGTATATACCTCTTTTATTACTACGACTGTTGTTGTTGTTATTATTATTTATCATTAATCATTTTTTTATATATTATCTTTGAACAAAATATATAAAACTAGCATGAAATACTTGGCGTCGCCTGGGAATGAATGGGGAGCTCTGTGTCCTCCTGCACCCAACACTGACCCCCATGTTCTTGTATTGTTGCTATAAAAATGTATATTTCACTCAATTAAATCGTCATGTAAATTGAGGCGAAGCCGAATTTTGAGTCTTGATCTTGAACCTGAGATTCGCAACCATCACCTTGGACTTAGGGTTAGTGTTGGGGTTTATGATGGCATGTTTTCGTTCTCATCATTGTCGAGTAAATTACAGAATGACGAAAAAGCATTTCCATTTCCGTTCACTTGTATGATGTCTACTTGATAATAGCGTACATCCTCCGTAAGAAAATGATGGACAAAATTTATGCTTCACCAGTGTTTTCACTCACTATTTATCTAGACATATTACTAAAATGTTCATATGAAATCATAGAATTACGCCAGTAATTTAATTTTTCATATCTAAATTTGTATTATTATTTCTGATGACCTGAAGAAAAGAAAACACCCACCGTTGACTTTTTTGTTATTATAGAGTTGAGGAATTCTTTCCGAATTCATTTCAAGCGGCGGGGTAACTCTGGTGTTGTTGCCTGACTTGTTATGAGCTTTCTTGATTTTCATCACGATTTTAAATGGTTTCGTCCAGGAGCTAGAAAATGACACGTGTTTTACTGGCTAACTTTTGAAAGTACATATATCTATTTATAAACAAATAAATACACATTGGGCTTTATTATAGAATGGAGGATTATTGATAATACAATAATAACTCCTATAAAATGTGCGTTCATTATAAGAGATGAGTGTTGACAAGTAAACAGAAAGTCATTCATTTTTTTTTTACTATTTCAAGGTTTGTCTTGTTAGTGCCGAGTATATAAGAGTGTGTCATTACTGTTCCCCACCAAAAAGTGTATGTCAAAGCTTGACCTTTCCCAAAGCAAAAACAAAAAACATGATTACCCGAAAGTGTGTTATCCTTATCGCTTACTGGATTCTGCTATAAACTGAATTTGTTTCAAACTGTGTAAGTGGTTCGTCAGTTGTTATACAAGCCAAGATACGCCTGACACCATTCTGGCAATCTAGAGGCTGACTTGAACAAAATCAGACCCTTCTTTGTCGGAATGGGGCATGGTTCGGCTCAGTCATAGGAGGTGCATTACTCAGGCAATATCTCCTTCCTCGGGAGTTGATCTATTGCCGGTCGCCTGAGACGCTGCTACCGAGGAATGCCGACAGGTACGTTCTCGGCTATTTTTGTATTCGACCAGGGTGCGCCCGAGATAGGGAAAGGGTGTTTTCCCCACCTTCCGGCCTTGTGCCAAATCTTGCTGTGGTGGGAGACAAAAAAATACCAACTTTGGAGACAAAATCTCTTACACTTCCGGAAGTAGGTGATCATTGGAATAAGAAGTTTGATTGTGGTGTGTTTTATTTAAATAGTTCTGGTTTTGAATCTCGGCGTGAATACACTTGCTACGTCTAGTCACACTGATGAGTTGTAGGTGACGACACAGCTGATATACTCCTTATAATATCCGGAAATGTTTCAAATTGCAAGCTCAATGAGGTTGTATTACAAGCTTAAGAGCATATATACTTTATAGTTGCATCCCAATGACCACGGGAAAAATCAATTCAAAACCATAATAATCATTTATTGTTTCAATTTGTTTACTTTCATATTTCAGCGAATACCTGTATTTCTTCTTCGTCTCACGAAACAACATTTTGCATTTATTTTTTTCCAAATTTAATACTTTTTCCTACGCGCGTTTCATAGCAAAGTGAAGATATATATATATATATATATATATATATATATATATATATATATATATATATATATATATATATATATATATATATATTTATATATAAATAAATAATGCACGTGTGTGCGTATATATCGTCGTGAATTACTGAGCGAACAAAGTTTCACTCAAAAACAAAAGTTCTCTTCAGTCTGTAAAATATTTATACATATTCAAGACTCGTACATCGGAGTTCAATGTTTTATGTGTATTCAGTTTTATAATCAATTCTGTTTCTTTTTTTTTCATTTTCTTATATCTTTTTCTGGAGTCTTTTTTTTCTCACATTTTGTTTTATTTTACTTCAGTCGAAGTTCTCAGAAATCAAGAGGCCTCTTCCTGGGCCAACACTTGATATCTATATGAGATACATAGATAGTTCATTCTTTGCAAGCTTAGATACCCTCATGCTGTCGGATGTTTGTATACAGGTCATTGACGTTCATCGTTACTAAAATTGCTTCGTTTGGAAGAGTAATTCTTTTAGTTTGTTGAGGAAGTGGGTGATATCTTTAATATATCCTGAAATGTTTGTAAGTAGGGGATTCAGTGTGTGGTCAATGTATCCTGATATTGTTTCTGTAAGTGTATTTATTCCTGATACTATAGATCTGCTTGAAGGTGTTTTGATAAGGAATTTTGCGAGTGTGTACATGTGATTTGTACTATTAAGGGTTGAGTGTGGATTAGTTGTAGTCGAGATATTGATTTTTTCCTGATATGAGCTTCGGGAGTTTTGGGGGTGATATAAAATATTGTTGTTGAATAAATTGGGAGGAGAGAATAAATAAGGTGTTTTGTGTGATGATAAGATTTCTGTAAGTTTTGCTGGTTCTATTTTGTATGTGTTTATAGGATTAAAAGGAAATAGTTTATAAAAGTGTGTGTCTTAGAGTAGTAGTTCTGCGTAAGTGATGTATTTTTTAGTGTCCATCATTTTAATTGCTCCTCTTTTATCCGCTTGTATAGTGATTATTTCTTTGTTGATTTTAGGTTGTATATGGCTGTATACATATATAAGTAAACAATAGTATGTTAAATTCCAATGACTAAGTCTTTATTCATTTTTTCCTACCGAAATTCAAAACAATTCAGTGTAACTTGACGATCGTTTAGCGCACAAACAAACAACTGGGAATAAACATGTAATTACCAGGATCTTTCATTTATGCAGCTCATCAGAAACAAAGGATCATTAAATTAACATCTAGGAAACATTAATACAATATATATATATATATATATATATATATATATATATATATATATATATATATATATATATATATTGTGTATGTGTGTGAAAAGATATTGAAAACATCCGTTAGAAGAGGGTTTTAATCGTAGAACAATAAACATTCAAAAATTAAGATACCTTTTCAAGGTTCTGTCAATCCTTTCTATAATTATTTTAAACTTTAAAAAAATATTTGAAGCATCATTTTATTAAACAAACGATGGCTTACCCCTCTGATGAAAAAAGAGTGTTTTTTGAAAAACCTAGGTTTAAGGAGAATGTTCACTCTAAGTCGAACATAATGAGAAAGCAAACAACAAATGTGTTAAGTTTTTAATAATAATAATATTTTTGTTTCTTTTGGCTCTTTATATATCATCTATTAATTCTCTATGTACAATATTAAGCATCTACTATCGTATTAGGAACTACTATTATATTCCACTAATGCTACTAGATCTGGCTGTCTGAAGATACTGGCTTCTTGACCAAAAATGCACCAAACATTGTTATTCTTTTCTATTCCTTTGCAAAACTTAATCATGTTCTGCAAAGCCAAAAACAAAAACAAGTTTCCTTTACAAAACAACCCAACCGGACACTATGAATAAATATTTGAAGATATATAGAACTTAAAGCATAAACACTTTTATCAAATTAACCGGATTCGGCATGCAATAATCTGAAAAGTGTTGATATGCCGTAAAACAAAACAACCAAACCAAACACCATGAATAAATACTTTTAAGATATATAAAACTTGAAGCATAAAATCTTTTACCAAAATGCCCGGATTCGGCATTAAATAACCCGAAAAGAGTTGATATGCCATAAAACAAAACAACCAAACGTTGAGTTAGTAAAGAAGTGAAGAACATTAATTTTCCTCTCCCCAATTGACCAGTTTACTATGTTATAGTATATCTTTCTTGTGGTCTCTTGGTCTTACCGGATTCCAGGACAAGAATTCATCTGGTCTAGTAGAGTATCCAGCTTAGTTCTGTTACTTAAGATAACATCACTAGGAAAAGGTGCACTATTCCTAGTTTAAGCTAGTGTAGAGCCGTGTCGAAAGGATTTTATTTGTGCTTCGAATACTATGTTATTTTAAACATTTGGTCGGGTTTTACTTGTAGGGTGAAGTATCCTCATGTCAGGTTGTCCTGACAAACCCTTGTACAGAGAAACTGAAGATACTTGCGGATGGTTCTAGTAGGCAATTCAAATTCTCCTGTATGCAATTCAAACTATGTTTGTATGTGTGTTTGTTTAATCAAAAACTGTCAAATTAAAATTCATATGCTAATGCGTAAAAGTGTCTTCTTACGATAATGACCAAAAGATGTTCCGTTCATAATCAAATAATCGATATTTCAAGTGTAAACATTTGATCAAGAATATATTGAATATGATTAGCATTTACAATCTGCTCTGTTTAAAATATTGGGAATTATTTTTCTATTCCCATATTAATGTTGCATATCTCATTTTGGTGTAGGTCGTTCCCCCGCTCCCCACGTCGGCATGTCTTCTCTCGACATGTAGTTTCAATAAAGCTCACAGGTGGAAGAAATGTAACCTGTTACTATATATTTTATTTTGCTTAAATATTTTCTGCATTTTCCACAATTAAGAGTGGCTGATCTCATAGGGTATCTAATAGGAATTCATAAGTCAAATTCTCGTTTTGTTTTAATTTAGACTTTCAATGTTGCACCATTTCAGTTTTTATTCATGTAAATGACAAAAAAAATGACTTGTGGGCGGGGGAAATGCAATCTCTAGGGGTCAAATGGCTCCCATTTAAGATTATGCACCTTTAAAATATTGTATTTCTTATTGCTTTAAAGTTTCGCAATTATATCGATTTTATTGGTACACATACTACTGAACAAATTTGATATCTTTTCTAGTATTTGTTCATTTCCTATAAGTCATCTTCCTATCGGCTCTATGCCTACTTCCCCCCTCCACCTAGCCATCGGTTTTCCACCTAAACCACTCAACAATTAAAAAATATGTCACGGTAATGTGTGTAAAATTTCGCTCAATAATTATAACCATAAATATTCAAGTTATAAAAAACAGTGCAAACGTTCGTGTTCATTTTGCGTATTTAGTAGTCCAAACTAGATATGATTTTTTACATAGACAGACAAAACCGCCACGGTGATATATATAAATCTTCGCTTTATTATCCTATGAACAAGTATTCAAGTTAATAAAAAAAACGGTATACACTTGCTCATACCCCATTAAACGTTAGTTTTTATTTTGCTTATTTAATAGTCACGAACATATCTCCGAAGTAGCTAATGCAAAGGACCTTGGTACAGTCGTAGACAACTCCTTCAAACCAACACGTCATTGTATTGAAATAGCGAACAAAGCCAGGCGAGTTCTCTACCTGATTCGGAGATCCTTTCTAAGCCCAACAGCAGGCACTTCTTTTCTTCTATACATAACCCAGATAAGGCCCATTATTAAGTATACCATCCAAGCAACAAATCCTTATCTTCTAAAAGATATCGTACACTTGGAGCATATCCAACGGTTGACAACCAGGATAGTGACAAGATTCTCCACACTTACCTACAAAGAACGCCTTCGAAGACTAAATCTGTCCTCACTTGAGAAGAGAAGGACAGCGACAAACGTGTGAGAATATCTGGACACCGACGATGATTACGACAAAATCCGTAGCCGGAATTGCGCCACCACTCCCGCCGCTGGCAAAAGAAAGGGTCTATCTACACGGTATTTCTTCAAATCGATGGTTCTTCATTCTTTGTGGTTGTGAAATAATTAATTGCAGGTGTCCTCAGTAATTGGGAGGAGAACCAACGAGCGGCAGAATTTGTGAGGCACGTACAATAAAAAGGTACGTTATGAACTCGTGTATTAAATTAACTGTGAACTGTAAGGCGTTGGGCCTTCCATAAGAAGGGAGTTGCAACACTGCGACTTTTCTAAGAATTTTTTTGACTAGTTTAGTTGTGAACTCTATCTGTATAAAAGACGTCTAAAAATATATGAAGCAGGAAGAGCATATCAACGCTTCTTCAATTAAGATGTTACAATGTATTGAAAGTTCCTATTGCTGTATATGCAAGTAAAACATGAACTATACTGGCAGAGTATGAGAGAGAGAGCTCAATGTCATTGAAATGAAATGTTTAAGAACTATACTTGGAGGAACTTTGCAATGTAGACAAAGAAATTCAAATATCAGAAAGAGGATTAATATTAACAAATACATTCACAACGTTATTCGAAAAAAGAGATTAACATGGTTTTGATATGTTTTCCGGCCAGCAGACACCAGCTATGTAACGAAATATTATCAAGAAGATTTTATTCAAAAATAATCAAGAAGGCGACCACCATAATGTTTGAGACTAGCATGCCGCTCTTGACAGCTGAAAGACTGGACCAAGACCGTGATAAGTGATGGTATTTTGTTTTAAAACATGTGGCGAAGCTCTCTAGAGTATGTATATATAAAAAAAGTCAAGTAACTCATATCTATATTTTACGTGAGTTAAAAATTGAATTTGCTTGTACTGGTCTGACGTTTATAATGCATAAATATTCATACTATCATTCTGACAATAGTTTGTTTTTCGAAACAGGTTGCACGTGTTAAATGTAACGAATTCTTACGATAGTTGCTGAATTAGATTTAATAACTTTAATTTAACGATTTCAGGTTTATAAATAACACGTGTTCTGTCGTTCATCAAGTTCAAGTCACACACATTTGAATCAGGTTGTTTTTCGCGCCTTTCAAATACTAATCCAACTTTCAGGTACAGTAACTTCAGTTTTATTTCTTCATAAAATCGTGTAATAAGATGATTGATCTTAAATTAAATAACGTACTGTTCGACACTATTTCAAAACATATTATCTGTATATATGAAGTTAAGTATGTTTATATCCTTATATATTTGTATGTACAGGATTCACTCCTAAGCTAATTAATTTTAAGGAGAGTAGAAAGTGACTGGTGGGTTTACTTTCGGCTGCCTCCTCACTCTCGCTTCCCTTATTTTGTCCTTTAGTCCTCACATTCCATCAGCGATGTTTCTGACAAAGGGGGAATAATCGCTGTTTTCTGGGCCGGAATCTATCCATCTAACACTTATCGCTGGCTGGTTTTTGACCTTGAAGTAGTATTTTCTATCTCCTTACATGAAGTGGCGTTATGCCTTGTCTGGAGCGATTTCCATTAACAAAAAATCTATTTTTTTTTAATTCACCGACAATTACGAATTTTCGAACACAGCGGCTAGGTGTAACGGGGTCGTAATGTTGGCTATATTTAATTCAATTTTTTTTTTTTAGTAAAAAAGAATAAAGAGGAGATGGAGGTCCTTCTTCAAAATTCAGATACCTCCGATTTTTGTGAAATTCTAACAATAGCTATTAGACATCAATTAATAAATACTCCCCAAATTTCAGTTTCTTTACAGTATTTTTAATGATTTTAGGGGGGATAATATGGGTAAAACCTCCAATTTGAAAATTCAAATATTTCAGATTTGCATTAAATTTGATCCATAGTCATTCGACATCAATTAAGCTAAATTCCCTGAATTTCGATTTCTTCTTAAGACCCCTTAAGCTTAATGCTTATATTTTAGACATTTTCTAGAATCAAAATGATATAACGGATTTGATCAAAATTAGAATAAGGATTCTCGAGATAAGGTTTAATATCATTATATCTTGATTTTCATCTTTGAAAGGGACATAAAAACTGTTCTGTTTGGGGAATTCATTTTACCCTCTGCTTAATTATGCCTTTTTTTCATTTTTTTCAATATTTCGAATTATCTTTCTTGTATTAAATCAAAAGAATTAATGTATGGTCCATATGTATCACGAACGTTTACAATTCTACGTTGAATCATATCCAGGTGACAAAAACAAATGAGCAAAGAAATTTGAGAAAAGAAGAGAATTTCAAAAGGCAGCAAGAACGCGCACGGGAAGTAAGTTAGATTCAAAAGAACAGACTCGCTATTTCCAGGAAAGATGTTAATTGTTAATTTAATAATTTAAATTCCGAGACGCCAGAATTAGCGTCACACGATGAAATTGTATTGCTGTAAGCATCTTAAAATGTTGTTACTGGTTTCATACGTGATGCTAGTGATTGTGGGTTGCTGTTTTTTTAATAATGATGACAAAAACAAATGAACAAAGAAGTTGGAGAGAAGAGAATTTTCAAAAAGCAACCGAGAACGTTCCTTCTTTTGAAGTCTAACCGACTTCATGCGTGCTTTCTCGGCAGCTTTTTGAAAATTCTCTTCTCTCCAACTTTTGTTCATTTGTTTTTGTCGTGATTTGACGAAGAATCGAACATGTTCGGGATACATATGGAGCATATATTAAGTGTGTTAATTTTAACATAAGAAAGATCATTAGAAAATTGAAAAATAAAAAAGGCATAAGCAAGCAGAAAAATTCTGTTATGTTTAACAATGTTTGCAGAAATGAAAGAATGCTACCTAAATACATACACACATCATATATATATATATAGAGAGAGAGAGAGAGAGAGAGAGACAGACAGACAGACAGACAGAGTAAGATGATACTTTAAAGATATAAATAATATTAACTAGTAGACTATCAAGATAAAAACAAAGCTCAATATAGTGTATAGAGCAATAATATTAATGGATTGAATGACATAATAAAATGAGAAATTAATCAGATTTTATTAAAGTTCAAAACCAAGGAGTGATATTGCGTCCTAAACTCATAAGTTTTCAAAGAAAATCTTCTCCGCAGGTGACCATTACCGCAATTACATTACAGCGGGTAATAATAATTAAACTTTGAAAATATATTAAAAACTATATAAAACATCAAATATATTGGTCAAAAACACATTGTTTTCTTAAACTTATACAGTTTATTCAAGTCAGAAAGTTTTAAACAATTTCAAGAAAAATACCAAAGAATTCGATTTTAAAAAAATCAAGGTGGTGAATGGTAGTTCAAAAAACGAAAAAGTTATCCAGGCGGGAAATTTGCTTGCTATCGATACAGTAGATGACAATGAAGAGTGTATTAAGGGTGTATGTAAATTAATAACAAAACCATAGAAAAAGCAAAATCATTCAAAAGTTCAGAAGACTAACTCGGCGTTGACTATTATAATGTCCAATTAAGGGTTCTTAGGAACTGATAGTGGGAATGTTGCAAACCATAAGTTTCTGGTCTGTCATATATACAGAAAATGATGGAGTAGAAATACGCAGTAAGATCCGATCAAAACACAATGGTTAATAAAATAGGGATTGAAAAATGAAAAATGAAAAATATAAGCCAAACATTGAATATTATATTTTTCATTTTTCTCTGAAAAATTAAAAACTCAAATATTAAAAAAAAAAAAATTTGCATCTTATTTATAGCTTCTAGCGGTTATATTGCTCAATTTTCAAATCTCTTTCACTTTCCACGCCTCTCTCTCTCTCTCTCTCTTTCTCTCTCCCTCTCTCTCTCTCTCTCTCTCTCTCTCTCTCTCTCTCTCTCTCTCTCTCTCTATATATATATATATATATATATATATATATATATATATATATATATATATATATGTATATGTATATATATATAGGTTTTTTTCTTTATTTAAGATTAAAAGATTAAAAAACGTGTTAGTCCTTGGTATGATGATATATCGTTGAGAGGGGGGGGATATTTTTATGTTTGACACGTTATGTTTGTGGGGATATGATTTTGTCTGATTACTTGAAATCAAAATAGAAATGGCACATCATTTTATCGTCATATATATATATATATATATATATATATATATATATATATATATATATATATATATATATATATATATATGGAGGTTGCCTAATAGCTAAGATGTACGTATATTAATTTACATAAAATAGGCTTGCTAAAGTTAACAAAATAGTCTTATTGAGAACTTATTCAAGATTGACCCATTTAGGGTCTAATTAGTCTACTATACAGAGAAATGTTTGATATGAGATGCAGATGCTTCTTATCTATCGATGGTTAAAGTGTTTAAGTTGAAAGGAGACAAAAGAAACACCGAAATCCGGGTTAAAGGTTAGAAAGTATCTGAGGAAAGTGCGATCGCGCCTAGGACGTCTCTTTTGCCACCACTTTAATACTGCCCTTCCTCCTACTCTTCGACCCCGGCTTCGGGTCATTTCGTACTTACACATGTGTGCTCTCATTCTTTCTTTATTGGCTCTGCCTTGAGGGCAGGTAGTTACCAGCAGATGCGTCTACCGATCTCTGAGAGGCTTAGTTGGTCAAAAGGTCACAATACATTTTGAGTCTGAAGCACATAGTATCCACGCCGGCGTGTCTCAAGGGCCAATTCTGAGCCCAACCCTCTTCCTGATCTTCATGAATGATCTCTCTAATCAAATTCTAAGATCATTCGTTGATACCTATGCAGATGACGCAACCATCTATGGAAACATTTCGAAGAGCATTAATGATTTAAATCTTTCTGATTCTCACTCTTTCAGCTTAGAGAACGTGGTGCAATGGGGAATACGTCTAAAACTAAACTTTTCCCTTTTAACAACCAACGCTCGAAACTTCACTTTTCCACAATTGAAATGACCGGCTCTCTCCTTGAATAAGCCACCTGCTTTGACAAGCTTCTGGGGCTGACCTTGAAATGGTAGACTTACATCAAATATGTTGCTAAGGTTGTTGGAAAAATGGTTGGCTTATTTTACCGCTCTATAAAATATATCAAGCCTGACGCAGGCCTCTACCTGTATAAGAGTCAAATACGCCCTAACATGGAGTAGTGTTGTCACATCTGGGGAGGTGCCACCTTTTCCTGCTTTTTGCCATTGCTAAATACGCAGACTGAATAGATGTATCTTACTTTGGATACGTTGAAATATCTCAAAATATGCTATGTTCGTTGGTCTGGTTGTCACGCTTAGGTTTGAAATATCATGTTTCTTGTCTGTTACGCTTAAATTTCAAATTGCATTTCTTTCATCGCTAAACGCGTTATTTATTTTGCTTTTTCTGTCAGTCGATCTGTTACGCTTAAGTTTCAAATTGTATTTTAGAGTGTCTGTGACGTTTATGTTTGAAATAGCATTTTTGCCAGACTATGACGTGTAAGTTTCAAGCAATATTTTTGTCGGTCTGTAGCGCTTAAATTTTAAATAGCATTTCGTCGGTCCGTCACGCTTATGTTTGAAATAGTATTTTTGTTGGTCTACAACGCTAACATTGGAAATAACATTTTCATTTTAATCTAAGCGCTTAAGTTGTAAATACCTTTTTTGGTGGTCTCTGGCGCGTAAGGTTGCATTTTCGTCAGTCTGTCACACTGGTGTTGGAAATGGCATTTTTGTTTTGTTTGTCACACGTAAGTTTGAAATAGTATTTTCTTGTGTCTCTAACGCTTAAATTTGAAATAAAATTTTTGTAACTTTTTGACGCTTACGTTTGAAATTGCATTTTCATTACTCAGCGTGCAGATTGAATGGTCGTATTACACCTTAGATGCGTCCTTGCGTCACTGTAAGGGGGTCTGTCGGTCGGTTAGTCAATCTGCTACGCTTACGTATGAACGACATTTTATCGTTAATCGCGAATGTTGAACGGACGCGTCATCAGAACAGTTTTTCGTGTTA
Source organism: Sepiola atlantica (assembly GCA_963556195.1). NCBI lineage: Eukaryota > Metazoa > Mollusca > Cephalopoda > Sepiida > Sepiolidae > Sepiola > Sepiola atlantica. Next base: position 138,345,479 of record OY744519.1, read on the forward strand.
ATCTGAGTCGACCTCAACGAGAAAGGGGAAAAGATAAAGATATAACAGGGTGTTATCTCAGAGTTCTCATTAATTTCGAAGCTAGTTTTCCGGTTTCGGAGTCAAATGTCATTCTCTTGTAAATTGTTGTTTGTTTTTTTTATGGTTGTTCCTAATTAAAATCGAATGTTCTGTTTCAGACTACTTGTTTAGATCAGTGGAACGCGCATATCTGTTTAAATCGCCGATTCCTGATAGTGCGGGGGGGGGCTTGACACCCCTACCCACTATATTTCAGAGTGTCATCTTCTCACCCACGTTTCCAGAATTGTCGGATTAAAAAAATACGTGTGTATATGTGCCACACCTTCCTCTTTCTCAAGAGACAACGGATACCCTCTGAAAGGGCACATGCAAAATGAGGAGTTCATAGTGAAGCAAGAGTTGCGCAATGTGCAGCTGCACATTGATTCTGGCTCAGTATTGATTAAGTCCGATGGAAAGAAGTCCCAAGATAACTGGAAGCAATGCTGGGGTAAGCAGAGAACAGACTGAAGAGCTTTTTTAGAAGAGCCCCACCAAAATAAATACCCCCGCCGCCTAAAAAAACGAGTGGGTGATCAAACAACATACAATGAGAGAGGGTGAGGATGATAGATAGAAGGTTAGTACAGGAGTACACTTGGTTGAGTTACTTGCAAATTACGGATATTTAAAACAATTAAAATAGAGGGTCTAGCATGAAAAGAATTTCTCGTGAAAATTAATTCGTGCGGTATTACTGGACGAATATTTAATATAATCAGATCCTTCTTATCCAAAAGAAAGATCCAGTTGTCATCGATAGTCGTACATCTAAACAACGTTATATTAATTCTGGTGTGCCCCAGGGTTCGATCCTTGAACCGTTATTATTCCTGATCTTTATAAATGACCTCCCGGATTAAATTGTGTCCAAGATAAGTATATTTTCTGACGACACAACGCTCTATTCCCTACATGTAGGAAAAATGAACACATGCATATCCAGGGCAATGGCTTCATCCTTAGTAAATGACCTCCAGTCTGGAATGGAATGGGGGAAGCCGATTAGCATGAGAGTCCATTATTCAAACTCCTCGGCCTAACATTCAAAGGTAACATTAATTAAAACAAGACATTGCCAAGGCTTCTGCAAGGAAGGTGTGTTCCCTCTACCACGCTAGAACACTTCTCACACTTGCCACTATCCTATATCTCTACAAAGCCGCCATTCGCCCACGCATCGAGTATTATTGCCAAATCTGGGCTTGTGCACCAACCACTATCCTCTCCCTCGACGATAGGGTCCAAAAAAGAACCTCTAATCTAATATGCCCCACACTATCTACCAAGCTGAACCCCTGTCAAATCGTCGCAATATTGCATCCCTGTTCTTGTTTTACAAATACTTTAATGGATGTGCTCCGATGAACTTGCCATAAATACTCCTGATCGACCCGTCAGTCAGCAATATCTGACCCCTTCACTGTCGAGGTACTTAGATGCTGGGGGCTTTCTACTTTAATAGCTTCTTTCTTCGAACTGCTAACCTTTGGAATTCCCTCTCTGCCCCCTGTTTCTCTGACTGTACGAACATGCAGAAATTTAAATGTAATGTGAACAAACATCTTGCTACCCAACTTTCCACTTAGAATGCCCCTATAAATAGGGTCCCTAATTCACAGTAGCTCCCTAGATACTAGTCGCAATGTGCCTTGTTTGGAGTGAATTAAAGTTTTTTTAAGTACTTGACGTTAATTAATTAATATTAAAAGCATATTAATGCGTAATTTATGCAAAACTTGCTTTATAACATGTTTTTGCAGATGTCAAGGGAAATAACTCATTATATGATTGCTTCCCTTTAATGTTTAAGGATATTTGGTGAGTTAGGGAAAATGTCTCCCCTCTAACAGTTTTATGTTCAGAATAAGTAGTTTCAGAAGAAAAAAAACTGAATCTAAATCAAAAAATTTATCAATGTTAATAACATAGTGGGAAGAAATAAAACGAAAAAAATAGGCTAGTCCGAATCAAGTATCGATATCTCAGACAGATTGCTACTTGAGTTTGACTTTAAAATTACGGCAAAATAATTTTGTGTTAGATTATTATGACTTACGAGTTTCTAGATATGATTTCATAGTTGACTCCGTTTTGCTATTGGCGTGTGCATATTATTACTTGTTGTGGCCTTAAAGGGGCAAACAGAAATAAAAACGAACAAGGTAATTAACCAGAAATTGTATTAACAGAAAGTACAGAAATAATGGGTTGACAGAGGCTACTTCCTCACTTCGCTTTTCTTCTCCCTTCTGCTGATTGGTCATAACAAATCTATTCATAGAGTCATGAAGAGTCCATACAGTGACGGAATAGGGTAGATCACCATAACATTATTAAAAGTAGTTTTTTGTAAAATATGAAAATATTTTCTAAATGTAAAAAATGTAAGAATAAAATGTAGAAGAATGTAAAAAAACGTTTAAAAAAATGTAAAAAGAAAAATGTTCCGTATCGTCTGCATCGATTGCATTACAAGCGACGTTTGAAAAAGAGAACAAATAAAGCCATGACTGATTCAATGTCAGATTTTGGCGCCATTTCGATCATCTGATGCTGATGTCTTAGTTTACCTCATTGTTCATTGTCCACATTTGTTAAAAATTATTAATAATGCTTATAAAATCATTGTAGTAAAGAGTGAATATACAGACTAACCCACAAAATAAACTCACCAATTGTAATCTTTAATAAAATTTACTATTTTTCTGTAATCGTAAAAATAGACTTTAGTTTATGCCCAACTTGCCCACCAAGTTTAACTCATTAGTGTCTAACAGTCTTTATTTTCGCTCCTTCTTCTCCCCTTCTCTCTCTCTCTCTCTCTCTCTCTCTCTCTCTCTCTCTCTCTCTATCTATCTATCTATCTATCTATCTCTATCTCTACCTCTTTCTCTCTCTCTCCCCTCTCTCTCTCTCTCTCTCTCTCTATACATATATATATATATATATATATATATCTCGAGTCAAACTCGAGTCAAACTCTATATATATATATATATATATATATATATATCGAGTCAAACTCGAGAATCTTTATATATAGATCCCCAAGTTTGACATAAAGATTGCCGAGTTTAAAAAGTTGCACCTGAAGAAGATCGGAAGTTACATCGGCCGAAACGTTCTGGGAATAACAACCACGATCAAAATTAATAGTCTGAATAACCCAAATAACACTCGGTTATATATATTTTTTCTTTTTTGCACAAGTGAATTTTTTCTTAAAAAAACTTTTTTTATTTTATTACGTTTAACTCATGTTTCACACACCAATGTAACAACATATGGTCATCATTTGCCTGGTAAACAGAGTGGGTCGTGTTCTTCACGATCTACGATGTAGTCAAAACAAATTCATGTGTGGAAGTCGTTAAATTATCCGGACTGTCATCCTCGTTATGGATGGACAAACATAACAAAAAAAAACAAGTCCCTATGCCAGACTAAAATAACTGTAGTAAACACGAATATTATCTATCTATTTTCGAGGTCAAAAACTTAGCAGAATTTTTCTCGGGTTGTTTGCCTATCTGAACTATCCACTTCCATATCTTTACAAAAACGAGTCGTTCTATTTATCAAGAGTAAACAATGTAAATTATTTCGTCTCGCTCACCCACCAATGACATTCTATCCTAAAGTAAATAATCCTAATTGTTGTGCCTAACATTTTCATGTGAATTTATATAACTCAATTTCCTGTACAGGTTATATTGACTCCACCCATGCTATCTCGACGTGTAAAAAACAACGAAAATCACATTTGTTTACAGTATAGAAAACCTCAAAATAATGTGTATGTTTTTTCATCGTTCTGTGGACATTATTTTGACTAGCAAATCGGGCAATGGTGCAGTATAAGTAATTAGAAAATAAAGGAGTGAAAAAAAAAACATTGAACTAGTATCTGTTACCAAACGCAAGAAAAGTTACTTTTCTACCTACCTGCATATTCTTTGCGTGTTTTAAAGTGTTTGCAAACGTTTTTATTTCAGTATAAGATTTCGTTAAAATATTAGATTTTGCAATGGCGGACGGGCATTTCTCCGTAAATCACTGAAGTTTGATGAATGGGTTTTTCGTCTTTATCGTGTATGAAAACAAAAAAAAATATACAACAAATAACTGTTCCAAAAGCAATAAAATTTACTTTTCTGCCTAATAACGGAGAGAAAAATAAGTAATAAAACTTCGGTGATTTCCGGAAAGCTGGTGGCCGCAATTGCGAAACTTCACTCTAACGACATCGTATTTGGACGAAATCTTATATCGAAATCAAAACGTTTTCAAACACTTTCAAACTCTAAAACACTCATCCAGGCAGGTAGAGAAGTAATTTTCTTGCGTTTAGTAACGGTTACTTGTTCTATATCTGTTTCTTTTTCGACCCTTTTTTCTTGTTAACTACAATGCGCGATTGCTGCACATCGCTATGCAAACTAAATGTTTTGTCTTTATACTATCTGCAAAATAGGCATACATCTCTACAATAGATAGAGAATGATAATAAAACTGTTCTATAAGAAATTCAGAATGTGACTTTTTATTCAATATTCAATTAAAATACACTGAAATTAAGTTAAAGCTTCACTGAAAATTTAAAAGTAATTATATAAAAACATTATGAAATTTATTTAAAAAACAATAAGAATAACGATAACCGGATAATCTATAGGGAGACTGCCCTCCCCCAAATGCCACCAATGAAATCTTTAATAAAATTCACAACCATTTTTTGCAATCTAACCTAGTACAAATAAACTAGGTATACTATATAAATATATAATTATAATCAAGGGAGGCGTGAGAGCGCTCTATCCCTTAATAGACCTCACGCTCTATCCCTTAATATCCCTTAATATATCTCATCAGCTATTTGATTAATTCAGCTGTGTTATGGCACAGATAGAGGTTGTATTTGGTTTTCCTTTGTACACTGAATATTTTATTGCTTGTGAATAACTTTATTATATTTCTCCCTGCTCCAAAAATGTTTGATTGATTTATTTATTTCATTCAAATTAAATATTTTTGCATTGTGTGCTTGTCAATTTTCAAACACACTGACTGTAAAAGGATTGAATCACCATTTATTGTTTGTAATGAATACATGGTAAAGTTTGAAAAAATTTGTCCTAATTTGAATTGTATCATGAGTAAATATACACTCATCATAATTTTTTAAAAAATATTTACCTGTGAATATTGGAAGAAACATTGATTAGTCAAACCACCAACTATATCAGTTATGAGAAGGCATTGTATTGAGGCATAGCCTTTACAAAAGTAGTGACATTCCATGAAAAACGCCAGTATACTGAAATCATATGCCCTTAATAGGGTTAAGATGAAAATTCATATACACTAAATGTACAAAAGCAAAGAAATCCCCAAATTTTTACACTTTTATTGTCATTAAGGGTATGCGAGCACAACAGGGCTATGTATTTTACTGGTAGGAATTTTTCTTCAGCGCACCTCACACACTTCATCCACTCATGCATAGAGATTTATACTGTAGTGATGTTATAATGAAATTGTTTGGTTGATATATAGTCATACCCTTAATTAATGACAATAAAAGTGTAAAAATTTGGGAATTTCCTTTCTTTTGTACATTTAGTGTATATGAATTTTCATCTTAACCCTATTAAGGGCATATGATTTCAGTATACTGGCATTTTTCATGGAATACTACTAGAAAAAAAACGCGTCCCAGAACGGGTAAAATTAATTCTCGAAACAGAAAATTTTTACCCCACTTAAATACTACTAAAAAAATATATTTTACTTTGATAATTTTATTTCGAAACGCTAAATTTAAAATAAATGTTATTTATTTTAACAGTAAAATTACACATTGTAAATGGTGTTTCAATTTTTTTTAAATATCATACGAAAACAATGTTTTAAAAATGTGTCTACATCTATCCTTTATCTTGGTAGCATTAAATGTAACCATCCATTTGGCCTCATTCTACTACTGAATTACACAAAAATTTTACTTTTTAACTATTTTCATCGAGTGATGATCGCAAACGTCGGAAACACTCGGCAAATATCGTCAAGATAAGAACAAGAGAACCGAGAAGAAATCGACTTGCGTAGAATTCGGCGTCAACGTCTAAAATAACAGATTATTTAACTGCGTATTTTCAAGCAACTTACTCACGTTTTCAGGTTAAGTGAAAAACTTCCGTTGTTTGTTGAAATAAACAAAAAAGAAATGCTTTTATCAGATTTAATTGCATGAGAAATATAGACAATGCAAGGTCACCATTTTTTTCGAGTTGAAAAGGCGGGAACAATTTTGCGATTGTTAAGCAAACACATGTAGAAAATCTGACCCAGGATAATGACAATTTTTTTTTTTTTAGATAAGTCCACGGATTGCTAGAACATATCCACCATGCAGCGTCCCTAAAATCCGGAAAGGGCTATAAGGCAGTTTATATATCTCTATATTTATAAAGTTAAATATATATATATATAACAATTGAAGGTTATTTTGTTTTATGGGGGATAGTCTGTAGGAAATTTTCGGGAACAATTCCCTTCTTTAAGCCTCCTATGAAGTGCGAACCGAGTTCTTGAAAACGGCGAACTCCATTGACTTATTACACCTATATACATATAAATATACATCTGAATATGAAGCAAACGTTGACACGATACTCTAATATATATATATATATATATATATATATATATATATATATATATATATATATATATATATATATGTGTGTGTGTGTGTGTGTGTGTGTGTGTATTTAATCAGCATTATGTTATTTAAGCAAACATTGTTAAAAATAACAGAATTCTTCATGCTTAAATATACCTTTTTATTTTTTTCAAATTTTCTAATGATCATTTTGTGTCAAAATCAAAAAGAAATAATGTATCTTCCATATGTATTACGAACGTTTTCGATATATATATATTGTTTGTTTGTTTGTTTTCATGAACTGATCATTATGAATTTTGAAATATATATTCTCGGCAACCCAGTGAGTAACATGATAACTTTATTTTTTGTAAACGTTTCTATTTAGGGAATGCACCAACGCAAACTCGCTATAAAATATATTTTCAAATAAGTTAGATACAAAAAAATTAATAGAGAAAATAATTACTCTACATAAAATTTTGAGTTATAGTAAATAATAGAGTTATAGTAAGTAATAGATTTGTTAAAGGGTCAGTGTGTACACGTGAGCGTCATAATATATATGTGCTTGTTAAAATATTAAATGTTTGAACTTATTATGAATTATAGAATATGTTTTCTAGGGTCAGTAACGTAGGCACATTCTTTTTTTTTTAAATATGCAATTTAATTGCTTACTTGGTGTCTAATGACTATACGTCAAATTCACCGAATATCTTAAATATTTGAATTTTCAAATAGGACGGTATGCCTATATAATGTCCCCTAAAAATCCTTTAAAATACTCCAACGAAACTGAAATTTGGGAAATATTTAGTAATTGATGTTTAGTATAGATTTTAAAATTTTACAAAAACCGGAAGTATCTGAATTTTTACTAAGGGCTCCCACCCTATTTTTCTCTCTTTGCAGAAAACTAAATAAAACTAAATATAACCCACGTTACCATCCCTTACACCTACTAGCTGTGTTCAAAAATTCATAATGATCGATTAATTATTTTAGGAGTTAATTCTATACATACAAATATATAAACATTTACACATACCTAACTTTATATGGATATACATTTTTATGCATGTGATTCACTCCTAAACTAATGAACACATCATTATGAATTATGAAATATTTGCATATGTGTGTCTGTGTGTGTGTGTGAGAGAGAGAGAGAGATAGAGAGAGAGAGAGAAACTATTTTTAAAACCATATGAAGTGGAGGAAAGAACAAAGGCATGAAATAAAAGAAACGTCGAGATTGTTTGTGGGCTTCGTAACCTCCCACTCAGCACTCGAAACTTAAGAGGGTTATCAAATGTTCCAGTCTTAACTCAAGTGCGTTGGTCTAAATGTTACGTACAAAGAGTCAAATCGCTCCGTTCAAGAGAACGAAGAAGTTGACCACCAAATAACGGGTCAACATTTGAGCACTTTTAATATATTTATAACCTTAGCAGCTGAACTTGATCTCGTATTGCTGTTTGCGCTCTGAAATTCGTCCACGTATTCGTAACAGGCTCGGTCTGTCGGCTTATCACGCTTCAGTTTGAAATAGGATTTACGTCAGTCTGTCGCGCTTAAATTTGAAATAACAATTTTAGATGAGTCCACTAAAATAAAGTAGATGTCGGTCTGTCCCGCTTCAGCTTTAAATAACATATTCAGCGTTAAACGCGCAGATTGACTGAACGCATCTTATTTTAGCGGCTTCTAAGCATCTCTATAATAAGTTACGTGTGTCGGTGTGTCTGTCACGCTTTAGTTTTAAATAGCATGTTCATTGGTGTTTTATGCTAAAGTTAAAAAGTAAATTCATTTGAATCAGCATTCGACCCGTTTGATACTGTTGTTGGCATTGGTTTTCCCGATTCTTTTTTCTCCTGTTTTCAAATCACAGGAGGGACCCCGTGAAGGTTGCCAACAACCATAAGTGAAAATGGTGTTATGGAGCCGACTGGATACAAACTTGGCACGCACAGGTCGTCAGGCCGCGTCGTTATCCATTTTATCACGGTCACGGTCCTTACGTTTGAAATAATAGCATTAGACTTGTCTGTCACGCTTCAGCTTGAAATAGTATGTCAATCGTTAAAAGCGTAAGATGAATGGAAGTATCTAAAGTAAGATTGCGCCCAAGAATCTCTATAAAAGGCTCTGTCTGTTAGTCTGTCTGTCACACTTCAGTTTTTTAAATATTTGCGTTGATCTGTCACACTTACGTTTGAAATATCATGTTTGTCAGTCTGTCACAGTTCAGTTTAAAATAGCATTTTAATCACTAAACGCGTAGATTGAATGGCCGCATCTTATGAATATTTATTCTTTTTTTCCTGTGTGCGTGTTGTTTTTTAGGGGGTTTCGGAGCGCGATTAAATATTAGTAAACGCCATGAAACCTTTTATTGGGTCCGCCTTGGATTTTAGATTAGAGTTTTTGATTCGGATTTCCATGCTGGGGTGAGAGTCATTTGGATAAAACTGGGCGTTTATTTTTCATTTGTTTTTTGTTTTTTAACAGTCTAATTTAGGTACTTCCAAATTATGTTAAGTTCATGCAATCTATCTATCTATTATTATTCGAAAGCTGAGTTGGACTATATTTGTTTCCTTAAAGGTTTGTTTATATATAAATTTGAAGTATGTTACGTATAGTTTTGAAATAAATAATTTGTATATTAACTCTTACATATTTTGCGATCGAGCACTTTATTGATTAACATTGACTTTATTGATCAACATATACCAAAACACAATATATATATATATATATATATATATATATATAGATATATATATATATATATATATATATAGAGAGAGAGAGAGAGAGAGAGAGAGAGAGAGAGAGAGAGAGGGGGGGAGAGAGGGAGAGAAAAGAGGGTAGTGCAGTATTAGTGCAGTTCTAGCGAGAGAAAAATATATATGTAAAGGAGTGGTTATCAACATTTGTAAAAAGCTTTTTTCAACATTTATTTATTATTTTGTTATTTTATCATTTTATCATTTTATATAACGCGTTTCAAGCGGTGGTCCGCTATCATCAGATATGTAAATCCATTTGAAGAAATGTCTTTCGATTTGAAAGAATGTTATTTCATTTGAGGAAATGTGTTGTTATTATTATTATTATTATTATTATTATTATTATTATTATTATTATTATTATTATTATTATTATTATTAAATGATAAAATAACAAAATAATAAATAATTGTTGAAAAAAACGTTTTACAAATGTTGGTAGCCTTACTCCTTATATATATATATATATATATATATATATATATATATTACAGAAGATCAGAAAACCATCGGTACCGTCGGTTTCAAATCCAAACAAAGGGGGGCTATAATTGGTCTCCTTTACCGGACTCTCTTCAGCCCCTGTTTATGTTTGCCACCCCGGAAAATGTGGCTCGCGCGGTTGTGACTTTTGACGATATTTCGTCTCTATATTTATTTTTATTATTTTTATAAATTCGGCATTTCCACCCACAAATTCTGTCCATATTTACGTCGTGTGCAAGCTAAAAGAGTTTTTATTCCTTGATCTTTGAATTTGAATCGATGTCATGATGACCTTCGATCGCCTTTTCTCTATCTCTGGCGTCGGACAATTACAAATTAAATTCTAGAAATTCAAAAATTCAAAAATTCAAAAAAAAATGGATTTTTTTTTAAAACACCACTGACAAAAAAAGGAAAATGGCAGTATTGTTAATTAATAATGGGTGTCATTATTAATTCACAATAGTGTTATTCCCCTTTTTGGCCTATTAGCCGTGATTTACAATTATGTCATCAAACTATACCCACATCAGAAAATTTCTACTAGCGAAATGGACTAATAACGAAAACATAACTCACTGAGAACTCTCAACCCACCCTATCCGTATATAAGTCTAACACACCCCAATTATATGAAAATACAAAGCCTATCCACACGCTCCAAGACAATTCCAATTAAATGATATCACCCTTATTATTAAAATGAATTATTTACGAGGCCTGTCTAAAATGTATCCGACCTTAGGCCAGAAAAAATATTTCAAATACGTGACGGGGTTTGGACCCTAATCCCTTCAAAGTAGACCCCTTGTGCTTGCACACACTTAGCCGACCGATCTATCCACTGCCAGGAACACCTCTGGAAGTCTTCTTTTATTTAAATCTCTCTACTCCTTCTCATTCCACTCCTACTCTCTTCTTTTTGCTGCTGTTGTTCTTCTTCTCATTATCATTATTATTATTATTATTATTATTATTATTATTATTATTATTATTATTTACTCACTAGGAGTTATCACACAGGTCATCGTCAGTGATCGCCCACTGCCAACAACCTGTGGTATTCCCTGGAGTCTGAGTGACAACAAGTCTCCTCAGACTTCCAGTATGCTCCACTTCTCTCCGTTCATCACCGCTGATGACCTTGCTGTATCGCAACAGCCACCTACCACCGATTTCCCGCTGATAAGGGCCATTGGTCCCCTCTGGGGCCCGAGTGGCAACAAGCCTCCCCAAGGTCCCAGAGCTGTCCGCGCTCTTCCAGTGGAGGTCTGGTTTGCGCTTTCCCTCCTCGACCCTCTGTCCATAATTTTCGTTGTGTCAGCCTATGCTTGCGCCTCTCTCGTGCGGTTGTATTTTCCCCAGTTCTGTTGTCTTGTGCTTCCATGTGTTTGTTCTCCATTCGTTGCTTATGTGGGTTGGTTTCCGCATTCGAGGACATTTCTCAGGATTGTAGCTGTTTTGATCATCACTGTCCTTTGTATGGTCTCAGTTATCCCTTTCATTCCTATTTCTCCTAGTCTTTTCTTCATGTTTTTGGGGACTGTTCCTAGTGCTCCTATGATTATTGGTGTTATACTGACTTTCTTCATGTTCCATATTCCTTTCAATTCTCTGGCAAGTTCAGTATATTTGCTTCTTTTTTTCCGTCTCTTTGATCTTCACTCTGTGGTCCGCTGGAACGGCAAAGTCTACGATTTTGCAGAATTTTTCTTTCTTGTTGATTATTATCATATCCGGTCTCCTTGCTGTTATGGGTTTGTCTGTTTGTACATTCATATCCCATATGATTTTGTGTTTTTCGTTTTCTAGTACAGTTTCTGGTTTGTGTTTGTACCGTTTTTTTGCATATTCGAAATTCAGTTGTTTGCACATTTCCCGGTGTACTTCTTTCCCCACGCTGTCATGTCTGTTCTTGTATTCCTTTTGGGCTAGCTTGCTGCATTCACTTATTATATGATTTATCGTTTTGTCTCTTTGTCCACACAATCGGCATTTGCTGTTTTCCTGGCTTTTATCTATCTTTGCTTTAATAAAGTTTGTCCTAATCGCATTGTTCTGTGCGGCCGTCAGCAGAGATTTCGTTTCTCTGTTCAATTGTCTTTTTCTTAGCCATGCCCAGCTGTTATCATTGGCTTCATCGCTTGTGAGTCTTACAAAGCGTCCATGTAGTTGTTTTTCTTCCCACTTTTCCTTTCTTGTCTTTTTGTTTCTGGTTTCAGTGCTTCCGGAGTTGTTTGTTGGGCTGGTGTCTCTTGCTGTGGTGATCAGTTTTTCCGTGTTCTGGGTTACATATTTCTCCAGCTCTTTTTTGGTGTCTTCCACACAGTCTTCTATACTTACCAGTCCTCTACCTCCTTCATTTCTTTTCATGTAGAGTCTGTCCGTATCGTCTTTTGGGTGCAATGCATTGTGCATAGTCATTAGTTTTCTAGTCCTCTGGTCAAGGTGCCTGAGTTCTTCTTTGGTCCAGCCTATGAATGGTCCAGAGTTCTTATTAGTGATACAGCCCATGTGTTTATCCCTTTTACTAGGTTTCTGCTATATAGTTTAGTTTCTAAGAGTTTCCTTGTTCTTCGTAGATATTCCTTTCCAAATTTTCTCTTTCATTTCTGTATATTTGATTGTGTCTGCTTCCAGAACTCCCAGGTATTTATAACTATCTTGTTCTCCTAGCGCCCTCATCTCCTCTTGGTTGGGAAGTTCTATACCTTCTGTCGTCTCCAGTTTTCCTCTTTTAATCTCTAGTAGTGCACATTTTTCTATTCCAAACTCCATTTGGATATCCTGGCTGAATATCCTGGTTGTATTTATCAGCTTTTCCAGTTGTTTTTTGCTTTTTGCAAACAGTTTAAGGTCATCCATGTACATCAGGTGGTTTATTCTTTGTTCTGCATCCGTAAACCTCTATCCGGCATCACACTTTCTGAGTATGTAGTTGAGTGGCATCATGGCTATTATAAACAATAGTGGTGATAGAGAGTCTCCTTGAAAAATGCATCTCTGTATTTTTATCTCAGACAGGTGTTGTCCTCCGGCTGTCAGTTTTAGTCTCCATGTTTCCATTGCTTTCTGGATGAGATTAATAATCCTGTCTGGTATCTTGTATATTTTTAAGCATTCAATTATCCACGTTTGGGGGATTCTGTCGTAGGCTTTCTTGTAGTCAATCTATGCCATGGCTATGTTCTTTTGTCTGCTCTTCACCTCCTTCAGGGTCTTTTGATCAATGTATAGTAGATCATGTGCCCCTCTTTGTCCTTTCCGGTATCCTTTTTGTTCCTCGGGGAGCAGTCCACGTTTGTCCAGGGATTGGTAGATTTGTTCTCTCAGTTGTGCTGTGAGAATTTGCCACATTATTGGTAGACATGCTATCGGTCTGTAGTTGCTGGGGGTCGTTCCCTTTTTGGGGTCTTTTTGTATTAATATTGTTCTTCCTTCCGTCATCCATTCTGGTACGTCTGTTTTGCGGATACATCCAGTCAGTTTCTGCGCTAGTCTTTCATGTAGGGTCGTGAATTTTTAAACCAGTATGCATGTATTCCATCATGGCCTGGTGCTCTCCAGTTTGCCATTTTCCTTAGAGTTTTCTTGATTGTTTCTTTGTTGATTTCTGTTTCGGTTCCTTGTTCGATTTCCTGCAGTTCATCTTTCATGTTTTTCAACCATTGGGCATTCTTGTTGTGCTTTTTTGGTTCTTCCCATATCTTGCTACAGAATTGTTTTGTTTCTGTTGGGTTCGGCTGCTCTGTTGTTGTTTTTTCTCCATTTACGTTTTTGTAAAACTGCCTTTCATTGTTTTCAAAGGTCCTGTTCTGTTTGCTCTGTTCTGATTTGTACCTGTATCGTCTCAGTCTTCCTTCTATTGCTGCTATCTTTTGTTTTATTTCTTCATGTTTCCCATTTAGTTTTTCCTTGCGTTTCTGATTTTTGCTTCTTAATCGTTTCATGTCCTCCTTCCTTCGGTTCACGGTTTTAGCTTCTTTCCGAAGTTTGGTGATCTGGGTTTCCAGTCTGATTTCCCATCCAGGTTTTGTCGGTCCTCTCTTTTGTCCATTCTCTTCGTTTCTTAGTTTCATACTTACCGATTTTGCCCCTGCATATATCAGGTTGTTTAGGTCCGTAATAGTTTCTGTTGGGATGTGTGTGAGGAGTCTGTTTACTCTTTCTGTTTCTGCTTTTAACTTCTTCGCTACTTCATTCCTGAGAGATGGGAGTTTTGTTTTGTTTTCTAACATGTATCGTCTAATGTTCTCCACGTCACTTGCTTCTTTTTCGTTGAGTTCTATCTCAGCAGGTTCTGTGGTTCCGCAGTCTTATATCTCATCTGGTTCTGTGATCCTGTAGCCTTCACTCTCTTCAGTTTCAGTGTGTATGTTTTGCCCGTCCTCTTTCTGTGGTTTCTCCTTCGGTGGTGTTTCTTGCTCCGTTTCGCCATTAACCTTCTGTCAGTTCCATCTCCGAGAACCATCCTCGCTTGAGGATCTGTCTTGCTTGATCTGCTATCCTTTGTTCCGTTGTATGGTAGTCACTAGCAATGTCCCAGAGATGTTTCATTCGTTTTCGGTAGCCTCTTTCTGTAGGGTAGCGGCTTTTATAATAGCACTCCATCACCAGTCTGTTCTATTTCGTGGTCCATTTCTTTCTATATCTTTTCAGTTTGCTGTTTTCGCTCTGGTTTTCTTGTCTTTGGTCTGTGCCCTTGTCATACCTGGAATCAGAGAGGTTACTTACCTGGTTCTTGTCCGTTGTCTTGTTTCTGAAATGAGAAGGGCCAACATTCGCAGGATGCGGACCGGGTCCCCCATGTTGGCTAACGAGGGAGCACCTGCCCATCATGACACTCAGGTCTTTCTCCTGAGTCCCACGGCTTGTATTGATATTATTGTGCATTATTCATATTTTTGGTGTTCTTGGCCACACCAGGCCCAGGCTTAATCTGCCTGTGGTCCTGTCACAGGGATAGTGATTGTCTCATTCATTTTAATGAGTGATATTGTGCACTACCACAAAAAAAAACAAAAAAAACACAAACAACCAAACAAACAAACAAAAAAAAAATAATAAAAAATAATTTTGTATATATATATATATATATATATATATATATATATATATATATATATATATATATATATATATATTATACAAGGACATAGTAAAGTTTTCTTGGCCGCTCCATAATAGCAGATGCAGGGAGACGATAGGTTCCCCTCCACTTTTCTGCTTGTATTCTTGGTTGTAGTGCTAGGGGATGGGGGGTTCGATTTCCGCTTCTACGAATTCTTCATTAATTAAAACTTAATTCTGTTTATTAAGGGCCCATTTTTATCTATAAATTTCGACATCAAATTTCTTCTAACAGTGATACGCACATATTAAAATCACAGTTTTTTTTTGTTGAGTAAAATGCACATAGAAAAAAAAAAGAAGAAGAATTAAAAAATACACGTGTACTTATCTCCTCGATTTTAAGTGTGACCAAGTGCTCGTATTGCATTATGGGATGTGAGAGTCGATTTCCGCTTCTACGAATTCTTCATTAATTAAAACTTAATTCTGTTAATTAAGGGCCCATTTTTATCTATAAGTTTCGACATCAAATTTCTTCTAACAGTGATACGCACATATTAAAATCACAGTTTTTTTTGTTGAGTAAAATGCACATAGAAACAAAAAAAGAAGAATTAAAAAATACACGTGTACTTATCTCCTCGATTATTATTATTATTATTATTATTATTATTATTATTATTATTATTATTATTATTATTATTATTATTATTATTATTATTATTATTATTATTCTCTTCCTCTTTCTTCTTCTAATTATCTTCACCTCTTTCGTTTTATCGTCTTCTTCGTGTCCTTCTCTTCCTTCTTTTTTTCATAGTCTTCTTGTCCCCTTCCTCCCTCTGGTTTTCCTTCTCTTCCTTCTTCTAAACCTGACCCCATTGTTGGATAGGGGCGGATACGTGTGTGCGCGACCCCTGCGTTCTGTATGTGACGCGTTGTTGTTTTGAACGTTCCGAACATCTTCAAGTTTCACGTGGCAATTTTTGCTTGTCACGGCAAATCTTAGACGAGCCGTGCTATTAGATGTTCGTGCCCCGTCGTCGTTCAGTGTTAGCACGCGATTTTATTTATTGCAAAATAATACAATTACGCACAAGGCCATTAAATCGTGGAAGAAAAGGTCAGTTGATCTCTTGCTGACTTATTCTTAAGCAGCCTTATTCTTGAGCCATGCATGCTGAGAGTAATACTATCCAGCTTGTTTAATTGCCCATCGCATTTCTATTTCCAGTCACCACAATACCGCATTCACTTCACGGTCTACCCTACTTACGATGATCAAACGGTTTAGAATTTATTCATTTGTTTGCATTTTCATTGATGACACACGATATACCAGATTAATGGCAACGTAGTTTTCTTTCTTGTTTTACTGATATACGAGAACCCTAATTTATATATATATATATATATATATATATATATATATATATATATATATATATATTGTAATCCATGTAAAGTGTGTATCCAGAGAATCTTTACTGTGTTTATATGATGCTTACTGATGTACGAGAACCCTAATGTATCTATTATAGAAAAGCGAAACGCCTGTGTGTATTTTTTGTTTTGTTTTGTTTTTATATCGGTGACCTAAATATACATCGAATGAGAGAGGGGGCGACCGGGAAGACAGGGTTAGTATTTACTTTTGCCCCTGGCAAAGGCAGAGGGGTTAATGAGGGCGAGGATAGCCAGCGGGAAGACAGTGGAACGAGGGAGTGAGGGCACCGTGGAAAACAAACTTTTGTCTGCAGAGAGAGGGGAAGATAGCGGGAAGATAGTGAGGCGAGGAAGAAGGGAGTCGACAGTCCGGTTAGGATAGGGGGATGAGGGGACGACCGGAGAAGACACAGCTTTTGCCCGAGGAAGAAAGATAATTACACTTTTGCTTGCAGAGAGGGAGGGGAAAACGTGGGGGGGGAAACGCCGGTTACCCCTGCTAGTCTATTATATAAATGAGAAACGGCTGTGTGTATGGGTGTATGTCAAGAAAAGGCTCCCAAGTTACGCGAAAAATCTCGTAAAGTTGACATTTTCTGAATCCTCCAGCTTACGGTCGTATAATATCAAAAAAATGAAGAAAAAAACATCAATTTCTTTGTGCCGAACCGACACGGAACTTCACGGGGGGGGGGGGGGGGGTACCAAATTTCATCGTTTTCCCCTCGTCTGTACGCTGTACACTTGCGCACAGAGCCCCGATTAAAACAGTGTTTAAGTGATTTATTTTTCGCTAGTTTTTGTACATTATTCTTGTGGCGAAGTCGGTAACGACAAAGGACCAAGAACAAAAAGTTTATGGTTCGATCCACATCGACTAAAAGTGACCTAAATTTATATTGAAGGAGGAGGGGGACGACCGAGAAGACAGGGTTGGTACTTACTTTTGCCCCGGACAACGGAGAGAGGGTGTGAGGGGAGGGGAAGGAATGGCGGGGGGAGAGGGGATGGTTTGACATACGTGTATAGATCAAACATAGGCGGGATGTAAAACTAGTTGATATAAAAATGGGAACGGAGAAGAGGTCACACGAAAAGAAGTTCTTGTAATCGTGTAATGAAATTAAAGGAACTCCTCTTCAACAACACCGCACTGAACACCGGCAAATCTCAACTCCAATGTGCACTCTCATCTGGCAAAAATTCAACTGCCGCTTCCAGTTTAGTCCTTCTATCTACCTTAGCTGATCCCCACATATGCTAATGGGTTGCAATTACAAAAGTCTACATCTGCGAAGAGAATCCAACACCTCCCTTCCCACCCTGGCGGATTGACGGTCCCGTCATGCGAAGCGTCGCATTCTTTTCTCGGTCGGTAGGTGATGATATTTATTGTCACAAAAGTAACGTCTTTTAGTGGGTTTATATAACCCACTAAAAGACGTTACTTTTGTGACATTATAACTCATTTATTTAAAACAATTAAACTATTTATAAAAAAATGTTTGTTCCACAACATAATTATTTTGTTTTAAATGAATTAAAAGAATTATGCCGTGAAACAAATGTTTTAATAAATATTTTAATTGCGTTAAATAAATTATTTTGATATAATTACATGTGTCAAGAAATGACACGTTTACCCGGATATCTATGTATCTCATTAATAGATGAAGTATTAGCTCCACGATGGAGTCCCTTAATTTCTGTGAGCGAACTGAGCAAAAATTGAGGATTTAAATGCCTATGTGGAGAGAGTTTAAATGCCTACTAGACACCATCCCCGAGTGTCTCGGTCTCTCTGTACACGTGTTTGTCAGAACAACCTGACATGACGATATTTCGCCCTACAAGTAAACCCTGACCAAATATTCAAAATAACATAGTATTCGAAGTCCAAATAAGATTCACTCAGCATGGCTACATACCAGCCCATACGAGGAATTGTGCACCTTCTCCAAGTTATGCTACCACAAGTGGCAGCACTAGGTTAGATACTCAACCAGACCAGATGAATTCTTGTCCTGGAATTTGGCAAGACCAAGAAAAGTCCACAAGAAAGATATCCTATAACATAGGTACTTGGTCAATTGGTGAGGGGAAAATTAATATTTTTCACTGCCTACAAACTCAATGTTTGAGTAGAGGAGAACCTTAAATGAACACTATATATATATATATATATATGTGTGTGTGTGTGTGTGTGTGTGTGTGTGTGTGTGTGTGTGTGTGTATCTCATAAAGATTTCAAGTGTTAGCGACAAGAAAGGGTCCCTTAATTTCTGAGAACTAACTGAGCAAAAATACACGATCGCACAAGTCCTTTCTAATACAATCACTTTACCTCATCAAACCTCTATAAAGCCACCATTCACTCATGCATGGAGTATTGTTACCACATCTGGGCTGGTGCACCAACCACTAGTCCCTCCATTTTAAACAGGGTCTAAAAAAGAGTCTCTAATCTCATACGTTCCACTCTGTCTACCCAACTCTAGTCCCTGTCCCATCGCCGCGATTTTGCGTCCCTGTGCTTGTTTTACACGTACTTCCACGGAATGTGCTCTGACGAACTTACTGCACTTGTTTCCCCTCAACGTAAATACCCCCGACCAACATGACAATCGGCTAAATCCCACACTTTCACTGTTAAAGTCCACAGATTCCGGAAAGCTTTCTACTCTAATAGCATCTTTCCGCGAACTGATAGCCTTTGGAATTCCCTTCTTACTCCCTGCTTCCCCGACTGTATCAACATGCAGAAATTTAAATGTAATGTGAATAATCATCTCGCTGTTCAACTCTCCACTAAGGATGCCCTTATTAATCTGGTCTCTATTTATAGTAGGCCATTTCGTCTCAGTGACAACGTACCTTGTTTGGGGTGAATATGAGTACAAAAAACGGTCTATACAAAATGACAGAGAGAAACGAAAAATATAAGCAATATTTTTATATAACAATAAGATTAATTTACTTTTAAACAATGAACTCTTTATAGCAAAGTCAGCAAAATTAGCTTCAGCACAAATGCTCGTTTACTGCTTTTTTACGTCGAGCGATTTAAAAAAAAAATATCATTTTATTACACTGAGAAAGAACAAAGGCAATTCCGAGTGGGAAGAAAGAAGGCAAGTTTTCTTTAGTGAAGTATCTAACTTATAAAGTTATTTTGTAAAATGTTATAAGTTGTACTTGAATAAAATTTAAATTGGCAGATCGATTTTTGCTTCTGACTAGCCAATCCTTGCTTTTAGTTGTTGTACCATGTTATTTAAGATAAACAAAAAGTACTCCGTTTTGGTTTCTTTAGAACATTAATTATTTCGTCCCGAAAAACTTTTCCAATTGGCACATTCTTATCTGTTCTCCTTAAAAGAAATAGCACCTTACGTCATTAATAAATAAACCAAATTTCACCATTGTCTTATCTATTTTCGTTATCAGAAAAACAATCACAATTCTTTTTACATAAATATTAGCATATCTAGTACTTTACATTACTTGATTTTCGCACTGGTATATAAACATTTTAAACTTATACCAACTATCTAAAGTGCATTTATTGCTTGTGCTGTTTTATTGTAAGTTGGTACGCATACACACACACACAAACACACACACACACATATATATATAGTGAATGGAGTCAAGCAAAGAAGAAGAAGAAGAAATAATAGTCATGTGACCAATTTTTAAAAAAATATTGGCCGTTAGAAAAGTTTAATTTACAGTAATTCATAATTTTATTTTTACCCAACGCTGAGCTGGTGTACAGGGGGCCGAGGGAAAGGAAAAGAAAGGGAAAGGAAAAGAAAGGGAAAGGAAAAGAGAAGTGAAAGAAAGAGAGGTAGGGAGGGTGTTAGGGGTGGGTGTCTGTAGCCATTTAAAAGTTGTCGGCTACAGACACCCACCCCTAACACCCTCCCTATATATATATAAGCGAGGTTCAGCTGGCCAGTACTAAAATGGGTGACCATTTTAGAATACCAAGGGCTGTATGTGTTCTCTTATCTCGGCATTGTTTCCAGTCGTCTTAATTTCTACTTGCCACTGGAATCCAACAATGCTGACTCCTAAGAAGTATGGTTGGGATTGCGCAACTCTTGCTTCACAATTAAACACGCAGCCACCCTTATAGCGGGTATCCATTGTCTCTTGAGAGGCCATGATATATATATATATATATATATATATATATATATATATATACGTACATAGATAATAAACAAAACAAATATATATATATATATATATATATATATATATATATATATATATATATATATAGATAGATAGATAATAAACAAAACAAATATATATATATATATATATATATATATATATATATAGATAATAAACAAAACAAATATATATATATATATATATATATATATACATATATATATAGATAATAAACAAAACAAATATATATATATATATATATATATATATATATATATATATATCGAAATGATTGGTTCAAACGTAAGATGCAAACAGAGGCCGATATTAGCTTGTATTTCTTAAAGGAACATTTCGATACATATTAAACTAAGATCTGGCACATATTAAAATGGAGTATAGTTCTGTTCGATATAGGGGGTCGTCCTCCTAGGCATTGTTTCCTCCTTTGTATAAGGCGTCTATACCAATGATCGACGACAGAGCAGATCACGGAAACTTTTTCAATCATCCAGACTGTTCCCCTTTTGGGGGAGTTGGATTCTCGTGTCATATCTAGTATTGTGGGGAGAAGGGTAATTATTATATTTGCCACACATAGACACACACACACACAAATGGGTGATTTTCTTGAACGAATCACATTTTTCTTTTACAGTCTTTATCTGTCGCGATAGTTTATAAAGCTGTTTAGTCTGGCATAAAAGCACAAGGGGAATAGATTTCTTCTTCGCAACATTATTATCTCGATAACGTCTTACAGCGACAAAACAATTTCACATTTCCTGTATATCCATATTCATTAACCATCAGAGAGTCTAGGCCAAACGGCATGCAGAGACTTAATTAACCGAGATTCTTAATCTTATTATTTAATATATAAAGTAAAGTCAGTCTCTTTCTTGGATTTTTTTTGTCATCGATAGCTTCTTTTCTACAAAATCAATATTTGATTGTGGGTCGTCCGTTTGTTTAGTGGATCGTTGCATCATGTTGTTAAAAACAATAAAATGCAATTCGATTTAATTCCGTAAAGAAATACTTTTACCAGGTCGGAATTATTTTCATACGAACGCCATATTTAAAAATGAGACGTAATTCTGTATTCGTCCATATAAGGTTATTTTCTTATACTATTTTCGAAAACAACCGCAGAGTTTGTTTGTTTTTTTATTGCAAATAAAAGTAAGTACGGCTAAATAAAGTTTGTGTATATGTTTAAATATTTCTATGTCTACGATTCACTTCTAAACTAATTGAACGATCATTAATTTTGGAACAAAGCTGCTATGCGTAAGAGTAGGTAATGTGGGCCATATTTAGTTTAATTTAGTTTCATGCAAAAGTGGTAGAGATAGAGTAGAAACCTTGTGAAAATTTAGATTCGTCCAATTTTTATGAAATTTTAATAATAGGTATTAGATATAAATTAAAAATATCTCCCAAATTCAGTTCCTTTGGGGTATTTTAAGGGTTTTTACGGGGCATAATATGCGCACAACCCTCCATTTGAAAATTCAAATATTTCAGATTGGCATTAAATTTTATCTATAGAGATTAGACATCTATCAAGCATAATTCATTGATTTTCAATTTCTTCTTAAGTCCCCTTAAGCGTAAGCCTTAAATTTGAGACATTTTTTAGAATCAAAATTATTTAATAGATTTTGATCAAAATTGGAATAAGGATTCAATGCATAAGGTGTAATAGAATTTTATCTTGGTTTTAATCTCCGTAAGGGAACATAGAAGCGGTGCAAAACTGTTATGTTCGCGGAATTCATTTTACCCGTTCCAGGACGGGTATTCTTCTTGTTTATAAGAAAGAAGTGCTTCAACAGTTTTGCAATGCTTGTATACACTATTGCTTAAGGCGAATATAGAATGTGACGGAAACGGATTAAACCACTGCGGTTGGCCGTATTGTCGGCAGTCGGTTCTCTGGCGTGATGTGCATTGCTTGACCTTATATGTGCCTTTACGAGTTCGGTTTGGGCCACAATGCAGCGGTCGCAACGTTTAATGTGAGAAATATGGAGACTCAATTATCAATTGGTTCAAGAAATTTCGCTCGGGTTACATGAATCTCAACGACTAGGCAAGGTCAGGAAGCCTAAAGCCGTGTATTCTGAGGCCATGTTCTAAATCAGTGAGGCAAATTCAGGGAGTCAACCCCGGAGAGTGTCAACCGAGCCTGACATCTAATATTCCATTTATGATTCGTCGCCATCACATCTTCGGTAAAAACATAATGTGCTGCCGAATATTGCAACAACATTTTTCACTCGCTTTTGCCTAATAAGACGCTGCTAAGTCTGCCGATGAAGGTAACCGCTCTTTTTTTATGACGATTACTAAATAATGTTGCTCTTAATAGAGTACAATGGTCCTTGTCTGACTACCTGTCTCGTGTGTCAGATATGACCATGTTCGTAATTTATAGATGGATCCATTTTCTTAACTACGAGTTGCTTTTGTCTATCTTTAAAGTATCACGGGGGATCTAGTCACCGCTATCTACCAGGACCTTATTAAACCCGTTTCTGTGCTTAAAATCTAAAAATCCAATTTGAAATCTAACATAAAATAGTTTATACTAGCTGTACCTCTCAGGCGTTGCCTGGGAGTGTTTTTACTTTCATTTTTTTTGTTTTGTTGTTTTATTTTAATTATTTTTTATCTGACTTTTTTTTTACAAATATTTGTTTTTTGTTTTTTGTTTAAATCTTAGTTTGAAAAATAAATTTAATTAGTACACTGTCGTTCGATTATCAGATTATTAATCGAACAAAATTCTTATAAAACTATAAGTATTTATTATTCAGGTAATATTGTATTCATTTCTACGTTGGAGAATGCAAACGTGTAATAAAGAAAGAAATGTGTGAAGAGCAGTGATTGAAACCGGGACCTTTACATCTTCAGTCTGTTCGTCTCCCAACTATGTTATGGGTTTGCCTTAAGGTCAGAGAGCGAGAACGGGTGTTATTTGTACTGGCTTAACGATAGAGCTGTCGCTTCTGCATCTGTTACTGCTGCTAAAATTGACGAATTAGAATCAAATATGTATTTTGTAGTCACAAATATTCAAGAAAGCGACTCACTTTACTTTCGTATATAAATATGATATTATTAAATTAACCAATCAGATATCTCGGATCATATGTAGTCACAGCTGATACGAAATGAAGTAACCCATCAATCTTACCTCATAGCTCGATACATCTGGCAAATCATATCTATTCTCAAGTTTAAAAGTTTATTGCTGTTAAGAAATACTCAACATTGCAGTGGGTGGGTATGGGAGAGTGGTTTTCTCACCATGTCTCTATCATGAATCATTGTTTGAGATTTGGCAAGATATGTCCGGATGTAATAAACCTCAGGGAGATATAGTTTCATGCCTTCCGAACGGATATTAATATTGTAATGAATAACGCCATAGAGAGCGGATGTACTGATATAGAAGCTTTATCCGGCTAATTCATTCAGTGCTGTCAATATGGCGCCAGGCAGACACTCCCTCTCTGCCTTGCTGGGCCACGCGTTTAGTTCGTATTAAATTGCTTATAAAGTGAGTTTGCAAAACCAGTAAAATAAAAAATAATAAAAAGACAAAATCTAAAATTAATCTCTTTTTGCTCTCTTTCTTTCTCCTTCTCTCTCTCTCTCTCTCCCCCTCTCTCTCTCTCTCTCTCTCTCTCTCTCTTTCTCCGTTT
The DNA here is from genome assembly GCA_963556195.1 of Sepiola atlantica. Lineage (NCBI taxonomy): Eukaryota > Metazoa > Mollusca > Cephalopoda > Sepiida > Sepiolidae > Sepiola > Sepiola atlantica. Next base: position 138,369,922 of record OY744519.1, read on the forward strand.
CTCTCTCTATGGGTTAAATAGTATTACTGCCTTTGGTGATAAATACAAACTTTGTAAAAGAATGGTTCAGTTGATAAGTTATTTGCAAATTACAACTAGATTGAACAATTAACATGGAAGCTTTTTTTTTTCAAACTTAACTCAACAACAAACTGAGGAATATTTTAGCATGTAATTCGTGTGATAAAAATATGCGGGGAAAAACGTAGGGAAATATCAACTCAGCTTTAGTATAATAATAATAATAATAATAATAATAATAATAATAATAATAATAATAATAATAATAATAATAATAATAATAATAATAATAATAATAATAATAATAATATATGTATGTATGTATGTATGTATGCATGCATATATGTATGTATGTATGTATGTATGTATGTATGTATGTATGTATGTATGTATGTATGTATGTATGTATGTACGTACGTCCGGTGTGACGCTGTCTGCCTAACTAAGTGCATTGTCTTTCTATCTTAGTATCGTCTTCTACCGGATAATGTAAAAAGACTCGAGCGGTTATATGTCTTCTTCTTCTTCTTCTTCTTCTTCTTCTTCTCTCAATCCCCTCCCTCCTCTACCTTTCACTCAAAAAATAAAAACAATACACACACACACACACACACGCGTACTTCTTTTGTTACAGAATCCACACCACACGCTGACCTCCCGCACCACCAACACCAACTTACCCACCCAGCCCCTTCCCAGCACCTCCGGTGACTAGCGTCTTTCGTTTTACTCAGAAGAGGGGATGTCTCGCAGAAAGCGGAAGAAAATCACGCATTTCCGTGTTTGGTAAAAACCTGACAAAATGTCGTCGCCGACCGACTAACTCTCCTTCCTTCTCCGCCTTTCATTTTCATCATTCGCCCCTCGCGATCTCCAGTCTCGCTTTCTGCACGTTTCTCTGACTTCTCTAGTCTCAAATTGGAAAAACCTACGAACGCTAACGGAGTTGCATTTGATTTCATTCACAATTCATTATTTGCGGACTCGTCTACAATGGCGGGTAAGTCTCTCTTCAATTCATTACCGTCTTTCAATCCAAATACTTAGTACAGTTTTTTTTTTAGATATACTTTTTTTTTAACATAGTTCACCCCAAACAAGGCAGGCCGCCACTGTAGATGTAATGGGCTCTGAGAAAAAGGGTGAGAGTTGGGGGGGGGGGTCAACCTAATTTGAGAGCTGTGCAGCGAGATGTCTGTTTACATTAGTTTTAAATTTCTGCATGTCAGTACCGTCAGGAAAACAGGGAGCAGGTTAGAAGTTCCAGGGTCCAGCAGCACGAGGAAAGAAGCTTTTGGAGTAGAAAGCTCTTCGGCATCTGAGGACCTCCACAGTGAATAGATGGGATGTTGCAGATTGTCGGGTTGGTCTAGTGAATTTGCGTCGTGGAGACACCAGAGCAGCAAGTTCATCAGAGCACAATCCATTGAAGTACTTGTAAAACAGGCACAAGGAAGCAACATTGCGGCGATGGGACAGGGGCTGGAGCTTGGTGGATAGTGAGGGACCGATTAAGTTGGCGACTCTTTTTTGGACCTTGTCTAAAGGGAAGAGATTAGTGGATGGTGCACCAGCCCAGATGTGGCAACAATACTCCATGCAGTATTTACTAGTGTTGGGACGATTCCAATATATTTTCCTAATTCCGATACAATTTCCGATGTCCTTCTTAATTCCCGATTCCGATACAATTGCCGATTTCCTTCTTAATTCCCGATTCCGATACAAGTGCCGATTCTCATTCCGATTCTTTTTTAAATCTCTAAATATATATAGCTGTAAAGATTTTGTCGTTTTATTTTTTCTTCTTAATTTTCGGATTACCGTAAAAACCCATGTAATATGTGCATGTATTTTCGCAAATGCAAAAATACACTTGTGGGGGTGGGGGTATCTAATTATTTAAATGTTTAAACGTTTCTTTAGTACATTCTTCACTGCGATATTCTTTGTTTAATTATATTTTTGTTTTATGAAACGAAACAATTCTATTTTTACAAAATTTATTTCGTTTTTTTACGTTCTAATATGTTTTAATGACTGTATGGATCGAACCGATAATTGCCCTTAGTGAACCCAGATGGAATGGAAATAAAATTTCAATGGTGTCTTCAGATTCTATGAAAAATATAACCCTTATTGAAACTTCTTTTAATGTTCTGTTAACATATCGATTACTACAACACACATACAAACATTGACTTTTTGCAAAGCGGAGATCACGTGACACCAATTGCACCACATCCACGTCCCTTACAAAATAAAGGACCGGGCAACCAGGGTATTTTTGTAAATACATGTATTCAATTTTGAAACCCAACAGGAAAAAAAAAATCACATTTGTCACATTTTTCGTTTTAAAAAACTTTCTGTCTATTTTCTTTAATAAATTAATTGTTTTATGACAATCACTTGTCTGTTTGTATTTCAACGATTTCAATTTCAAAAAACGAACCGCCCGGTATATTTTGGGACAGGACGCAAAAACGGTGCGACCAACATCACGTGATCTCCGCTCCGCAGCCGACGCATATCGGTACCATACTCGTACAGATTCACCAAACTTCAAAAATACGTCCCTTACTTTCTTTCTGTTTTATTTTAATTGCCACCAAATAAAGCACATCGCCTCTGAGACGTAAAGGGGCTACTGTGGATTAGGGGCTACTGTGGATTAGGGGCTACTGTGGATTAGGGGCCACTGTGGATTAGGGGCCACATTTATAGGGGACGTCCTAAGTGAGGAGTTAAGCAGCGAGATGTTTGTTTACACTACTTTTAAATTGTTAAGTGAAAATACAGAATCGTAAACAAAGATCACCCTCTCCACATGTTAAGAATGGCTTTGGAAATAATCTTCTGCAGTTTACGGCCCGTGCTGAAATAATAACGTTATTTAGAAAGTCATTCTTAACATAGGGAGGGGTCTTTATTAACTATTCTGTACTTTCACCTAACTTTGGGAAACTGAAACACTCGCTGGACGTTTTATTACGGATGAACTAAATCTGCCAGAACACCGTTTGCTGCTGAGTTGTGTACTCTTCTAGTTTGTCATTGTTTTAATTAGGAGAAAATGAATTGGCAAAATAAGTTTTTTTTTATAAAAAGACAAAATCCGACATTAATTTCTTTCACGCCCTTATCTCTCTCTCTCTCTCTCTCTCTCTCTCTCTCTCTCTCTCTCTCTCTCTCTCTCTCTCTATCTATCTATCTATCTATCTATCTATCTCTCTCTCTCTCTATCTATATATCTCCTTCTCTTTCTCTCTCTCTCTCTCTCTCTTTCTCTCTTTACTCCCTATCTCTTTCTCTCTTTCTTTCTTTCTTTCTCTCTCTCTATATATATCTCCTTCTCTCTCTCTTTATCTCTCTCTCTTTATCTCTCTCTCTCTGTCTTTCTTTTTCTCTCCTTCTCTCTTTCTTTCTCTCTTTCTTTATCTCTCTCTCTCTCTCTCTCTCTCTCTCTCTCTCTGTGTAAAATAGCATTAATACTTGTGGTGACATTCCCTATTGTTTATATTGGATTATTCTTATCTCCTCTCGTGTGGTTAATTGTATTACCTTTGACTGTTTATAAAGATAGAAAGAGGAAGACAAGAGCGAGGGTGATAGAAACGGTCTATAATAAAATCAGGGGGAGGGAGAGGTAAAGCAACATAAAGTGAGAAATGGGGAGAGTTATAAACATAAACTTACATCACAAATTGTGGTTAATTAGAACCATTAAAATAAAGTTCTTTCTTGTACATAACTCAATCCCAATTAAAAGGAATATTTTAACATTTATTTCGTGGAATTAAAATATTCAAATATATAGGAAAAATTTTAAAAAAATTTATTAACTCACCTTTAGTATAATAATAGAGATATAATATCAATGTAGTGTCTCTCCCTTCTGTCTGTCTTTCTGTCTGTCTGTCTATCCGCCAGTATGCGTTTCTGCCAGCTAATGCAATAAAAAAAAGCCTATACAAAGATCAAACACAACGCTCAGGATATACATAAACAGCGAAGACGACTCTTTTATATATTCATAACTTGAAAACAGAACATTATAAAAATTAAAACTAATAAAAGTAATATGGTGTTCAGTGGTACACACAGGTTCACATTCGTTCCCGGGCTCTAGGGTTGTCTGCTAGTTAAATAATGCTAGTAATTTAATAAAAATGGGATAATTCTCTGATTTTCGGTGAATAAGAAAGTAACGTACTTGTTTGTCATACAATGAGTGAGTTCATAGTATGACCCATACACGCTTAACGCCGGCCTCGCTGAACACTTTTTTTTATTTTGTTAATTTTTCTGATGGTCTTTTTTGTATTAAAACGAAAAAAAATGTTCTATAGGTTTCACGAACGTTTTCGATGCTTCGTCGAATCATCCCCAGGTGTAAAAAGCAAATGAACAAAAAAGCTGGAGAAAGAAGAGAATTTTTTAAAAGACGGTAACATTTTAAAATGCTTAACGTAATGCGATCCTGTTCTGTGATGCCATCCAGCGTTTATGAATTCAAATTTCTCTCAGTCTTTTCTCCATGTTTTTTTGGGACTGTTCTTAGTGCTTCTACGATTATTGGTATTATATTGATTTTCTTCATGCTCCATATTCCTTTCGGTTCTCTGGCAAGATCCGTGTATTTGCTTCGTTTTTCCGTCTCCTTGATATTCACTCTGTGGCTGCTGGAACAGTGAAATCTACGATTTGGCAAGATTTTTCTTTCTTGTCGATTATTATAACATCCGGTCAACTTGCTTGTGTGTATTGATCTGTTTGTACTTCCATATCCCAGAGGATTTTGTTTTTAGTTTTCCAGTACTGTCTCTGGTTTATGTGTATACCATTTGTCTGGGTATTCGAAATTAAATCGTTTGCACAGTTCCCAGTATACTGCTTTCCCCACGTAATCATGTCTGTTCTTGAATTCTTTTTTGGGCTAGTGTGCTGCATTCACTTATATATGATTTACTATTTCGTCTATTTGTCCACACAGTCTGCATTTACTGTTTTCCTGGGTTTAATCTATCTTAGCTTTAATGTAGTTTGTAAAGATTCAATTTCTCTGTCTGTGTCTATCTTAGCCATGCCCAGCTATTTTATTTGGTTTCTTCTCTTGTCAGTCTTATGAAGCGTCCATGTAGTTGTTTTTCTTCCCACTTTTCTTTTCTTATCTTTTTGTTTCTGGTTTCGGTGCTTCCCAAGTTGTTCCTTGAGACACTGTCTCTTGCTGGAGTGATTAGCCTTTCCGTGTTCTGGGTTATATATTTCACCAGCTCTTTTTAGTGTGTCTTCCACACAGTCTTCTATACTTACCAGTCCTCTTCCTCCTTCGTTTCTTTTCATATAGAGTATGTCCGTATCGTCTTTTGGATGTCGTACGTTGGGCATTGTCATTAATTTTCTAGTCATCTGGTCAAGGTGGCTGAGTTCTTCTTTAGTCCAACCTATGAATGGTCCGGAGTATCTTATTAGTGATACTGCCCAGGTGTTTATTCCTTTTACTAGATTTCTGCTATACAATTTCGTTTCTAAAACTTTTCTTGTTCTTCGTAAATATTATTTTCAAATCTTCTCTTTCATTTCTGTATATTTGATGGTGTCTGCTTCCAGAACTTTAAAATATTTATAGCTATCCTGTTCGTCTAGTGCCCTCATCTCCTCTTGGTTGGACAGTTCCATGCCCTCTGTCGTCTCCAGTTTTCCTCTTTTCATCTCTAGCAGTCCACAGTTTTCCATTCCGAATTTCATTTGATGGCCTCACTGAAGATTCTGGTCGTATTTATCAGCTTTTCCGGTTTCTTTTTACTTTTTGCAAATAGTTTCAGGTTGTCCATGTACATCAGGGAGTTTATTCTTTGTTCTGTGTTTGTAAACTTGTACCAGCATTATTATTATTATTATTATTATTATTATTATTATTATTATTATTATTATTATTATTATTATTATTTATTTATTTATTTATTTATTTATTTATTTACTCACTAGGAGTTGGCACACAAGTCATTATCAGTGATTGCTCACTGCCAATAACCAGTGGTGTTTTCCTGGAGTCCGAGTGATAACAAGTCTCTTCAGATTTCTAGCACTCTCCACCTCTTGCGATAACCTTTGAAAATCATGTTGCCTTATCGCGACAGCCGTTTATCATTGATTTCTCGCTAGCAATGAATGTTGGTCTTCTCTGGAATTTGAGTGACAATAAACCTCCACAAGGTTCCAGTACTCTCGCACACATCCAGTGGAGGTCTGGTTAGTGCTCTCCCTCCTCGATCTTTCCATCCGCCTTGACCCTTCACGACAATTTTGTGTGATATCGGCCGATGCTGCTGCAATCGCATGTATAAGTAAAGAAACTTATTATTTTGCCATCTAATTTACATACGTGTGTAAAGAAACGCGTATGCGAATAAAATGACCATGCTGAGATAAGAGAAAAAAGTCACTCTTTCTCTAAATGCTCAAAGTGACATTAAGACATATTAGAGAGCAGTTGGATCAGCGTTGGGTGAGTGAAGGCGAGAGAAATACATAGAAATCAATAAATGAGAAGGATGGGGGACTTGTTCAGTTAATTATAAATTACGGCTATCTTGAACGATCAAAACATTTTTTCTGCAAGCATAACTCAATCCCAGAACTAAAGTATATTTAGTGTGTATTTTATGTTATTAAAGTATATAGAAAAAAACTTATGGAAACAAACGTTGGTCAACCAAGCTTTATTATAACAATGGATGAAGCTCTTTAATAAAGCTACACGAATATTCTGGATATAAAATAGAGCGAGAGAAAATTAACGTAGCTTATCTGGGGGGGGGGTGTAAGCTTATAAGACAAGTTCACACACTTACCTCTGTTTTTCTTTGTTTGATTTTTTTGTTGTTTTAGTTTTTACTTTTTGGTCATCATTTCTCAAGGCCAAGAGCCACTCGAGGATAAGAGTTAATAGGATGGAACGATTGTCAGCCGAAATTAATCAATATAATGAACTAAGTAAATATACGACAAATACTTGTTGACATTAGATTTGGAGACTACTACGTTGTAGTCTGCAGAGAAACAGTCCCACGATAATGTGATCCACGGACAGAAGGCCACTACAAAGAAGCTTTGTCAATAAAAAAATCCTCCTGGCGCTAGGCACATGGAGGAAGAAGGGAAAGTTTTTTACGTTGTTATAGAAAACGAGTTATTGCTGGGAATGTCTTACGGGGAAGAACCAGAGATTGGAGCTGAGTCGAGTACATTCCATGAAAATATCGATAAAATAGAGAGAGACTAGCAACGTCTCTTTTGTGAGAAAGGACCTTAAGAAGAGATTACCCCCCCACACACACACACACACTAGATTTCAAAGGCTCTCCTTTACAAATATCCGGGGACTTAGAACTAACCTCGACAATGTAGAATGCTTCCTCCACGCAAAATCCCCAGATATCCTAGCACTATGTGAAACGAACCTAATGTACCCCGGTCGCTCATAGCGTCAATGACGTCACCAATTTGGCCGTTCCTGAGTTCGGTTGGTCACCTGGTACTACTCGGGAAAAGTCGCTGCTCCGATGAAGGCTGCAGGTGTCAAAAAGCCTGGTTTAGCGATTACCACACTCCCACGTTGTGTTTGATGAATCAGTGGGTAATTATCCATATTGGGTCAGCAACTTGGTACCACTGCGAAGGGTCATTTCAAGCAGAACAATTAAAAGAAAAAAAGAAAATCTTCAACAACTCGTTCTGTTAGGTTATTTTGGAAGAAGAATTATTTGGTAAAAAAAAAAGTTACAAGGCAAGGTAGCCTATAATTTCTAACTCTTAACTCTGTGTTTTTGGACCGACGTTCTAAATACTTCTGGGCGATTTTTAGTTTTTTGGGCGAGATTGCGCCCAAGTCCAGGGGGTGTCCGTCTTAAAGCGACTGGTGGGCGAGCAAAATGGAGTCCTCGAAGCCTGTTACGCGTTGCCTTACACTGAAATCAGATGGGCATAGCCCCGCCCCTCCCCTAATAAAGTTTAGTCAGAGAACAAAAAAAATGTTTCCTCATTATCGTTCTCTCTTTCATATTTGGGATTTTCAACCCGCCCTTTCATCCCTCACCGCTCCCTCCTCGACACACACGTCACAGAAAACAGAGAAAATGTAATTTCACTGATGGACGTAAGTTCTTTTAACTTACGTCCACCGAAACCAACTTGTCGGTGAAATCCGTGGGCGGCGTTATCGGTTCAAATCACTCCTGTACTGGTTACAAGCAGAAAATGACATTTTTTTCAACCAAGTCAGACACGACGGCGCCTTTCTCCACAATCCTTGTGTTCGTTATTAAAGGGAATAACTTATTCGGTTTTCTGACATCAAATCTCATTTTCCCGGCCAACATTGGTCGTTACTTTGATACAACAGTGACAATCGACGTGTCCGACCCGCTGTCGTCTACTATTATCGTTTTTTTTGTTTTTTTTTCGTTTAATTAAAATGTCCATGTATTTCCCTGTTAATGCATACTAGCACGATACCCTAGTCGTCGATCTTCGTCGGATCACTTCTAATCCATATTAGTATTGTATTTTTGTTTTCACCTTCCGTAGGTCCGTTCAACATTGTCTAACTAAAGTTACCAATATCTAAGTATTTTTATATACCAGGATGCCTCGCACTCTGTCGTAAAAACACGGACAAACATTTGCACGGATTCGGGGTCTATACAATCATGTAGTATGGTTAACAGAGCAGAAAACTGGCGGAAAAATAAAATAAATAACTGTGTTACCAAACGCATTAAAATTAAAATCTCTATCGACCTGTATAGTTTTTAAGTTCTGTAACTGTTTGTAAGTTTTGTTATTTCGAAATTTGTTTCGTTACTTTTTACTTGGCCGAATCTAAGTCGATCAAAGAATATGATCGATTTGTTAAATGGTCGCTAATTCCCGGCTTAAAAGATAGTAAAAAATGCTTAAGTCCGGAGGTGTTTGTCAGTCGGATTAGAATAAGCTTTATTATTATTTATTTATTTATTTATTTATTTATTTATTTATTTGTTTGTTGTTGTTGTTGTTACTACTACTACTACTACTACTACTACTACTACACCGGCCGTTCTTACACAGGAGAAACTTCACCGGTTGTCACAATAAATAGTGCGAGTCACCAGAGACACAGAGAACAGTCTTGTAACTGTCTAGCCAAGTGCTAGTCAGTTTCTTACTTTGTTAATACACTTGTTAAACCAACCCTCGACTTGACTTCCTTTATTTACTGTTGGACAACTTCACAACAATTATTATCGCCTGAAATTAGCAACCGTCTAAAAAATATGTTTGGCTAAGTAAAAGTGACAATAACAATTTTCCACACTTTAAGATTATACAGGTGGGTAGAAATTAATTTTTTGCGTTTGGTAAAAGTTATTTCTTGTATATTTTGTTCATATCTCGGCTGTTAACTATATTGCATGCTTGGCTGTTAACTATATTGCCTTAAAACCCCTGTAAATATGTTATTATTTAATTGTTTTGAATCTTTGGATTTGGATAACTCGCTGTACCTCCAAAAACGGAGATTTCATACCAGCTGAGTTTCCGTTCTCGGCACTCAGTCAGACAGACAAGGGGCTGCTGTGGCGTTTCCGGACCTTTTTTTGTCGCGGCGAAATATGGTCCAGCACCATCCCAGGCATTACCTCCTCTGCTTGAGAAGAGATTGGCTTATTGCCGATCGCCTAAGATGCCCCCACGGGTCAGTTCATGGCTATTTTGGCAAAGTACGTCATCGGAAGCGCTGACCTTTTCACCCCATCTTCCTGCCTTGTGCTACATCTTCCTCAGTGAGAAGGAAGTTTAATAATAAAAAATCCGACAGACCAGAAGCTGACTTGACAGAACCAGGCATCCTTTCGTACGACTCGATCTTAGGATGTGCACCCTTCCAGGCGTTACCTCTTTATTTTGAGTGGGGATTATTGCCGATTTTTTTACAAAGAGGGAGAAGGAGAGAGAGAACGATTGCAAAAGAGAGGGAGATGGAGAAAGACGTAAAGAGAAAGGTATGGGGAGAGAGGGGGATAGTGAGATGAGAAAACAGAGAGAGCGGTAATTAATTACTGGAATAAGTTGCGGAAGCATGTAAAATGTAGTGACACGTGTGCATATTTTTTTGTTGTAGGCAGATTTCTGGATTACCTGGCACAGCTTGAATAGGTGTTCGTACCAGTCGGGGATACGTCCTCGACAATCAGTCCGACAGTGGCTTTGTTGCTGTCTGGCTTAGGTATGGTTCTGTTCAGTTCTAGGAGGTCCACCTTTCCAGACTTTACTTTCTCTCTGAAAAGGGGTTAGTTTATTGTTAATTGCCCGAGGCGCTACTGCCGGTGAATGCCGACGGGGCTGTTAAGGCATTTTTGAATACCACACTTGACCTTGTGTCTGATCTCCTGAAGAGAAGGTAAATAAACTACAGATGCTATTAACCTCTTCTCCACCGCAGGAAGATGTGGCGCAAGGTAGAAAGATGGTGATAAAAAAGATCAGCGCACCAGAAGCAGTGCACTCTGGACTCACAAAAAATGTATGAGCAGTCCCGTCAGCATTCCCTGCTAAGGGCGCCTCTGGCGATTGACAATAAACCGACCCCTTCTCAATGAGACATGGTAAAGCCTGAGAGGGTTGATCGGCCAACCAGAAGAATATTCGACTCGGAAGCAAATGGTGTTCAGTAAGATTTAGTTCCTGATATTAAACTTCATCCGTAATATAACTTCCGGCGAGAGTTTATTAATTTATCTATTAACTTGTTAGGTAAAAGTATAGAATAGTTAACAAAGCCCTCTCTCCATGGTAAGAATGGCTTTCTAAATAATGACGTTATTATTTTAGCACGGTCCATAAACTGCGGGAGATTATTTTAAAAGACATTCTTAACATGAGGAGGCTGGCTTTGTTTACTATCCTGTACTTTCACCTAACCATTTAATAAATTAATTAATAAATAAAAATTAGTACAAAACTTGACAAATCAAAAGAGTAAGCGACCCAAAACAAAAAGTCTTTAATATCAGGAACCATATCTGGTCGAATACCGTTTGCTGCTTACTTTAGAACCGGGTACTCTTCTGGTTTGCCGGTTGATCTCCTATGCCTGATCAGAATCATACCTCAGTCCGAGTCAGCTGGTGCCATAGCTGCCCACCCTGTCGAACTGATTGTCGGAGACCTATCCTGAACTGGTTAATGATTGCGTGGAGAGTATTGGGAGCTTTCAGATGAGATTTTAAAAGAATCTGGACTCACTTAACTTTATGCTAGCGACGGACAATGAAAGTGAATGTAATTTGTTTATTTTTAAAAAAATATTTAAAAAAATGAATATTTAAAAAAAATGACTATTTACAAAAAATGCATAATTTAAAAAAATGAATAGCCATGATAAAAAAAATCCGCTAAAAATCAGAATGACCCGATCTTAATGAAATGTCCAGTATTTATCAATTACTAAATGAATGTTTACATAAATTATTTGTTATTCATTTTAATTATGAATTATTCATTTTACGTTTTACATTTATAGATGATTTATGTCACTTAAATATCTTTACTCTTCTCTCGCTTTATTTCAAGGGTGAAATAGTCGAAACTAAGTGACCACCTTTACAAAGAGATAACGTCCAGAAGATGCAATTGAAAATAAAAATAAACACAACTCTCAGTAGAAAATGATACTAAACAATCAGAAAATTAGATGTAAAAAACAATTAATGTCTTGTGAGCTTGAGATATTAGCTGCCTTAAGAATTAATTCGTACATTTAAAGTGTTATCTCTTTATAAAGGTGGTCACTGAGTTTCGACTGTGGACATAATAAGATGCATTTAGTCTTTGAAATGAAAGTGGGTAAAGTAATTTAATTGACCGAAAAATATATATATTTTATTATTTTAATATTAACTTCATCAATTAATAAAGGCAGAAAATCCAATTAAGATCAGATAAATTTCTGATTTTCAGTGGATTTTATTCCATCAGGGATATTTAGTTTTAAAACAAATCACTGTTTCATATATGTATGTATACACTTATATTATAAGATAGGTCATACACTGGTAGAGCTTAGTAATGGTATAGAAATATATATACTTATACCAAGTGATATACATACGCATTTAGTCTGATGAATTTTTTCGGGAATGAATAACAAACATTTCTGTGTAGCTCTCTTGCTATAAGTATATTTATTTGTATACTACTATATACTCTCTCTCTCTCTCTCTCTCTCTTTCTCTCTCTCACTCTCGTTAAGGCTACAGAAGAAAGGGGGAAAGAAAGCGAAAACGACACCAAAACTTCCTTTGTTTTTGTTTGTTTGTTTCACCCACATGTCTACTGTTGTTACTATGTCGGGCATCATTGAATAATGCGTCTATTCTTTTAATCTTCCGATGCGGAAAAATCATATTTTAAAAGAAATTGTATCGAATTGAATATACAAAGATCAAACAAAACTTTGTCGAATTAAATAGGAATCCAATAGAACTATTAATTTTGTAGTAGCAATTTTTTACACTAATATCGTTTTGTCTGTGTTCGCACTGGATATCCTTAAACTGAAAAAATGGCGTCTTTATTTTATTTAAAACATCAAAATATTAGGAATTAAAATATAAGAATAAACATGGTAATATGGGATTCAGGATACCAACGCAAGGCAGATACTTTATATCAGATCTTAGCGAGAGCCGAGAATAGAGTGGGTAGAAGACATTACGTGCAAGGTCACGTCATGACTTCTGTCGATTCGCTTGAACGATTTTAGGGCAGCGAGTTCTGGCCAATAAGAGTGGAAGACGCTTTCAATCACCACTGCCTACGTCGCATCCGCCGTGTTCGCTGCAAAATTAACTCCTTTCGACAAGTCATTATCAACTGGAAAAGTTGATCTACGGAGCAATTGCCCCAGCTCACTTACAAGGTTGGAAAACGCGATGTGGTGAACAACGAAAAACCTGGTTGATGACGGTTAAAGTTGACTTCTCGAACCCAACAGCTGACTCCGTGTTTACGGAGTTTGTCGTTCGAACTGCGAGTGGCTAGAGATCACCCAATCGTCAACTTCAAATCGTCCGGTTTGTTCGGCCTTCGTGAAAAACACAGTGGCGAACATGCTATTCAAAGTACAAGTAAGTAAGTAGGGTTCAAGGCCGAGAGGAGGACTGCATAGAAGTCCTAATTTATTGCTTAGCAACGCCGATGTATCTGCTAAAAATAAGGTGATCTTTCTAAATATATTCGTTTTACTGTTGATAATTCATATACCATAAATGTTGAGAATCATCTTCTATATAATAAAGTTTGCTCAATATGTTTGTCTCTTTTAGTCATCGGTAGCTTTCTTTACACAAATCAATATTTGATTCTGACTTGCCCGTCAATTACGGCAATTATTTTTCTCTGTGTGTGTTTTTTTATAAAAATTAAATTTCGAATAAGTTTCATCAATTACATATTATGCCCTGACCGATATTTCAATTAGCAACATACTTTTTCATATATTCACCGGTAATTTTTATAGGCTAATTATCTGTGCTGATTAGCCAATGAAATCGCTGCGTCTGTTACGAATTACAGATTTCATACTTATAAGGGTTTCACATTGCTTTTCTTTTCTTATTTATTATTAATCAATTATTTATTAATATTTAAAAAGTCTTAAAATCAAACGAATTTTAACAAATAATATTTCACAAAACGACTATTTTTTTTTCAAATTAACTTATGCGATAACTTCATTGCTTTCTACAAACAATATAAGTCTGCAAGCAAAAGTAAAATGCAAATGGCGTCCAAAATCTATTCGCTGGCAAAATACTTTATTTTATTTACATTAAAATTTCGTTGTAAAATGATTTCATTATTTTACATTTTATTTTTGACTAGAATTAAGTTTAGACACTCATAAATGTGCTTTTTTTTTAGCCTTCAGAAACTGTCAGTTGAAAAATACGAGTTTTCTTTTGATTAATTCGGGAGAAGTAGATTAATATTTGACCTATTTCTGGCTATAAACTTTACTTTACTACTTATTTTTTTTAAAATGTTTTAAAATAAAATGAATTATTAATACATTTATAATACTTATTTAAAAAGAAAAGTTTTTAAAAGACGTTAATCGTAAGGCGTGTATGTGTTTAGGTTAAGAGTTTAAAACATATGCGCTTTAAATAAACAATTTTTTTCGTAAAACAAAGTCGGCATTTCGTAAAACAAAGTCGGCATCTATTTTATTACAACTATGTGTGCATGAATAACTATTTTCTTCAACTGATTATTTAAACAGAAATTTTACACAAACAAATACGTAAACATTTAGTAAATACTGATTTCTAAAACAAAAAAATAGGCGAATTACTAATTTATTTTTAAATACTTATTCAAAAAGAATTTTTCTTTTAATAAAACAACGTTAAGAATTCAGCTTTTCGTTAGATGTCACAATTAATTTTAAAAACAAAGCCATGCCCTTCGCATTTTCCGACACCCACTCTCATTTTTTGCTGGTATGGGGAAGGGGAGAATTTTATTTATCATCATCCGGGCATAAGTATTTTTTATTCAAAAGAGATTGTTTAGTTTTATTATATTTTATTTTCTGTAACGTTACGGAAATTTGAATCCCGGACGACGCCGACTAACACTGCTAGTATATCATAAATGCTGATAATCTATGAGTCATAAATGATAATAAATAGTACTTTTCTTAACATTTGACTGCAGTTTCACGGCATTACTGATCATTAGAAGTGTATTTGACTGTTTTTTCCCCGTTTCTCACCATTCTATACGATATTGAGCTCATTTTTTTTGTCGTATTTCAGTTCCGTTAAATTTTGTGAGGTTGTTATTATTGTTATATCTATATAATAAGGTAAAGTGATTTCCCTATTTCACTGACCGAATTAGTTTTATATCCAAAACTGCATGTGTGTATCTGCTTCGGCATCGATATTTGATGAGTTTATTAATCTTTACATTTTATCCTGCTCGATATCTCTCTAAAGTTAGTCATCCTTAGAGGAAGTTGGAGGAATTATCACTCGCGCTCAGATCTACTACCACTGCCACTCACGTTCACCGAGATGCTTTCTACATAGGACACATATGTTTGTAGCACTGTCATTATTTCATATTTTGTTCTTGCTATTGTATGTTAACAACTTTGCAGTTTCCACCTAATACACTGGAGATGCCTTTACCTACACTTTCTTTTCTAGAATTTTGATTGGCTATTCCAAATATTGTTATTTTACATTCTTTATTGACGAATTAGAATATTTGATTTTAGTGAACACAAAACGGTCTTATGAGTCAATAAGACAATTGTCCGTTAACAGTCGCTTACATCATTCATACTTTTTACTCTTTATTTTTTACTACATTTCATATAACAGTTTTCAAACTGTTTGATTTACGTAAAATAATTCATTCTTGTATCACGCTGGGTATATTAAGTAACTCATTTAACTATCTTTTTTCTCTTAAAGTATTCATTTACTTATTTCATTCATGTGGAATGCATGATTTTACATTTTCAGCTTATCAGATTACCTGATCAGAAGATTAGCAGATTTCCATATTTCGAAACATATGCGGCCTTATTGTTCATAAAAAGTCGCTTACATTACTTCAATATAAACATTTCTAATTTTTTTTATATAATTCTATATAATATTTTTCGCACAATATAAACTCAAAAACACAATTTTGTATTTTGATTCGTGGCTAACACCGGTTACATTTAACTATTCATTCTATTTTCTAGCTTCCTAAATGATCAACTTTTACAGAGTAAAATAGCCTTTTACATCCTTGGAATATATTCTCACGTTCGTTTTCATTTCTTGATGCGTTTGATGGAGTTCGCATCACACGGTAGCAGTACAACTGGTCGCTATGGTGACGATAACAAATAAAACAGTTAATTTTGAATTACGTTAATAAATATCCACACTTAAAAATACTATCTGCTATTACATTGGCAATGTTTTCGAATAGGAGTTTACGTGCCATGCAGACAAGTCATTTAATTGTTTCTTGAAATAAACCTCCAACCTTGGAAATAATAACATATTTCCTACATTTATTTTTCTTATAAAATTATCACCGCTAAAACAGTGAGGGGAGGCCACCTTCCAATGCATTGCTACCTCTTTTGGGCGGAGAGATGAGTTCATTATCTATAGCCTGAGTCGCTCTTATTATAAAGGAATGCTACTTTGAGGCCAAATTTACTTTTGACGGCCCTTTAGATTATAAATTGACATTTAATTGTTCAGTTACGCGCACTAAGCGTGCACTTTTCCGTCTTCTCCTCTTTCTTGTTTTCATATTGCCACTCGGACCTAGGGTCAGTCTTAAATATAAAGAAGCACAGAGCTTTTGTGTTATTTAGAATTTATCGCAGCTGTTAAGGTAACAGGGTCGCCATCTTTCCAGGCATTATCACCTCGTTTCGGAGCCTGGACGGGTTTATTCCTTGTCGTCTGAGGCACTTTTATCCATGAAAGAATGCTGACGGAACCTACGAATATAATTTTGGGCTAAACGGACTTCTAACGGTTCTGTATACTATAAATTGACTTTTAACGGTGTTGTTACACTAACTGTGCGGATACCGTTTCTAGCCTGTGTTTTTTAGTTCATAATGAAAGTTATGAATATTTTTATTCATATAAAATATTACCTTCGTTCCAATATTTGTGTATATATACAATTACTTAATCTTTTACCACGCAAAAATTCCCTCTCTTCGACGCTAATTCGTTATTATGTGTTAAATATTATTTTTTTCATTTAATATCGCCACCATTCGCTCATGCTTAGAATATTGGTGCCACGTCTGTGCTTGTGAACCAACTACTAGCTCCTCTCTCTCACTCTCTCTCTCTCTCTCTCTCTCTCGATACAAAATTAATTTCTAATCTAATATTTCTCGCTATGTCTGATAAGTCCCATTATCTGTCGCATCGCCACAGAGTTGCATGCCTGTGCTTGTTTTACAGGTACTTCCACGAAATGTGCTCCGATTAACTTTCTAAACCTGTATTTGAAAGGAAAATAGTCGTTTCCAAACAGGAGAACGGTTAAATAATGTTTTAATCGTTAAAGAAGAGTCATATTATCTTGACCAAATTATTTTTCTTTGTGTAATGCTCAGTATAAAGTTACGACAAAATCCAAAATAAAATCTGTCTGCTCGATATTCCCCCGTTTGTTAAATAGTCCCCCCCCCCTTTTACGGGGATGTCCAATGTCTTACAAGTCATAATCAATAAGGATCAAGACAGACAACGGTCGGATGACAGTGTGACAGAGAGAGATCGATAATTACCGCTTAATTATATCTTATCCGGACATCTCTAAAACCCCAAGTTCTCACGTGTATTCTTCCAAGCGAACTGACAACTACTATCTCTCTCCCCCTCTCCCTCTCTCTCTCTCTCTCTCTCTCTCTCTCTCTCTCTCTCTCTCTCACACACACACACACATAAACACACACATACTCTTTGGGTCATGTGACGTAACATTCGCTTCCAGCAGACAGGAGGTCGAGCTGACATCTGAGTACACTAAGTTGACCCCGATTAAACCCTATTTTCTGTTATTCTTAACTAGCAAAATTATACTCGCCCAATATTTACCCCCTCTCTCTCACTCTCTCTCTCCCTCTCTCTCTCTCTCTCTCTCTCTCTCTTTCTCAGTTTATTAACAGTCTAAGGTAATAAAACAAATAAGGAATTGTCCATTATAAACAAAGGGAATATCACCATGAGTAGTAATATTATAATTATAATGAAGAATGATTAAACTCATTATGCATCTTTCAGAAAAAACATAATTTCAGAATTTCATTCTTACGTTTTAATTCTTATAAAAAAAGAAAAGTGTCGACCATAGTGAAGGATTACCTTAAAGCTTCCTTTCAATAACTACTACACCGATGCGCATGGAAGGGTGACACTCATTTTCCAGGATTACTCCACTTATTCTTGATCCTCACTTTAATACTGGTCAATGAAGCATCAAGTACTATTTTAATCCTCGAATCTAACGTTCAGCTTACACACACACACACACACACACATATATATATATATATATATATATATATATATATATATATATATATATATATATATATATATATATATATATATTGAATATAAAAAGCTCTAATATATATTGAGAACTATTGAAAAGTATTGGTTTTGTTCATTTTGTTAATATTTTAACTTAATTAATTATATATATAAAGAGAGGTAGTTTGCTTGAAGCATTGTGTGTAATATGTGTATAGATGAGTTTTGCATTGTGATAGCCTTCTAATACTCATATATATATATATATATATATATATATATATATATATATATATATATATAAGCAAACATTGTTAAACATTGTTATTTTTAATAATGTTTACTTAAATGAAAAATATCGAACTAAATACACAATTTATATATCTCTTTTTTTTCTTTTTTTTTAACATAGTTCACCCCAAACAAGGCAGGCCGCCACTGTAGACATAAGGGGCTACTGAGAAAACGAAAAGAGGAGAAGGTAGGGGGCAGTCAACCTAGATTGGGATCTGCGCAGCGAGGTGTCTGTTTACATTAGTTTTAAATTTCTGCATGTCTGTACTGTTGGAGAAACAGGGGTAGGGAGGGAGTTCCAGAGGCCAGCAGTACGAGGAAAGAAGCTATTTGAGTAGAAGGCTCTCCGACATCTGGGGACCTCCACAGTGAATGAATGAGATTTAGTTGATTGTCGAGTTAGTCTAGTGAATTTACGTCGAGGGGGCACCAGATTAGCCAATTCATCGGAGCATAATCCATTGAAGTATTTGTAAAACAAGCACAAGGATGCTACATTGCGGCGATGGGACAGGGACTGGAGCTTGGTTGACAGTGAGAGACCTATTAGGGTGGCGATTCTTTTTTGGACCTTGTCAAGGAGGGAGAGACTAGTAGATGATGCACCAGCCCAGATGTGACAACAATACTTCATGCATGGGCGGATGGTGGCTTTGTAGAGATACAGGTTAATGCCAGGTGTGAGGAGTTTACTAGCACGGTAGAGGGAGCCAACCTTCTTTGCGGCAGCCTTGGCAATGTCTTCAATGTATTTGTTCCAATTCATATTACCTGTGAAGGTTAGGCCGAGGAGTTTGAATGATGAACTCTCAGGTAGGTTGTTATTTGCCATGACAATCGGTGGTTGAAAAGGTTCCTTGTAGTTATTGAAGGAAAGGAGTTTTGTCTTTGCGGCATTAAAAGTTACCAACCATTTATGACCCCAATCCACTACAGCCTGGAGGTCATTTTCTAAAGATTCAGCCATTGCCTCGGATATGATTGCGTCGGTTTTGCCAACATGGCGAGAGTAAAGGGTGGTGTCATCAGCAAATAACCAATCTCAGACTCTATGCCATCAGGGAGATCGTTTATATAGATCAGGAACAACAAGGGTCCAAGGATAGATCCCTGGGGTAGACCAGCATTTATGTCATGTTGCTTAGATGAACGGCCATCGAGGACAACCTGGATTTTTACTTTTGTCTAGGAAGGATCTAATTATATTAAGTAATTGCCCAGTAATACCGTATGATCGTATTTTCAGGAGGAGCCCTTTATGCCATACTTTGTCAAAGGCCTTGGATATATCAAGCGCTACTGCCCTAGCTTCACCTCCCTTGTCGAGTGTATGATACATGCGTTCAGAGATGACCGTTAGGATGTCTGCAGTAGATCGTGCTTGTCTAAATCCATACTGGCGGTCAGAAAGAAGTTTAGCATTAAATAAGTGTCGTACTATCGCTAGATTGATTAAGGATTCAAAGATTTTAGCAAAGATCGGCAGCAGACTGATTGGGCGATAGTTCTGGGGATCGGTTCTATTTCCAGAATTCTTGTAGACTGGTACCACAGAGGCAATTTTCCAGCTATCGGGGAAGCAAGATTCAGCTAGACACTTATTGTCGAGTTTGGAAAGGACAGGAGCCAGTTCAGCAGAGCATTTCTTTATTACTATTGTAGGTATAAGATCAGGCCCACAAGCTTTGGAGGTGTCAAGGTTTTTTATGATGTCTCTAACCTGGGATGGGGTGATGACCAGGTTATCAAGTGTGGCTCTGGTCAGCAAAGGGACTTTGAGGAGGGGGTGGTTATCTGAGTCCAAAGTAGAGTTAGAAGCGAAGCGCTGGGCAAGTAGTTCAACCTTATCAGTGGCCGTGCAAGCGACATCATTGTGGTTTGATAGTGGGGGAATCGTTGATTGACCATTATTCACTTCACTATTGTAGATTTTCCAGAAATCACGAGTACCTAATTTCTGTGACTGGATGCGTTTTTTTGTTAACATATTAAACCTTCTCTTCGCTTCACCTATCACGGCCTTGCAATTATTTCTTGACTCTATAAATTTATTACTATTAGTAGCTGCCTTATGGCGGCCGAATTTACGGAATGCTTGTTGCCTCTCAGAAATGGCAGCTGCACATTCCGAGGTGAACCATTGAGGAGAGTGAGGCTTGCTAAAGAATTTTCGCATGGGGACATAGGCTTCAATGCCTGCTTTTACCCATTCAGTTAATTCGTTTGCACACTGATTGGCAGGGAGTGAGAAGGTTTCCCTCCATGGGGCGTCACTGATGTGATCTCTGATTGACTCAAAATCAGTCCGCTCGTAGTATCTCGTTGTTTTGAGCAACGGTTCATCAGCTTTTGGACGACTTCTTAGGGTGATATGTATCATTAGCACAATGGTATCAGCATTCCCGAGTGGGCTATGAGCTTTCGTCCCACAAGCCTCGGGCATTGAGGTCAAGAAAAGGTCTAGAGGTGAGGCTTGTTGGTCTATTCGATCGGGGATGCGGGTCGGAAAATCGACAGTCTGAGAGAGGGAGTGAGCTAAGGAGAAATTATACGTAGAGTTGCCGGCTGCGTCAGTAAGGCTGGAGAATCCCAACCAGCTCTCTATTTATCTTTCTCTCTCTCTCTCTCTCTCTCTCTATATATATATATATATATATATATATATATATATATATATATATATATATATATATATATATATATATATATATATATATATATATATATATATATATATAAATTATGTCAGCTTAATATTAGCATTCATGCCTAAATAGAATCGTATCTGACACGTCGTAACCATGTCTTTTTTTCGTTCCAGCATGTTTTTACAATACCAAAATATCTTTCATTTCTGTTTGTTTGAAAATATAATTTTCCGGCAAGGAATATTGTTACGATAACGACAATTTTCAATAATGATTCAAATAATAAAGAATTAAAAGTAGACCTTGGGTTTACTTTCGACAGCTGCGTAACTTTCGTCTCCTCTCAATTGTGGCCTCATAAGCGATGTTTCTGACATGTTTTTCGAGTTTTGAGTGGGTTGTATCTAGAGTTTTTCAATCTTTTCATAGTAGTCATTATCAGTTGAGTGTCAATCTATCCATCTCATTTATCCTTATCCTTGACTGATGTTTAGCCTTTATAAGGATTGACTTATTAGTATAAAAATTTAAATACATAATGTAAGGGGGTTGACTTATATTTTATATCAATATTGTTTCGATGCTGACAATTTTAAATAATGAGGCAAATAATACATTTTAACGTGTAAAGATTTCTCTCTCTTCTATATTCATATTAATTCGTGATAATTTCGTGTGTGTGTGTGTGTCTCCCTTATACGTGACTTACACATTATTATTTTTTTCTAATCATAATGTCATTAATATACTTTTATTGAAATAATAGAACAATAAAAACTAAAACGTTATTTGTTTCCTTTTTATTTTAAAATTGTGCAACAATATAGAAAATGTTAAGCAAAAATCATATTAATCGATTTCGAACAACGCCAGAATGTTGCAGCTAATCCAACCATTTATGCCTGATTTGTCCACCAAGTTTTAATTACAAATTTCCAACAGTCTTTTCTTCATCGCCGTTCAATGATATGCTCTAAATGTGCACTTCTGTCTTGCAAGCACATGTGGATATGATTGATCTGGGCTGTGATGGCCCTCTTCAATTCAGGTATAGCCTAGTAATTGTTTTGATAGACATTATGTTTGAGATAACCCTACAAATAAAAATCCGGGCGGTTAAGGTCCGGTGAGTGTGAAACTCATTCAAGATCACACCTCCTACACACCCCACTTGTAATTGACCGACGATAAAACAAAGAGGTTAGGGCTGGAACAGAATGGGTGTAGGAGTGATGGAAAATAATGTGTGATTCGGTATTTATATTCTTCCCACTTATGATGATGTGGCACAAGGCCGGAAGGCGGAGAAATAAGTCAGCACCCCAGAGGTGGGGCACTCTGGCCTCTTAAAATATGCCTGGGCAGCCCTGTCGGCATTTCTCGGTCGGGGAGCCTCATGCAGCAATTAAATAACACCTCCCCAAGGAGGGAATGCAAGGCCCGGAAAAGTAGACTACCTAGGACTACCCGGGACTATCCGACAGATTAAAGGCTACTACACTGGCCCAGTCTCTGTCGCACGGATTGTCGAGGACGGATCCTCGACTGGTATATACTGTTTCAACATGTAGAGTTCGCTAAAGGGTGACGCCATATTCTCCAAAGCTTCCAAATTGAGGTGTTACCACTGGATTTAATTTAAGGCCATATTGAAGACCTTGAAATACTTTGTTGTTTTTCACCATTTTTATCTCTCTTTACGAAAATTTAAATCAAAATATAATTGATACTAAACCTTATGTCTTAAATCTGTATTCCCATTTTTAGCAAAATCTATTACATAATTTTAATTCTGGAAAATGTTTAAAATATAAGGCTTAAGCTTAAGCGCTCTTAAAAAGAAATTGAAATGCAGGGAATCTTGCTTAATTAAACTACAGATCAAATTCAATGCAAATCTTAAATATTTGAATATTAAAATTGGAGATTAAGCCCATATTTCCCCCCATATACCAGCATGTAGGTAATATAACCTACATTCGGTCAACACACGATACATACGTGGATCTGATAGGGACTCTTTGAAAAGGAGGTATAAACCTCGAAATATTAAAAATATTATAAAAACTTATACAACATACAACACATACGTGGATCTTATATAAACTTACTTTTAAAAGAAGCTATTAACCTCGAAATATTAAAAACTTTAAATACGGGACCTTGAGAAAGGAATGCTAAAAGTTGTCAACTATTATCACAGCATGGCATTTATATAAATAAATAAAAAATGTTAAATGAGACTAATTCCATGAATTAACCTTAAATAATAGATTAATTCAACAAAATTAGTCCGAGAAAGAACTCAATGAAACTGGTTCACATCTATTCTAGTGCCATTTCTTGCCTATATATATATATATATATATATATATATATATATATATATATATATATATAACATAGTTCACCACAAACAGGACAAGTTTCCACTGTAGACGTAAAGGGCTACTGAGAATTAGGGTAAAGATTTAGGGGTCATCTTAAATTGGGAGCTGTGCAGCGATATGCTTGCTCATATTAGTTTAAATTTCTGCATGTCGGTACAGTCGAGGAAACCGGGAGCAGAGAGGAAGTTCCGAAGGCCAACAGCACGAGGAAAGAGGCTATTGGAGTAGAAGGCTCTCTGTCATCTGGGGACCTCCACAGTGAATGGATAGGATTTAGCTGATTGTCGGGTTGGTCGAGTGTATTTACGTCGAGGGGGAACCAGAGCAGAAAGTTCATCGGAACACATTCCATTGAAGTACTTGTAAAACAACCACAAGGATGCAACATTGCGGCGATGGGACAGGGGCTCGAGCTTGGTGGATAGTGAGGGACCTATTAGATTAGAGACTCTTTTTTTTACCTTGTCTAAGTGGGGGAGACTAGTGGATGGTGCACAAGCCCAGATGTGACAATACTTCATGCATGGGTGGATGGTGGCTTTGTAAAGGTATAGGATTCTATCAGGTGCGAGAAGTTTTCTAGCACAGTAGAGGGAGACCATATTTTGTTCCAGCAGCCTTGGCAATGTCTTCAATGTATTTGTTCCAATTCATGTTATCTGTGAATGTTAGGCCGAGGAGTTTGAACATTGGACCCTCAGGTAGGGTGTTATATACTAGATGGATTTGCTGGTTCGCTATTGTTTCGCTACTTGAAATCATTGAACCATTAATTTAAAATAATAAATATTTCATTAATAACTTTGTTGTAAACCAGAAACAAAATCTTTCTCATTTATATATATATATATATATATATATATATATATATATATATATATATATATATATATATATATATATATATATATATTAACATTTTTTTATTTCGATATAAATCTATTTATCTTTTAAATATGACCGTAAAAAAGGGAAATTATATCAATTTACATTTTCACTTGCGATTTAGAAATAGATCGCAATTCGTGGAAAATAAAGTCCCTCCCTCTAAAGAAAAGAACATTTGAACACAAATGCTAAATATTTGTCTAAAACAATATTGCGAAACAGAACTATTTGTTATATAAAAATCAAAACAATACTTGAATTAAAAAAAAACAATAACAAATAATAGTTAATTAATAAAATGTTCTTTTTCTAAACCAATAAGCAAATCAGTTAACTTTGCGACTGATATCTCATATATATAGGCAGTATAAAAAAAGATGGTGCGTCTATTCACCGTTAGTGCGAGAAATGGGTCCAACTTTCGCTTTTATTCATTTAAATAAATAAATCAAATTCACCCGTTACGAATTTTTAAAAATATATATATAAATAAACACATAAATAAAAATGAATATAAATTAATATATTAATTTTTTTAAATCATAAAAATGAATACAGGCCCTGCAAGGAAATAAGAAAATAAATAAATAAATAAATATTTAAAAAAATAATAAATAAAATATTACGTTGTTATATGCCTTAAATAAATTATCTAAATCAGAGTAAAAAAAGACAGAAATAAATTTATTTCTATTTCACGTGTTTCTCATAATATGACTTTATCGACCATTTGGTTTAGTTACATTTAGGGAAAAAAAACAACTGAACGAAAAAGAAAAAGAAAATTGTATCTTTCTTCGTGATCTGTGAAATGCCATCATAGAATATGATAGATAGCAGACATTACTGATGATAGCAACGCCTATTATTGCATTCTTTTTCATAAATAATGCGAGTGTGATTGGGTTATAGGGGTAATGATATTAATGCGCTATTACTTCTACTACTACTGCTGGTAATACTTAAATTCTTAAAATATATATCGACTCCAAAAATATTGGTCAGAATTGCACCAAATTTCACTTGAAGCACTCTTCGGGTGCTTGGTCTAACATAGAGGATTGAATTACTACTACTATAACTACTACTACTACTACTATGACTACTACTACTACTATGACTACTACTACAATTACTAAACTACTATTACTACTCCTGCTACTATTACTCTTACTACTATTATTACTACTCCTATTACTATTACTCTTACTACTATTATTACTACTCCTACTACTATTATTACTACTACTACCATTAATGATACTACTACTACTATTACTACTTCTTCTGCTACTACTACAACTACTACTACTGCTAAATATAATACTACTACTAATAAACACCCAGGGTCTTCAAACGTATTGGATCGTTTTAAAAATGTTGTTCAAACAAACTCACTTTCTCCTTTACATGTATGATTTTTGTCGTTATCTTGAACATTTCAACTTTAATATAATGGCTGCCAAGTTTTCCGCCCCACATAATGCGCCGTTGTTCGATTTTAGCGGATTTTTTTAATTTTTTGTTTCACTTTTGATTGATGGCCACTTGATAATTAATGATGCATTATATTTCTGAAGAAGTCGTCGTACCAGCCTTAGAACTTTGCTTTTTGAATCTTTCTATAAGAGATGTAGCCGTACAAACTTCCGGGAACGTTAGCACTATTAGATGGTTGGAACGGCATGGCTTCATCGCCAATCGTCGTACTTGTGATGAATGTCAACGGCCTATCTCATTCCAAGCCAGAAAAGGAAAATATTACATTGACGATAATTTCTGGGCTTGCACAAAATGTTGCCATAAAAAGAATACACGGTGGCTTGGGTACTTCTTTCAAGGTTCGCATCTCACGTGAAGCCAAATAATAGAAATATTGGTATAATGTGTACATTTCTAATATATTTAAATTCCATTTATAAAAGGCACTGTTTGATTTTTATTACTTGTTAAGTAATTAATATTTTCAAAGTAAAAATGAAAAAAGAAACTTTGTAATATATTTCAATTCCTGTTTTAATAAACACTGTTTTTTTATTTTATTATTGTTACCGAAATAAAAAAAAACAGTAAATTAATTATTATTTGCAAAACACAAAAAAAACGAACAGGCCAAAATGATACAATGTATTATTTTTGTCCTTATCTAATGTTTTCAAACGTTATTTAAGTCTTTTCCGGGACTATTCCTGGTCATTTCTCCTTTACGCGCTTATCGCGTACCTTAATTTTTACGCGTCCTTTACGTGTTCATCAATGCCTTTACGTGGATGGGTTGGTTACTTCATTTTTACTTTAAAACGACAACCCCAAATGTTCATTTTGATATTAGTGCGTGAAATACCTCTTTTTCACCGTCGTTTCTTCTTCTTCTCCTTCCTCTTCATTATTGCTGACAGACGCTGGCCAATTCTCTTTGTTGTTTTTCTTCTCTTTCGCCGCCGCTGCCGTCGCGATATCGGTTATTCGTCTAATGGTCGCCGCATTAATTTCTAC
>OY744519.1:138401789-138406789 GCA_963556195.1 Sepiola atlantica
CCTGAATAAGCTTTACACTCATCGGATCTTACCCCTGCCCCCAGATGGTTATCAGTGGTGTTATCCCAAGAATAATTCTATTAAAACGATACCCAGACTATTCATCAACTGAAGAGGGTCATCAAAGTCAAAATCAAGCCAGAGTAATTGACAATTTTGCATCTTGTATCCAAGTTTTCTTATCATTAAACGGCAATAAAACTAAGACTGTTAAACATTCATGACTGAAACTTGGTGGACAAGTCAGGCCTACGGTGAAGTTTATTTGTGCTAAATATGGTTGGATTGCAGAAAAGATTTTGAATGTTATTAACGATTCCATGAGTGACATTTTGGGGCCACCCTGTAGTTTTAATACCGTCATTTTATTACTATGCTTTAATATAATTGTCTTTAAATTTTTAGTACAACTATAACTTAACTTTTAATTGAATATTTTATTAGACTATAGATCAGAAAATCACATTCTGAATTGTTTATAGACCGAAGTGTATTTGTGCTAAAAATGGTTGCATTGCAAAAAGGAGTGTGAATCTTATTGACAAGTCAATGTGTGACATTTTTGGAAGAATCCCCCTTATACTTTTTGGAAGAGTCCCCCCTATACTTTTTGGAAGAGTCCCCTCCCTATACTTTTTGGAAGAGCCCCCTCCCTATACTTTTGGGAAGAGTCCCCCCCCCCATACTTTTTGGAAGAGTCCCCCTATACTTTTTGGAAGAGTACCCCTATACTTTTTGGAAGAGTCTCCCTATACTTTTTAGAAGAGTCCCCCCCTATACTTTTTGAAATAGTCCCCCCTATACTTTTTGGAAGAGTCCCCCCCTATACTTTTTGGAAGAGTCCCCCCTATACTTTTTGGAAGAGTCCACCCTATACTGCAAAGAAATGAAACACGTGTTGCTATGGTGGAAACTATTTTAAATATAATTGAAGTTATGGACTTTTGGGAGTTAAGACCACATAATAGTGTCTTTAATGTGCCCATATTTTACTTTCTCATGCATATACAGGGTGTTTGTAAAATCGATGCCATAACATCGGGATTATGTTCTATACCCTCTTTGTCTGCTGGTTACTTTTGTAATAGCTCTTCATTAAATGCTCTTGGTTTATGCTGATCGTATTTATTTACCTGTATTTGGTCTGTTGTATTCTCTATACCTAAAATAAGCAGGACCAACATTCGCAGAATGACAACTAGGTCCACCATGTTGGCGATCAAACAAACCCCTGTCGATCATGGCGCTCAGATCTTTCTTCTTAGCCTTGTGAATTTTATATTTATCTATATGTAAAAATGACAGTGCGCTATCATACACATTGTACGTTATAGATATTTACATTAATAAATGCTAATCAGTATTCGTTTCAATGGTCTATAAGTCGGAAACCAAGCGTTTCCGGATCTATGTTAATGGAAACTTTTTTCAGTATTTGCACATAATCCTGATGTTATGCCATCGATTTTCCAAATATCCCGTATAGTAAACATATTTATTACTATTTTTATCTTTCTACTAAGTTATTTTTTTAATATAAAACTAACCAAGGAAGCGTAATAGAAAATGGCCGAGGAGGCGATCTATGTTAAATTAACATGACAAACTGACCCCCACTCTCAATATTAAACACGTGTGTTTAAATAAAAAATAAAAATTATAATCTGAAAAATTGTCAAACAAATGACAACTGAATAATCTTGTTATAAATAAATTGTTGAAATACAAAAGTAAATATATCCAGGAAAAAAAATCATTATTCGTATTCTTGACTTCCAATTTTTTTTCTTTTCGTTTTAACGAGTAAAATGTTGTTTTCTTTGAAATCTCATGTTCATTGGTATTTATGGAGAGAAAATAGCGAAATCCAAATGACTATTCTTTGCAAATTATATGTAACTATTTATTGATTAATTTATCGAATTATTTAACCTTTCACTGGATGTCTAACTTTTAAAAATTCCTATTGTTCCTATTTTATTTGAGCAATACTGTTTAGTTTGCTGGTACAGAAAGCTGTTTATATAAAATTCCAAGATGGCGGCCAAAAGCTGATAAAATTCCAAGATGGCTGTGGAAGGCTGGTTATTGAATGAGTTTTTGAAAATAGTCAATAGTAAAAGAAAAAATAAATTCCAAAATCGCGGCCAAAAGCTGATGTCTGAATGATTCTATTGAAAATAGTAAAAATGAAACGACCACGTGAAGTTTGCCTACATACATGAGTGAGAGTGATGCTATAGAACCGACTGGATACGAATTGGCAAACTCTGGTCATCTGTTGGAATCGTTAGCCACTTCACCGCAGCCACCTCCCGATAGTCGATTAATAAAATAATAATATCATAAAATATCAGGATGTATAATTAAATCGTTTACATCATAAGCAGTTTTTTTAGTCGAATAGGTGGATAACCTAACTGTAAACTTATATGTAAAAATTAACCCCTTCTCCTAAACATTGAAAAAGTAATATTATTTTTTTTAACTTTGAAATAAAAAATTATTCTGAATTGATATTATTCCGAAGAATCTTTTTTTTTTTTTAATCAGTACAATACTGTGGTTTAACTTACATATTTGTAACCAATAAACTAAACGTTAATCACCACTTTTCGTGGTAAAAAATAAAAAATATGAAATAATGGCGAAGTGTAAACTCGGATATATATTTGCCCCCCCCCCCTAAAAACGGTACTTCACGGACAACCCCGAACGGTTAAAGCCTAATTCTAACTCTAACCCTAACCCTAACACTAACTCCGTTCGTGAAATCAAAGAAGGCCGGTTTGTAACTGCCTTATAGACCAGCATTTAACTCGCAACTACATAATAACATATACGGCATAATAACGCAGACACGACGATTCTCGTTATATCACTAAAGTTAAGCGAAGTTGAGCCTGGTCAGTACCAGGTGAGTGACCATTTGGGAATACTAAGCGCTGTATGTTGGTATGAAGAATGATGGCCGCCCCGAAGTTTTGTCAGACCCTGACATACTGCATCATAGATATCCACTATGCAGGGCCTCTATGACCCCCTCCCGGAAAAGAGGTTACGGGGGGACATGATAACAAGCTAGGTTTTATTTTCAAACTAGTTCCATTATATTGTGTGGAATATTAAAATCCCCTAAATTTCCAACTTGTGTTTTTCCTCAGCTAAAATGGCCGCCAAATGATTATTACTAGTAAGTAATTATTGCATTGTAGGTATACCGAAAGGGTGATGCTATTATTAGATACTAGTATGGCTACTCGGCGTCGCCCTGAGTCCTAATTTCCGTAAATTACATAGATTAGAGACAACATAAGAGTAAAACTAAACACTCTGCTTAATATTTGATTTTTTTTAAATAAAAATAATTATGGTCTGGTTAAGATTCGAACTCAAAATCTCTACGAACGGCGTGCTAAGCGATTGACTCATGCGGCAAGTACAATATAGTGACGCTATTAATTAAAGACATGAAGTAGATTACTCCCCCTCTCTCTTTCTCTCACACACACACTATCTATCTATCTATCTATTTCTCTCTCTCTCTCTCTCTCTCTCTCTCTCACACTTACTCTTAAACAACGAAAGAAAGAAGGGAAAGGAAAAGGACATCAAGACTTCCTTTCCTTCGTTTTCAGCCAGTGATCTGCTGTTTCTGCTGTTATCTAGGTCATTATTCAAAAATGCGTCCATTTCAAAAATATTCGCAGGCGGATGAATTATTTTTTTAAATAAATTAAATCGAAATACATTTTTGTTAAAAATATGAACCAATATTCTGCAAAATAAACTGGCGAGTTAGAATCAAATATTGCTTTGTAGGAAAAAAGCTATTAAGCACAAAGATGCGAGAAACAGACCGACTTTACTTTGTATATTAGATCATTGGCACTATTTCTAAAGTTGATCATAATCCGATAATTGACGGGGTTGTATTCTTAAGATGGCGTCTGTGAAATACATAACATTTTCCTAATGTGTTAATTAACACTATAGTAACTCTAAAAATGTATTAATTAACACTATAGTAACTCTTTAAAAAATTATTAATAATCATGTGTAGTTGTAAGTGTGCTCAATAGATTGACAGCTGGATTGCTTTTCAAGATGGCGCCTTTGTGAGTCAATGTTAAACATTTTAGAAAGCAGTTAGAGAGATATTTTTATTTCGAAATATCTCTTTTGGGGAATAATATATCCAAAGTCTCTCATTTTTAACCTTTCTAGTTTTTTCAAGATGGCGCTCGTAATCTTGATCTAAATTTCTAAAGACGAGATGAATCCGATCTTGACATATTAAGAAAGCGCAGGGTGGAAACTTGGAAACTACTAATATGTTATTTCGAAACAAAACATAATCGACATATTCTGAACGAATCAGTTGTTTTTTAAAACTTTGATTCACCCCAAACAAGGCATATTGCCGCTGAGACGTAAATGGTTACTGTGATTAGGGGAGAGATTTATAGGGAGAATCCTAAGTGGGGAGTTGTGCAACAAGATGTTTGTTTACATTACGTTTCAATTTCTGCATGTTGGTACAGTTGGAAAAACAGGGAGCAGAGACGGAATTTAAAATGCAAGCGGTTCTAAGAAAGAAGCTATTAGAGTAGAAAGTTTTGGACCTCTACAGTGAAGAGGTTGGCTTTTCCTGTTAGTACGATTTGTCGTAATTATGCTTAAGAGGGTGCAAGTGTAGCAAGTTCATCTGGGAATATTCGGTGGAAGTACTTGTAAAACAAACACAGGGATGTTACATTGCGGCGATGGCACAGGGGCTTGAGCTTGGTAGACAGTGCGGGACCTTGTAGGTTAGAGACTCTCTTTTTGGATCCTGTCCAAGAGGTAGAGATTAGTGGTTGGTGTACCAGTCCAGATGTGACACCCATACTCGATGCATGGACGAATAATGGCTTTACAAAGATATAGGATACAATCAGGTATTAGTCCTTAGTTCCGAGTTAAATGCTAATGTACCTTGTGAAGCTTTACAGTCGAAC
>OY744519.1:138414289-138544289 GCA_963556195.1 Sepiola atlantica
TACACCGATGAAGCCTTTTCGCAAGTGTTTTTGATACTTTGTATATCATAAAAATATGTTTTTGCCTAATAATAAAGTGTTTTCAAATGAAATCTGGAATATTTTCTGACTAATTGTTATTAATCCCGAAACAGTTTTTCATGGTAAACAACTGATAATCCCTTAAATAATGTTAGAAGCAAACTAATATAATAACTGAAAAAGTTAAATTTACTTACGTGAGTGATTTTCCACTGAACGACTTGGAACATAAGTTTTTTTGTTTTTGTTTTTTGTTTTAAATATAGTTTTAATGGTTGAGAAACTTCCAAGAATATATATATATATATATATATATATATATATATATATATATATATATATATATATATATATAGAGAGAGAGAGAGAGAGAGAGAGAGAGAGGGGGGAGAAAGAGAGAGAATGGATAATGATAAATAAGTAAATAAATAAATAAAAAGATTTATAACATTATTCATTAGTTCCAAGAATTCAATGTGAATAATGGTCTGGCGCACGATCGTTTTAAAGACGTTAGAGAATCATATTAATTTTCTTGTTTTCTTAATATATGATTTCCAATATGTGTCTTCTTCACTGCCTATATATTAGTAGAATCAAATGCTTAGACTTGGGTAGTATTCTAAATAGACAAAGAAAAACAACACATTAAATATACATGGATTAAAGATGAAGTCAAGTAAACCGATCAAATACGGCAGGTAATAAAATCAGCTCTATGGTTCGAACTTTGGGTCAACAAGAGCTTATATATGACATATGTGTCATATATATATATATATAGAGAGAGAGAGATAGAGTGTGTGTGTGTGTGTGAGAGAGAGAGAGAGAAAGAGAGAATGGTAGTTTGCTTGAAGCTTACTGGGAATAGTAGTCGTATGTTTTTAAAAGGCTGTGGGCAATGCAAATTCCGGGTAAGATGTAAGCTGGAAGGAACAAAAATAATAAATCGAATACGAAATGTGACTTACTATTTATTTTTTCTTAAAATCTTACATAACAGCAAGTGTGGTGTTAGCTGTTTGTGTGATGTCCGGATGATTATAAAGATCATTTATTTAATATTTCGGGAAATGGAACTTCCCTTTGTCAAAAATAATAAACACCAGAGGAAAATTCCGTCCGTGCAGAGAATCACGATAAACAAAACAGGTGTTATATACTCAGGCATGTCTACGCGATCGATGTCGGAAGGTTAACTAATTTGCATATTTATTTACAAAACGAACTGTCATTAATTAACTATTCGTTTTTGTGAGTGTGTGTTTAATTTTGTTTTGTTGTTTTTTTTTTCTTATTCGATCACTGTTTTCATTTTAGTAGTATGTGACAGGGATAGTGCTCCTTTGATAGGAGCTGGAGTTATTCACAGTTTACAGACTTGTGTCTGACTTTCTCTGTACTCGCCTCGAAATGTCACTACATCAGTCCGTAGAAAAAGTGTAACGTCAATCACATTTGATCCTAGCTGAGTTTGACAGATTTTTATGGAACAAAGGACTTGAAGTTACTGCCGAAAGGTCAAAAAGGCTGAACCCAATGAACATTGTCTCCTGGGACTTGTGATCTGAGTATATCAGTGACTGTAGTTTTTCTATTTTTATTTTATTTTGATATGTATTCATATTTCTTTTATTTTCTCCTGTGGGATTAAAATCTCTTTCTTTCTCTGTTTCTCTCGATATTTCTCTCTCTATCTCTATCTATCTATCTATCTATCTATCTATCTATCTATCTATCTATCTATCTATCTATCTATCTATCTATCTATCTATCTATCTATCTCTCTCTTTCTCGTGTTTATCACAGCGAGAATTTGGTTGAAATTTCGACTTTGTGCGCGGCAGTCGTGCGAAACCAATTCCAGCCGACTCTCAAGTTTTATAAGTTTATTCGGAATGTAAAAATAAATAAATTATATATTTTCTATATATAAAGTATGCTGTTCGCTCTTTTTATACAAGCGTTCAAATTTCAGCTGATGGTCGCAGCCCAGATAATTAATTCTTTGGGGATAACTAATGATGCCTAAACCCCGTCAAATGACAGTATTAACCTTTTCATTGAAGGGGGTGCCTATCGTTTACCCCCGGGGAGCTGGTAGTACTGTGCCAAGACAATAAAAATTTCTTCTAAAAACGTCCCCACGGCGCGGGCACACAAGCGAAAGAAAGGGTTGTAGTTGGAGAGAAAGAAGAAAGAAAGTAAGTAAAGAAAGAAAGAAAGGGTGGTCATTGGAGGGAAAGAAGAAAGGAAGAAAGAGTGGTATTGGGAAGGGAAAAGAAAGAAAGGAAAGAAAGGTGGTAGTGGGATGAAAAGAAGAAAGAAAAGAAGAAATAGTGATAGCGGTGGTGAAAATAAGTAGTGGTGGCGGTGGTAGAGCAGAAGTGGTGGTAGTGGCGGTGGTAAAGAAGAAGGAGAAGGATAGTGTTACATTGATGCCGTGACAAAGATACGACAGAGGGAGAAATCCACGGAACAGCCAGGAGTCTTCCCTCGGAAAGCGATAGTCCCACAAGTAGCAAGAGTTCTATTTACGAATATTTTCTGTATCGTAGATAAATGCTTAGTATTTTGGATGAAACGAGTTTTTTATCGATCCTTTATGGCCAATTTACTTTTGAGGGTTTCGATTCTTGGTTTCCTCAACGTTTCTGGGCAATGCCGGTACACACTCTTTTTGGACCTTGTCAAGGAAGGAGAGAGTAGTAGGTGATGCCCCAGCCCAGATGTGGCAACAATACTCCATGCATGGGCGGTATGTGGCTTTGTAGAGATACAGGATAATGCCAGGTGTTAGGAGTTTACTAGCACGGTAGAGGGAGCCCACCTTCTTTGCTGCAGCCTTGGCAATGTCTTCAATGTATTTCTTCCAATTCATGTTACCTGTGAAAGTTAGGCCGAGGAGTTTGAATGTTGAACTCTCAGGTAGGTTGTTATTTTCCATGACAATCGGTGGTTGGAAAGGTTTCTTGTAGTTATTGAAGGAAAGGAGCTTTGTCTTTGCGACATTAAAAGTTACCAACCATTTATGACCCCAATCCACTACAGCCTGGAGGTCATTTTCTAAGATTCAGCCATTGCCTCCGATATGATCGCGTCCGTTTTGCCAACATGACGAGAGTAAAGCGTGGTGTCGTCAGCAAATAAACCAATCTCAGTCATCAGGGAGATCGTTTATGAAGATCAGGAACAATAAAGGTCCAAGAATAGATCCCTGGGGTACACCAGCATTTATGTCATGTTGCTTAGATGAACGGCCATCGAGGACAATCTGGATCTTTCTTTTGGTTAGGAAGGATCTAATTATATTGAGTAATTGTCCAGTAATACCGTATGATCGTATTTTCAGGAGAAGCCCTTTATGCCGTACCTTGTCAAAGGCCTTGGATATATCAAGCGCTACTACCCTTGCTTCACCTGCCTTGTCGAGTGTATGGTATATGCGTTCAGAGCTGACCGTTAGGATGTCTGCATTAGATCGCGCTTGTTTAAATCCATACTGGCGGTCAGAAAGAAGTTTAGCATTAACTAAGTGCCGGACTATTGCTAGATTGATTAAGGATTCAGAGATTTTAGCAAAGATCGGGAGTAGACTGATTGGGCGGTAGTTCTGGGGGATCGATTCTATTCCCAGAATAGGCAATTGCGTGTGAACGCACTGAGAAACTTGGCGGAAAGGAAAAAAAATAAAAAATAAAACAATTCTTTTAAAATTTAGATCCTCCATTTCCTGGCTATTTTAACGTTTTAGGGCAGCTAACGTTTTTTTTTTACAACAAAGAAGCGGCAAGATTGTAAAACCACACGTAATCGCCTAAAATGGTAGAATTCAAAAATACAAAATGTATCTCCCATAGGAAAAAAATGTTGTTTTACTGCCATGAAACGCTAGAATGATCCGGAAATAGGGGATCATCTTACGTTAAATTTGTATACGAAATTCTAAATTCTAAAATAACTGGGTTTTTATCTCTCCGTCAAGTTTTCAGAGTGGTCACAGGTAATCGCCTAAAAAATATAATCTGATTGCGGGGGGGGGGGGGTAGATGAAGATGTTAATCTCCAATAATACTAAACATTTTTTGTCGTTATTTTACCGGCAATTTCGAGGATTTTCTTCGCTATACGTTTCAATTTGTCTGAAAATGCTGTACATATCGAGATATGAGGTAAGAGAAAAAATGTAAACTTTGCCCGAACGTAACAACAGCTGATAAGCAGGTTTGCAAGGCGCTGACCTTTCAGGTCTTAAAGGCAGCCGGCAGGCGCCGCTGAAATACTTTTCGACGGGGAGATTCGTGAGACCAAAAACTGGTGGCTCTCAAATGGCTAACAAGTTCAAATTGATTTTTTTAAATAAAATTAAATAAAACATGGAGAAAAATACAATGTTTGTATCTTGGTCGGTGTGTATAAGTTGAATGATAAGACGGAATTGAACAGGGTCTATAATTGTGTACTTGTAATATTCGCTGACATTCCACAAAGTTAAGATATAACAGATAATGTAGGTAATGAGATAAGTAAGTAGGTAAGTACTGATAACGGTACTAATATATAACCAAGGTGACGAGGAAATTCCATGGGTAATTAAAGGAAAAAGATTTTAATTTCATAATTTGATTATTTTACTAATTCTACCTACCAGGTGTAACTCGAGAATCTTTAATGTCA
Source organism: Sepiola atlantica (assembly GCA_963556195.1). Lineage (NCBI taxonomy): Eukaryota > Metazoa > Mollusca > Cephalopoda > Sepiida > Sepiolidae > Sepiola > Sepiola atlantica. The sequence goes on from OY744519.1 coordinate 138,418,988, forward strand.
TTTTAGTTTCAATTTTTAAAGCAAAAATAATAATAATCTGTAAGTCACACAGAGATGAAAAGTAATGTAAATGAGATAACGCATGCTCTACCTTAAAGTAAAAACAGAACTTGTATCCCTTACATTCTGAACTATGTATGTCATTATTTGAAATTGTCTCCATTGTAATAATCTTACTTTCCGGAATAACTATTTTCGGCAAGAAAATGAAACGAATTATACTTTTTGTTACGTTTGTCTTTGTTACGTATTGATGTTTATACATTTCAGTCTAATTACAACTCAGAAAAATGAATGAAGCACGCAGTAAAACCTTTAACAGATTTATTTAACAAACACACTGATAAAATAAACCGCTGTAGAAAACCCGCTTAACGCGAGATGCTTGTTTGATTGTGAGACCGTTCTGTTTACTTTTTACTGTTCAGCAGACGACCCTTTTTATCCAAGGGCGATAACTCTTACTTTTCTGGTCCAAGGGAAATAACTCGATTTTGTTTTGTTAGGATGACCTAACATCTTCCCGTTTAATTCTTTAACTGTACCGAGTGCATTTAGGGTTAACTTGGCGGTGCTTTACTCCAGTGCAACTGCGCTTTGGTCAACTCCTGTGAGGTCTTTCATAATTCCCATTTGTATTTGTCTGATTGGGAGGTGATGGAAATGGCAGTTCGAATGTGTCCATTAACAGATCAAACGGAATGGTTGTTCTGTTGTCAACTAAGTTGTTTCCAGTGCATCTGGGACGTAACTGGGTTTTTGTGGCATGCCCAAAATTGACTCGCGACTTGAACATTATACAGGAATTGTCCATTTATTTTGTGGATGATGCCTGGTACCCTGATGGCTTGCCAAGTCTGTAATTCCGAGCAAACACTGGTGTGCCAACTGAAAATGATTTTGTTTTGGGGGGCTTGGTTGTTGCCTTTATCTTTGGGGCTGTAAAGCGTCCAATGTGGTACGGAGTTTTCGTCCCATGAGTGCCTCTGCTGGTGACAGACCATTCTTCATAGCACCATTTGGTGTTATTCGATTTAGAAAGAAAAAAGCACGTAGTAACTCCTCTGTTGTTCCCTCCCCTTTGCTTTGAGTATTGCCCGTTTGAATGTGTCTACAAACCTTTCGGCTGTCCATTGGATTGAGGATGATAGGGTGGCGACCGGACGTGTGTTATGCAACACGATTTACAGAATTGTTGAAATGACTCAGACGTGAATTGTGATCCGTTGTCTGAGACTAAAGTCTCGGTCGAGCCGTGTTGACTAAATAGCCGCCTGAGTACTGTTACCGCAGACTGAGTGTCAGTATGTTGCATTGAAAAAACTTCTGGCCATTTGGAATGGGTATCCACAACCACCAGTAAACCAAGGCCATTGACAGGGCCAGCAAAGTCTACGTGTATTCAGGACCATGGTCGCTCTGGGTATGTTCAACGAGAATCAATAATCCGAGGTGGATTATTCTGCGCTTCCATACACTGGATACAACGTTTGACAGTATGCTCAATGTCTGTGTCAATGTTAGGCCAATAGACCACACTGCAAGCTAGTGATTTCATTTGAGTAATACCTGGATGTCCCGAATGTAGCTGTTTAAGGACTGCCTGTCTGAGCTTAGCGGAAACAACACGATCTGCAAACATAAAAAACTATCAATGACAGAAAGAGAGCCACTGCGGCGTTTGAACTGTTGGGGGTCTCACGTTAGGTGGCCATGAATGTTGGAGAAATCTGCACACTTTTTGTATCGTTTGATCTTGTTGTGTTACTCGCTTTATATCAATCCTTGTCAATGGAATTGTCCGGATACAATCTGTGAGCGTGCGTTGAATATCGTCATCGATGCTGATGGCAACGATGACAGTGTTGTCGTCTGGAACTGATTGTGCACTGATGAGTTGTGACAAGGCATCAGCTTGGCCGAATTCTGTTGTCCGGCGGTACTGTATATCGAAATCGTACCCCAGTAGAATGATTGCCCACCGTTGTAATCGGCTGGCTAAATATCCTGGAATACCTTTTTTGAGCCAAATATTGGAAGTAGTGACTTGTGGTCTGTCAGAAGTGTAAAGTGACGCCTGATCAACATCTCATGGAATTTCTTCACAACAAAAATCAGTGTCAGTGCTTCTTTTTCCATTTGACTGTAATTGCGTTCAGCTGGTGTCAGGGATCTGGCTGCATGCATGATAGCTTTCTCAGTTCCATCTGTGAATATATGCGAGATCACTGCTCCCACGCCATGATTTGATGCATTCGCTGCCATGACTATTTTCTTATTTGGATCAAAATGTGTGAGCAGTAGGTCAAAGTTAATGAGTGCTTTGATTTTGTCAAATAATTTCTGACAGTCTACGGGCCAGGACCATTTTGTGTCTTTTGTCAACAGTTTGTTGAGTGGTGATTTGATTTGATGGAGTGAAGGCAAAAAACTACTGTAGTAGCTCACCATTCCCAGAAATGCGCGTAGACTGCTAACGTCTGATGGGGTGGCATGAGTTGAATGGCTGCCACATTAGAAGGCTCTGGACGACGACCTTGACGATCAAAAATAAATCCCAAGTATTTTATGGGGGGTAAATAAAAATGGCACTTTTCACGCCGGAGCTGAAAACCAAAGTCTTGGATGCGAGTTAGGACCTTGCTCATCCGTTTTATCAACTGCTGGTTGGATTGCCCAACAACAATGATGTCATTCAAGTACGCAGCTGCACCTTCCACGCCAGTGAGCATTCTGTCCATGATCTGCTGAAATATTACAGGGGCTGTTTTTACCCCAAAAGGTAAACGAATGAATTGGAATAATCCGCGGTGTGTGTTAATAGTAAGCAGCTCCCTAGAGGTTTCTGCAACTTAGACTTGCAGATAAGCCTCTGTGAGATCCAATTTTGCAAAGCAGGTGCCACCATTAATTATGTGAAAGGATCATCTGGGGTTGGCAATGGGTATTGAACCGTCGGCTTTCTATACTACTACAATGGGTGCTGCCACCGTGAATATGTCACCGGTATGATGACCTTCATTTCTTCAAGTCGTTTAAGTTCCTGATTCACCAGTGACAATTCAGCATATGGCACTGGGCGTTTGGGTTGGAAAACAGGCTGAGAAAATGGTTTAAGGGGCAGTGTATCCTGTGCCTGGAGGCAGCGTCCCAAGTTGTTTGTGAAGACTAGAGAAAATTGTTTCATGATGTGTTTGGTCTGGTCGATAATGCTGTTTTGAGGTGATGATCTGGATACCACCTCACATATCCGGTTAAGTGGAATGTCGAGAAGACCTAGTAACTCGATAAAGTCAAGTCCCACCAAATTATGGCATGAGTTTGCTATGTATACAGTACCCGACACCGTTTTGTCCTTCATTTTAATGGTAGCGGGTAATTGACCCGTGATGTGAGCACTTTGTGCTACCTGACTTGTTTGTGTCAACGAAGGCTGGCCTATGGTTTCCCATAGTTTTTGTGATACAAGTGTGATATCGGAAGCAGTATCTACCTGCAGCTAAACAGGATGGCCATTCAATTGTACTCTAACATATTTTCGGTTTGATTTTTGGTTTGGAAGAAAAGTTGCTACCAGACTGTTTGTGTTTCTTTTGTGATGTTGTCGGTGCCTGTTATGTGAGGTTTGTCTATTATGGGTTAGTTTTTATCCTTGAGAGATGCAAAATCCCTCTTAATGCCCCAGTCGATTGCAGCTGCGACAGCGGTGTGTCTTGAATGTACAGTTTCGTACAAAATGTCAGCTGCCACAGTTCCAGCAAGCGGTTGGGGGGTTGACAGATGTTGAAGTCGGTGAGGTTGACCGACGTTATTTTTGGACTGTGTTAACCGTGGATGCTGTTATTTGTTGCACCGTAGCTGAATCATGCTTTAGATTCCCGAGATGCTGGCATTCCACAGCGACTTATTGCAATTTAATTTCTGAATTTTGCTCTATTTTTGACAAAATCCGTGTGCGAATGTCTGCCTCTCCCGCCGATCTCAAAGCACACACAAAAATTAAAAATTTGAATTGAACGTCCGTGATGGAAGATATTTTAAAACGTTCACATTATCTGTTCATAATGTCTGCCTAAGTGGAGAAATAGGTCGAATCAGACTTCGTTATGCTGAGACAATTGAAACGCATATTAAATAACGAAATTTGCTCACCGAAAATTTTCCTCAGAGTCTCCACCGTATCGTCGAAGTTGTAGTCACGTGGGTGTTTAGGTAGTATTACTTTGCATACCGATCGTGTTCCAACGTCCCAGGCTTCCGTAACAAAAGTTTGACTTTCCAGTCGCTAGCTTGTTCCTTGGATTCCACACGGAAAAGGTTCTGAAAGTATGAAAACCACGTACAGAACGTCGATCTAGCTATTGGGTCGTAATGGAATTCCGTAATTGTAGTTGCAACCGATTCTGCCGAAGTCGTAAGTTTGTTTCCGAAAGCGATGGTGCAGGTGTTGAGAATCTCTTTGAAAATAATTCCATCAAACGTAATTGTTGTTGCATTAATTGCTGTATGGTGCAATCCATCTTCGAAAGTGTAAATTTGCTTTACCGTGATTCTAAAAAAAACTATTCCCGTCTTCAAATTGTTATGTCTTGGTGTTTATACATTTAAGTCCAATTACAACTCAGAAAAATGAAGGAAGTACGAAGTAAAACCTTTAACAGATTTATTTTACAAACACACTAATAAAATTAAAATGTAGAAAAGCCGCTGAACGCGAGATGCTTTCTGGATTGTGAGAACGTTCTGTTTACTTTTTACTGCTCAGCAGACGACCCTCTTTATCCAAGGGAGATAACTCTTACTTTTCTGGTCTAAGGGAAATAACTCGATTTTGTTTTGTTAGGATGACCTAACACTCTTTTAATCAGCGTGTATAATAAAGTGGAATTAAACTGAGCATATAATTGTATACTGGTAATATCTGCTAGTATTCCACAGAGTTTAGATATCATAACAGATAATGTAGATAGTGACATAATTAAGTAGGTAGGTAAGTACTGGCTACGGTATAAATATATAACCAGGAAACTTCCACGGTTAAAGAAAATAGATTTTAATTTTATAATTGTTTTACTTCATTAGTGATATAAGTAAATAGGTATTATGTACTGACAACGGTATAAATCTATAACCAAGGTGAAGAGGAAATTCAATTGGTAATTACAGGAAATAGATTTTAATTTTATAATTCTATAACTTAGTTAGCTGTACTTTTCCGCCGTAGCTTTGGAATCATTAAAGAAATTTTAGTTTAAATTTTCAAAAGATAAAACTAAATAATGTGTAAGTCACGAAAACATGAGAAAAAGCTCAAAATGTAAGGCAGATAACTAACAGTATTACCTTTAAGTAAAAATAGAAAGTATCTCCCTTACATTTTGCCTTTTAAAGTCATTAAAAGTCAGAGAAATTCAATGGTTAATTAAAGTAAATAGATTTTAATTTTATAATTTTCATAGCTGCGCCTACTCGGCATAGCCCGGGAATCATTAATTTCATTTTAGTTTAAATTTTTTAATTAAAAAAAATGTTTAAGTCAGGAAGAGATGAAAAATGCTCAAAATGTAAGAAAGATAACTCATACTCTACCTTAAAGTTAGAATAAGAGTTATTTACCTTTTATTTTGAGCATTTTATATCATTATTCAAAATTAGCTCGTTACAATGGGAATTGGGATAAAATAGTAAAATCTGGAGGTGGGCAAATCAAAGTGACTAAACATACAAGAAAGATCAAAGTATAAGAGTTATAAGGATAGGATGGGATCCTTACGTTTAATTACTTTACTAGGAAAAAAATGAGGAGTGATTTTATTGAGACATTAATAGGGTTTCTAACTATGGAATACAGGTTGTAAAAATATCTCCTGGCACAGGTAATTTACTGACACGAAAGATATAAAAATTAGAGCAATATATTTTTGGAACAAATTGCGGTACTGGTACAGCTTTTGAACGAAACAACCTCGACTTTTGCTGACGCAGAATTACGTAAACAACCGGAAAAAAGCCGAATGAAAACGAGCTGGCGTAAAAATCAAAACGAGCCGGAGTAAAAATCAAAACGAGCCGGCGTTCTAACAGGAAAAAATAAATGAACCAACTTGTGGTACTGGTCCAGCTTTTGAACCAGTCAAAACCTAATCAGGGTTAGTTTAGGGTTAGGTTATGGTTAGGGTTAAGGTTAAAAGCTTAACCAGTACCATAAAATACTGTGAGTATTTTTCTTGCTTTAACTTATCGTCTTTTTATTCCTTTCTGATTGGATAAGCGCTTCTGCATCTTTCGGCTGTTTACGGAAAAAGCCGAACAAAAAGTCAGTTTTGTCTGGTTCAAAAGCTGTACTAGTACCCAAATTGCTTAATCAGGTTCAAAATAGATCTAATGTACGTGATTTTAAGAATAGATTTGATGAATTTAGAAATAAAGATAACAAATGAATTGAGAGGGATACCTGTGAGGTCTATCTGACGAAATATTTAGAATTGGATCTGTATATGTTGTGAGATTTTATTTCTTTTAAAGTTGCTATGTGATTATTGATTTTGAAAAAAGGAGATACTCAAGGAAGCATTATCTATATTATAATACGCTAAGGCTATCTCATGTTCGTACGTATGTTATCACCCTCCACCCATGTTTAAAAGGTGGGATCGCCTGATCACCGAAGATACAATGCAAAAGTGTTTTTTTTTTAATTTCATCTGATATTGTGTCGAACGTGAAACTCGAATAAAAATACACTTTCTTGGCCTTCAGGTTCTGTCCAAAAATGATACAATAATAATGTGGGGTCTGCGTTCGCGCCGGACGCCCATAGAAGGAAATAAATCAAAAACTCGTACAAGGGTTTTGGAGATAGACCCCCACAACTAGCTATATTCTGAAACTAAATTAACCAGCGTACTTAGATGATTATGTTTCAATTTAAACAAAGGTGGTACAATAATATCGTGGGGTCTTCGTTCGCGCCGGATATCCATAGAACATAGGGCAGCAATATACAATAGATGAAGGATACAACTGTGGAATTTCCACAGGTCCCGCTAGTAAATAAATAAATAAATATGAGATTATTGAAATAATAAAAATAGAAATATAACCCTTTGGATGCGGAAAGATGATATATCCGCTCAAAATGTTATTGCCGGTAAAAAGTATATTTCTCCCGCGGCTTTGAAACAGCAACACCCTCCATTTGTTGTGGGAGGCGGATACACAACCAGCGACTTCCTAACATCATACAGACCTAGTTTGTTTTTAATTCTCGTTTTACAAAACAACATTTTTCAAAAAAAAATTTTTTTTTTACACTTATTCTATCAAATATATATATTTAAAGAGTAGACATCAAACAGTTTCGAGTGGTAGATATGAAAAACTTACCTATGGGAGATTTGAAAAAAAAGTATTGCAGAAACAGAAAATATAAAGTCTATTTTTGTTGCATAATTTACATTGACCCGTGGCGCAACGGATAAAAAGTTGAGTATCAATCAGTCCTAAGTGACAGTCTTCTGGAGTGTCAAGGTTCAATCCCCACTCTAACCGATAACAACTAAGAATAACATCATTCTTAATTAACACTTCTAGCCGGTCATGACTGACAGAACGAGAACAATCGACTTCCGTGGATTAAATAAAATTTTCAGTTCGAAATTCCGTATATGTTCCCGAGTTCGAAATGAAGATTCAAGTTTGGAGGTTACATCGGCCGAAACGTTGTGAGAATAACATCCAGGATGAGAACAGTAGTCCGATTAATTCGAATGACAAATTATCAATCCTCATCTCAAAAATTCCGAAACTGAATTTTACATCATTACATCTCCCCCTGGTCGCATATTTTTACTAGTATACATAACACACGGACATATACTCCACTGCCCCTCCAACGGAGAAGGTAATGCTTGGAAAGATTATCTCATAACAACAGAACAGATACTAAACTACCATCCACCCATCCCAAAAAGGAGGAGGTAATACCTGAGAGGATTGTATCATGACAACTGAACACATACCAAACGACCCCCCACCCCCTGAAGTGAGCATTTAAAGATAGTACATTAGTCTGCAGTAGTGTTTTATTTACCTCCTCTGCAGGAGGTTAGACACAAGGCCAGGTATGGTTTTGAAAATCCAGCACAACAGGATAAGCGTACTCTGGCATACAAAAAATGCCTGAGCAGCCCGTCGCCATTCCCCGGTAAGGGCGCATCAGGCGATTAACATAAACTAATCCCTTCTAAGGGAAAAGATAAAGCCTTGGATGGTGCATCTCCTAGAACTGAACAGAACCATACCTCAAACCGACAGCAACAAAGCCACTGTCGAACTGATTGCCGAAGACGTATTCCCAACTTATACGAACACCTACTCAATCTGTGCCAGGTAACTGAATTGAGTATTAATAGTATCGTTTCGGCTTCATCAGACAGACAGATACCAAATCTCCAATATTAATAGAAGTAATAGTATAGTTTCTGCTTCAGACAGACAGATACCAAATCTCCAATATTAATAGAAGTAATAGTATAGTTTCTGCTTCAGATAGACAGATACCAAATCTCCATTATTAATAGATATCCATTAAATTTAATCCCGTAGTTAAATTGTTAATTGGTCTATATTTCATATTTACTATTCGTTTGTATTCCTTTCGAATTGCGGATAACATCAAAACAATTAATGAAATACCTTATCTTTCTTTTGAGGTAATCTCAAGAAAATCTTTAGTCTCACTGCAAAACTTCGGAATTTGATAGATCTAATCGATTGGAGATATTGAATATTACTTTTTTTATTATCATAATTAGTAAGCATATTCTCTATTCATCACGAGATGAAATGACTGAACATCATCTGATCATATATATATATATATATATATATATATATATATATATATAGTAGTGCGTGTATGCAGGTGTTTATACGGAGCTTCTTAGCAAAGGCGTACATTGTCGAGATAACTTATTTTTAATTAAAAAAAAACTCGGTCTTCACAGGGATCAGATTTCAAACAAACAAAAAATGAAAACCTTACATTCCATGGAAATAACTTTAACCTTTTTGAAAATGATTTCATTTCAAACGTTAGTGTGTCTTTTTCTGGTTCTCTTCGTGGGTAAGTAAAATTATTATTATTATTATTATTATTATTATTATTATTATTATTATTATTATTATTATTATTATTATTATTATTATTATTTACTCACTAGGAGTTATCACACTGGTCATCGTCAGAGATCGCCCACTGCCAACAACCTGTGGTATTCCCTGGAGTCTGAGTGACAACAAGTCTCCTCGGACTTCCAGTATGCTCCACCTCTTTTCGTTCATCACCGCTGATGACCTTGCGGTATCTCAATAGCCACCCACCACCGATTTCCCGCTGATAGGGGCCATTGGTACCCTCTGGGGCCCGAGTGGCAACAAGCCTCCCCAAGGTCCCAGAGCTGTCCGCGCTCTTCCAGTGGAGGTCTGGTTTGCGCTTTCCCTCCTCGACCCTCTGTCCATAATTTTCGTGGCGTCAGCCTATGCTTGCGCCTCTCTCGTGCGGTTGTATTTTCCCCGGTTCTGTTGCCTTGTGCTTCCATGTGTTTGTTCTCCATTCGTTGCTTATGTGGGTTGGTTTCCGCATTCGAGGACATTTCTCAGGATTGTAGCTGTTTTATCATTATTATTATTATTATTATTATTATTATTATTATTATTATTATTATTATTATTTGTACTCACTAGAAGTTCTCACACAATTTATCGTCAGTGATTGCTCACCGACAACAACCAGTGGTGTTCCCTGGAGTCTGAGTGACAACAAGCCTCCCCAGAGTTTCAGTACTCTCCACGTTTTTTCGATCACCACCACAAATAGCCTTGCGATATCGCAACAGCCGCCTACATTGATTTCTCGATGACAACGACCATTCGCCTCCCCTAGGATTTGGGTGGAAATAAACCTCCCGAACGTCCCAGCACTCTCCGCATTCTTTCAGTGGAGGTTTAGTTGGTGCTCCACCTCCTCCTCGGTCTTCCCATCCTCCTTGAGCGTTTATTTCTACTTTATGTGGTGTTAGCCGAGAGCGATGCCATTTTATTTATTATTTTATTTATTTTTAAGGGGGCAGCTTATGTTGGTTCGTGCTGTTTCTGTTCCTTTGATTCGTGACGCTGTGTTCTTCCTGTGGTTTTGTTTTCTTCCTGTTGTAACTTCCATGTGACTGGTTACCATTCGTAGCTTATGTGTGTTGGTTTCTGCATTATTATTATTATTATTATTATTATTATTATTATTATTATTATTATTATTCACTAGGAGTTCTCACACAAAGTGTCATCAGTGATTTCTCACTGACAGTAACCTGTGGTGTTCTCTGGAGTCTGAGTGACAACAAGACTTCCCAGATTTCCAGTACTCTCCGCCTCTTTCAATAATCATTGCAAATGATTTTGCGTTATCGCAACAGACGCTTCCCATTGATTTCTCGCTGGCAACGACCATTGGTCATCTGAGATTTAGGTTACAATAAACCTCCCCAAGGTCCCAGTACTATTCGCACCCTTACAACAGAGGTCTGGCTACTGTTCTCCCTCCTCGATATTTCCAACCGCCTTGACACTTCACGATTTTTTTTATTTTATCATTTTTATTATTTACTCGCTAGGAATTTTCACACAAGTCATTATCAGTATTTCCTCACCGATAATATAAAGTGATGTTCCCTAGAGTCTGAGTGACAACAAGTCCCCTAGATTGCCAGCTCTCTCCACCTCTTTCGATAACTAATGCAAATCATTTTGCGTTATTGCAACAGTCGTTTACCATTAATTTATCGCTATCAATCACCGTTGGTTTTTCTGGAATTTTAATGGCAATAAGCTTCCTCAAGGAGGTCTGGTGGGTGCTATCTCTCCCTAGTAATTTCACACTCCTTGACCCTTCACGGCAGTTTTGTGTAGTGCCAGCCGACGCTGGCATCACCACATGCATGTGTGTTTGATTGACTTTTTTTCTCTTTTTTTTTTTGAAAGGATGGAGTGAACATTCATTCGGTTTCTGGCAGTTTTCACTTCCCTTGGGTTCGTGCGGTGTTTTTTCTATGTTTTGTCTTTCTATTCATCATTATGTGTGGCAGGTCAGCGTCTGTTGGTTATGTTGGTTGGTGTCCGCATTCAAGCATTTTCCTTAAGATTTCGGATATTTTTATCAATGCCGTTCGTTGTATGGTCACAATATTGTCTTTTATTCTAATTTCTCCTAATCTTGTTTTCCAGATTTTTCGGGACTGTTCCTAGTGCTCCTAGAATTATTGGTATTATAATGATTTTCTCCATGTTCCATGTTCCATGTTCCATATCCCTTTCAGTTTTCTGTATTATTATTATTATTATTATTATTATTATCATACACTAACGCATTTTATGTTCGTACGTACGTTATCACCTTTCACATACATTAAAAATGACATCGTCCGATCAGCAAAACCGATGGTTGGTGATTAATCTGATGTTGCTAATGTGAATAATTCTGATTTCACCCATTTTAAATAATTCCGATTTTACCAGGGAGCCAGGTTTGACAATGGATCAGTCTGATGCCTATTCGCCGACTTTTCTTGTCTTGAGAAGTGGCTAGGTCCGAGGGTGTATAAAAGAGGAAGAAGTCTGGAAGGCTGAATAAGACTCCGGGGATCGATGGTTTCCCCTACGAAGTGTATTTAAGGGTGTAGCCTCTTTTTGTCGCCTTTCTGGCTGTGCTATTGAACTCCTGGTTTAGGAACGGGTCCATTTCTCAGTATTTTACCACGGGTATCATTAAATTGCTTCGCAATAACAAGAATGGTAGAAATGCTATAGGCAATTTTCGGCCCTTAATGATGTTAAATACAAAGTTAAAGATTTGGGCCAATATCTTAGCTAACCGTCTGCAGGTTGTCTTGCATCGTGTAATAATGCCCCGAAAAGACTTGTGCTGTTAAGGGCCGGACGATTCAAGATAATCTGATCATCTAAAATGTCGATACTCAAGCCGCGCTGATCAATTTAGATCAGTCCAAATCATTCAATCAGATCAATCATCGCTACTTAAAGGTTCTCCTCTCTTCGACCGAATTTAGTCTGCAGTTTCTCTCCTGGATCCGCTTCTTGTTTGCAAACCCCGGTGCAGTGGTGAATGCGAATGGTCTGAGGTCGAAGTCTTTCAAATTGTCCACATCTATTCGTCAGGGATGTCCACTTTCACGGATTCTTTATGTGCTCGCGTTGCAACATTTTCTTCGCAGGCTTAGGGTGAATCCGGTCTTTCAAATGGATTAGTTTGTCTGGTGCTTGCATCACAATTAAGTACTCGGCCTATGCCTACCGATGTGACTGTACTTGTAACAAGCAGAGCTGAGATCAGAGTTGTCGACATGGAATTAAGACGGTATGAACAGGTGACAGGGGCTAAAATTAACTGCGACAATCTTGTTAGCTTGCGCACTGGTGCCTGGAAGGGGTACCTCGTTAGAGACCCTTTGTCTGGACAGATGGGCCCTGTAAGATACTCGCCGTCTGGTTTTGGTCCTGGTCTCCAGTTGGAAAAAAATGGTTGGAAGTATTGAAAGCGATTAAGGCCGCAGAGAATCTGTAGTCCTTCCGAAATCTTACATTGAAGGGAAGAACGGAGAATGTTGTTCGCACGTTTATCCTCTCATTATTTACCGTCTTTCATTGCTTCCACTCCCGGTGGACACACGACTTGTGTTCGTGCGGACTCTTTTCAGGTTCTTGTGACGGTTCGTAGCGCGATCTGTTACCTACATCCGTCTGAAGGCGGTCTGGGTATGGAAAGCGTTGAAATTCGTCAATATACGCTTCACCTAATCTATCTCAACCGAACATGTACACCTTTAGGGAAACGGTGAAGCACTGGAAAAAAGACACCAAGAAAGCCTTTCCGGCTTTGAAAAATGTGCAATTGCATGAAAGGAGGCACATATTAAACAAATGCTCCTTTTACTGCGAGTGTCTACGGTTCTTTAAGTTCCTCTTACGGCACCAAAGTCTTGTCCCGAAAGGCATTATATCGGGTTATAGTGATGGTATCTGGGGGAGGGGGGTCACTTAATCTGGAATTGGGCACTTCGATTGAGGTGTTCCGACAATTACGAGGCATCACTAACCTGTTGGAGAATAAGAAATGCCCGCAGGGTCAGAAACAAACATTTCGCAGTGGCATTTGTAGAGACACCGAGTTGCGTTCGGTGCGGTGACTGAGAGGAAACTACCAGTCCCACCTTATTTAACTGCGCTATTTTGCGCCCGTTCTGTAAGTTAATGTGAGGTTATATGGTGGACATGCTGACCGGACGGTTCGTTGTCCTAGAATTCGTTTCCACTTGTTGTAACTGGACGCCGACGATGAATAAAGAGGAACACTATTTGCTTCTTTGCTTGCTAGCTACGATCAGAGGCGTGATATGGTCGACACGGCAGAAAGGGGATGAGACCTTTATTGTCGCCAGCTTGTTCTCATTTTTAAACAACGTCTGAAAATTCGTATCAAGTTAGAGAAGGTGAAACTCTTAGGCAAATTTCAGTGGAAGGTGGGTGAAAGTTTCGCGATTGTGTCGAGTAAATGGAGTTAATATTCAGTGGTACTTAGACGTACCTTACGAAAGAAAATTTGGACAGCCGAACAGAACATTGACCCTTTTTTTACCCCTTATTTAACTTGGCTAGAGTATGCATGATATCATTTTATTTTGTCCTTTTTACTTTGTCCTTCACCATTCCGTTTTTTGTTGTTTTTTGTTTGTTTTTTTTTACACTCCAAGTGTGGTTGATAATCTTCATTCCCGTTCCCAACTAGGTGACAGATTTTCTGTTTGGTCAGAGATGCGGGTTCCATTTTGTAATTTTGAACGAGGTGGCTGAAATAAAGCTTTTGGGACATGCATCGACTTTTTCGACTGGCAAAGTTGCTTATCTGCCACATGTTAAAGGGAGGGGCTTCTTATACTAACATTTGTTTTTGTTTTCATTATATATATATTCTATTCGTTTTTTGTATAAAAAAGTTTTATTCCCACAACCCTCAATTTTATGTTTATATTATATAATTTGGATTTAAAGTAGGTTAATCACTGGGTGCGCAATAAATTTTTCCACCCACGTGTTTACATCTCTGGTGTCATGGCTGACTTTGTTCTCTTCTTTATTGTTGGGATTAAAATAATGCTGAAATAAAGTTCAATTCTCCCACATGTGAATGGGGTAACCATGTGCAGATAAATTCATCAAATATATATAGGACGGAAGTCTGAAGAAGGAACACAAAACACAAGGGTGTAATTTCATATCATTTAGTAAGAAAGAGAAAGTTGGAGCGAGTATTTACAGTTTCAAACAGTTCATTAGGCATTGGTAAATCATAGAGAGGATGGAAAAGAGGATGGTAGAGAGATGGGTTTGAGGTTTGGGGGTTTGGGTTTGGTTGATTGCGAAAACGTGGTTCGCTAGAACTTATCTGTTTTAGAGTTCTGGTAACGGCGGGGGGCTTTCTCTGTGATGCCGTCGTGGGCTGTATCACTGAGAAGGCCGCCCGATGTGTTGTTGACTGGAGTGGAGTCGTTGAAAAAGAGCCTGCATAGAGTTCGGGTATCGGCGGGAGGTCATTCTCTGTGATTCCGTCGTGGGCTGTATCACTAAGAAGACCAGCCGATGTGTTCTTGACTCGAGCAGAGTCGTGGAAAAGAGTCTGTATAGAAGTGGGAGGCCATTCTCTGTGAGGCCGTCGTGGGCTGTATCACTGAGAAGGCCGCCCGATGTGTTGTTGACTGGAGTGGAGTCGTTGAAAAAGAGCCTGCATAGAGTTCGGGTATCGGCGGGAGGTCATTTTCTGTGACTGCCGTCGTGGGCTGTTGTTACTGAGAAGACCAGCGGATGTGTTGTTGACTCGAGCAGAATCGTGGAAAAAGAAGGCGGGAAGCCGTATACAAGGGTTTTAAGGGCTGGCTCACGAGACACCTATACTAAAAAGTGGTTGTAATGCCTGACAGCCAATCCGTGAGGCCCTTAAGGGACATGGCAACAGCCAATCAGTGAGGGGGGCTTTAACAAATTCTAACATTATCGCTCTGCCATCTAACGGCAGGGGACAGTAACTTATGTGATGCAATTTTGATCTCTCGGTCCAAGAGGATAACAATAATGTTAACTTATTCTATAAAATTTAATAAAAAAAAAAAGTATCACCGTAAATTAATGATACAGGAAAAGAAGAGTGGGGGTCACATCGGTTGGAATGTAGTGGAAACATAAGTTCTGATCCAAAAGATATCGACTAAAACTTATTGACTTTCTTTCAGATGGCGAAATTTCTGAGTTGAATGATTGTTCGGACATAATCAAAATGCCCGGTCATGGTTTTGCGGACGAATCCATTTTCCCAATAATGGAGCCAAAGGACGTCGAAGATGCCTGCAGGTGATTCATTTTCATTCATTCCTAATTATTGAAATCGTTACATTTTTACTAATGTCACAAGTTATTTATGAAAATCGCTTCAGACAAGGCATGAAGCCACTTGATATAAGGAGCTAAAAAATACTACTTCACGGTCAAACCAACGATAAGTGTTAAATGGATAGATTCAGACCCCCAGAAAATAGCAATTCTTCCCCCTTCGTCAGAAACATCACTCATGAAATGTGAGGACTAAAGGACAAAATAAGGGAAGCAAGAGTTACGAGGCTGTCAAAAGTAAACCCAAGGTCCATATATATATATATATATATATATATATATATATATATATATATATATATATATATATATATATATATATATATAGGGGGTGTAACCCCAATGTCAACTTTCTACTCTCCTTTAGACTTCTTGCGAAAAGAAAACCTTGCAAATGATTTACATTATCATTTTATATATATATATATATATATATATATATATATATATATATATATATATATATATATATATATATATATATATATATATAAAGTTAGGTATATGTATATGTTAATATATTTCTATGTACAGGATAATCTCCTAAACTAATGAACAGCTAATTATGAATTTTCGAATATATATTCCCGGCAACACGGTGAGTAACATAAGCACATCATTTTCTTTTTTTATAAATGTTAACATTTATGAAGTGCATATATATATAAAGTTAAGTACTTGTATATATTTATATATTAATATTTACAGAATAATCTATAATAATTATAATTTATTTAATATATTGTAGGCAAAACGGTGAATCACACAGGCACATTATTTTATTTGTAAATCTTAACATTATAGAGTGCATATATAGAGAGTTAGGTATGTGTATATATTTATATATTTATATGTACAGAATAATCTGTAATCATTATGAATTTTGGAATATATCTTCTAGGCAACACGATGAGTAACATAGGCACATTATTTTTATTTGTAAATGTTACCATTTACAGAGTGCATATATATATATAAAGTTAGACATGTATAAATGTTTATATATATATATATATGTTTTATATCACCAAGTCGTAAGTGTCAAAAGAATATGTGCTTTTAACACAGCCATTATTATTTAAAAAAAAACAATAAGATCCCTTTCGATCGCCTTAGTTAAATATAAGATTTTAATTCCTCCTCGCTCTGTAAGAGGCGTTCAGATTGGTTGCTACCACCACTCTCTCTGGTTGTATTTGAAATGTGGAGGGTGAATTCAATTTTCTGTCAGTCGCAAAAATGTAATTGTCTAGTTTGATGCTTGAAAAAACCACAAGGTTGAAATAAATTATTGCATCGACAATTATGTAATTTCGTGTTATTATATTTTATGTTATATATATATATATATATATATATATATATATATATATATATATATATTTTTTTATTCCATTAGTTGCGACAAAACAAGTTTTGTTTCACTGGTGCTAATAGCTACCAACTCATCGGGCCGGCGAAAGGAATTCAAATGGCATAAAATTTTAACTTCACTTTAACGGGAGATTGAAAATTGAAAATACATTGGAGGGGGAGGGGGACAGACTTGGGGCTTTGTCTATAACGGCGACATGGGACATGAGAGGGGAGGGGGAGGACCCCAACAAGTCGTGTTTCAAATTATTACGTGGGAGGTTTTTCACGTGTCTGTGCTGTAATGATCCCAATCTCGGCCGGGGTGGGAGGAGGGAGATGGAGCGACGGCCAGAGTGAGTTAAATTTAAAATGAGAATAAAATTATGATTACAACCGTCATTTTTATTTTATTTTAATTCTAATAAGTAATTATCATGTGGATAAAAATGTTTGGTAATTTTAATTTAGGGTATTAATTGCTACTTTTGCATTTTATTTTAATGTTTTGTTTATTATTTGTAGTGAATTTTGTTGTGATTATATTTTTTAAATTGTGATTATATTATACCGAGATCAATACTAGTGGAATCATTTTATAAGAGAAGTTTGCTGGTGTTACCAGTTTTATCATTAACAAAACCTATTATGACAATGGTAACGCCTGCCAATCATACCTACGATAGTCGCAGTGATAACAGCCTTATATAAAAGCCTTAATAAAAATAAAAATAAAGATAAATATAAATAAAATTAGAATAAAAATAGAAATAGAAATAACAAGTTTGTAAGAATATTAATGATAATAACAATAATAATAATAATAATAGTATTAAAAAATAATAATAATAATAATAATAATAATAATAATAATAATAATAATAATAATAATAATAATAATAATAATAATAATAATAATAATAATAATAATAATAATAATAATAATAATAATAATAATAATAATAATAATAATAATAATAATAATAATAATAATAATAATAGTAATACTGATAAATATCACCATCATTACCATCTTGCTACTTGTGAAGTCATTGGGCGAAATAAGTCGACAAGTGATGGTAGGCTTTTTTAATTCTACTACCAATGACAAGGACTAAGTACCAGTTAATAATTAAGTGTTCAAGGTAGTGATCGAGGGGTTAAGTAATTGAGATTAGATTAGTCTAAGTGATATCAGTGTTAATAGCTGTCCCAGTTATGGGTTTATGTTAGAATTGGTAGTATGGCTGAGAGGCTATTGAGGCTGTGCATTATAGGTAGTACGTAGAGATTTGATATTATTGGTAGTTTAGAGGGGTGGTTATATATTTATAGATTCATCATGACTTGTTGGGGTGGGATTGGGTTGTAAATTTGGGTGGGTGGGTAGGGGGTTATAGTGTGTTTTGGGGTAGTGTATAGTGGGGGTTTAATGTTATCATTCATTTTTGTAAAAAAAAAAAAAAAACAAAAAAACTGTTAATTTTATTTTAAAGTTAATTAGGGTTGGTGTGGGGTTAAGGTGGGGTATGTGGGTTGCTAAGGAGGTAGAGTCTACTATGTTTACAGTTGATAGATGTCTCTTGTTTTCTATTTAAGAGTTTGTTTTTGTCCTTAAAGCGGATAATTTCCAGTTTTTCATTTAAGCATAATCTACATGGAGAGTTTATTGATTTGCAGGTGCTGGATTTTTTCAAGATTTTCCACTTTATTATGGGGGTTTCTTTTTTGGTTTTTATTTTGTGGTAGTGTAGTGAAAGTCCAGTTTGGCCAGGATGGTCTGGGTTGTTGAAGGAGAGTTTATGGTTGTAGAATCTTTCCTTGAAGTTGTTGCCTGCCAGACCAATATAATAGTTAGTCTGGGATGGGTTTTCAGTTGAGGAGATAGATGCCTCATAGACAACTTGGGTTGATAGGCACTTTTGATTTAGGGGGCAGTTTGATTTGTTATTACAGTTGCATGTTCTTTTAGAATTTGAGGTTACTTATATATATATATATATATATATATATATATAGTTGTACAAGATAAACTCCTAAACGAATGAACCTATCATTATGCATTTTTGAATATATATTCTCAGCAAAAAGAGTAATATAGGTACATTATTTTTTATAAACTTTACAATTTAGGGGGCACCCCCTAAATAGTAAAGTTTATAAAAAATAATATACTACCAGAACTCGTTACCTCACCCCTAAAAAAGTTTAAATATAAGCTAGATGTAAAAAAATTAATAGCGAAAAATTACTCCACATCAAATTTGAGCGTAAACAATATGTATGTTCTTGGTAAAATCCTAAACTATTAAACTTATCAATATAAATTATTGAATATGTATCATAGGCAATAGAGTATGTAACGTAGACACATCATTTCTTTTTAACTATGTCATTCAGGGTGTTCCACTGATATCGTACCATATTTCGCAAAGAAAAAAAAGACATTAAATGTTAAAACTAATGGTATATTTATTACTTATACCCGTCCTTGGACGGGTAATCTACTAGTATATTTTCTAAGAAGATTAAATACAAAAAATGAAATTCAGATTTTAAACAAGTCAGAAGAAATGTCTTCAAAAAATTATCGAGATTGTCAACAGTACGTTTTTTTAACTAAAAAGAAAAAATAGTATCTCTTGAATAAACAACGCTGTCAAAATTAAAAGAAACCTAAAAAATAATTAGCATCAATTGTAAAATATATTAAGCTAATTATCAAATATGGCTCAAACAATTAAAACAGTTTGAACTACTTTTTCATGTATTTCTAATCAATAATGACGAAAAAATAGTTTTCAATCAAATTCAATTTTGACTTTTTACATTATACTCACAAACCTATAATCCAAATGTAATTTATGATATAATACAGAATATCAGCTGAAATAAATTGAATGGGTTATAATCTCTCTTCAGAATTAAAATTTTTCGGGGTGTTAGCAGCTAAAAACGTATCCACTGACTCTAGTAACAGACCCCAAATGTTTGATCCTTCGGCCTGTTATTGGTATTGCTAGGGGGCACAGAAAACCATACCATACCACGCTCTCCTTACAGAGTGGAAAGGTAGACAATTTGTGCCTCTCTCCCTTACATCAGCCAACTGTTAGTCCCAATGTTGTTATGTTATTATATTCTTTTAGAGACTAATTCCCAATGTTTTGTCATGTTTTAATTTGTATCATTTGGATTATTCGCACTACTGTTCTCATCTTGGGTGTTATTCTCACAGCGTTTCAGCCGATGTAACCTTCGACCTTCTTTAGGTTTGTCTTGTCTAACTCGGGAATCTTTATGCCGTACTCGGGAATCTATACGGGACATTTTATTTAACTCACGAGGGTAGTTTGCTCACGCTCTTTACAGATTCCCGAGTTCGACCAGACGCACTCGAAGAAGGTCGGAGGACACATCGGTCGATATGTTATGAGAATAACACCCAAGGTGAGACCAGTAGTCCGAATAATCAAAATAATACAAATTATCAATCTTCATCTAAAAAAATTGTGAAACCTGTTTTGATTTCTATTTCAGGAACTTGGACAAATACAGAAATTGTGTGAAACTGAAAGATAACGATATGGAGATGACTGACAACATCATCCTTTACAATTTCCTCCGACATATTTGTGATGATAAAAACAAAGAATGTAAGTCTGTTAGTGTTGCATTGTCGTCGGGGATTTTTTGGCCGCAACAAAATATCACCGTTACGCGTAAACAGATGTGTTGTGTTGAAACATTGGTCTTTGCAATCGTACTGATGACAGTAACCGTTTCTATCTCTCTTATTCTCTTCAGTATCTATCTCTCTTATTCTCTCTCTCCTTCTATCTTTCTTTTAGTTCTCGCTCTTTTCTCATTAAAATTTCACAAAAATTGGAGGTATCTTAATGTTTGTCTGCGAAGCCATAAACTGGGGTTAAATTTAAATAAAAAATGATATAATCTCAAAATAAACGGAGACTACCACCAGCAGGTACAGTGTAGACAAAAAATAGATGACACGCTACACACATAGCCATGTTTGGCCTCCCAGTATACTAGCATGGCAGCAGCGAGATTATCAAGAACCCTCGTGATTTTGTCCAAATTAAAAGAGATTCAGGATCATTAGTTGCCGGAAAATCGGTACTGCTCTTGTACTACACAGCATTCAACATAGCTATCTACATACATACTCTGATATATTTATTTAAAAACAAACTGTCATTAAAACGTATTAGAGTACTTTAGCATTTGCTAAAAAAAATTAATGTGCCCAAGGGAAGCTATTCATCGGAAAAATCTTTGTTACCCTTTTTTTTATTATAATGGACGAAAGTAAAAATTATCCACTGTAAATGCTTTCTTACAATGAATAAGCATTTTCAGAAAGAAACTGGTGCGAACTAAAATATATTCCAGCTAATTACATAGTAAACGAGAGAAACGGACAAATAGGCTAGTTTGAATCAAGTATCAATATGTCAGACGGATTGCTATTTGGCTTTGACTTTTAAAAATCCACAAGATATGTTTATATGTATGATAGAGAAATAAATCCAGCTTAACAGAGTAAATACTATGTTAAATTTTCATAATGATTTTTTTTTTTAAACAGTTTTTAATCACTAATTGCCCGTCAATATTGAATTTACTTTTGTCGTTTTATTTTCATAGTCACAAGCTGTGCGTATACATTTTATAAAAAAGAAATAAAAGCATTTTTAGTGACAGCATTAAATAGTTTGTATCCGGGGCGCATTTATCGGCTTTTATTAATAATATCAAGGTGTTGGATAGGCTAAAAAGTTTTCCGAGTTTTATCTACAACCAGTGCGTCCTACCTCCAAACCCCTTTCCCATCCGACTAGAAATAAGCCTGATGGGGGAACCTCACAGGGGATTGTTTCAGTAGAACTTTGGAGGTCTCCATAGTTTTTTGTTTTTATTCACTTGCTTGAAATATTTGTGGAAAAAGTTATGTATGGTTGTTTTTAACATGTAAAAACATATATTACAAAAACACGCTACTGCGCATCTCTTAATTTGCCCTTAACTTCAATTTCATCAAACGTCTATCCATTTTTTAAATCGTTATTTTGTCAAATTTGAAATGGTCTTTTCCATGTATATAAAGTTATCCTGTGAAATGTTAACAGTTGAGCATGAATAGCATTTAAGCTGACAGAATGATATTTGCTTGTGACTAGCCAATCTTTGCATTTTCTAGTTGCACCATATTATTTAACCTAAAATGGACACTTCGTTTCGGTTTTCCTTGCAAAATGAATTATTTCGGGCCGGAAATATATTCAAATTGCCTCTTTCTTCACCAATCTCCTTAAAAGAAAAACGGTTGATGTCATTAATTAATAAAACGCATTTCACAATTTTCTTATCTAATTTCGTTATCAGATAAACAATTACATTTCTTCTTACATAGATATTATCACATTGATTTCTTAACATTACTTGATTGTTGTACTAGTAGGTAAAAAATTTCACTTATACCAACAATTTAAAGTGCTGTTATTTAAAGTGATATTTTAATCTAATGATGTAAGCAACCAAGAAAGCAAATGGTAGCGAATTGCTTTTATACCTTCAAAATCTAGATATAAACATTGCATATATAAACTAAAAGCGAATAATATCCGTGAGTGATACACTTTTATAATTTTAATACTATTAATCGAATATTTATTTACATAAAGTGTACTATAGCGTAAAATAAAAAGTTAATCTATAAAATATATTTCGGGAACTTATAAGCTCTCTAAAGTTACTTTCCTTGATCATGATGTTTTCAGTTACTCCCGTTTGACTGACTACATTGACTTATATCTGTATTAATAACATACCACAAGGGTTGCATATTAAAAGACAAGACAATCTAGAATTAATTTTATTTCTTAATGATTAAAACTCTCATTTTATCTTTTCAGCGTATTTTATAACAGGCAAATGCATTGGCAACCGAACAAACACAACAGAAATGAAACTTTGTCAGAAAGTACAAAATGAACAATCACATTTTTCATGCAAGTACGTATATTTAGTTTATACACTAAGCAGTATTTAGACACACGTGATGGAGTGTACTGCTTGATCCGTGCTTTTAAACGCGCCCCGACGATAAGCTACTCAAGCCATCCGTCCATATAACTATTCGCAAACTACATGATGTGTTTGTACCCCTCTGTACGGTAGTTAACGAGTGTAGCAGTCTTAGAATACGCGATGACAGCGGTTATGTAATTAACACGACACATTATCCTTTTGAGTTTTTATATTTTTCTTAGTTTTATTTTTCTTTAAATTCCTCTGTAGAGTTACACATTATTCGTCTTCTCTCAACACGCTCTAGTAAGGGGGAAGGAGTCCCCCGAAAACATGTCTGCCTCCTCTCTTAGCCCCAACAAACGAGAGCGACTTCCGGTGTTTTCATTTATTTTGTATTAATTGAAACAATAAAAGCTATACAATATAACCATAACTATCATGTTGACTATATTTATATACTTATAAAACTATGGATCTTGCTTGTTATTTTGCTTGTATGTCACCGCGCACACTGGATGACGTTACACAATGCGAATGAAGTAAATGAAGGGTGATTGATAAAAATAGTAGAAGGGGGTGAATAACCTAATTAAAAGAGAGATAAATATAGGTCATTGTTCATGTTATATATATATATATATATATATATATATATATATATATATATATATATATATATATTATACGTACATAAAAGTAATCGATGGCTAACTTGGACAAGGATCGAACTTTCGATATCAATGTCTATAGTCTGGAGTTTTACTTCCAGGCCATGACGCCTTGCCCGGAATATATATATATATATATATATATATATACACTTGATGAACTTGATGAACATCAAAGAGATATAAAAATAACAATTCTTAAATGTATTATTCTCTCATACGTTACAACATGATAATTCATTGAAAAAACGCTAGACTCGTTAAATCCATTTTAAATAAATCTCGTCGAAGACTTCTTGAATCAGCAAATTCTAAAACAATTAAAAATGTAACGGCTTCTACATGTTATTTCCTTTAATAACCAATATAATACTAACCGAAAAAAAATTTAATTCAGATAAAACGATATTAAAAAATTCATTCACTTTCATAAACGCACCGTATATTTTGAATTTTAACGTCTACGTTTCGTTTAAAAAAAAAATTCTTTCCACATACTTTGAATTCTTACTTCTAT
Organism: Sepiola atlantica; assembly: GCA_963556195.1. Classification (NCBI taxonomy): domain Eukaryota; kingdom Metazoa; phylum Mollusca; class Cephalopoda; order Sepiida; family Sepiolidae; genus Sepiola; species Sepiola atlantica. The sequence goes on from OY744519.1 coordinate 138,443,093, forward strand.
GTCTTTCTTAAAATTAGTCATCTTGAGAAAGTTTTAGAATATATATATATATATTTTATATATATATATATATATATATATATATATATATATATATATATATATATATATATATATATGATAAAAAAATATGGTAATAATATTTCAACGTGATGAAAAATGCAAAAGAAAAAATCAAAATTATTTATATATTCATCAACGTTTCGTCTTTATTTTAAGACTTTCTCAAGATGATTGATTTGAAGAAATATCATACAAATACAATATTTGAAAATATGTGGTGCGTTTGTGACAAGAAAATGATGCTTTTTCAAACGAAACATAGTTATATATGTATATATGTGTGTATATAAATATATATATTTATGCGTATATCTTTAGTAAATGGTCAAAACATTAAAAGTAAAGGTTTGATGAATGTTCATTTTTAGCAACAGATCATATATAAATAAACAATAGGATTCTAAATTCCAATGGCTATTTCTTTATTCAATTTTTAAAATTCAAAAGATCCATACAAATTTACGATCCGTTTCGTGAATACACGAATAACCAGGAATATACTACCCTATGGATGTTTTACCTGGATTATTGTTATAAATGTAACATTCTAGAAGGAAATATTATTAAGACATAGATAGGATTTGCAGGTTGTAGTATATAAGATAGTTATAGAAACCACATATCCGCTTTCAAAATAAAAGCTAACATGAATTCTAAGGACAACCCAACATCACTAGCTAAAAGTGTCAGAAAATTGCAAAAAGATAACGTTCAATTCTAATTGAAATGGTCTATTTTAGGTAAAGCAAATTAATACACCAATGCTAAGGTTAAAAAATGTACCCTGTGTATTCTGGAATCTTATAATATAATAACATTTAAGAATAATTTAGTTAATGAAAAAATGGACATACTACAAAATTGTATGCACCGAGCTAGATACATACTGTCACATTATAGACCTGATTATAAAACCCAATAGAGTTAATGAACATTAGACTGAATATATATGGTGAGTGAACTGAGCGACACATATATAGATCACTAGGTTTATATATATTTAAAATAGTAAATATATTTGTTTTAAAAATATATTATAAGTAAGTTATATGTTCGTCTATGTATAGATTTATAGTTACCTAGTACGTAAAGAATGTATTATTTATAAAATTTAAATGAATTGACTAATTATTTTCAGCGATATTTGACAGTAAATTATATAGAAATGCTAACATGTTTTTATTATAAAGAATGTAATACTAATTAGCGTTGGAGTGATTAATCGGAATCGGGAATCGTAAATATCAGAACTTACTGGGGTATTGGAATCGGTATCGGAATCAGAGAAATTTAAGCCTTATTTCCAATTCCAAAAACGATTCTTTTTCATTTTTTCTTGACAATAAAAAATGAAACAAACAATGTATTTATTTATTAGAAGATTGTTTATTTACAAAATAGAGTAAGAGCCACGGGACTACAGGTTAGGAATGCCATTCCCAGATTTAGCTGTCTAATTTACTTTTTTATTGGCAAATTATGATAAACTAAGTAAATATTCTTGAGTTCACTTACGCATATTCCCTTATAAAACCTTTTGAAATGTTCACATTTCTTTTCACACCTATTTGCTAAGCGTCTATATGACACCTCTCGGAGAATTGTTTTATTTTGCTGGTGCCGTCTTGATCCTGGCAGTTGTTTTGTCACCGCGTATATATCCTCTGAAATAATTAATATTTTATTGTATTTTTTCGGCTTGAAATTCTTTAAACATAATGTTTAGTTCCCTTTGAAATTAATTAAATCAACTTTACATTTATGGAAAATTTGAAAGCGTAGGACTGCTAAACTATCTCTAAAATAGCTATTTTCTACTGAATTTAGGTAAAAATGGCACCGGTAAATGGCAAGTGGATAAATAGGGAAAATAGCACAAGTGAAAAATATAGATGAAAATCTCACTATAAATCTTGGATACAATACATAAAGAGAAAAAAATAAAAAGTTTGTCAAATTAAAAAAAAATTATATCTACATTTAAAAGTATACTCCCACTGCACCCCTCAAAAAATGAGATTCTACTTTTTAGACGATTACGTGTGAAGACATTGAAAGAGAAACAACTATTTTAAAATTTAGAGTGGGAGTTAGTTGCGCCTACAAATTTAACGTAAAATAATAGCACATTTCCGGGCCATTGTAACTTTGTAATGTGGTTTACTAAATTGTTTACCACTAACCCTAACCCTAAGTCTGACCGGCAAAGTCCTAAAACCACACATAATCGCTTTACTTTTTGTATTACTACCCGGACGTAGGGTTAATAATAGGTAGGAGGCGTGTTTTTTATTATTTTTTTACAATGATATATTTTATACTAAAGTTTGATCTGGAATATCAACATGGTCAAGATTTAAAACAACAAAATTGGTTACAGGTCCGTAAAACGCTCTCTGGTCTGAAAGGAGTGATCATTTTACGTTAAATTTATATGCGAAACTGATTTGTTGTTTTATTTATTTTCACCACTAAGTTTTTTAGGCTGTTTACATGTCATCGCCTAAAATGGAGAATCGCATTTGGAGTGGGGGTAATTAGCATAGGATACAGAGCTCTAATAATACCTTATTTTCTTTCACAAAAAAGTGATAATTGCGAATTGGCGAAAAAACAAAAGAAAACAAGCATCGATAATTTCATAAGAATGAAGGCAGTATTTAAAAAAAAGTTTAAAAATGAAATAAAAACATTTTTGTCAAGAAAAAACAATTACTGAAAAAACATTTATTGATAATTATTTTTTTAAATGAAATATAAAACGATTTTTTTTTATTTGTAAAAAAATATATTTATTTTTCGTTGGTGAACCTTTGTCTATGTTTGAATTATTTGGATGGGCTTATGTCCGGTGGAGTTTTATCTGGTCATAACTAAATGGGATTCTACTTTTTGTGAACACCCTAGAAAAAGAATTATTTAAGAATTTAGAGTGAAGGATCAGTTTCACACATAAATTCAATGTATAATGAGCCTCAATTTCAGATACGTTCTTGCGTTTTAGGGCAATAAATCAAAAACTTTCAATTTGCTCTGGGAGATAAATACTGTGTGTTTATTTTTTTAGTGTGAGTTCTACTTTTTTAAGCGATTACGCATGGTTTTACGACATTGCCACTCGGACTTAGGTTTAGTAGTAAAAATCTTTATTGAACATCTCTAAAGAGTTAGAATGGCACAGAAATGATGATCATTATACGTTAAATTTATATACGAAACTAATCTCACACTTTAAATTCTAAAATATTTTGTTCCGCCAAGTTTTTCAAGGTGTTTACACGTAATCACCTAAAAAGAAATAATTTGTTGTTGGTTTTTTTTTTTTTTAGGGAGGGGGGGGGGTGATTTAGCTGAGTGTATTTACAAATTTGCCACTATTATTATTAGTAGTATTACTATTATTATATATATCCGGTTTTTCTTTTGACGGTAAAACAAATCAATCTACTACATATCTGTTATATTGCCAGTAGAAATAACCTACCAAATCTTTATAGTTAGGATAAAAATACGAACGTTCTTTGATATAGAGAAAGAACAGAATAGTTAACCCCCCTCGACCCTTCTCAAGTTAAGAATCGTTTTCTAAATAGTAACATTATCATTTTGAAACTTATCCTTAACATGGGGTGGGGGGTTTATTTACTATTCTGTTCATACAACGTCTTCTTATTTTGCATATCAATTGTCAACTATTTCCAATTGTTTATGAAGAATTCAAATAGTATTTTCGTAACTAACGACGAAGTAATGCAAATCGGCTTTGTTTTAAAAGAGAAACAAATCTTTAGTCGTCTCACAATTTCAAGGAAAACATTTTAGAAAAAATATTTAGAAAGGTCTACTCGTGTAATATACGCTGAAGTCCTTAAGTGTATTTCTAACGTTTGCAAAATTATATGCGCATATTATGGGGGAGGGGGGGGGGCAGTAATTTGAATTTTTTAAAAGCAACAAATCTCTAATTAAATATTTAGAAATTTTAAAAGAATCGAAATAGGAATCGGTAATTGTATCGGAACAGAAATTTCGAACATGATCGGTAATTGTATCGGAATCGGGAAAAATTTGTAATCGGCCCATCACTAGTACTAATATGTTTGTAATTGCTATTATACATTATTTATAGCTAGGATTAAAATCAGTAAATATTCTTGGTCTATAGAATTAACTTATTACTGAGATTAGAGGTGTTTTGTTTGTTATTTATGTTTTTTCCGGGGGTCTCCGGCTTATTGGTAAATGCATAATCTAATTACTAATAACAATTTTTTTTTAATATTGAATTCTTTGGCTAAACCCGGCATTTCAAAGGTATTTGTATGTATATAATAATTGGACTAATTAATAACTCTAATTGTAGATTAATAACTCATTAATGGTAATAGTAGTACCAAATCTAAATAAGTTATATATAGATAGATTTAAAATTAATGTTCCAGTCTAAGTATTCGGGAAAAATGCAATATGAAACCATCTTAGGTCTTACTTTGTTAAGTGAATATTCTTAATGAATTTTTAAATAAGTTTTCTTTAATGTTAACTCCTCTAAATAAATCAGACACCTATGACATTTTTTTATTATTCCTTTTAAAAAATTCTTTAAATCTATTTTTTGTTTATATTTAATTATATATATAGTAAATTAGAGATTAGAGGCCTACATTTCCACATTTATTAAAGGTAGATAACTCTAAGACATAATCGGATGGATTACTGCCCTTTGAACTCGTTTTTCGTTTGGAGTTAAAATCTCCGATTTGGTCTCAATGTTTTGATGTACTTCTAAAGAGTTATTTCAATCTATCCGTTTTATCTTTGGATACATTTATTTATTTATTTTATTTATTTATTTATTTATTTTTTTTTTTTTTATTTGAATTAACTTCCAAATTACGCATTGTTTTCCGTATTATTACCTACATTTTACCTACTTATGTAAACATTTTTAATACATTTGATTAACTATTTAATATTCATGTTTAAATATTATTATTATTATTATTATTATTATTATTATTATTATTATTATTATTATTATTATTATTATTATTATGAAGCCCCTTTAAGAAATTAAAGTTGAGAACTGTTCGGAGATATTAAAAACAGACTGTCGTCATCATCATCATCATCATCATCATCATCATCATCATCATCATCTTTAAGCAAGGTTCCGATAACGTTCGTCGACCCCTCTAGACTGTCTGTTGTTTACTGCCAGCTGTATTCAGGCATGAATAGAGCTTAATTTCTCCTGTATCACATGATAATTTCTGATGACCGTAAAGATAGAACGAAAGCGAGCAGATTCTTGGTTGACTATGAACCGAGTACGCACCCTGTGATTGTCTGAAATTGACACTTCCTACACTGATGATAGCGTAAGCTTGAACCGACAGCGTATGTAGGTATAAAAAATTTAATATTTATTTTGTGTATATTTATATATATATATATATATATATATATATATATATATATATATATATATATATAGTATAAATTTTTATTTATACACACATTGATAGTTACATGTTTCGGTTGTACACTTCATAAAGAGTCAATCGAAACATGTATGCACATATATAACCATCAATGTTTTTATAAATAAAATATTATACTAAAAAAAAACAGCTCAATTTGTTATTGCGCACGTTTTATAAACGCTGGAATTTTAATAGATTAACATCTACAGAAACTAATATAATACATGTACTATATATATATATATATATATATATATATATATATATATATATATATATATATATATATATATATATATATATATATATATATATATATATATATATATATATATGCTTGTTTGTGTATGTACAAAATGGACCGTAAGGTTGTGTAGAACTTTTAAATTTTGATAAATGAATAAATAAATACTCACTTCAAATTAAGCCTGAAACGCCGGCGTATGTAGGTATAATTTAATATATATTTGTATATATATATATATATATATATATATATATATATAGAGAGAGAGAGAGAGAGAGAGAGAGAGAGAGGGGGGGAGGGAGGGAGGGAGAAGCATGCTCGAGGTTTCCCAAAAGTGTTGTAATTGTATACTTTGTTTTCATTTTTACCAACTCGACCGAAAGATACCGTAATGTTTCAAACTAACTCTGAAACTTCTATGCCATAAAATACGAATGAAATGAAAATTTTGTAAATTGTAAATGCATCATCCGCATTTAATTTTATAAGCACATTAGTTTCCTAAAATATATGACACTCATGATGATGACGATCAGGTAGAAGTCCTAAGTAATTCATAATTGTATCCTTAGTATCGCCCGCACTGAGGATTGAACCTCCAACCTCCAGAAGACTGTCACTTAGAACTGATTATTACTTAGTAATTTTGTTCGTTGCCCGTGAATTAAATAAAGAGTTTCGTTTGAAATTCCCTACAAATTCCCGAGTTGGACAAGACGCACCTGAAGAAGGTAGAGGATTACATCGATCGAAGCGTTATAAGAATAACACACAAGATGAGAACAATAGTCTGAATAATCCAAGTAATCCAAATTATCAATCTTCATCTTGAATAATTCGAAACATAATATTCACGGAGTAATGTTTGTATTTTCATTAATACAACTTTATAACTGCACCGAGACAAGCTGTTTGGTTGAACAATTGGTCTTTTAGCCGGTTTGAAGTAGTTTTAGTTAACGCTTTTTTGTGCTTGTCATTTTGATAGAAATCAAATAAGCAGATGAACCTGGATGATGGATGTCTTTTGTAGGTTATTATCTTCTATAGTTTCATTTTCCTACGTTTTTCTGTGTTGATACAAACTGTGGGTCATAATTCAGTGCATTTTCGGCGATAAATGTTTGTCCTGCTTCATATCGGCATCCTAAAACATTTGGGGCTTCTGTAAAAGATACCCGCCACTAATGGAAAAGTGAGTTTCTCAAAAGTATAACTCCATCTGTCATGTGCAGTGCGCGCACATTACCTTGGCCTACTTTCATTAGTCTTGTCTTGGCCTGCGTCAGCTTACGGTCGGAGTTATGTTTAGGTTATGGTTAGGTTAGGGTTAATTTGGGGGTTAGCATTTGTTTTATGGTTAGATTTGTGTTAATGTAAGAGTAAGGTTAGGGTTAGGTTTGGATTAGGGTTATGCTGTACATAATTCAAAATAAACGCCACAGTGAAACGCATCGCGGAATTGCGGGCAGCTATCTGTGTGGGTTTATGTATAGACAGAACTATAAGGGGAACGATCTTTTTTACTCAATGACATGAATGAATTCCATCTACTAGAGAAAGTAATAAAAATTATTTTTAATACTACAAACTGCATTTTTTTTATTATTTTGGATCGGGGTGGGGTATTTTGGGGAAGGCTCGAAATCATTCAGAACTTTCTGGACAACTCAATATTTTTACAATAATTCTTTTCGTTTTCTTTTTTTTCTTTCAGATTTACCGATGAAAATATCGATTGCATCGGAAAAACAGTCGAAAGTTGCGGTCCAGAAGCCGTTCGAATGACCAAATCACTATTAAAGACCATTTACGAAACACTCTGGGATATTTACGGAATTTACTGTCCCACCCCAACTATGAAGGTTCCACAGACTTCCACAGCCGATCTTCTAAATGGTATGCCAATGAATATTTTCAATCTTAATCGACGACAAGAACCGTAGTATTTTAGATGTGTCCATTCAATCCGCAGGTTTAGCCGTAAAAAAATTCATTTGATACTAAAGCGTTCTGAAATAGGCTGCTCTCAAAGAAACAACGAGATTATGTTGATACAGTTTACTAGCTTATTAAATCTCCCCGGAAAACCGAAAGCAGTGAGTACTTCTTGTTTTAAGTATCCCAACGAGGAGTGGAGAACACTCCATAGCAGCTTAGACACAAGCCGTGAGTAAAGGCGTTCGACTCCCACGAAATCCCAAAGACAGAGATAATTCCTTCTCGTGCTGCGCAACCACCATTTTATCGGTCAATCAAAAATATCACGACATCCGAGAGCCAAACAGAGAAATGACACCATCCTAGACACTTTTGGGTTTCAACCCTTGATAGATATACAGTTAATCACCTGTTGACCTGCTTAAGTTTCACCGGACTATAGAAATTTCTAATGACTTCTAATAGTGTGCCAGTTTGATTAGCAATTTATAGTAAAGATCGCAATAAAAAAAAACAGTACTTTTTCCTGACACTGCATTGCTTGAGTCCATGTGAACCAGAAGCAAGAATAACTGGTGTTATTTCTAAGATTGTTTTCTTCTATTCTAGTTGCTTTACCAAGGCTGTGACGTCTAGTGTAACTTACTATGTCATCAATAGCCAGAGGTGAGACAGATGAGTTCACACCTTACAAAATGAGTTGGGAGAACATTGCCTTATAGTCACTGCACGGTAGTTATTACTATCACTTCATGTTATCATATATATGTTTCTTTTGTTATATTTTGTTTTAAAGCTCTCTAAGACAAAATTATTGAAGTTATTGAATAAAAGATTTCCTTCAACAACAAAAACGTAATTTTGTGGAAAATCAGTTAGAATAACTTTACTTGTTGACGTATAAAATAATGAAACTCAAACTAATATTGCGTATTCGATGATAGCAGTAGAAGTAGTAGTTAGTTGTTGTTATAGTTGACGGCGACTGCTGTGCTGGAAAAGTAGTAAAAGTAGTTTTCGCTGTGGACATATTATTTACGTCCTTGTCATATTATTTACGTCCTTGCCAGGAGATTAGTCAGGGGTGATTTTGAGTAATCAGCGTACTAGGATAAGCGTACTCTGACCATTCAGAAAATACCTGATCAGCCCCATCGGCATTACTCGGTAGAGGCGCCTCAGGTTATTAGCAATAAACTAACCCCTTTTTAGTGAGAAGAAAAACTTTCTAGGATCACACTATAACTTCAACGAAACAAATGACTTGCTTCGTATAACTAAGAACGGCGTTTACAAATGTAAAGCAATACGAAGTTAATGGTTTAGTTAAATACGTAATAATTGTTATTATCGTTGAAATTAATGGACTTTTTTGGTTTGGCAATAGTATTACTTGGTTTTCTAAATATACGTTTCTTGACCGAGTATATTTTAATTGCATGTTTTTTTCCTTCTTTTCAAAAGGGATTTTTTTATCTGTGGTAAATTAGTTTGTCTAGTTGGTCTATTTTTAGAAAAAAAATTCAAAATTATTTTAGATTAAATGAGGTAAATAGATAAAGTAGGCTTACCATAAAAGAAAGCGGATTGATAATTCCAGGTGATAAATGACACCGAAGTTAACGACGACAGCTCACATCATACGATTAAAACAGAAACGTAATTAACTGTTGTATATGAAAAATTGTTACGTACTATTATTATATACCACTGTTGGATAAAATAATAAAAAGTTTAATAGTTATGTTAAACAACTGTAATTTTGTATAGATGGAAGAAATGCAAAAATTTGTTGTTGTTTTATAAAGTAGAATAGTGCCCATTAATTCTAGTATATTAAAATATATGAATTCATGTTTATATGAATTATTATATAAATAAATGAATTCATATTTTAGAACATGATGTAAATGATAAATATATGACGTCACGTCAAAGCTATACTTATTTTGTTAAATAATGTTTTAAGAAAATCTAAATAGCTCAGTTCCTAGAACATCTGACTGAAGATCTCAAGGTTTTGGTTTCGATTTTCAATCATAGAATCCGCTTTATTTGTTAAGAGTTTATCATTTAGTATAAATGCAATATTTTCCATTTTTAACAGAAGTTAACATATTTCTTTAATAAAAATAAATTGTGACTGGCGGACAGATAGACGCACAGAAAAATGTCCCTTATATTATGAGTGGACTAGACCCCCTTGGCCTAAACGGTTTGTCTAGTGTATATATATATATATATATATATATATATATATATATATATATATATTGTCAGGTTGTATATGAAAAGAAATCAATTAAAGTGCTCGATCATATAAGAGAGCTAATATAATTTATTTAGATACATTTATTTATATTATTTATTATTTAGATAGATTTAGTTATGTAATATACAGTATCTAAATAAATTATATATATATATATATATATATATATATATATATATATATATATATATATATATATATATATATATTGCGTGTATTTAGGCAGCATATTTTCATTTAGGCAAACATTATTAAATAACACGGAGTGGTTTTGTTTGATGCGACTTTTTTTTATTTTTTCAATTTTCCGAATTGTCCATCTAATGTTTCGGTCAAATTGATGTAAATATGATCCATGGGTTTCTTGTTCCATTCTTTTTTCTTTTTTGCAAGTACTTTCGATTTGAATCGTCAAATAATCTTCAGGCGGTATTAGTTTTAGTGTATTTATAAATTATGACTTTACTGTTTTTGAATTATAACGACAAGTAGTTTGTGACTTGAAAAAGCGTCTGTGAAGTTGAAATGTACATGAGAGCGTGATGGCATTCTACACATATGAGAGATTTAAAAGTTTGACTATTTAAACGGTTAAGAAATTGATGACGTTAAAGAAAGTGCATACAATTCAAACGCGTAACTACCTAATTGCTAAGAATTTGGTAATGTTAATTATTATGCTAGACACTTTAAAATGTTTCGACTAGTTTCATAATTGACATTATTAATTGTGGGATGTTTAGTTTTTATGTAGAGGGCTTCGAGTATTTTTAATTTTTTGATATTGGTATCGTGGTGTATTATTTTGGTATTGTTAACAAGGATGTTTCTATATTGGGAGGGGTGCAATTATGTTTTTTTAGGTGTTGGCATATAGAGCTAGTGTCGGAGAGATGTAGGGTGAGTCTTCGGGATAGTGTTGTGGAAGTGAAACCTATGTAAGAATTAGTTTTTTTATTGTTGTCGGAGATACATTCTCCCATAGGGCATTGGAACTGATATATTACATTGGTTCTTCCTAATGTATTTTGGGTTTGAGAAGTGTTATTTTTAACAACATGGTTTGATGTTTTCATTTTTTTATAATAAATGATAAATCGTATTTTATCATCAAAATTGATGAGGGATATATAGCGATGTATTATATTTTTAAGAGCTTTTTCATCCAGTTTAAAGTTTGGATGCATTTGGTTACAATAGAATAGATTTATGTAGTGGGAATTATTTAGCTTATTATTAGTAGGATTATCTAAATTTCTAATCATTAATTTTATTTGTTCATCAACCATATAATTGGGAAATTGATTATTAATTATGACTTGCTTTATGTTTTTTAATTCATTAAAAAATATTTTTTTGGATGAGGGGATTAATTTTGCACGGTTTAATAGATTTTTGACCATAGCAATTTTATATCTATTGACTGGCATTATATCTATTGACTAATATTGGCATTCACTTTTAAAACTAAAAATACAGGTGTTAATAGATGTAGGTTTTTTATAGGGAGAGGTGATGAATGCATCACTGTTGGAGTCAATGAGAACATCTAAAACGGAATTTTATTGTTAACATTAAGCTAATGAGTGAATTTAAGAACTGAATTATTTTGAAAAGTATCTTGTAGTTTTTTTATTTGATCTATACTATTTACTAAAATAAGAATATCATCAACGTAGCGGGCATAAATGGAAGGTTTAGTGATTATATTAAATATTTTATTTTCGAGGTCGGCCATGTAAAAATTACTAAAGGTCGGTCCAAGGAGAGATCCCATAGATCAAGAAACCCATGGATCATATTTACATCAATTTGACCGAAACATTAGATGGACAATTCGGAAAATTGAAAAAATAAAAAAAGTCGCATCAAACAAAACCACTCCGTGTTATTTAATAATGTTTGCATATATATATATATATATATATATATATATATATATATATATATATATATATATATATATATATATATATATATATATATGAATTATCAGTTTATATATATATGTATATATATATGGAATAATGAAAAAGGTAAAGCTACATACTTTACAGGTTTATTATCAGGTGTTTAAACAAGGAATATAATTAAATAATTTTAATCCATGGATTTTCAAAAGATTACTCCTCAGAAGGGAAAAACCAAAATGTTACTAATCATTGGTAGGTATTAATTTGAAAATTAGCAACAAAGTTTTAGAGAAATGATTGAAGCAAAAATAGTCCCAAGCAAAAACCTTACTAATGAGAAGAAAGTCAAATGTATCCATGTAATTGTGTAAAAAATCCAATTGGAATATGCTAATAATGTATATATGTATATATGTATATATATATATATATATCAAGGTTTCGGTTTCGATTTCAGGTCATGGCATCCGCTATATTTGTTGGGAATTTTTAGTATCGATGCAATATTTTCCATTTCTAAAAAAAGTAAAGATATTTCTGTAAAAGATTGTGAGGGCGGACAGACAAACAAACACACACGGAAAATGCCCCTTATATTATGAGTGGATGTCGTAATCCAACATCATTTGTAAAGTGTATTTGAAAACTGTAAATATTTTTAAATCTAAGTGATGGAATTTCTTTTCTCTATTTTTAGATTTTTCTTCAAGCCAGGCAACAGATGTTACAACCGAAAATGGTAAGCGCTTTTTATCTGAGACTCTTTTTTGTCCTAATTTATTGTTGCTAAAAAAGGGGCGGTTATTATTACTGCACGCTTACATCAGAATTATTTTTAAATAACGACATATTTCAATAATTACCAACAAAACAACAGAAGCCGCATCAACATATTACATCTTTTAATGATCTATGACATGAACTATCTGCTGTCTATAGCTTTTATTTCTCTTTTCAGATATTCTTTCAGACAAAACAACAGATTTTACAACAGAAAATGGTAAGCGCTTTTATCTGACACTCTTGTTTAACCATTCTATTGTCGTTTTTAAAAGAGGGAGGTTCATTATTAGCTAGCAATACGCGTATCCTGGATTAAATCTTTCGGACGTTTATTCCTTTGTCCTTTACTTTTTTCAAGTGGAAAGTAGGGCAGATGCGATGGATACTTGTAGAGTGTGGAAAATGGTTTATGCGTAATTCTCAGAGGGGAGAGAAAAGCTTGTACGTTAGATATTTTCGAACGAAAATCAGTATTCGATCCACTTAAATACACTAAGTGTTATGTGTTTCGCGTGTTCATTGTTGTAACTAAGCATTTGGGGTGTACACAGTGTGGTTATGTGTAAAAGTGAAACCTGGTCAGTTAAGGATATGTGTTGCATGGAGAGAAATGATATGAGAATGATACGATAGATGTATAATGTGAGTCTAAATGATAGGATTTAGATCTGATGACCTCAGAGGAAGATGAAATCTGAACAGTATAGGAAGATTCTTTTAAGGATCTATGACATGAACTACCTTCTGTCTATATCTTTAATCGTAGCGGATCAGACTGAACAACGTATGGTCTTGTTTTCGATTTCAGCTCTCATCATCCGATTTACTTTTATCTGTTTCTTTTTTTTTGTAAATTCATTACTTAATATTAATATATTGTTTTATTCTTAGCAACACCGGGTAAAGATAGACAGATGAATATAATGTATTCATGTTCTGTAAATGTCTTCATCCCCACAATTGTTACTGAGAATGACGACATATTGTAATAATATACATGACGCGTATTGTTAAATTAAAGTGTGAAAATTTATTCTTGCATTTTTTTTTCATGACGAGTTTTACACCCGGAAGCTTTGTATAATACTAGCTGTCTATACCCTGCTCTCTCGGTGTGCAGTTAAATCATTTGAGTTTTTAATTTTTCTTTGTTTGAACATATTTTAAACTTATACAGAAAAAGAAACACACTTTAAGTTGTAAGATAGACAACTCTTATTATATATTCTTCAATTACAAAATAAGAGTTATTCTCCTTCCTGATTATTAACAGATGTTTAATATTATCAGTTGTTCTGGACCGGACTAAGTAATTTCTTAAATAATTTCGACGAACAATAACTAATGAAAAATGGCTAGTCAGAAACAAAGTTAGACTTTCAAATTCAACAAGATAACTGTATATGTTAGAAAGGTGTATTTGAAAAAAATCAAGTAACGGGAACTGTTTTTTTTTTATTTCTATTTTCAGGGTTTTCTTTAGACGAGACATTAGATTTTACGACCAAAAATGGTAAGCGCTTTTTATCTGAAACTTTTTTTTACCCCCTCACCGCATTTGTTGTTTTTAAACCCCAGAAGTGGTTATTATTAATAAGGTTTGCGGTGTGAGAACTTGCTTCATCTTTCTGTAACCGGAACTTTACAATAAGCGACGTGTACAGGGTTTGCATCTCATTCTTGCGCACAGTGTTTCGGACTGAACTGACATTATCAATCAGCTCAGTTATACACTTCTTGGCTCGTCTTGAATGTCTTGAACGAATCTCATTGGCTGCAATGAGGTTCTCCACTGTTCCATAGTGATGGTTCACTCAGTCTTGAATACTCCTCTTGGGGACGCGGGGCTTTTTCACATTTAAACTGATGTACGAATGTGTCTTACACTTTCTTGAATAGGCCTGTCCTGTAGTAATGTTTGACGCACTATATTCGTTGATAGAGCTCCCATTGCGATCTAGTTGTATTTGCAGATATTGCTTTCGTGGCCTGTTTTGTGGGAGGGCTCACCCTGTAAAAGTGTATTTGAAACTGGAATATATTATAATATAAATGAAGGGCTCTTTTTTCTATTTTCAGATCTTCTTTCAAACCAAACAACAGATGGTACGACCGAAAATGGTAAGCGCTTTTTTATCTGGCACTTTTTCTGCACCACCACCATGGGTGAAATGGGCGGACTTTGATTTTTTAAGAGGACAGCTCGACAAGAATGTTGGATTTGAAAATGACCATGTCATTGTCAGCTGGAAGTTGCCACGTGGTATTTTTTATTTCAATTAATAAGCGAATAGTACTAAAGAATAATGTGTAAGTCACATAGAGGTGAGAAAATACACATATACAAGGTGTTGACGTGTAATCGTACAAAAGACAAACTCATTTTTATTTTCTCTTGACAGTGTGGGGCTAAAAGGTAAAATTTACTTATTTTGAATTGGAAAACTCATAGTCTTGAATTGTTTGGGCGGGTGTCAATGGTTGTAGTGAGGTTCTCCACTGTCCCATAGTTCTCAGAGTGGTCCACGAAGGCGGCTTTTTCACATTTGAACTGCAGCTCATTCTTGCGCACAGTGTTTCGGGCTGAACTGACTCTCGCATTATCAATCGGCTCAGGTGTACACTTCTTGGGACGTTTTGAATGACTTGAACGATTCTCATTGGCTGCAGTGAGGTTCTCCACAGTTACATAGTTCTCAAAGTGATCTACACAGTTGTAAATGCTCCTCTTAAAGAGGGATTTTTCACATTTGAACTGATTAACGAAAGTGTCCCGCACTTTCTTGAGCGCGCCTGTCTTGTAGTAATGTTTGACGCATTACATTCCTATTGATATCTACTTATGTTCACAAGTATTGCTTTCGAGATGTCCTGCAAAATAAGTGCGATTGATGAATTAATGAAGGATATGTGACAAAAAGTGGCGGCTTTTGTCGGGTTAGGATTCACCCTGTAAAGGTGTATTTGAAAACTGCACGATATATTATAATAAAAGTAAATGACTCTTTTTTTCTCTTTTCAGATATTCTTTCAGACAAAACAACAGATTTTACAACCGAAAATGGTAAGCGCTTTTTATCTGAGACTCTTTTTTGTCCTAATTTATTGTTGCTAAAAAAGGGGCGGTTATTATTACTGCACGCTTACATCAGAATTATTTTTAAATAACGACATATTTCAATAATTACCAACAAAACAAGAGAAGCCGCATCAACATATTACATCTTTTAAGGATCTATGACATGAACTACCTGCTGTCTATAGCTTTTATTTCTCTTTTCAGATATTCTTTCAGACAAAACAACAGATTTTACAACAGAAAATGGTAAGCGCTTTTATCCATTCTATTGTCGTTTTTAAAAGAGGGAGGTTCATTATTAGCTAGCAATACCCGTATCCTGGATTAAATCTTTCGGACGTTTATTCCTTTGTCCTTTACTTTTTTCAAGTGGAAAGTAGGGCAGATGCGATGGATACTTGTAGAGTGTGGAAAATGGTTTATGCGTAATTCTCAGAGAGGAGAGAAAAGTTTGTACGTTAGATATTTTCGAACGAAAATCAGTATTCATATCTACTTAAATACACTAAGTGTTATGTGTTTCGCGTGTTCATTGTTGTAACTAAGCATTTGGGGTGTACACGGTGTGGTTATGTGTAAAAATGAAACCTGGTCAGTTAAGGATATGTGTTGCATGGAGAGAAATGATATGAGAATGATACGATAGATGTATAATGTGAGTCTAAATGATAGGATTTAGATCTGATGACCTCAGAGGAAGATGAAATCTGAACAGTATAGGAAGATGTGTGAAGAGCAGGATACGTCGTTGTTATAGTCACATTGAAAGAATAGATGGGAGTTCTATGGTTAGTATATGTAGAACAGTTCAGCTAACAGGGTCAGTTGGTAAAGGGTGGCCAATGAAAACATGGAAGAAAGCGATAAGGATAGATTTCATGGAAAGATGGATAAAGACCTGGTCAGAGATAGGTTAGTTTGAAAGTCAATTTCTAAAAGCCGTCAAACACATGCCAGCATGTAAAACCGATGTTGTTGTTTATCGTCCGCTTGTTGTGCTGGTCAGAATTCGGTGCTTGGTTCTGACACCGATCGCAGTGTCAATTGTTTGGTCAGTGCTGCAACAGAAGCATTCTCCCTCCAAACAAAATTACGATTCCAGTTTTAAAAAGTTAACAAAGTTTATTTTTTTGAGAGATGTTGCAATGATACTCCTTTTCTTCTATTGAACAACAGGCCTTCAAATCAAGGCAAAAATATCTTCCAACCGAACACAATTGATTGCCTTAGGACTAAAAGGCACATCTATCTGTGAGACACACAGAAAACAAACTGACCTCCTCTGCCTCTCTGCTGGAATATATATAAATCTTGGTGTCCTTTCTAGTAGACCAGCCAGCGATCCACTTAAAGATTATCAGCTACCAATTTATGAACATAAAAAACTACTACTTATCTGGATGGGCATTACTTTTTCTAGTATTTTAATTATTTTATCTCTCAGCGTTAAACCCCGTTTAAAGAGGTACTAACTTTTCCAAGTAGAGAAATTAGATTCTGGATGGTCAAACTCCAAAGTCAGACATTTGAGAATTTTAATATTGTTAATTAATGAATTTTGTATAAACTATGTGTATTTTTGAACGCTAATATTCTGTTCGTTTATTGTTGACTGGTGATATTGTCTTCTGGTCATTTGGTAATATTGTTATTGTTATTTGTTTTTATTTGCTATAATGGTCTACAATGGAAGACATATCCAATCTGTTGTTCAGGTTGCTCAGAAAATAGTTGGATCATTCTACCGCTCGAGAAAGTACCTGACTCCTGATGCAATCCTCTATCTGTACAAGAATCAGATACGTTCTTAGATGGAGCACTGCTGTTACCTCTAGGGGCTTGCCTCTCACGTCACTCTTTCTTGTTTTGACAGAGTTCAAAATTGACTTCGCTATCCAGTTCTTCTGTTCTCTACAGCCCTTTTCTCACAGAAATCACGTTGCTAGTCTTTCTCTACTCTATCGATATTTCCACAGTAGGTGCTCGACTGAGCTTCAATCTCTGGCTTTCTGGCTCCTCCTTGTAAAACTTTCACATCACGAACTCATCTTATTACCACAACTACAAAAACTTAACTTTCTTCCTCCGTGATCCCAAGACCAAACGGAATTTCTATGAACAGACTTTTTTTCCAATAAATTCCCATTTATTGAACAGGTTGCATGGGATTTCTTTCCTGTGGGCTACAACATGGTCACTTTTAAATCCAATGTCAATAAACACTTGCTATAAACCGTTCTCATAAGTCATCAAATTGTATTCATTCCATTAATTATTTTCAATCCTCTCATAATATTCATCATCATTAATTGAATGACAATCAATCCATCTCATTAACCCTTATTCTCGAGTGGTTTTGGCCTTGATAATTGGTGAATAAAAACTGTTTCTTTCTTAACGTTAATCTTGTGTTACCCTGTTGCTGGCTGGTTATTGTCTTGATAATATTACTATTGTTAATTAATTAAATTGGTATAACCACGTGTATCTTCCTAACGCTAATAGTGTTCTATCTTGTTATTGACTGGTGATATTGTCTTCTGAACATTTGGTAATATTGTTATTATCATTCGTTTGTATTTTCTATAACAACATCGACCCTCATAAATATTTTTTTTTATTTCTGTTTTCAGGTTCTTCAAGAATGTCCTCGTCGGTGTTGAATTTATTTCCGTCGATTCTATTTTTCTGGTTCAAACTTCACTAAGACTAGAACGTTAGGATCCGGTTGCTGACATTAACTGATTATTAAACAAGTTTATATTTCATACTAATGTTATTGTTTTTTGTTTGTTTTTTTGTAGCAAGATAAAGTGTGTGTAAAAATAGGAATAGAACGGTAAATTACTACGTAAGTTTAGAACTAAGTAGAGTGGAGTTTTTCCAGTTAGTAGTCAAGTAGGAGCTACGTGTCACGGCAGTGACGTTATGGGCACAGGAAGCGGCGCCGCTGACGTGGTGAATGCGTAGAGAGGGTCTCTCTTTGGATTGAATCAGCAGAGTAACAGAGCAATGGGTTTAGAAAGCTACGGTCCTCCCCCATGAGGTATAGGGTTGGTGTTTTATGCGTATACATGTATGCTATGAAAAAAGAATAAAACCCGAAAGAGATTTTTTAAACCCAATCTCATTTGTCGATATTTTTTATTACTAACGTTTAATGAAAGCTGTTATTGGCAAGAAGTAGAGGTGCTTCTGCGTGGTTATACTTACATTGAATATGGATGTCATAAAAAAATAGAACTTTTATTATGTACTTACTTGTGAGATGAAATAAAAACCGTTCACAAACATTGACGTAAATTCATCTAGTAGTTATATTTAGAAAAATAAATTCAAGTTTTAGCCGTATGAGGAATATCGCCGCCATTATCGTGATATTCAAGGAAGATTACTTCTTTTTTTCGCGTTTGACCCCATTTCAAATTCATCTCTCTCGCAAAAGTTTGAATTATCTCCCTTGACTTTCACAATTATGCCGATAATGGCGGATATATTCCTCGTACAGCTATTTTATAAAAACAAAACTACTGGGTGAATTTACGTAAATTTTGGTGAACAGTTTTATTTTCCCTAACAAGTAAGTACAACATAAAGGTCTCTTGTTATTTGCATGACATACATATTGAATCTATGTGTAACCATGGAGAAGCACCGAAGTAGACAATGACAGAGAAAAGAAAAAATGGAAACTTTGGCTGCCACCTCACTATTGCGACTACAGAAATTCGACCAGCTGATTCTGCCAACGAAGTGGACACACCGTGGGGATCGAAGAACACCCCAGCTACGCTACATTTGATTCCTTTTATTGATTGACGTCACAGTAAAGACAACCGGACTGTTATCATAAAAAGTAATAATAATGATACTTAGCGGGAACAGATACTACGTAACGAGAAACACGAGTGTCATCTCTGAATTAATGGAGCTATCAGACAATATCTCGTGTGTCTGTGTGTGTTTCTCGCCTATATGTAACTTTCATGAATACATATTGAATTATTTTTATTTACTATTAGCAGGGAGGCCGACATTGCTCAGAATTTAATGAGGAATACTATGCGATTGTTAGCTATAATCATAACACCATATTAATTTCTGTTTTACTACCTCCCGTTTCGTCCCCTAATATAGTCGGGCGAAGGTGCCATTTTGTAAAACTCTCGGGACTACTTCCATTGTCTTCTCCGGACAACTTTATGCATATCATTTAAATTTCATCCAAATAGGATATATTTAAAGTTGTAAGAGAAGTTCTGCTCCCATATCTCTCTTATGGGGCACTTAGAGATTCGGTTCCACTTCCATTGTCTTCCCCGAAAATCTTTATGCATATGATTCAAATTTCATCCAGATAGGATATATTTAAGTGCTTTGCGTTTCTTTCTTGCCTATACGTAATTTTAATGAAATTATTTTTCTTTACTATTCATCGAATATTTATTACAAATCAGCAATAAAATATGAAAACTAAAACGAATTTTTTAACATCCTATTTAATTTAAAAAAAATATAAACAGAACTATATTTTTAATTATGTTTCTCGAAGCTCTCCACTCGGCCATATGTCTCCACCCATGAAACGTCGGATAAATACAGTTAGTCATTAGATAACATGATGAAATTAAAACAAATCTTCTTGAATTAATTGTAGAATTTCGACAGGCTCCACTCGTCATAATTAGTTTATATAAACAAATAAAATACGGAATTCGAACAATTTTATTACTTGAGAAATAGTAGCTGCTCCTATCTGGCGTAGCCTGAGATCCATTAATTTTTTTATTATTATTTTTTTTTTTTTTTTTACATTTTTTTACAATAATAAGGTGTAAGTGACGAAGAGATGGGGAAAATAGCTCACAATCTAAGGACGATACCTCATATTCTTACCTTTACTTTAAAATAGGTATTATCTCTCTTGCATGTTACACTTTTTAACTCATTATTTAAAAGTAGTGTACACCCTAATCAAAAAACGACGAAATAATAATTAGTCTTCGCCAGTGCTCGCACTAATATTCATAGAATTAGTTCAATAATTTAATTTTAATCTATAAATTATTATTATAATTTCTGATGGCCTAAAGAAAAAACAACAACCGTTAACTTTTTTTTATTTTGAGTGGAAGAGTCATTCCAAATCCATTTCAGGCGACGGTAGTTGTTTGACTTGTTATTTGCTTTCTCGCTTCCCCTCACCACTTGAAATGGTTTTGTTGGGGCCTAGAAAAAGGCACGTTGTTTTACTTACTAACTTTTGTGTGACAAAACGGATTTACATTTATTTGCATACAAATAAATACACATTGATCTTTATTATAGAATGGAGGATGTTGTAATAATCTTCTTTGCTGGAATGGTTATATTCGGAAAGGAACTGAAGCGGATTACACTTTTTGGGGCGTAACAAACATGCTGTAAAGATAAAAATGAAGAAATCGCTAGTCATGATCAAATATTGTTGTACTAGATATATAGCTATTTAGGTTTGATATAGAAAACTCGACAGGATAACTGTATATATTAGATTTTAATTCAATGTACTACTCTTTATTTATAAGAATTCGTTTGAAAAAAACTCCGCGAATTTTCAAGTATCCTCCCGGTGAATTAAAATTCGTTTTACTCCTTGCTGATTGGCTGGACCTAAAAAAAAAAAGAAGAAAAAAAATGAAATATATGCAGCTTCCGGTACAATAAATTTACAAAATATTTACGAAAACGAAAGAAAATTCTGGACAAATTAGGATGCAGGCTCGAAATACTCGTTTCTTCTTATTTTGTTCTTTAGTCCTCACATTCCATAGACGAGGTTTCTGACAAAGAGGGGAGAATTGCTGTTTTCTGGGTTCGTTATTCCTTTGATTCGGTGGTATGTGGAAATTTTCAATCCTTTCATAATATTCATCATCATCCAACTGTTAATTAAGCCATCTCATTAACTCTTACCCTCAAGTGTTTTTTGCCTTGATAAGTGGTGACTTATTACTAAAAATATTTTAAGAGTTCCTTTTAAAATCAGTTTATATGGTTCTTGAAAAGCTGGTAGCGAATACTGGCGCCGATATTGAATTCTAAATGAAACCCCATGCTGTACATTTACGCAATGGATGTTATTTTTATATTTTTTAACACCGGAGCGCGCGCGCACACACACAAATATATATATATATATATATATATATATATATATATATATATATATATATATATATATATATATATTATAGGAAGTGAATAGCAAAAACATTAATTACAAATAACTATGACTCACTGTCGTATATTATTGCTAACCTGGGAAGATAGTATAATGATAAACGAACATATACTACACTGCTTACTCCAAAGAAGGTGGTAATGCTTAGGAGGAAGATCCCATGACAACAGAACAGATACTACATTACCCAACATCACCCACCCCAAAACGGGGGAGGTGATACCTGATAACAGAACATATTCTATCCTCCAAAGAAGGAGATGGTAATCTTTGCGAAGATACTATCATAATCACAGAACTACTAAACTTCCCATCCCAAAGGGGGAGGTTATGCCTGAGAGGAACCGACCCAAAAGAGGGGCTAATGTCTGAAAGGATGGTATCATGACGAAGAACATATATTACACTCACTCACAAAGGAGGATGTAATGCATGAGAGGGTGGTCTCATAACAACAGAACAGATACTACACTATCTCCATTAAAATATAGTACAACAATAGATTCGCAATTAAATCAGTTGTTATATTCATTAAAATAATACTTAGAGGGAACAGATACTACACTTTGAATTATTTAATATTCCATATTATAAAAATAAATTATAACATAAAAAAATTGGGCACTAGGCCATCAAAAGTGTGTGGAAGATGGGGGTGGTTGGTTATCTTTGGTCTACAATAACAAAATTGACTATCCTATTCTTGGTTAGAATCATTGCAATCACTACCATACCATATTTACTCGATGCGCCATCCTACTTAAAAATATCCCCAGTATTTTAGAACATTAACATTTTATTGATAAATATAACTTTTTTTCAAATTCATTGACAGTGGGGAGTGGAACAACAAAAAGCAAAGACAGTTAATAAGATCCTATCAACTCTTTCTAAATAATAAGCCGTCCAGTGTGTTTCGGTGTGGTCAGAACTGGAAACAAGCAGGCCAATCTTTAAATGGGTGTGGGGTCTAAGTGGTAGAAAAAGAAATCGGGATGAAATTTGGGAAGTGGGTGGTGTCCTTCCAAGAAAAATACAATTTTGAGAGGCCGATGACAAAAGAATAAGAGTCGGGAATGCGCATCTTGGAATAAAGACGGGGATGGGACTAATTCACTCGACTAGCTAAGAGGCTAACTTACACGAGGGCTGGAATCCAAAAGAACCATGTACTCATACTTGACTCCTTTTCGTACATACAAGCTCGCAACTTGTATCCGCCTATTTTCGAATTCCGAGAAATGTACTCTTTTTCTATCACATCTGATATTGACCATAAGCTGGTGCTTGAAGAACGCAATGAGCTCATGATCAAGAAAAAGTTCAACCCCTCGAGTTCTTATTAAACGTTACGTCAACATCACCATTCGCGTAATCGTCAGTCTCACGAGAAACATTATTCGTCTCTGTTTGTCCCACGGCGGTCCGATGCTGTCGATTACATAAGAGGCGGTTAGAGGGTGCAAACGAGTCTCGGGATCATACTTCCAGTAACGTTGACAAACTTTCAGTAACGCTTGAGTTAGCAGTATCTGAAGAAAGTGTGATCGGGCGTTTATTTTGCAGCGAGGACACTCAGATGAATCCTCCGTTCCTGAAGGTGCTAGTATAACATTGAGAGGTTACGCGTTCAGAGCCAATCGCCATGTGGTAGAGAACTAAGTTGTTGAGATAACTCGTACCTGGTGCCCAACTCCATTCGGGGCGGATCTCCTCCTCAAACGCCCCAAACCGATCTACGAACGGATCCAAAGCTGTACTCTTCACTAATCTCTATTGGAGTTCCCTTCTAGAAGACCGTTAAAGGTTACTGAACCGAGGAAATTGTTTACCATTCGACCTACGACGGCCATCGACCTAGGGGGTTTATAACGGGGTCGAAAAAGGCGCTCTCAACAGCGGGGGTCCACGCAGATCTCTCTGTCAAAGTTGGAATTAGGAAAGCCAGTCTCTCAGCATATTTTTCTTCTTCTTTATCGTATTCTGTACGTTTCTATTCTAGTACTGGCAGTCGCCGAGTGCAAAGCGTTAGTTTGCTTTCAAAGTAGAAACAACGCAGACACAGATATAGACAGTGTACGCAAGACTTGTTGAACACGGGTGTGTGTGTCGTTGCGATCCCGTCGTTAGGAGTTCTACTTCTGAGCTAAGCCTCCTATCTCTCAAGTTCAGCTAAGACTCTATGGTCTCTCGTCGATCTGCCCGTCGTGATCATTCACTGTCGTCCACTCGGACTCATCTCCCGTTGTGCTTCTGAACCTATCTCTCATCGTTCTCATCGAACAACTCTGATCAACAGTTAGTGTCCCACAAATATATTTACTTTCAACCGGAAACCTGATACATCTGATTGCCTCTTAGCTTGCTCCCGGAACCGACCGCATCCGCCTGTTCCTCAGATCACTCTCAGCTTACTTCAACCGGAACTGCATACTTCCTTCCGAATTCTCTATCTCGACCCTCCCCCGGTTATTAATAGCTAACTGTCAATGGCGTCGCTTCGTATGTGTAGCACAATAGACCCATTGATTTTATATCGGTATTTACTTCCTAACTAATCTCCCCCGGCTGTGCCTGTTGTGGAATGGGGAGTACTCTCTATTGACACATCGGTTCCTTAGCTGGCAAAGTAGCAACTCTAACGGAAGAATTTAGAGCAGGTGAGACAGCGGACAACCCTGGCGCACCGATGATGAGATAGCGAAAAACTTCGAACACTTTCCGTTTAACTGCACCACTACCGTTGACGAACGATACAGAATGGAGAATCATTTGCCGAAGTCCGGTTTAAAACCTGCGGTCTCTAAAGCAAATGACAAAAAGCGTTAGTCTACCACATGGAAAGCTTTGGGATGATCAAAGTTGATCAGTGTGTCCTCCGTGTCATCTTCGTACGAATCAGATGCAAGTTGTTATGAATTGATCTCCTCTTTCCAGCGTAGTTCTGATAGGGTTAAACCAACTCTCCGATAACAATCTGAAACCGATTCGATAGGATCTTTGCTCAAGTCTTTAACTCTGGGTTTAGCAGGGGTATTGGCTTGTAATCATCTAGTTCCCTCCACCATGCCTGTCTCATTTCTTCAGCAATACTTTGATCTTATACAAAAAAGCCGAGGAGCAATTAAAAACGTGTTTCAAATGATATCCAAGCGGCAACGGTTAGATGAAAAATAATCAACTTTGATATACTACACTACCCCCCCCCCCCCAATGATGGGTAATTCGCTAAGAGGGTGTTATCATTACGAACGCAAATATACTACACTAACCCTAAAGAGGGGGTTATGCCAGAACAGATACTACGCTAATCCCCCCCCCAAAAAAAAAAAAAATAGTGAGATTAATATAATGGATTTTATTTTCGAATACACATTACAGTGAACATAGTGTGAATGAGTAATCTCCCATACTATTTCAGATTATACTACACTACTCTCTCCATGCTATTTCTTACTAAGTACAATAATGCAATAGTCTTTAATAGTATAGTTTTGACTCCAGACAGACAGATATATAATCTGTATATGGAAAATTAGTTCGTGTAACAGCGGATAAGCAACGCAACAGATTTACATCTACACCTTCTCTGCTCCACACGTACATACGACTTCCACTTTTCCACCACCTTCTTATATCTGGTTCCCTATTTGGATTACCTTCACTGTTACGTTTCACTGTATAAAATCATGAGTTCTGCTTAATAAAGCTTTTTTACACCAAATGAATATGGTCGAATAAATAGGTAATCCCTGTGAGGATGGTATTATGACAATAGAATTTACACAACATTAGTCCACTCCCCCAAAATATAACGATTAAAATATTGGATGTTATTTTCGTATACACATTAAAGTGAGCATAGTATGGGGAATGAGTAATCCCCCCATACTATTTCTGACTATACGACACAATCCCCCTCCTCTATACGATTCCATACTCAGTACAATAGTCTTAAATAGTAAAGTTTCGGCTTCAAACAGACAGATGCATAATTTCCATTATTAATAGATTATTATTATCTAATTGTTGACTACATATTTTATACTCATCATTAGAAACTCTACTCCTTATAAACAATTGTAATGTTGAATGTTATATAAAAAATACTTACCTTTCTTGCCAAATGTAATTCTGTGTTCCTTTTTATGATAGTTTCATCCATACGACCACAGCAGGCAACATCAGGTTCAGGAATCCAAAACGTGTGGACGTACCCGCTGAAAGATTTTTTTTAAATATATAGAGTTATTTTTTATTAGCATTGTTTTTCTTCGCATTGGTTTCGGCAGGTGCAACCTACCGTCTTCTTCGAGTTGATGTTTTCCCGTATTCAATGTTGTTTATTATTTGCGTATTGTGTCGGCTGATGGTTAAATCTCATGAAGAGCTGCTGATTTTAACGTTTAAAATTCATGAACCATATTTATGTTTTCACTTACCGGGGCGTGTATAAACCATTATCGATCCGTGTCGTCGTTGTGATCACAGGTTCTGGATGGTCTGTTGACAAAATCACTCGGACGCCGATGTTAATTTATAACAAGGTTTATTAATCAGGTGAAAAGTGATGCAAAAGAAATCAGAGAGAAAAACCGTTGTTCTAAAGAGACGTATTACTCGCGTGCGCGCGCGGGAGAAAGAGAAGAAAAAAACAAATCAAACAGATAGATCGCTTGTCTCGTTACCTAGCTACATTGTGCGCCATCCCTTGGACACGTCTCCTCTGCTTAAAATGTCACCAGGAAAAAGGGGAATTTCTCAGAAATCACGTGATTTCGCTGACTTCCGTTTTACTGGGGTCACCTCTGACCCCTAGGTGTAACTCAAAATTGTCCATTCAAATAACGGCTTTCGCTTTGTAACACCGTCTCTCATAAAATGTCATAAGCAATCGGGTGGAGCATGACATAAGCAATCACTTGAAGCACAACATAAGCAATCACGCGTTGCGTGGTATAATCAATCGGGTGAAGCATGACGTAAATAATCTTGTTAAGCGTGACATAAGAAAGTGCGTAGAGCATGACATAAGAAATTCCGTGGAGTGTGACCTAAGCAATCACGTGTGGCCTGACATTAGCAATCAAGTAGAACGTAATATAAGCAATCTTTATGTAACGGAGAGCAGGAGAGGCAGCCGACTGCTGTGGACCAAGACGCTTTTCCGCGGCGGTCGAAAAGAAGACGTTTGGTGTACTGCTTGTGCGAAGGAGAGCTGCGGGCGCGAACGCGGAAACGCCCATTCACGAAAAGTTTAATTTTAAAAAATGTTTAAAGAGGAAACGGCGGCGGGCGGCTTTAGCGTGCTCATTTGCATATGTGAGATGTCGCTACTATAAAACGTGATTTGGGGGGAGATTCGTTGTGAGGTGAGCGCGAACGGAAGAAGAAGAAGAAGAAGAAGAAGAAGAAGAAGAAGAAGAAGAAGAAGAAAGTGTCGCATTTATTTTTGTGAAACGTTGTGTTGACTCGTTCACTTTATCATGTATTTTTACTATACTAGTTTGACTGATAATGTTTGAACATCTTGGCATATGGACAGGCCCTTCAACCTCGCATATGGGCGGACTCTTTCAAAACGTCTTATTTTCCAGCTCTATATCTAAAAATAATCTACAAAATTGTATACGGGAAAAATACAATCGTGGATGAAAAATAAACCTGAGGAACCTCGGAGGGCAAATCGACCGAAAAATAACTAGCAAAGTTGATGAAAATAGTCCGAATAGAAAAATAATCCAAATAATGAAAAATACCTTATCAAAATAAATCAGACAGAAGTTATTTATTGCTTAGATTTACACATATAAATAGCGGTTTACGTGATATAATCCCTAATGTCGCCGAGGAAATAATCAACGCAACGCGTTTTTTTTTTAATAAAAGTATTTCTTTATTTGTATTCTTCCTTATGAATTGCTTATTTTCTGCTATTTCAAACGCAATCGTGACAAATCGTTGAACTGTCACGTGAAAAAATGACATAATTTGAGTTGTGTTAAGTAATGTAAGCTCTCGTACGGGTAGATGGAATAGGTGATAGAGCTGGTGGAATGATTGATGGATCCTGGGTCGAAATGCGACCCCGGCAAATAAGGGGAAGTTAAGAATGTCACTTCCGGAAAAGGGTATTTTGGTCTCTGTTCTTGCTAGCTTTTCTTGTGAGTGGTCATAAAAAACTGTGCTTGTCCCAAAACCTCAATGGGAATGGGGTGAACGAACAATGTGAGAGCCTAACACAAATGACGACCAAAGATTCTCTCACACACACACACACACTCTCACACACACACGCACCAGTGAACACCTTTTCAATACGTCTCTTTCTCGAATTTCTGTAATCCTATTGTTACTATATTCCTCATGTTAATAAATCCTCCATTTAAAAAAATCCTTACATGTCTCGTGTATTAATCGAAGATGACGATACTCAACAAGATGTATAATTCGATTGTACACACCTTAGACGACACGACATGTAACAGTTGCAGATAAACAGAAAATTTGTATTTTAACAACTACTAGCTGTGCTTACATGGCGATGCCTGGAGTCTTTGTATTTTTATTTTTGTTTCGCAATTTTTATTTTAAACTATGATGTTTTTTGTCTGTATTTTTTTTTTTACTATATCAACATGCAACGCAAATAGTTCTAAATAGTTATTATATGATGACATTCGAAAATGACAAATGGAAAAATATGTTTGTTTCTGAAACTGGGCATTAGTTTCCGAATAGCATATCGGTTTATTTCATCCAAGTTTTGAAATGGAGCTTACCATTAAAAGGATCCCCGCAGTCTGGAGTTCCGGTAAAAGATTCAACATTGAAGTCCATGTATTTCGTGACAAGCAAACCGGCCTCCGAACCACATATGGAAGATGCGGCCCTTACGCAACCACGGAATTCCTTAATCACCCTGAAAAATAAAATAGAATAATAAATAAAAAAATTTCTTTGCTTATTTGGTCGCATATTTATATTATATTCTAGCTCTACCCACCCGACGTTGCTCGCTAGTCATTACGTTCAAATTTATTTTGTAACTACTTCTATGTTCTATAACCACGCATTTCTGTTATGTTCAGTATCTAAGTTAAAATGTTAAACCTGTTTCTGATCTAATAATACGTAAGTAAGGCAAAAGGTCAATAATCGATCGGTGTCTGAATTATAAATGAACTTTGCTTTTGTTTATGAAGAAAATAAATTGAATCAGAAAAAAAGCAAATAAGGAGAGATAACTCTTACTAAAAAGATTAGAGTTATTCTCCTTAGCTTATTTTTCTTATAAGGTGCCTATCTAAGAATTTCTACATGTTAGATAACTGCCGGATTGGAATAAGTATTTTTTTAAATAAATTGTAGAAAAGTATGTGAGTCTATTCTAAATAACATGGTAAAACAATAACATATAAAATTGGGCTAGTCAGAAACAATGTTTGAAAAACATTAGTGCTTTGTTGTTGAAAAAAAGAATGCATAAAACAGAAACAGATTTTATAAATACGGTTACGGTAAAAAAAAAAAAATGGGAAAGCAAAGATTGTACCAAGTAGGAAGACGCGTCTGTGTTGCACTACTGACTAGAGTTTCGACAAGGAGCTCCAGTATATAGAAGGATTTTAGTGTGCAAGCACGATAATGTCGACATAAATCAACACTAATAAAAGTAATCCATGAAAAATCATTTGTGTTACGAGTCTTCATTTGTGGTCAAAACTGCGGTAGAAAGTATTTCGCAAAACGTTAGACGAATTCACCGGGCCAACATTTTGGTTTTATGTAACGTAACATCCTCATCAAAGTTAATGATGTCGGTATACATAGGTATAAAAAGAATCATTTGAGGAATTTAACGGAATTTCATATGTGACACCCACAAAGAACATGGGTACCATCATATTACACTGTAATTTTTCTACTTTTTCTTGTGGTTTCAATTATATTATAAGATTATCTGTAAGACCTCCACTATCGTAAACTTTAAGAGAAATAGTGAATACGTTATGGAATGTGATGTTTTAATCAAGGCTTGTAAGAATAAAAATAATAATAAATGTTAAAGTGGTTTATGTGTATGACTTAAACTTATTCAAATATAGTTATAGGTCGGTTAAGTGGAAGTACCTCACTCAAATTGCTAGTAATAGAATAAATAATTTTCTTAATAATTTTCTAATGATCTTAAAATGTAATATTTATTCACACTCACCAATTCAATATACATATAGAGAGAGCGACAACATATCTAATACATATTTTGAGAGAGGGGGAATGAGTTATTTAATACGTAAATTGAGGAGGAAGAGATTGGAAACATATTTAATATATAATTTTAGAGAAGGGAGATTGCACGATTTATAACGGAAGGCAATACAGAGAGGGGGTAGAAAGCAATATATATAGAAGGAGAGGGGGAAATTTAAAGACTTACCAAGGACGGTATATAGGGGGCAGGGAACGTAGTCAAGGTATCTAAAAAAAAAGATCAACCTTTCTAGGTACCCCACCAATTAACCGCCCAACCCAACCCATGAATAATTATATATATATATATATATATATATATATATATATATATACTCCTGATCAAGACCACTTGAAAATCTTTTAAAAGAAACCATTTTTAAGGATATATTTTAAACTCCTCCCACTTAAGATTATCAATACTACAATCTAAATTTAAATAGAGTATTTGGACGTTTGCAACAGTTTATATATATATATATATATATATATATATATATATATATATATATATATATATATGTGTGTGTGTGTGTGTGTGTGTGTGTGTGTGTGTGTGTGTGTGTGTGTGTGTTAATGCTTGTATTACAGAAGATCACAGTAACATCGATACCGTCAGTTTCAAATCCTAACAAAGGATACCTATAAACATCAAGACAACATATATACACTCCTGATCCAAAATTTAAGACCACTTGAAAATCTTTTAAAAGAAACCTTTTTTAAGGATAGATTTTAAACTCCTCCCACTTAAGGTTACCAATACTACAATCTAAAAGCTTATGGAAATAAAAAGCTACATTCCAAACATTTTATTCGGAAATTTACATTTTTATAAAATGAGACAGTTTGCACTTGATCAAAATTATAAGACCAGGGGTATAAATTGTTAGATCTATGGTAATTCCAACGTTTTTAGTTCAGTTAGAGATTAGCAATCACTGCGTAAAGGTGTTACCATGCCTAAAGCAAGAAAACTTATTGAGGTTGAGTGTGCTCGAATTCTAGATTTCCATAAGCAAGGTTTGTCACAGCGGGCGATCGCAGCTAAGGTGAATCGCAGTAAAACTGTGATTTTCAACTTTCTAAAAAACAGTGAGAATAATGGAAAAGCAAAATCCACTGATAGGCCCCCAAAAAATTTCCCCTGCATTGAGTAGGAGAATAAGACGGGTTGTTGTGAAAGACAGTGGCCTTTCTTCTAGTCAAATTAAGGCAGTCACAGATGCTGATTGCAGTCCAGTAACCATCAGACGACACTTACGACAAAAAGGCATGGTAAATAAAAAGCGTACACAAATTCCAAGTTTCTTTTAAAAGATTTTCAAGTGGTCTTCAATTTTTGATCAGGAGTGTTATATATATATATATATATATATATATATATATATATATATATATATATATATAGACAGAGAGAGAGAAAGAGAAAAGGGGTAAAGGTAAAGAGAGACAGAGAGAAATAGGGAGATATAGAGAGTAGAGAAAGAAAGAAACAGAGATAGAAATAAACAGAGATAGAAATAAACAGAGATAGAAATAAACCGAGATAGATAGATAGATAGATAGATAGATAGATAGATAGATAGATAGATAGATAGATAGATAGATGCGAGAGAGAAAGACATAAAGGGAGAGATATATTTCGACTGATATACTCACGCGCATTGTGAAGAAGATTTATTCGGCCTATATTTTTGGCCAAAATTATCCGCACATGTTTGCACTTGACCCTGAACACCATCTTTAGCCAAACAATCTTTATGGTGGATGTAATCTGAAAAAGAAACGTTTAATTCATCATTTACACACGATAAAGTTTCAATTTCCTGAATAAAATTTCCTCTTTTGATTTCTCATGAGTTATTCTTCGTCTGCTTTTTGGATAACGAAACATGGCGGAGTCTCAATATTTCCCCCGTTCTCCTGTTGCGGATTACCATGCAGCAAATTAAGTGTAGATATTAGTTGCCAAACGCATTATTTGCCTGCTTCCCAGAAGGTTAGACACAAGATCAGGTGTGGTTTTGAGAAGCCAGCGCAAAAGTATAAGCGCACTCTGACCTACAAAAAATACTTGAGCAACCCTGAAGACTTTCAAACTCACTTTCGCAGGATTCCGACTGGGTCCCGCATCTTGGATATTAAAAGAGCCCCTGCCGATCATGACGCTTAGAACTTTCTTCTGGGCCCCACGGCTTTTATATTTATTTGGTGTCATTTTCTCATGGTTCTGTTAGTTTATGTGGCAATACCAGACCCAGGTGTTTATTATCTATCGACCTTGTAGAAATAACAGTGACTATTCCATACCAGCCCATTTGACATAATGGTAAAAATGTTTGCTAATGGGCCGGGAGACTAGGGTTAAATCCCCGGTCGAGTCATGCCAAACAAAATTTAAATGGTACTTGATACCCCTTGCTAAACACTGAGTAGTATAAAGTGAAGATCAAGGGTAAGTGGAGCAATCCCGGGAAAGAAGTGACACCTTTACCCTACATTTCGGTGTAGTTACTAATGAAAAGGGAGCTTTCGAGTCGCCCTCGACTATGGTCGACCTTTTACTTACTTTATATATATCACAGATGTTGTACGTGTTAGATGTTTACAATAAAGATCTTTCTTCTGAGTCCCACGGATTTTATATTTGTTTGGTGTCATTTTTCATGGTGTTGTTGATGTATATTGCAACACCAGGTCCAGGTTTATTTTATCTGTGATTCTGCCACATGTATAGTGTCAGGTGTGGTTTCTATTCCATATATAGAAACAACAGTTCACTATCACACACATTGTGCGTGTTAGATGTTTCCAATAAAGAATGTTGAGCATGCATGATTTGTATGCCTTGACGGCGGGGCTACAAATTCACCGACTGCAATCTCATGCAGAGAAGTAGCCGCCCCCCCCCCCCCACTTCAGAAAAAAGAAAAATCGGGACCATCTGTAAGCCGTGGGTGTCGACACGTGATGCTTTAGGACGGGATCCTGGTGGCGACTTGCAACACTCCACTTCGATACTTACTTCGTCTAGACAGGAGACCGAAGGGGCCAGATTCAATCAATCGACTGGTCAAGTCATGCCCTAGTATCTATAAGTTCATCCCAAACCATATTATTGAATCTGATTCTTCTAAAAATCAAAACATTATTTCTTGTTTTTATTTTCTTCTCAAATAGATACTAGAAGACAATCGTGTTGAGAACAAAGAAGATTACCAATGCCAAGGAGTATTTTTTTTCAAAGAGTAATGCTTTCTACGAGTAATGTTCCCACATTCAGTGTAAAATTTCCTTCCAAAAGTAATGTTTTAGGAGTAATACTCCCACTTTCGCTGTAAAATTTCCTTCCAAAAGTAATGTTTTAGGAGTAATACTCCCACTTTCGCTGTAAAATTTCCTTTCGTGAGTAATGTTTTCTGGGAGTAATGTTTTCTAAGGTTAATGTTTTCTAGAAGTATAAAATAATCATCCTACCTCTAAGATTCAATTGACAAGTTTATTCAGCATTAAATAACCCATAGATGGTTGATATGCTGTAAAACTAACCCTAACCCAACCATCATGATGTGTTTCAATGGCCTATCACTAGGAAACTAAACGTTTCCGTACCTATGTTTATGAGAACTTGTTTCATTATTTATACATATAGAACATACTTCACAAGTTATGCGATCGATTTTCCAAAACTGCCTCTATAGATAAAGAATTAAATAAAATACTCACAGTCTCTGCCAGCACCACACAAAAAATCAATTTTCTTTTGAAGGATTCGTTTTATAATTTCAAGACTTGGTTCTTCCGGGTTTTTAGGAATATGTTTGATGCAATCATCAAATATTCTTTTCTTCCTGGAAATTTAAAGAAAAAAAAACATTTAAAAACAAGTGAACTTTTGCGATTGATTTGTCCAAGCATTTTAATAAGAGGTGCTGTCCTTCAGTCCATCCCGCCAGTCCATCTGTCACGTTCAATTTGGAAATAACAGCTTCATCGTTAAACTTCTTTTTTTTTTTACTATTATTTAGATCCTCCATGCATTCAATAAGAGGTTCGGTCCGTTTTTTTTTTTGTTTTTTTTTTTACTTATATGTAACTTAGGTATATTTCTTGTATATAAAGTAAAGTCAGTCTGATTTCGGTTTTTTTTTTCGTGATTAATAGCTTATTTGATATAACATCAATATTTAATTCTATTTCGACCTCAATATTTAATTCTGTCCCGACTATATTTTTTAAATTATATTTCCAATCGAGTATATATTTAATTCTATCGATATTTTCATTTTCTTTAGTGATATGTCAGAGGAAGGTGAAGGAGTTCTTCTCTTACACTCAGAATTACTTCCACTATCATTAAAAAACGGATTTTATTTAAGAGATTATTTTTGTATGCACCGATGCCAGACGCGTTTATATATATATATATATATATATATATATATATATATATATATATATATAGAGAGAGAGAGAGAGAGAGAGAGAGAGAGAGAGAGAGAGAGGGAGAGAGAGAGAGATTGGTGGATGTGTATGCCTATTTGTGCATCTAAGTGTTTTTTTATAATAGTCAGTTTTTACTTTTTAACGTTTAATTTTAATTGTAAAAATATTCTTTGTGCTTTTTTTTAATTTCTAAATTAGTTTAAAATTGCTAAATTTTCAACTTTCAACTTTCAGTATAGTATTCAGAGTACAATAAGTTTGTTTTGCCTGCGCTGGGACCGAGCAGATTTGGGAAATTTTACTTATGATAATTATTTCTTAATAAGGAGATTTACTTAAATTATATATTTTAAATATCTTTTGTCTTCAATAAACTTGAATTTAGGAACCTATAGACTAATCTTCTTAAATCTCTCACTGTTACTTTCAATTCTGTTTTATTTCATTTTATTACCTTTTATTATTATTATTATTATTTTACTTTATTCTCTCATTTCATTTTTCACAGTATTCTTATCATATTTACATTACCTTTATCTTTATCATTATCATTAACATGATGACCATTAACTTGATGAGAATTATTATCGTTATTGTTTTTTTATCATTATTACTTTTATTATCATTATTATTGTTAAACGTTATTACTTTAAAATTGTCGCTAATCCTGCTTCTACCAAAGGTATCTGTAGAACATTTTAAAACTTTTCAATTTTATATTTTTTTAATTATTAATTTCTATTATGACAAGTTATTCATAATGCTTCTTGCAAACGCTATATTAACTAAATCTCTCCAACTTTTATAGATAGCGAATTGAACAATTAACTACCCTTTTCACTGTATATGATCATATTTTTGCATACTTTTCCATAAGGAGTGAATCTTCCTTCCAATTGTCTTTATGGAAAAATTCCTTTTCCTTGAGAAGTGTTTTACCTTACCTGTAATCTAACACCTGTTCTTTCCCCTCTGTGTACCCTTGCCCTTGTATATCTGTTTAAACCGTTTTGTACTCTGCCTAAACTTGTTTGCTTAATCTATACGCCTACGCCCGTCATCCTATCTAATTTGCTGTATAACAGGGGATGTTCAACTCCATGGTCCTGATGCTGATTGATAGCCTCTAAGTTGGTGTCAATTATCTGTACTCATGAAGAGACACGATATTAATAAAAACCCATATCGTCTCAGAAACGATCGTACACAAACTGTTGTGTATGTTAATGCTGTAATTAAATTTAACTTAGAACTATATATATATATATATATATATATATATATATATATATATATATATATATATATATATATATATATATATAAGAGGTCACGCAGCATATTATAATTGTCACACATTTTTAGCCCTATATTTCATTTGAGTAACTAAATAAATATTACGGTCACGTCTGTAGACACTTATAATACAGATAATAGTAGAATATTAACGGGAAATTCCTCAGTAATATCATTTATCTGCTGTATATTTGTGCCATACTTATATTTGTATATTTGTGCCATACTTATATTTGTATATTTGTGCCATACTTATATTTGTATAGTTGTACCATACTTATATTTGTATAGTTGTACCATACTTATATTTGTATATTTGTGCCATACTTAAAAATATTTCCAATCTATGGACGTCAGGCACCATCGAAGACCACACAATATTATTGTATTACCTTTGTACCACCTTTGTTCAAACGGAAACCTACTTATCTTATATCCAAAACCTATGTAGGAGTGGTTGACATATCTCCATTCTATGAACATTCGGTGCAAAGGCAGATCACACTATATTATTGTAACATTTTTGGACAGAACAGATACTACACTTTGATTGTAAGCTGAAGGCAAAGAAAGTGTATTTTAATTCTAGTTTCACGTTCGACACAACAATGAATCAAACGACATTTTTTAAATTACTTTTTTGCATTGCATCTTCGGCAATCGGGCGATCCCATATGTAAAAAAAAATGGGTGGAGGTATAACGTACTTATGAATATGAAATTGCCTTAGCGTATTATTCCATTTTTGTTTGATAAAAAGGCTTATCAGATTATTTTACAATTAAAATAAAAGGAATTTAAAAGTTATATAAAATAAATGGCTAAATTACGATCCATTCGTGCTGTTATTAGTCTTCAACAGAAACTCGAGCCAATCAAGATATATACTGAAACATTACACATTTTAAATAATTATAGCATGGTTCGTGGCTCACTGGTAGAACGCCGAACGTTGGTCACTGGCTCCTGGATTCGAACATCGCTAGGTATCGCCATACTGCTGAGTCGTAAATATGACGAAACATATATATATATATATATATATATATATATATATATATATATATATATATATATATATATATTAGTACTTCATGTATCCACATAAAATATTATAAGGAGATATAATTTTTTATGTATCAGTTTTCAGTATTTACTTCAACAGTGCTCGATACGTAAGTAGAGCTAGGTAGTAAGCAATGAAAATATATATATATATGTTTCGTCATCTCTGGGATTAGTCAATTCTAGTGCAAAAAACTGCATCAAGTTTGGATGAATATATATATATATATATATATATATATATATATATATATATATATATATATATATATATATATATATCATTCACACACGGTCAACATTTACCCAATCGTGACCAATTCTTGGGCTTGTCATTAATTCAGTTTTCATCCAAACTTGATGCGTTTTTTTTTGCACATTCCAAAAACTTATTTTTAAAAGTGGCCTAAATGTTACTCACAATTAATTTCAAATGTATGGTAGGGCAAAAGTATAATAAGCAATTAAACACACGGGATGTTGACCGCCACAAACTATCCACTATGCGTCGTCATCGAAGTTTTACTTACAGACACTCATTCAGTTTCCAGTTTCACTTTAGAAAATCTTCACAATTAAAGTTTATATTTTGTTATTAAAAATAGAAAGGTTAAAATAAAAACATATTCGTCGATATTTAAAGAATTTTAATATGATTTTAAAATCAGATAAGGAAATAAAATCTTATTGAGACCAATTAAAACTGTAAAAGTAACTTTTAATAAAAATTGATTAACTGTTTATATTTATTCTAATAAAACTATAAATAAATTAGGGAAAACTATTAGAAAACCATCTGGCAGATGGTTTTCTAATAATGTTCTATTACAAATCCATACCTTTGACGTCCATTGACATAAACATCTCGTTTATCAAAAACATACTCAACCAACACAAAAACACTAATCTCACACCATTAATACACGCAGGAATAAACATAATACCATGCAATGCTATGGCTGTATCAAATTCTACATTGTCCCTTCAAAAAGTATCCACGAAGACGGCACGGTGGGGTTTGGTAAGTGAGGGTGATACTAATTGTGAAGAAAAGTGTGTTGGGTCAAGTTTTGGAACCTGAGAAAAAATGTGTTGATGCACTGCGAACATAATGTTGTGAGGTTTGAAAAATAAATAAAAGGGATTTCTAAGTTACTGGGGTATGTAAAGAAATAAAGAATTGTAGGGATACAAGCATAAAAACAATTGAATAGCTAGAAAATAAAAATAAAATGTTAGAGCTGTTTCTGTAACTGATTAGTGGAGACGTCTTAGGGCTGGCTCTTACGGGTGGTGGCTCAGAGACACCTCACGTACATGAGATAGATGAGTATGAGAAAACTAGTAATATCAAAATAAAGTAAACGATAAAAGTTACTTTTGTGTTTTTCGAGTTTTCAATTGTAAACAAGTCTTTCGGGGGAAAAATCTTCCAGAAATGTTAAGAGAATTCTCCAACGAAAGAACAAGTAACTGTTTTCTATTTCTTCTCCTGTAACGTGCCTCCTCCAGGAAACAAACGGAGTTTACACTGGTATACGGCTATTAGGCTGGGGAACACATTAAATTCAATCGTTTTACACATGCTTCTCTATAAATACAGTTTTAATATACAAGAAGTCGCTACCGTTAAACTCGCATACGAAACCAATATGTGAACAAATATCTTACTGCCCAACTACCCATCCCGGTTGCGTCCTATACATCTGTCTCGTATCTCAGCAGCTCCTTACTCTTCAGTGGCAACATGGCTTGTTTGATACGAAAAAAAGTAATACAAAAACATTCAGTCAACCTCACTCATCATCAAAAATATGCGCAAAAAAAACACAAAAATGCCGAATCCACACTATTAACATACTCGGGAAATTACATAATATCATGCCGTGATTGGGGAGGAAACTACGAGCACGACAGGGCATTACGTTGGGGAACGCTTTTAATTCGCCCGTGTTACATGTGCTATCCAATAACTACAGTATTATTATACAAAAAGCTGCTACCATTAAATTCGCACACAACACCAACATGAGATGTCTTTTCGAATCCATTGAATGAGCGCGTCTACTTGTTGTTATACAAAATTTATAAATGTTTGATGTAACTTACCCGCAAACTATTTTGAACTTAATTATCGGCCAGTTTGGCAAAGGACTAGACGCTATCACTTCCACGTCAGCATCTGGAATCATTTTATGTAGACATTTTGTTGTTTCTGTCTGAATTTCTGCCGCAACGCCATATAGACCTTCAA
Organism: Sepiola atlantica; assembly: GCA_963556195.1. Taxonomy (NCBI): domain Eukaryota; kingdom Metazoa; phylum Mollusca; class Cephalopoda; order Sepiida; family Sepiolidae; genus Sepiola; species Sepiola atlantica. The sequence continues at coordinate 138,482,417 of OY744519.1, forward strand.
AGAAAATGTTTTCAAAAGAATATATATATATATATATATATATATATATATATATATATATATATATATATATATATATATATATATATATATATATATATATAGTGTTAGAGAAGATCAAGTCAAATCAACATAGTACCATAGGTGTCAAGCTTGGAGCGGACTCAGATCGAAAACTAATATTTTGTTGGGTTTGTTTATAATAATGAACAAGTCGTCCTAGCTTTGTTCAGTCATTTTTGATTTTGGAGGAAGTTACAAGTTATTCTAAGAAAATGTTGTTTTAATTTCTTTCAGCACTTAAATTAGTGGAAGGGTTAGTGTAGCGGGTTCCAAGAAAGGTTTCTGGAGAAATTAATCAATAGAAACCTTTTTAGTGAGTTTTCTCCCAGAATAACTTGTAACTTCACCCAAAATCAAATATGGCTGAAGATAGCTAGGAAGACTTGTTTATTAATATAAACAAACCCAACAAAACATTAGTTTTCGATCTGGGCCCGTTCCAGCCTTGAAACCTATGGTATCACGTTGTTTATACCTGATATTCTGTAACACTGTTAATCATTACATGTTATGCGCTTATTATTAAATAATTGAGCACTCTGTTGGATATTTTCTACCAAACAAAATCAAAGATTATATATGTATATATTCAGTTATAATTATTATGAAAGGAAGACATTATTTGTTTTAAAACTGAAAATGAATTGTATATCTTCGCACACATAACAAACCAATATATCTCATTTTGAAGTTTAGATTTATAAAAAACATTATCTTATTTTAAATATTCGCTATAGTATTATTTATATCCTCCACTCTATAATATGTATTTATTTGTATATATATATATATATATATATATATATATATATATATATATTAATGAATTGTATGGGAAACACCTTATATAAAATGAAATAGAAAAGAAAAACAAAATAATTTCATATAAAAAACAAAAATAATAATTAAGCTTCATCTTTACAAATTTTTTTTTTCTTTTACATTAAAACCATGCTCCCTCTATTTAAAGTTGTTTTGTCTTGGTGTGGCACTAAATCTCTTTTTAAATTATTAAGAGAGAGAGATATAGCCACGATTTCATAATCACCCTGAATAACACGGTTCGTTTAAGAGGCAAACTACGTTCTCTTAAATCCAAAATCGCCTTTCTTCGAATATGTTTGAAGAATTTTGTGGTCCCTATGTACATCTCCTCTCGGATCTCGAAGATCAAATGTCGCAATCCATTTGGTATCGAAAAGGCATTCCTATTGGATGAAATTCGACGCCATTCTTTTCTCTTACAAAGACGCAGTATCATTCTCTTTGGGTCTTTGTCTGGAATACCTTGTCTTTCTTTGACAAATTCCGGTTCTCTAAACTATTGTCTAAACAGGATCGCACTTTTCATACTAACGCCAAGTCTAAGAACGATAAATATTTAAGTATGTTGATTAAAAGAAAGTTTAGCATCCGTACAAATTCAGATCAACATATTTTTAATCTTTCTGGTTATATTTTGTCTGATATAGATAAGGTCGTGTTGTCTAGAGGTCTTGATTTTTGCATTCCTCCATCAGTCATTGACAGGACCGGAATTTTTGCCGAGTTTGAATTGATGTTCTCCCAGTTGAGAATCCTTTGCCCTTCTTCCAATGAGTCTATAGGTCAGCTTAAAGCCCGGCTTAACGAATATGCTCATTCTTTTGTGAATTCTACGATACGCTCTGACGAATCGTTTTGGCAAAAGAACCATTTTCAAGCTGCCAAATTGCTCAAGGCGAGGACCGACATTTATATTACCAAACCTGATAACGGTTTAGGTGTCGTTAATCTCAATCGAGCCGATTATATTTCCAAAATGGTTACCATTTTAGAGGACACAAGTAAATTTCAATTATTAGGTGACTTGACGGCGGATCATACTTTAAGGACTGAAATTAAATTCCAGAAAAAGTTTCTACAATTTCATAAAAATAACTTTTTCTCTAAAGAAGTCTATTCTTTGATTCGTCCTGTCGGCTCCCAGCGGCCCAGGATGTATGGATTGCCTAAGACCCACAAACCAAATTCGCCCCTCAGACCTATCTTGTCCATGGTCGGGTTCTGTCCAATATGGATTAGCTAAATGGCTTGTTGAAATCTTAAATCCTGTTTTAAAATTTTATTCAATTCATTGTATTCCTGACTCTTTCCACTTTGCGTCTTTCATGCGCAGTCTGTGCCCGTCCATTGATACTGAATTTTTCGTTTCTTTTGATGTATCTAGTGTATACACAAATGTCCCTCTGGACGAAACGATAGGCATTTGTGCCGACTTTTTGTATCGAGGGCCTACAGAGACCCCTACATTTCCCGAGAATGTTTTCGTCGAACTGATGGAGTTGGCCACTAAGTCTGTCGCCTTCAGCTTTGATGATTTGATGTATAAACAGATTGACGGTGTCTCGATGGGTAGTCCTCTTGGTCCTAGCATCGCAAACATTTTCGTTGGTTTATATGAACGTCTACTGTTTGAGAATGTGTTTAACCCGTGCTGTTATGTACGGTATGTGGACGGCACTTTTGCTTCCTTTCGATCTCGTGATGCAGCTTGTTCTTTTTTTCAACATTTAAATTTGCTCCACCCATCGTTACAATTTACAATGGAGGAAGAAAGGGACAATATGTTGCCATTCCTCGATGTACTCGTGGAGCGCACTCCCTCTGCTTTTCTTACGGGCGTTTATAGGAAGCCCACTTGTACTGGACTTTACCTTAGTTGGGATTCTTTTGCCCCTAAACGTAGAAAGGAGGATCTCATTAGGACTCTTACCCACCGAGCTCTGGTGATCTGTTCTAGTACTAAACTGACGTCTGAACTTGATAAAATCAAGGAAATTTTTCTTTCTAATGGATACCCCGAGCACGTCGTCTCGCATGTCATCCGAAGCAAGGTTGATAACTTTAGTAGAACTAAGGTATTTGGTCCTTCTCGATGCTCCATTTATCTTAAACTTCTGTGGTTGGGTTCTTGCATCCAGCCTTTGGTAGATAAGATATCTTCCTCGGTGACACATTGTTTCAATGATGCCAATATGCGCATTATTTTTTCCACTCGATCCGCTTTCCCCTCCTTTCGCAAGGACGTCTTGCCTACCAATGAGCAAAGTTACGTAATTTATCATTTTCAATGTCAGTGCGACGCTGACTATGTAGGCAAGACCATTCAGCGATTATCGGTGAGAGTGGCTCAACATGTGCCCGGGTGCATTCGCCGACATGAACCCGTCCCGTTAGTCGGGCGTTCACAAGCTCAGGAGTCTGCCATAGGCGACCACCTTTTGGACAAAAAAAGCTGTCGTGATCTTTATTCTGATGATACATTTACCATTGTGCACAGAGCACGACACCGCTTTCATCTGGACATATTGGAAGCCATCACCATAAATTCACGGCGTCCTACTCTCTGTAGACAAAGACAATTAAGACATTCTCTACAGATATTTGGCGATTCGTGGTCATCCGCAGGTTGATTAAAAAATATTCTTTTCTTGCGTTTTTTTATTTATATATATAATTTCGCATGTATATCACCTGGAGCCACCTGCTTGCAACTTGATTCTACACTAATTAATGGTTTTTCGTGTATTTTAATTACTCTACCGACGATTCCCCTGACGAGAGTCGGACGGAATTATTTTAAAATGGTGACATTGTTTTCAATAATGACCGACAACGCAATAGAAGCAGCAGTGGTCACTTCTAACGGGGGCATTACAATTATTAAGGCTTAACTTTATCAAATATACAGCCAGCTGTATATAACTCATATAATAGAAGATAAAACTTAGCACTTATTGTCCAGTTTTCGATCTCGGGTGTCGACTTCCGGTTTTTCCTCTTTTGGGGAAATCCATTACTTACTATGAATACATTATTTACTTAAATCATGAATGCAATAGCGTAAATTACTAAAACAACTGCATTTCCGTTTCTTCGTCAATATTTTAATATTTTGTAATTAATTGCACACACACACATACATATTTTATGTACTAACAAGTCATTGTTCATCAAGACCCAAAGACCACTCGAGGATAAGGGTTAACGAGTTCGTCAGGTGGACTGTGAGACAGCACCATGAGGATGTGTAATGACGATTGAAATTGGGCAGAATGTGATTATTTAAGAAGACGGCTCAACAAGAACTTGTTAACATTGGACTTGAAAACGACCATGTTGTAGTAAACTGGGAAGCAGTCCCGTGGTATTGTGTTCCACTGAACAGTAGTTCTTGGAAAGAAAATTTTCTCATGGAAGTTCCGTTTAGTACACAGAGGAAGAAAGGAAAATCATTTACAGTGGTATAGTAACTATATATATATATATATATATATATATATATATATATATATATATATATATATATATATATATATTTCTTTGTTTCATTTTAATTCACTCGAAGTTCTCAGATATCAAGGGGCCCCTTCCTGGGGCTAACACTTGATCTCTATATGAGATACATAGATATTCGTATATTCTATTAAAATTCGCCTTTATTTCTCAAACATTGAGTTAGTAAAGTTCAGAATATTAATTTTCTTCTCTCCAATTGACCAGTTAACTATATATATATATATATATATATATATATATATATATATATATATATATATATATATATAGTAAGCAATGAAAATATATATGGCAATCAAGCTACACAGAGGCTCCCGTGTTTCATCCCCGGGAGCCTCTGTGTAGCTTGATTGCCATATATATTTTCATTGCTTACTACCTAGCTCTACTTACGTATCGAGCACTGTTGAAGTAAATACTGAAAACTGATACATAAAAAATTATATCTCCTTATAATATTTTATGTGGATACATGAAGTACTAATATATATATATATATATATATATATATATATATATATATATATATATATATATATATATATGTGTGTGTGTGTGTATGTGTGTGTGTGTGTGTAGTAAAGTATGAAAATATATTGATGTCAATTAAGCTACACAGAGGTGTCTGCGTTTCATCCCCGCAATGAATCATCAGGCTATGCATATACAGGGTGGGCCAAAATAAGGGTCCTATCTTTAAATTTGAATAACTTGAATTTGAATAACTTCCACAAAATAAAAGTAAAACTCACCAAACTTTATGTGTGTGTAGACTGACCCTTCCGAGATTTTTTGAAATAAACAAAACAAATTTCAGCCGAAAAACACTTCTTAAAACTTACAAAAACTAAAGTATTGTTTTTTACACTGTTTTGAGTTTTTTAAGCAAAAATAATGTTTTCTAAATGAGGGTACGTTCCTTAGGGCTAATACGGCTCATGCTTGCTTCGGAAGGGGTCCTTTACTTATTCTAAAAAAAAAAATTATTTTAAATCAATAAATAAAAAAGTTATGAATTTTTAAAAATAGGACCCTTATTTTTGCCCACCCTGTATATATATATATATATATATATATATATATATATATATATATATATATATATATATATATATATATATATATATATATATATATATAAAAGAAGAGTTAGTCATTTGTTTTAAGTTAGTCTGTTATAGTATTGCATCTGACGACTTTGACTTAAACTTAGAAACTCCTGCGTCTTGAGACGCATGGGGTAGTCCAACTGTTCCATCGCGTTCGACCTATAGCAAGATTTACAGCATCCCTCCAGCTTCTACTCGTTGCCAAGAAAATCTCTTTCTAGTGTTTGCTTCTAGTTCATTTTTAGTATTCCTCTTTTTCTTTTCCCATTAGAAGTCCACTGAAGCACTTGGTTAGCAATTCTCTCTGGACCCAATCTAGAGGCATGTCCGAGCCAGCCTACACGTAGTTTGCGGATTATTTACGATATAAGCTGTTGCTTAGTGCAGTCTATGACTTCTTAGTTGGTAATTCGATCGCTTCATTTGATTCCTGGAATCTTTCTAAGATATATGGAATCGAACGCGTCTAACTTCATCTCTTGGCTGATTTTGAGATGTCAAGTTAGCTTCCATATAGCACTGTTGAAAAAACGTTGCATCTGACAAATCGATATTTGATTCTGCCTAGCCAGTGAAGTACGGAAATGTTCATTCGTTACATAAAAAGAAATTGCAATTGATTTCATCGATTACATATGTTATCCAACCCGATGATTCTTTCAGTGATATACATTTATAGAGATTCACCGTTTATATGCATTGATAATCATCAGAGATTAATATATTTATATATTATTACTTTATATATATATATATATATATATATATATATGTATATGTATATATATATATATATATATATATATATATATATATATATATATATATATATATATATATATATATATATATTGCAATTGTACACTATAATGTTTTATGGAAACACTAGAAAATGTAAATTATTATTCAGTCGATATTTTCATAGTGTGACACATTATGAGACTCTCCGTCCAGTGGTAAACCAGTCTAAGGTAAGACTAAACTTTGGAAATTCGTATATGTTTACATTGAAGTTACATAATGACTAATACTGAGACTATAAACAGGGTGTTAAATAAATATTAATTAAACATAAATGAAATTTAAAATTATTAAAATTATTAATGTATATATATATATATATATATATATATATATATATATATATATATATATATATATATCAAAGTAAAAGTACATCGTTAAATGCTAAAATGATTGTCTAAAAACGCTCGTTTAGCATGGAGATGGTACGAAGCATCAATCTACAGTTAGGATAAAATTTGTGAATACGTTTACATTCAAGAAACATCCAATGGCTAGTGCTTAAAACGTAAAGTGTGGCTAAAGAAATGCATAAAACATATGAATTAAATTAAGAATATTAAAAATATATAAATAGGAAAGTATATATGCTCTTGCACGAATAACTGCGCCCTTTGGTTGTGTCTCCTATAACACTATGTCGCTTTCCATCATGGGGCATCACATTGGTAAAGGAAAAATTCTTCCCGGCTAGCATTCAGATAAAATGCTCTTTTGTATAAATAAATAAATTCGTTCAAAGGGTGTCGCAGGCGGGACAAACTGATAAATGGCATATATGAAAAAAGCAATATATTCCGGCACTAGCGTAGATTGGCTCAGCGGTAGAGCTTCAGGCTTCAGACTCTGTAGTCCTGGTTTCGAATCTAGTTAGGCTCAGCCACGTTCATGAGTCTAATGACGAAACACTTGCCCGTGGATAATTAAATAAAAAACTGTTTTTAAATAAATGTTATATATATATATTTCTGTGTTAGAATATGTATGTATATCTTTATAATAAAGTAAAATCAATTAATTCTCCAATTTCACTGACCATTATAGCTTTCTTACCAAAACCTGCATATGCTAATCTGTTCCATCAGCTACTGAGACCAATTCCTGATACGTGTTTCCAAAAAATACGAGTACATTTTTCTTTACAAAAATTCTTTACATTTTTTTCGGTTCAACAGCTTCTCCCGCAGGAATTTTTAGTTTCACGCTAATATCTACTCCCACGACACTGTTCTTAATAGCTTCACTTTTTGGCCTTTTGGCCTATTCCTACCGTCTATAAACTACACTACATCTTACGCCTAAATAATCAGCGCGCCTTTCACTGTATATTTAAATTTAATTAATATCTTTTATAAAATGTTTTACGTAATAAAAAAAACCATTAATTCCCGGGTCACGCCAGTGACTTACTTACGTTTCCCTTTTCCCCTCTGTTTTCTTCTCTTGCTTACTCAATATATACTAGAATAACAGAATACTTTCGAATAGTCATTTTACGAACAGGCAATCTTCGGCACAGGCGCTTTGCATAGAACGATCTATTATTCAGCCTTTTAACTATTCTTTTTTTAGTAATGCATTTACTTCCACATTTCCCACATTCGGGAATAGCGGTTTATAGGTTTAACATTTTAGAACAGAGAAAAAACTCACAACATGTTAAATCAAAATGGCCGCTCAAATGTCGGTAGATTTCTTGCTTTATTTACTTTCTCCTTCATTTCGATTTATTTTTGCTTCCTTTCTTAACATAACTTTCGTCAAACTATACATTGTTTAACAAACTTTACAGTTTATAGCAAGATTCATTCAAATACATAAAATACGAAAAATTAGCGGAAAAAATCAACAAATTAGTTTTTATTTATTTACTCTAACAACTACGCTATTAAACAAAATGCGATTTTCTTTCTGACAAAAACAAAATAAATTAATTGAAAATACAAATGCATGATCCTCTACTATAAATTTATTTGCTTTCCGATTGCTGTATTTATTTTGAAAAACTTTTGCAAAAGTAACTAATAAAGGTCCCATATTTTTTGTAAAACAAGTTCGAAAACGATGCATCTGAAAAAGATTGGGGGTTGCACCGAACCAAACGTTGTGAATATAACAACCAAGACAAAAGTCACGAACACCGAGGAAAACCCCATTTCTATTGAAACACCACAAATCTGCAAGGTGTAAATTCTTTATAGAACAAAAGGATAAATAAAGTTCGTATAGGGGCATGGTAAGTAGGGAATTGTGCATCGAGATGTTTTTTTACATTACATTTAAATTTGTGCATGTTGGTACAGTCGGGGAAACAGTGAGCAGGGAGAGAATTCCAAAGACAAGCAGTTCGAGAAAAGAAGCTATTAGAGTAAGAAATCTTCTACCATCTAGGGGCATCTGCAGTGAAGGGGTGTGATTTTGGTGCTTGTCGGGTTAGTCAGGGGTATTTATGTTGAGAAGGAACACGTACAGCAAGTTCATCGGAACACATTTCATTAAAGTACTTGTAAAACAAGCACACGGATGCAACATTGCGGCGATGGGCAGATGTTGGAGCGTGATAGAGAGTGTGGGACCTACAAGCTCAGAGGCTCTTTTTAGAGCTTATCTCGGAAGAAGAGACTTCTTTTTAGCCATGCCGGTTCCGGAGCGGTTAGGTTGAGATTGCGCAACCCTTGCTTCGCTATATACTTCTCGTGTGGTGTCTTCATTGTCTCTCCTAATAATCCAAATGAGCAGATGAAAAAATAATTAATTTGATTCGCTATTGTTTTCGATTTATTTTTTTTTAATTATTTATTTATTTATTTATTTATTAACGAAATTGACATTTAAAGGCCATACATTATTTTGCAATAAAATTCCTTTTATTTCCTCAAAATACTAACCTTAAGTTCGGGTTGAAAATTAAAATTCCCTCATAGGTTTGGGTGGCAACTCTCCCCTCTCCCAACAGTTTTACATTCACATCGATCTTCGTGTCGAATAATTCAATAATCAACTGTACAGTTTCGGACAAGATTTATCCCAATATATTAAATACAAACAACATCTTGGTGTTACTATTAACAACTTGGTTCGACTTGACGTTTTCCCAGTTTGAAACGATGGGCATTTATTTTTACTTCGGTGAAACGAGTTCGCAAAAGATGCAACTGAAAAATATCGGAAGTTACATCGACCGAAACTTTGTGAATTTAACAACCAAGATGAAAATAGTAGTCTATATAAACGAAATGATCAGACGAAAAATAAAATTAATTAATTTGCCTTGCGAGTGATTTTTTTTTTTATTATTTGATTTTAATTTTAATTTTTATTTTTGGGGGCGAAATTGACTTTTAACGGTACCACTTCTTTTTTAAGCTAAAAATGCCTTTCATCAACCTAAACATTTATCTTAAGTTCGGGTTAGAAATTAAGCTCCTACTAGAAGTCCGAGTGACAAGCCCACCCCAACTGTTTTGCATTAACATTATGAGGTTTGCGTTCGCGCAGGTAAATAGTAGTTCAAGATTGGGTCTGGAAGTTTATTTAGTTAATCTACTTTCCCGGGCAACGCCGGAATATGGGTTATTGAGTAAAAAATAAATGTGACCATTAGATTTAAATAGGAAATGGCAGAAGACACATAAAAAATAAATTACATTTAGGCATTAAATAACAGAAAATGGGTTGGTGTGCTGTAAAACAGACGCTCTATATCAGATACAGTGAAAAAAATGGACTTACCTAACACAGACAGTGCAATCAAAATAAGTGTCTTACAAAGGGAAGCCATTGTTTACTGATATAAACGAAATAAAAAGCTTTTAACAATTTAAATAGACTCTGAGTAATATTGAACTGTGTTCAGATAAGAAGAAAAACAGAAAATCGCCCAGATAACTTTGATAAACGTCAAGTGCCGTCTGTGTGACCTTTATCATGTGTGACCTTTGCCACTTTCAATTGGTGCCATATTTTTCGAGGGAGGGGGGTCAAATATTGTTGTTAAATTTCTGTGTCTAGATGCATTCACTGGGTTCGTTTACGTGGTTTCTACTTGCGATCACAGATCAATTTAATCCGGCATACGAGCTCGGATCCAACTAGACCCACTTTGACATTGTGAAGTGATTTTTTATTAAAATTTCTGAAACATATGTACACATAAATATTTGTTGGTATTTAATTTTTAAAGCATGATTAGATAATATTGATTATGTCAAAAACTGTATTCTTCTGAGTTATAATATGTGAGCCATGTAGAATCTAAAATCCTAATCATTGAGCTAAATTACACCTGCAGTATTCAATAGTCTTAGAGATTTCCATTGCTTCACTGTAGAATTGAGATGCGATAATTTCTTGTCTCATTATGATAAAACTAAAGTAAAAACATTTGACTATCTTTAATATATATATATATATATATATATATATATATATATATATATATATATATATATATACATTTTTTTATTACCTACAGAGATCGATGTTTCATTACACAATCTTCAGTGCAGGAAGCTAATTCCCGACGTTCAACGGGCGCGAACTCCGATCACAAATCGCCACTGATTCGCAGTCAAGAGACTTACCAACTTGTCACCAGAAATCAGCTTGGAAATTTAGGAGGAATTTAACTTAGTAAATACCAACAAGATATATCAATAAGTGAGTAAGTTCATTAAATGTATTCCAGTAATTTCGGAATAACATTAAGTCTATACGTAATAATAAGAAATAACGTAATCCAATATTCTTGAAAATCAATGAAATATGAGGGAACGTCTATTAAATTTGTGTGGAATGTATTGTATTGTGTATTAAATGAATGTGAAATGAATAGAAAACAATAACGGTTACGTTTTTCTAAAGTATCCGTTGTTTATTGTCTCATCAGGCAGAATTAGAATTTGATCCTTCACTCAGGTCGTATTTGGGAATAATGAAATTAGGAGAAAAAGAGAGGAAGAAAAAGAGAAGTTTAAAATTTGAAAAGTCACGTAATCAGACTTGAGACCGTTTAAATAAAATGAAATAAAATAAAATATATTTGTTGGTGATAGGGGAAACCCTATCACCAACAAATATATTTTATTTTATTTCATTTTTAGGAAAGAAGAGAGGAAGGGAGAGAAAAAGAGAATCATTGTAACTAAAGTCTAGACGTGTCAAAATGTTAGGTGGATATCTAGGTTTGCAGGCATATTTCAGGTCTGTGTTAGATGAACGTTTGTGTCTGGGTTTTAAAACATTTAATATTTCTTCCTGTTAGGTTATTTTTAATCTTTAATATTTTTTTATTTTTTTATTCTTTTAAATTATATATATATATAATTTTAGTGTAAGTAAATGCATAACTATTTTTGTTCCGGCCATTTTGAAGGAGTTCATTTGAAACAAAATGTTTTTAATTTTTTTCTAATACCCTTACTAAAACAGTAATATGCATAACAGAAAGCAAAATGTACTTTCATTACTTATTTCTAAATAGGAAGGCAAAAATTATTTCATTTCTCTAAATAGAAACTTTCTTATCATGGCGTTTTATCTTACTGAAAACTTTAAATTAAAAAAGCATAAACACTGTAATTAAAATTTAATGCAAAAATAGATTGATTTATTAAAAAGATATAATTTCATTAAAAAATACATCATTTTACTAGATTTGACCCGTTGAGTCATTAAGTAAGATCGTATTCGATTGTTTTAATAAGGAAAAGATGATATTGCAAAGGCAAAATTCAAAATTAGTATCTTTCTTCTCGCTATATGTCCCTGTGTGTCTCTCTTTCTCTTTCTGTCGACAGTTGCGGTTTAAATAGTACTACTACCACTGGTAATATTCCCTTTTGTTTACAATGGACTCTTCCAACCTTTTTATTCTTTTTATTCTTTTCTTTCTGTATTACTTTCGACTGTTAATAAACATAGATAGAGAGATTGTGACGGAAACGAGAACAATAGACCACGTATAGAATAAGTATGGTGAGGTCAAACAACATACAGTGAGAGAGGGTGAAAGTGATAGATAGAAAGTTAGTAAGAAATGGGTGAGTTAATTGCAAATTACGCTTAATTAGAACAATTAAAATGGAAGAGATTTTGGGGGGGGGCGTCTTTTTTTCCCACAATAATTCAATCCCAAAACTGAGAAATATTTTAGCATGTATCTCGTGTGATTAAAATATATAGGTAAAGATGCTTTAGGGAAAAAAGCGTCTATTGGTGCATCTTTATTATCATAATAGATTACAAATATTTAGTTTAATCATTCTTCAACTGCGCTGTACAAAAAAAATAGTCAAATATCAGCTTTAAAAATATTTAAAATGGTAGTTATGTTTCGGGCGTGTTTTTTAAGTGATTTGTTTTTCTTAAAATGTCGTTCGTTACATGTGTATATGTGTGTGCGTGTTTGTTTGTGTTAAAATTTTGAAATCAAAGTATATTATAGTTCCAGCTGATAACTTATCGAATCATTATCTCCCGTAAAATACATATGTAAATGCATTGTATAAATGTCAGTCGTGTTACAAATATATCGTTCTACCATTTAAACACCTGGATTGATTGTATCGCTTATCGAAAACACCATTGATAAATGAAAAGAAAATAATAATCACTTGACAATGGGGTTCTATCATTTCATCGAATCCTTGATGAGTACTATAGATGCTGTTTGTTTCTCCCTCTCGTGGGGCGAGGAGTGAGAATTTTCTCCTGTTTCCCCTCTCGGGCTGGTAGCTGAAAGATTTTCATACATGAAGAAAGAGACGACTACAACTATATTTAATCAGTATAGGCTGTGGATATCCATCTTATCCTTAGCTAAGAGTTGCTTCTAAAAGTTAACTGCCGAAGCAAAGAACTCCTATTCCTAACTGAATTGAGCGCATGAACAGCAACCCGTATATACCGTCTCATACAGGGTACGTCTGACAAGGAAAGAGACACCTCATCCCCGAGGATTCACATATGTTGAGAAGACATCAAAGTTTAGTCCCCAGATTAAACATAGTGGGCGCCCTCGATCGCAGCTATGTCTCCCCAATGAACAAGAAGTCTCTCCGAACGTGAACGGTACGACTTGTAGACGGCGTGCCCCTTGGATTCAAACTATCCAGATACAAGGCCGCGATTTCCATTTTTGCAATAAATCTAATAGCATGAACAAATGTCTAAAACTTCAGTCAAAATAAATTATGTGATTAATAGTACTGCAAAAAACAATTTTTCAAAATGATTAAAAATATTTCTAGAGGAAAGAACGTGTCATACACGTCTGCATTTGATTAGAACAAGTCTACTCATATGGCATACCATATAAATTATTTAGATTTCATTCATTTCAATTGTGGCGAAGTGAAGATCTGGGTATTGTTGGCGAAAGTAGAGAAACTTAGTTTTCAGATGTATTAAATGTATCTAGCGACCCTTTTCCAGGCCAGAAGAGAGAGAGAATCAGAAATATATTGATCATTAATGCTTTTCGAAGTGTTGCCATAGATGGTTATGTCATCTGTATAAATGTCAACGAATGATGTTAGAATGTGATTTGGGAGATCATTATTGCGATAACGCAAGGTGATTTGCAACAGTTATCGAAAGAAGTGAAGAGTACTGGAAATCTGGGGAGACGTGTTGTCACTCAGATTCCAAGGAACGCCACTTGTTATTGCCAGTGAAAAATCACTGATAATGACTCGTGTGAAAATTCCTAATGAGTAAGTAAATAATAATAATAATAATAATAATAATAATAATAATAATAATAATAATAATAATAATAATAATAATAATAATAATAATAATAAAGAATACAAGAACAGACATGACTGTGTTGGGAAAGTAATACACTGGGAACTGTGCAAACAATTGAATTTCGAATATGCAAACAAATGGTACAAACATAAACCAGAAACAGTACTGGAAAACGAAAAACACAAAATCCTATGGGATATGGATATACAAACAGATAAACTCATACAAGCAAGGAGACCTGATGTTATTATAATCGACAAAAAGGAAAAATCTTGTAAAATCGTAGACTTCGCCGTTCCAGCAGACAACAGAGTGAAGATCAATGACACGGAAAAACGAAGTAAATACACAGAACTAGCCAGAGAACTGAAAGGAATATGGAGCATGAAGAAAGTTAGTATAATACCAATAATCGTAGGAGCACTAGGAACAATCTCCAAAAACCTGGAGAAAAGACTGGGGGAAATTAGAATCAAAGGGACCATTGAAACCATACAAAGGACGGCAATGATCAAAACAGCTGCAATCTTAAGGAAAATCCTCGAATACGGAAACCAACACGCATAAGCTACAAAGGCTAACCAGTCACAAGGAATTTACAACAGGGAGAAAACAAAACCACACGAAGAACACCACAACAAGAACCAAGGAACAGAAACTGCAAGAAACAGCACTTCATAACCCCCCCCCCAATAAATTACACCGGCCTCAGCTATCACTACACAAAAATGAACCAAAGAAACAGAAATTACAAGAAACACTATAAGCTCCTCCCTCTCAACCCACCCCACCCCACCTACCTCCCCCCAATTTTTTTTTAAATTAAAAAGAATTTTTTTTTTTTAATTTTAAATAAGGAAAGAGAAAAGGAAAAATTAAGGAATTGAAAGGAAAAAAAGGAAAAAAATTTAAAATTAAAAAAAAATTAAACTTTTTTTTCTTTTTTTTAAATTAATTTAAAAAAATATTATTTCATTTATTTATTTTTTTTTTATTTTTTTTTTAACTGGTGCCGGCCTAGGCTGACACCAGACAAAATATTTGTAAAGGGTCGATGAGGATGAGAAGACCGAGGATGCACAGCACAAACCAGACCTCCACTGGAAAAGTGCCGAGAATGCTGGGACCTTGGGAAGACTTATTGCTACCCAAATCCCAGAGAAGACCAATTGTCCTTACCAGCGAGAAAGCAACGGTAAGAGGCTGTTGCGATACCGCATCCTTATCGAAAAGAGGTGAAGAATACTGGAAATCTGGAGAGGCGTATTGTCACTCAGACTCCAGGAAATACCACTGGTTGTTGTCGGTGAGCAATCACTGACGATGATCTGTGTGAGAACTCCTAGTGATTACAAATAATAATAATAATAATAATAATAATAATAATAATAATAATAATAATAATAATAATAATAATAATAATAATAATAATAATAATAATAATAATAATAGGAGGGCGATGACGACGACGACGACGAGTAAGTATACAAGACTATGTGGAAGACACAAAAAAAATTGGAACAGATAGGTTAATCAACACAGCAAGAGACACAGTCAAAATGAACAATACGGGAAGTAGTAAAACCAGAAACAAAAAGACGAGGAAAGAAAAGTGAAAATGAAAACAACTGGAAAATACTACGAAAAGTACACGTGAACAGTGAAACGATATCGCTTCTGACAACCGCACAGAACAATGCGATTCGAACTAACTACATCAAAGCTAAAATAGATTTAAAAAACCGGAAAACAGTAAATGTAGACACTGTTGACAAAGAGACGAAACGGTAAATCACATAATAGGTGAATGCAGCAAAAAAAAGTGTGGAAAGTACAGGGACCTTTGGGGGGCTTATTGCTCCTCAAACTCCAGAGACGACCAATAGCCGTTGCCAGTAAGTAATCAATGGTAACGGCTCTTGCAATAATGCAAAATCATCTGCCATAGTGATCTAAAGAGGTGGAGATTACTGAAAATCTGGGGAGAGTTGTCATTCAGACTCTAGAGAACATCACCAACAATCACTGACGATCATCTGTATGAGAACTCCTAGTGAGTTGTTGACGACGACGACGACGACGACGACGACAACGACGACGACGACGACGACGACGACAAACTCAATACAAAATCAGCATAAAACATGATAATTCCATCTATTTGATTGAAAGTAATATAACCAAAGTAGAAAAGAAATGAAAATCAATTTATAATCTGACGAAAAAAGAGGGAGGTACTCTATGAGAGTAAGTATTTCTGCAAGGGGAGGTAACTCTATGATACTGAATAATTACAAATTGTGGCATCAAATGAACTCATTTAATTGTCGTTATTAATTAAGACTTTTCACGCGCACATTAAATTTTATTTGTAACATATTAGCGGTAATATGCTTTTGAATTTAAATATAGATATTGTTTGCAAAAGCCAAAGGGTTGGTGGGCAGAGAGGAAGAGACAAGGGTGCCGCTCTCGTTACTCAAAAAATACTTTTTTCTAAATGATTAATACTTAGGCTTTGATCTTTTTAAAGAACTGAAGAAAATTATTTATTTCAGGGGCTACTATAATAATGCAATTTACATTATATTATCATGGTAGTCCCGCGATGCAGCCCGCATTATAACCATGTCTTGTAACAAGGCACATAAATATTATTTAAAACCAAAAAAGACTAGGCACAGCTGCAATAATTTGTTTGCGTTTTCTTACACTGGAAGTGAATCAGTAAAATCGCACGATTAAACGGCTGTTCATGTAGTTTTCTTTGATCAACGTATTTGTGCTCATTTCTCCTTTGGCGAAATGTAGCCCTCACGCATACTGGAAACCACATTTCCAATGTAAAGGTACCCCACACTCTTCTGTCAATCTGCTGTGGGCATCTTGTCGGCCACTCACGCACAGGTGTTTGATATCCTGGTCGCGGTGCCAAGTATAACATATACCCCACTCTGATTCTGCGTCATCACGGCATCAAATATAACCCGTGCCCCCACACGCCTCTCTGACCCGTGGAGCCACTTATAAACATGTACTCCACTCGTGTCTCTATCTCTGTGTTCACGCCTCTGGTTCTCTACACAGAGATCTTGCCAGACCGTGGACACTCTTTGGCCGATCGTCGTAGTGGCAGTAAAAAAAAGATATCGGTCGAAATTCTCCCGGTCGGGATGATGATGATGACGATAGTGATGGCTTTGTCGATCTCGTCTCTGTGAAGGCAAGATTATTTAAGCAGAACAAATCAACGATAATAATGCAAACAACTCGGCGATTTCTTTTTGTATGAAATAATTATTAACAAAGATAAAATAATTGTTTCTAAACGTTGAATTAAAGTCTATCGTATGGTAAATATCTTTCGCGCTAATCTATTCATCAACTATTACAGAGATGCAATCGTCAGCGGAGATAATTACATTTTTATTTTTTCATGGTTCTTACTAAATTAAATTACAGCCAAGGGGAGATAAATATCAATTTACCAGTAGTGAACATAATTTACTTCAACATATCAAGTATCTTAAAAGGTATTGACTATTTTTAAATAAATTTAAATGTTATTTAAAAATAAAAGTTTTATTTCATGTTAACTATTATGGTAATAAATATATATTTTTTATATTTTAAATAATTTAAAGATTAAAATAAATCAAAACAATTAAGAGAAATTGTACATTTTTCGAGGAAATATATCAAGCGATGAGAAAACAAGGCAACATTTTTATATCACAATAAAATTTATTTACATTTAAGCAATGAACTATTTACATCAAAATTATCTTTATCAAAATTAGCCTTATCAAAATTATTTTTATCACAATGGATGCTTATTGCACATAATTATTGATCAGTTTGAAAAAAAGGATGAAACAGCTTAAGCCACCTAGCCCATACCTTCTACTCCTACTGTGACTGTTAGCAGAAATAACTGTCAGCAGCGTCGAATATATAACTAAATATACAGATATGCAACGGCTATTATTATGTTAGGAGCGAATTTATTTTATTACGTGTTTATTAATGAATTGTCCATATTGCTTAATGCGTCCAATTGAAAGTTGTCAACTTCAACTGACATCCCGCGACATGGTGTAATGGGATCCAGCCGGGTTGATCAGACGTGGTGATGCCTGAACACAGGGGAGCTTTTTCCGTGCGTAGCTCACAACAAACACAACGGACACAAAAAGGACACATCCAACAGCAATCCCAACAATGGCACCTACAAAAGAAAATCGAGAATAAAAAGGGAAAGAAGAAAAAGAAAAGATATTAACATTATATTATATAAAAAGTAAAGTGAAATTGTCCCCTATTTGATTGATCGATATAGCTTTATAGACCAAAGCTACATACTGAAAACAGTTTCGTCAATCATTGTCGACCTAAGTTGATCTGAGTCTGGAAAAAATTAAATTTCATTTTCATTTGATTTTATCGATTTTTATATTTTGTCCGTTTACTTGTTTCTGTTTTGACTACTGATTTCCAAGAGAGATTTAGTAGAAATAGCTCTCTCTCTCTCTCTCTCGGTCACAACTACTCTTACTGTAACTCATTAATCCGAATGAAATATAGAATAAATTTAATTAGCGTTACATTTTCGTATTACACCGTGCGATCGCTAACTTCAAATGTATCACTTGCCGTCCTGATAATAATCGACAAATTAACAAAAACTATGACAAAAGTACTTAATCCGACTATTAATGATAAAACAAATCAAATATCTTCCTTCAAAAACAGAAACGTGCTAACAATTCTCACTGTTCGTCTGCTCTATTTAAATAAGTCACATTTTCTTTTTGTGTATTCGCTTTTAAAATGACGTAGTGCTTCGGCTCCGTATGCACAGACAGCATATAATGTTCGCATTTCATTCTTGCTTTCTGTGAAAATATCTATTTACGGTTAGTTTAACACCAAATTATTTACTTTGGATTCTGAAAAAAACTAAACAAATCCGAACTGTTCCTATTTACTTGCCTCCCCATGAGGGCAGGGTTAGACTCAAGGTCGGTTTTTAATGTGGGAAAAATCCAGCTCCCCCCAAAAGGGCATTCTAGATTGGAACAAGAATAAAAGTTGCCTTAGTATAGAATGATTTCTCCTTCACTGACCGTCAGTGCACCAGAGGTGCATTTTGGTTCGACAAAAATATCTACGTCAGCACGCATTCACTGGTGGGGGCGCTTCATGCGATTACCAATAAACCAACCACTTCTCAATTTATTTACCTCCCAAAGAGGTTAGGCACAAGGCCAGTTTTATCTTACTCCCACAAGATAAGATGTGACCCAAGGTCGGATCGGGAAAGTGGAACTTGAAAAGCCAGCGCTCGAGAAGGTGAGCACTCTGGCCATTAAAAATTGCCTGGGCAGCCCCGTCGGCATTCCCCGGTAGAGGCACCTCAGGCAGTAAGCAATAAACTTACTCCTCCCCAAAGAGAGGAGACAAAGCCTGGGAGGGTGGACCTCCTAGAACTGCACAGGGCAAACCTACAGACCGGCGGAATCAAGCCTCTAAGGACAAGACGACACCGGTCTATAGGTTGCAGTATCCATCGGAACAGATACTACACTTTCTTCCTAGCCAAAAGGCCGAGAATACTTCTCAAAGAGAGAAGATAAAGCCTGGGAGGATGCATCTCCTAAGACTGTACAGGACCATACCTCACCCGACAGAGCCGAGACAGCTGATGCCAGAATTGCCCACCCTCTGTCTGACTGATTTTCGAAGACGGGTCCTCGACTGGTATGAAGTGACAACAAGACTTTTGTTTTCCTTAACGTGCAACAAGGTCATATCGACGTTATTTTGTTTGACAATTCAACGTACTTCTTTCTGCCCCGGTACCATACGCAATAAAAAAGATTATCTGATGTGAACATGTGCAATGCTGCATGTGCATGTTTAGTGGGGTGCATATATGCATGCTACTAACGGCAGACCTGCAATGTGAGAAAATATTTAACAAAGAGAAGAGAGACTCCTAAGAAAATCCGCTTGCTATTGAAAATAATGATGTCTTCTTGGATACGATGTTCCATGGTGTGATTATGACCCACTTGGGACTTTTGAAAAGTTATGACTATCCCAGAGTGTGACTCTCCTGGTGAGTAGGTTTTTACGTTCAGTAATAAAGCAGGTTAGCTTTTTAAAGTGGATAGCTGTGTGGTCTACTCTAAATGACATCAGAATATATATATATATATATATATATATATATATATATATATATATATATATATATATATATATATATATATATATATATATATATATATATATATATTCCAGCAGATCGGAAAGAGGGGTCAGTTAGGTTTTGGGGGGTTTTCAGAGACGGCTCTTTGAGCCGTAAACTGATGGACTATTTGTATTCGTTTGGACTCATGTTTTGATTTTGTCGGGCTCAGAGTTCTGATTGCAAGTCTGTCGTTCGGTGGAGAAATATCATTGTAACTACGAAAATAAAAGTGTGTTACTTGTTTTAAAGTGGAGTTCGGTTTCGTTTTAGGGTGAAACCTTCTGTTGCAGCACTGACCGAGACCACACGATCGACACTGCGATTTGTGTTAGAATCGAACACCGACTTCAGACGAAAACAAAGAGTGGACGATCGCAGTCTGTGCATCGAACGCACACAGACACACGTTCACACTAACTATTCTCTTACCTGTGTGATATTTGCTGCATTTTACATCCGTTCGATACGGAGATATGGTATGGCCGACCAATTCTTTTAAAAGCTCACCGGCTTGTTGACCGCAAACGTTGGCTGCCCGTTCCGTGTAGCCAGCCATTTCGGCCATTTGTCTATAAAAACAAAACAGAACAAAACAGAAATATTCGAAAATAATAAACATTACTAATTGAAGGACGTCGGTTTTCTTCTTTTTTTTCTTCTTATTTGTGCTCTGTTTTCCAATCGAAACGTTCTCAAAATCTCTCAAGCGAATTACTGTCTTCAGTGTCTCTCTCAAATAAATTCTATAGATTGTTAACGCCATCAATAATATTCTATATATTTTGTTTCAGTTAATCTACACGTCACTCACAACATTCTTTCCATTGTTTTAATGTTTATCAAATGTTAACAAATTAAACATGATGTCCACCCTCCGTGAAAAAATGACAGCAGAGAAATTATTCTCCGCCAGTGTTCGCATTAATATTCATATTCATATGAAATAACGTCCGAATCGGTGAAGTAAAAAAAGAAATAAGGTTACTCTTATAGATGACGCCCAATGTTTCCGTGACTTCGCGTCGTCAATGTTTGGGCATGTTACGGGAGCGCTCTAGAGTTGACCAGGCGAAAACTGCTAAACGCTAAATTGAAGACTGGCAATCGATAAATTACGACGAAGAAAATCAAACGAAAATACATATATACAAATAAAGAACGAGCAAAACATAGCTAAACAACTGTTAGCAATTAGATGTTTATTTTTGTTATTCTTTGTTAAAGGAAACATTTGATTAAAAATGTTTTCAAATAAAATGTTATTTTGTTTGTGCACCGGAAAGTTTCAAATGATGATTTTGTTTGATTTGCTAAGCAAATGTTATTATGTTTTGTTTTTGTTTTTTGTTTTTTTTTTTGGTGGGGGGGTCAATATTTTTTTACATTTTTTCTTGTTAACATAAACACTGCAACAAATGTTTTTAAGCATTTTTTTTGTTTGTTTTCATTTCTTATTTTAACGAAGACAAACTGTTTATAAGCAAATGTTTCTTGGTTAATAGTTTCGTCGACTCTCGGGCGCTTCTGAGACCTGCCCGAACGTTGACGATGCAAAGTCACGGAAACATGGTGCGTCAGCTATAAGAGTACCGAAATAAGAAAGAAAGAAAGAAAGAAAGAAAGAAAGAAAAAAAGAAAGATAACGTTTCAAATCAAAGCAAACCCGTCTTTCGTTTGCTTGTAATTGTTCCCATTACAATAAGATAACGCACGTGTTGCAGAAGCGAGAAAAATATAGAGCATGTATAGGTGCACAGAACATGTCAGGTTTACTTGCATAGAATTTCGACGACGGTGACACGTCATGCGAAGAATATTTTACAATAACATTGTTGAGCAGAGTCTGGGAGTCGGGTGATTCAATGATAAAAATAACTTAACAGACAATAACTGTTGGAGTTAGAACATTGCGCCGAATGAAAAGAGAGTCTCTTTTTGAATTTTCCACCACGTAGGTAGAACTAGATTACAAACTCTCGCACTAGAAGCGCCTTCTAACGTAAACCCCAAATATATTTCAAATGGAGATACTCTGGGTCAACACTCCCGTCTAGTTTCGCAGAACTAGCGGTAACACTTTTGATAAACATTAAACATTTGTTGGAAAAGGCCAAAATGACTTACTTGCATAATTTACTTTCGTCATATCGTCCGTTGTAATATGTTTCTTTGGGGTTGATATTCAACGCATGTTCCATGCACAGCTGAATGCTGTTCTTTGTTAATTGCTCCTTTTCTAAACACGATTGCACTTTTACATAAGCTGAAAAACATTAAAAACATCAATTTTCGTTATATTGAAGCATTAAAACATTTTTAAACGTATTAATTATTAAATTGCTTCCATTAAGAGATTAAACATTAAATTGTTTTTATTTAAAATAAAACATTAAATTGTTTTTATTAAAAATTAAACATTAAATGATTTCCATTAAATAATTAAACATTAAATTGTTTCCATAAAAAGATTAAACATTAAATTGTTTTTATTTAAAATAAAACATTAAATTGTTTCTATTAAACAATTAAACATTAAATGATTTCCATTAAATAATTAAGCATTAAATTGTTGAATTAAACATTAAATTGTTTCCATAGAAAGACTAAACATCTAATTTTTTCCATTAAAAATGTGAGCATTAAATTGTTACTATTAAATAATTGAACATTAAATTGTTTCCATAAAACTAATTCACATTAGATTGTGTATATGATTGTTTCAATTAAAATTATAAAATTAAATTGTTTAAATTAAAAATTAAACATTAAATTGTTTCCATTAAAAATTTAAAGATTAAATTGTTTATATTAAAAATGAAACATTATTTTTTATATTAAAAATTAAACATTAAATTGTTTATATAAAAAATTAAATTTTAAATTGTTTCCATGAAAAATTAAGCGTTAAAATCTTTGAATTAAGAAATTAAAAATTAAATTGTTTCTATTAAAAAATTAAACATTAAATTTTTTCCATAAAAAAATTAAACATTAAAATGTTTCCATTAAAAAATTAAACATTAAATTGTTTCCATTAAATAATTTAGCATGAAAAACATCAAACATCCAATTGTTTTCATTTAAAATGTAAGCATTAAATTATTTCCGTTAAAAAATTAAACCATAAATTCTTTCCATTAAAAAATTAAAGATTAAATTGTTTCTATTAAAACATAAAACATTAAATTATCTCCATTAAAAAAATAAATGGTTTCCATTAAAAAATTAAACATTAAATTGTTTCCATTAAAACATAAAACATTAAATTATCTCCATTAAAAAAATAAATGGTTTCCATTAAAAAATTAAACATTAAATTGTTTATAGTAAAAATTAAACATCATATTGTTTCCATTTAAAGATTAAACATTAAATTGTTTCCATTAAAGAAATTATACATTGAATTGTTTCAATTAAAGAAATTATACATTAAATTGTTTCTTTTAAAGAAATTGAACATTAAATTATTTTCATTAAATAATTAAAAAATTAAATTGTTTTCCATTAAGAAATTAAACATTAAATTATTACTATTAAAAATTTAAACATTAAATTGTTTCCATTAAAAATTTAAGCATTAAATTTTCCTATTAAAAAATTAAATATTAAAAAATTAATAATTAAATATTTTCCATTAAAAATTTAAGAATTATATTGCTACCATTAAAAACTTAAACATGTAATTGTTTCCATTAAAAATTAAACATTTAATATTTCCATTAAAAATTTAAGGATTATATTGTTACCATTAAAAAATTAAACATGTAATTGTTTCTATTAAAACATTAAACTGTTTTCGATTAAAACATGAAACATTAAATTGTTTCCATTAAAAGATTAAACGTTAAATTGTTTCTATAAAAATCAAACATTCAATTGTTTTCATTACAAAATTAAACATAAAATTGTTTACATTAACAAATTAAACGTTAATTTTTTTTCTTTTAAAAATATTAAGCATTTAATTGTTTCTATAAAAAATAAACATTTAATTGTTTCCATTAAAAAATAAAAACATTCAATTGTAAAATATATTCTCAAAAATAAGGGTTAATTAGATATATTTGACAGTTGAATGATGATGAATACTAGAGAATTAAAACTTTCCACATACTACTCACTTAAAATAACAGCCAACCCAGAAAATAGCAATTCTTCCCCCTCCTATCAGTAATATCGCTCATGGACTAAAGAACAAAATAAGTGAACCGAGAGTTACGAGACTGCCAAAGTAAACTCTTCATTACACCTTAAACTTCATCCGGTGCCTTTTGGGAACAGTTTTCTGTGGGAAATGCATGAAAAGGGGGGGGGGTTTGTTTGTTTTTGCTTGAGGATTTTCTACGAAAGTGATATGGCGATCTTCTGATGAGCGGAATGAGTGAAAGATCCTGATAATTATATGTTTATTCCTGGTTGTTTGTTTCTGTGCAAAACAATTGTCAAAAGTTACATTGTTTTTTTTTTCTACTTCGGCAAGTAAAAATATGAAAAAAGACTTGGTCATTGGAATTTAAAATACTATTGTTTCCTTATATATGCTCTGTTGTTAAATGTTAACATTCATCGAGCTTTTACATTGAACAGTTCTGATAAATTTTCTTTATATATATATATATATATATATATATATATATATATATATATATATATATATATATATATATATATATATATATATAAAATCAAAATAAACCAAAGTGAAAACTTTTAGTAGATGGAACCTATTGTGAAAAGGATTAGCTCAATATACGAGATAGAGCAATAGTAGAGATAGAAGAAAAAAGAGTGCTAAATATGCGACGATTGTCCAAATTTATTTCAAATTTCAATTGTTCAATGCAAGGTGCATTCAGTAATAAACTAATCTTATTTTTTACCAATCTCACCCCCTTCCCCTCAAATCATATTTTCATACTACTTGGAAACCCCTTGCAAGTTTCCCTTATATATCTAATTAAATTTAAACTGTAATTGTTAATTGTTACTCTGTTACGACTCACTCCCCATTTAAACCATAGATTATAAAATTGACACTGCACTCAAGTTTTTGATTGAACCAACCCAATTCCACCTCCTATTACTAGTAATCGAAACAAATTGTTTCAAACAATCTATCCTTATCCCTTACACTGTTCCCCTCTCCTAAATTTCAATATCACCGAGTAGAACAGACTTGATCTTTAATTTCACTAACTCTTTTCCCATTAATTTATTTCCCCCTCTTGTCTCCTTGGTCATTTAATGTACCTCCAAATTATTCATCTAACCCTTAATTTGGTTTTTAAATTAAAAATAAATGAATAAAAAAATGTTTTTAATTAACTATTCCCTAGCTTCTTTTAAATTTTAATTTTTAATTTTTTAATTTTTTAATTTTAATCATCCACTCTCTCACATTCCTCTATTTATTTTACCATGCTTTTAACTAATTCTACTTTAATCTTTAAACCCCCAGAAACCATAACTGGTAACTACAATTTAATTTGCTCTTAGCTGCCTGAAATGTTAGAAGCTCACTCATTTGATTTCTATTTTTAGAATCAACAATTTCTATACCCACTTCCCACTTAAGATTAATCCCACCCCCCAAAACCTACATCCTACCGCTCGCCCACACCCTTAACCTACCTGTCACTTTAACTACATCCCCATACCAACCCTTCCTCCTTTTCCTTTTCCCCCCAATTCACAAAGCGACTTTTTAAACTATCCCGTACCTCATAAACACCCCCCAACCCCAAATCTTTAACAATTTTGCCTTTTTGTCCCATTCGGATTTAAACCTTGAATGAGATTCTTCTGTTTTTACTTGGCCCTGGAAGTACATAAAAAAATGGCCTGTTTTCCTCTTCTCAACCTCCTTTAAGTACACTTACCTACATTTTGAGCACTTTCCCCAATCTGCTCCCACACAAAGAGTTTTTCTTCACATTCTACAATTTTACCGGACTTCTTTTCAACGGAAATTTACCACCCGGACAATTTGCATATCTTTTTCACGGAAATTTTTCTTTTCATTCAATACGTTTTTTATCAAAAATTATTTTAATAATTTTTAATAATAATTTTCATATTTTTCAAATATTTGAACTTTGTTTTTTTCGAAAGCCAACTTATCCATCTGTATTTCTCCTCTGATGATAAGATTTCGATCTCTGAAAAGCCTTGGCTTAAGGAAAGAATAATAAACACTAGTTTATTACTGAATGCACCTTGCATTGAACAATTGAAATTTGAAATAAATTTGGACAATCGTCGCATATTTATCACTATTTTTTCTTCTATCTCTCTCTCTATCTCTCTCTCTCTCTCTCTCTCTCTCTCTCTCTCTCTCTCTCTCTCTCTCTATCTATATATATATATATATATATATATATATATATATATATATATATATATATATATATATATATATATATATGGGTGTTTTGAGCAGTGTGGGGTCATCTTTTCGTTGACATAAATCCTAGGTGCATTCTAACTCAAAGTTGTAATTCCTGTCAGGTTCCCTTCTATATATCTTCTAGGGTTAATAGAATATATCGTTTACATATTATTTATTTACCAAATATACGTCCACAAAACAAATTAACTTACAAAATATACAAAAAATGTGTGGGTTTTTGCATAAAATTATCTAAGGAAAGGTTGACATGCCGTAAAACTCAACAACCAACCAAATATATTACGTCATATTCTTAAAGAATTTTTCTTTTCTTTTTTATCTTAGACATTGTGAATTCTTGTTTTATTTGAATACAAACTTAAAATTCACACTCAACTATGTAATTAAAAGATTAGCATAAAAAATAATGAATTTCAATGCGAAAACACACTATCTATGCGAGACGGCCGCGGTCAAACCTATGGATGCCGCCGATATGATGGCCACAACGGGAGGTGGCTTTAATTAGAGTGGATACTGGCGCGAATTAACGATTCGACGCGCGACGATCGAGTCCTATCGGATATATAGAATAACTATGAGAAAGAGAAAAAGGGAGAGTGGTCGGGTGTAGGAAAGCTACTCCCTCCCCTATGAGAGCTATTATTATATATTAGGTATACTGTATATACGATATAAGGACGTTGACACACCGGTTCCCGTTAGATCACAGAAGTTAAGCAACGTTGACCCTGGTCAGTATCAGATGTGTGACCATTTGGGAATACCAGGCGCTGTATGTAGGAGGACGTCGACACCTCCTTGCAAGAACTGCAAAAACCTTAACGTCGTCATCTCTCCTGACCAAGATATACATGCGACTGGGGACCGCTTGTGAATTTGATACTACCATGAAACTTAATGAATTTTTATGCGAAAACAAACTATCTATGCGAGACGGCTGTGGTCAAACACCTGGACCCCGCCGATATGATGGGCAACATTTGAGTGGGTGCTTCCAAAATAGTGACCATCAACGGGAGGTGTCTGTGATTAAAGTGGATACTGGCGCTGATTACCGATTTGACGTGCGTCTTGTCGGATCCATAGCATCACTATGAGAGAGAGAAAGAGGGAGATAGAGAGAGAGAGGTCGGGTTTAGGACAGCTACTCTCTCTCCTATGGGGGATGGGTTGGGGTTATTATGGTAAATTTGTCGTTTCCCACATAAAATGACGTCAATGAACTGTCTGCTTGTTTCCGACCTCACAAATGAGTAAGTAAATCCAAATAAATTGTTTGGGACTAATCTCCCAACTGTATTTTTATTAAAATAATTTACCGTAAATTTGAAATTAGTCCAAAACAATTTATTTGTGTTTATTTACTTATTTGTGAGGTCGGAAACTAGCAGACGGTTCATTGACGTCAGAGTTGTTCGCCATTTTAGGTGGGAAACGACAAATTTCCTGTTTTTATTATGTATACTGCATAAAAAAAAATAAGAAAGAAAAATCCCGAAAATATTGTTAAACCGAAAATGATCGGGTGGTGTCATTGTTAATACCCTTTACAACTTTTAAAAGAAGGTGAAAACAACGAAAACTTTCCCACTTTTTTATGCAGTCTTTGCATTATTGTTGTACTCTTCAAGATATTTCAAACTGCACCGGTTGGCCAGTAGATGGCAGACAAGGCAGTGTTGCATCCCATAGTCCTCCTCTCCACATTCACAGATGGTTGGGTCAGTCTTGTAGCCCCATATACTCATAGCAACTTTTGATCGCCCAATTCCCGTTCTCAGACGGTTGAATGTTTTGCACTGACGCCAGGATGCCTCTGAACCGGGAGAGGGAGGGCCTCAGAAGGGGAGATTTCCCATGTTAGTAGGAGGGAAGCTATTCTCTAGCTGTATGGTCCATAACTGTTGTCTGGTCTCTTCCTTAGATGTTGTGAGGGGTTCAACATAGCTGAGGTAGTTTCTTGACTTCAGTCGTTGAACCGTTGGTTCACGTCCAATAAAACGACGAGGAGATAGAACGGACTACTGCTACGTGTCATCTGTACCACAGGGCCTCGGCTGTGTATGTGAACAGCCACCATGCGGACAATCTTAATAAGTCACCAAAGAAGTAACGAATGCATGGACAGTTTTACTAGAGTTTGAGTGGTGTTACTACATACAGAGTATGCGAAAAGCACTATACTTCGCTCGGAGATTAAAACGTCACATGAGGATCCACCAAAACAATGAAGCCGTTCCTTTCGCAAGGTGTTTGCATGTTTGTCATATTTGTACCAGAGAGTATAGGTCATTGACATGGTTAAAAAGACACATTAATTCTACAGATGTTTAACAAATAAAATAACATACGATGTCAATATATATATATATATATATATATATATATATATATATATATGTGTGTGTGGGTGTGTGTGTGTGTGTGTTGCCACATCTGGGGAGGTGTCGCTCAGCGCACCCTTTTCTGCCTTGATAGAGTACAAAAACGACTTCAAAATCTAGTGGGAGATGTCCTCTTATCTTCCCTACAGCCTTTTTCTAACGGAAGAGACATTGATGGTCTTTCTTTATTCTATTGTTCTTTTTATGGTAGGTTCCCGACTGAGCTCCAATCTATAGTTCCTCTGTAAAACATTCATAACAAAAACTCGTCTACCTACAACCACTGTAAATAATTTTCTTTTCTTCCTTTGTGTATCTTTTTAGGTACACAAAGGAAGAAAAGAACTTCTATGTACAAAGTTTCTTTCTAAGAACGATCCGTCTGTGGAACACAATACCACAGGGTTGCTTCCCAACTGATTACAATATTGTCGTTTTCAAGTCCAATGTAAACAAGTTCTTGTTGAGCCGTCCTCTTCAATAATCTGATTCTGCCCAGTTTTCACCCATCGTTACCAATCCTCATGGTGTTTTCTCACCGTCCACCTGACAAACTCATTAACCCTTATCCTCAAGTGGCCTTTGGGCCTTGATAAACAGTGACTGCTTAGTACATAAAAGATGTGTGTGTGTTTTGCAATTAATTTTTGTTTTAATGTCAAAATAGCTTAACTGTTTACGAAAGAAACTGAAATGCATTGGTTTTAGTAATTTACGCTGTTGAATTTACATTTTAAGTAAGCAATGTATTAATAGTAAGTAATGGAGTTTCCATATAAGAGGGGAAACAGTAAAAAGCAGGAGCCGAGACCCGTCATCAAAAACGTTACCATAAATGTTCAATCTTATCCTCTATCATATGAGCCATATACAACTGGCTGGATATTTGATAAAGTTAAGCCTTAATAATTGTAATGGCTGCAGTGGCTGCTGTGGCTGTTGCTGTTGCTTCTATTGCTTGGTAGGTCCTTATTGAAAAAATGTCACCATTTTTAAATAATTCCGAGTTGGATATAATTTTTGAAAAAGAAATTGAATAGAAATACATCTTTTGTTTTTAAAAACGTCGACCAAATTTCCATAAAGAAAACTGAAGAATCAGGATACAATATTGAGTTTGTAAGACGGAAATTATAGATGACCCTATATGAGATTCAGACTGGCTCTCCTTTATTATTGAGATAAGAATTTTGTAAACGTAATAATACTACAACCAAATCTTACAAATAAACAGTGCGCGCGCACGCATTGGTCTCCCCTCTCCACTCTTTGAAAATGACAACGTCCAATGAAAATAGTTCTTACTTTCCAATCCAACGCGACAGACGTAACCAAAGACGCTTTCTACCACTTTACTTGTTGTCTTCATCCGCGTAATGTCGCAGTTCTCAAATATGCGGTCGGTGCAACGCATGAACCGCTGAAGATTTCTTATGAAAATAAAATAAATAAATAGATAAATAGAAAAGTTAGAAAAATAAAATTAATTTCAATTCAAAATAAAAAGTGAAAATTTCTTCAGTTCAATAATCAATTTTCTTTCATAAAATACGAATTAAATACGTTTTTATTCCAATTCGTCATCATCATCATCATCATCATCATTATTATTATTTACTCAAGCGTCATTACCAGTGATGTTTCCTTGAATCTGAGTGATAACAAGTCTATCAAGATTTCCAGTACTCTCCGATTCTTTCGGTCACCGTTGAAAATCACTTTGCGTTCTCACAACAGCCGTTTACCATTGATTTCTTGCTAATAACAGCCGTCAACCTTCGCTGGAATTTAAGTGACAATCAACCTCCCCAAGATTCCAGTTATTCTCCGTGCCATTTCAGTGAAGGCTTGGGTAGTGCTATCCCTTCTCGGCCATTCCATCCTCCTTGACCTTTCACGAGCATTTTGTTTTATACCAACCGATAGTGGTGCCGCCACTTTGGATCAGATCATAGAATCTTCCCTCTTTACATATCTACCCTGGTAACTTACGGCATAATCACGTTGATACACCGGTTCTCGTTAGATCACTGAAGTTAAGCGGCGTTGAGTCTGGTTAGTACTAGATGGGTGACCACTTGAGAATACCAGGCGCTGTATGTGGGAAGACGGCGACACCTTCCTGCAAAAAAACTACAGAAACTAATGTATTTAAAATGAGCGGAATACACATGCGACTAGGGGCCGCTTGTGAATTTAATATTCCCTAGAAACTTTCTTCTTCGGAAGGCAGTCGTCTCAATCCACCCTGGGTGGGTGCCGCACTGACAACTTCAGTTCACTTGAGAATATTCTTTTGATACTTTTTGTTCTTTTGTGGTTGTTTACACATCGTAATTCTATTTGAACTTATCTGTGATTGGTCGGTATAATCCGCCGATGTGGGTTGCGTGCAGCTCTTTTCATCATACCGTTTGTTTATAGTGTCAATCCTTCTTTTGATTCCAATTTCTTTAAGTCATTTTTCGTTGTTTTCGGGACTGTTCTTAGTGTTCCTGCAGTTATTAGTATTACTATTTTATTCATGTTCCATATTCCCTTCAGCTGTCTGGATCACTTCATTGGTAAATGATGAGTTCGAAAGGGTAAACAGCATGCAATAAAAAATGTGTATAGGCGATAAAAATGGTTTTATGTTGTTGTTGTTTTAAATAATATATAATGAGGAACAATTTCGACTTAAAACCTATTTAGTACAACACATGTAATCTGAAGACAAACACGTTTGAAATGTGTAAATGCTAGAATAATCGATAGTTTTCCACAACCAATCAATAAAGATATATCATATATATTTTCTACATACGTACGTGTCGTCATTCTTTTAAGCACCAAAACAATATACAACATGAGGACGCACAAACTTTAGCTCTATTATTTCATTGAATATTAAAAACAATTAATCTCAACATACGACACAAAAAAACAACAATTAAGATGGTAAAAGTAGAACAAATCATCAGATATAAATAACAATTCGTTTCAAAGTCTCACATAAAAGCAATAAAAATCTTTTACATGTTTAAATATCATTGAATGAATGGCATACTTGCAAATTGTCGTCATTTGACTTGCTGTCCAAATGGCTTTCGTGTCGTTGATAATCTGCGTCAATTTCAAAGTTGGGTGGAGCAACTTGAGGCATTTTTTTAATTTGTCTTTAGTATATTGTTCCGAACAAAAGTTCTTTTCTAAGTAAATAAGCAAAATATATATGTATATATGTATTTAAAAAAATATTTTTTCATATGTTAATGGATCACAACTTATCAAGGCCAAAAAGCCACTCGAGAATAAGAGTTAGTGAGATTTTTAGTTGGATGATGGGACAATACAATGAAAAGATTGAGAACTATTAATTTACAGGACGACTCGTCAGATATTTGCTGAGATTGGACTTGAAAACGACCATGCTGTAGGGAAACATTAAGAAGTTCTTGGAAAGAAACTATGTTCATGGAAGTTTCGTTTGATCTTAGGTACACAGAGGAAAAAAGAGTTCTTTACAGTGTTGATAGAAAAACAAGTTCTTGCTGAGAATGTTTTATGAGAGCACCTACCATGGAAATACGGATGGAGTTGGGAATAACTAGCAACGTATTTCTTTTGGAAAAGTGCTGCAGGGAAAAAAGTGATCATCTCCCACTAGATTGTGAAGTTTATTTTAGAGCAATTGCTATTAACCATGGCAAAACTACTCCTTTAGCCAATAATAAGGGCAATCATATTGTTCAATTTTTAGGATAGTCTCTCAGAAATTATAGAGTTGTTTCCCTTAGACTCCCAAATCAATTAACCTTAATACGCAATGATATGCTGGCGTAATTCTCTCCCCCTGAATTAAGAACTATCCCTTGATGCTTCAACTTGACAACTCCAACATGGCGATCTTGTTAAACGGACTAATTCGATTATTCTATAGAATTCGTTTTGGGATATTGGTTTGAATGTGGTATCTAAAAGAAGGATGGAACCAGGTAACGTTTCTACTCCTATTATTTTTTAATTTAAAATAAGCATTATTGTAACATTACGATAGACGTCATTTTTAAAATGATTGTTCTAAGTGTTGTGAAGGGGGGATATTTCCTCACAATATTTGGATTCATTTGACGAAAAAAGACATAAAAATAATACACCAAGTAGTAGTAGTAGTAGTAGTAGTAGTAGTAGTAGTAGTAGTAGCCTTGTTAATAACAGTTAGTCGTTTGACTACAGCTGTCGCAGCCTTGTAAATTACACGACAAACAAAATAGAATAAAAGTTCAAAATACAAATGATCAAGATAACAAATAAATAACGATAACAGAGTAACAACATTTAATGGGAAAAAGTTTGTTGATTAGTGAGGTGTATCACGACCATCGTAATATAATGTGTTTGAAGATGTTTGAATGTGTCTATTGGCGTTGCGTTTGCGTTAGTATGAAAGTTTCTATGTTGCGTGTAATCTTTTTCATGCTCACTTTATGTAAGCGAAAGTTTGTTGAGTAGTGAGGTGTATCACGACCATCGTAATATAATGTGTTTGAAGATGTTTGAATGTGTCTATTGGCGTTGCGTTTGCGTTAGTATGAAGGTTTCTATGTTGCGTGTAATCTTTTTCATGCTCAATTTATGTAAGCGAAAGTTTGTTGAGTAGTGAGATGTATCACGACCATCGTAATATAAGAAGGCCAGAGCACTGGAAAATGACGTCATGCTCTAAAGTAACAAACGAGATCTGTCGAACAGTCAGACTATGGGTATTTTGACCCCTCACTTCACCTAAAATTTCATCAAAATTCAGGAAATCAACCAATTTTAATGAAATTTTCGGTTTTTATTAATTAACGATCACGGAATATAATTAATCCATTACTTTATTAGAAATCTTCGTGCAAATGTATTAGTTCGTGTGATTTGCGTAGGCTAGACAGCAAACATTAAATTAATACTTAATAATGATATGGTGTTGTCATAAACATTTTAATTTTAAAAACGAACATTTTTCTTTGAAAAATAATTTGTCTAATTTAATATTCATTCTTTAAATGAGTTCATTCTTTCCGGATTATTTTTAATGTTTGATTTGATTGTTATCACAACCTGGTCTATATCGAATGAAAAGACTAGTATCAGTTATGCTGTATGGAAATATTTATTGGTTTATAAATACAAGAAGACAAATCCCTATTCTTAGGCAGTTTTATTCTTTATATAAACATTTCATTATCATTAATTTTAGCTGAATAATTTAATAAGAGTTGCTCTCATTTCCGAAAAAATAAATGATGTTTCTTGACTATTTTAACTTAAATCAAACATGAAAAGTAAATCAAACATTAAATATTACGAATTCAGCAAAGAAACACAAAATCAATCATTCTAAATAATTAATTAATAGAACATTTATTGAAATAAATTAAAATGCGTGTTTTTTGTTTTGTTATTTTTGCAAAATAGCCAGTTTATTTACAATATAGTCAAATTTTTAATAAATTAAAACAGTCATGTTTTTTTGGGGGGTATTACAAGCGGACAGTTCATTTACAATATGATATTATTTTAATATCTTGCTTATTTCGTTGAATTTTCGCACACATTTATTAATTAGTCTTAAATTGTATTTTTTATCCCGAAGTAAAATTCGAATTTATTTTTTTAAGACTTGAAAATTAAACTTTAATGCAATGCGGCCATGTTGTAATTTTCTAATTTTCTTTCGCACTTGACATCTATAAAAAGGAAATACGTTTAAAAAAGGAACAAGTTAACAATGATTTCCAAGTAAATGAATAACCCTTAAGAGGATAGCCGTGTTCTTGGCAGGGGAATAAAGTCACAGTAGCAGGAACAAGTTAACAATGATTTACAAGTGAATCAATAATCTTATGGTCGTGAGTCTGCTTGCTGTGATTACTTGCTGAAAACAGATGGACGCATGCGCATCAGCATTTCCAGCACCAGAAAACCTCGACTCAGTTAACAGGCTTGAGTTATTACGATGGTCGTGGGTGTATACGTCAGTTAATCAGAGGCATCAGTTTAGCAATGCTGTTGAATTGCTCGCTTCTTTCGGGGGGGGGGGTATCAAGGGGATGATAATGTTTGTTCTTGTTGTTCCTTCCATGTGACTGGTTGATTATGTGCGATGCTGATGCTTAGGGTTTGTCTAAAAGTTTCACACATGAAACTCTCAAAGAAACCCCAGAAATGTTGTTCTGTTCGACAGTTTAAATGCAAATAATAATGACTTGGTGATATCTTGAATTTTGTGACGGATTTGGAAATCCGTCACAAAATTCAAGATATCACCAAGTCAGTCTTTTTTACTATTATTATTAACAAAATATTAAAATTACTGACTTGTTTACCTGTGCGATAGTATGGATGTGTGAGTGTGGGGATGGGCTGTGTTTATAATTTCAATTTAGAAGTGGATTATGTGCCAGAAGCAAAGTGGCAGAAAATAACTTTTCTCGTGAAATGAAACCGTATTCATAAGCAGAAGTATGTGTTATATTGGACTGAAAACGATAATTGAATTATAGAAACAATAAATAGAATAGTTAATTAATAAAATGTCCTTTTGCCAATAAATATGCAAATTAGTTTACATTAACACGTAGATCGCATATACCTAAGAATTATATCAGAAAGATTTTATTCTCAATTTTAGTGCGAGAACCGTCTCAACTTTATATATATATATATATATATATATATATATATATATATATATATATATATATATATATATATATATATATATATATATATATATATACGGTCTTCAAAAAGTTATTATCTATTTTAAAATGTTAACATCAAAACTGTATTTCTGATAATAACAAAACTTGTACACAAAAGACGGAAATTTTTTTTTTTAATTTTACTGCATTACTGCATCATATTTATTACGTCATTTTGTTTTGACGCCATTTTGAACTACATCATCTTGTACCACGCCATCTTGTTTTAGCTGTACGGCTATGTATACAACAAAATAGCGTGTTTTAATAATTAGTCTTATAGCAAAGTAAGCGCCTCCCGATTTTTCTTGTGTGTTTTCTTTTTAAAAATATATTTTCAGAAGAAAATCACAAACACTTGATCAATTAAAGTCATTTATTGAAGAATAAAGTTTGAAGATACCTCCGGAAATTTGGAGAAATGTTATGCAATTGTGTGAGCCGTTTGCAGAAATGTGTGGCAAGTAGGGGACATTCGGTTGAATGACATAAAGTCAATAAACTGCTTACTCAAAAAAAAAAACATTCAATACAACTCTATGCCTTTTCAAACCATTCGGAAATATTATAAAAAAAAACAACGATTTTCACTATTTTAACGTTTTAGTATGTGGACATTTAGTTGAATGACATACATTTTTACTATATTTTGTTCAGTATGTATAAGTTTTGTTATTAGCAGAAATACAGTTTTGACGTTATTAAAATGTTAAAATAGATAATGACTTTTTAAAGACCTTGTGTGCGCATGTGTGGAATCGGCCAATAAGAAAATCAAAAAGAATAGAATACAGACATCTGTGACTCACTGTTTTGTTGTTTGGTTCTGTTTGACCCTTGTATACGTATATTCTATTTTATTTTTTAGGAATTGAAAATTTTCGGCGATTCCTCAACTTCATCAGTCATGAATGGGTATTTTTCTCGCTTGTAATTTTTTTTATTAATCTCTCAAAATCGGGACAGAGCCGACTAAAGACAACAGACCTACCTTACACATACAGGGCTTTAAAATAGAACTTTAAAACAATAGTAAGTTGCTTATCTTAACACTTTACTGCCGTTTCACGGAACATCCATTCATTTGGGGAGCTGGATACTCACTATAAACTGACCTTGTGTCTAACCTTGTCGTTGTGGGGGCATGTAAAAAATTCCTCGGCTCATTAAAAGAAAAGGTGTTTTAACTGTTCGATTTGTTAGATAGGGTTCGTTTTCGAAAAATAATATTCTTTATTTACACTAAAAAGAAAATGGCTCTGTAAAAAATCGAAATATTGAAAGTAATCTATGATTAAATAAATATAACGCTTACTTTAAATCTAATACAAAATATAAATTAATGAATTAATTAAATTTAATAACAAAATTTACATTCATAATTTCTTTTAACAAACCTGAAATAATGATACGATAAAGTACTGTAGTAGTAGTAGTAGTAGTAGTAGTAGTAGTAGAGGGAGGAGGAGGAGGAGGAGGAGGAGGAGGAGCAATTTACACTCAGGGCACTCACTGATAACTCATTTCGATCAATCTATCCATCCATTATAAAAATGTGTCTCTTATCTTTTCATCGTAATAATCTTGTAACGAGAATCACGTCTATGCTTAAAATGTGGTTATTCCACTTTAAACGGGTCGACTGACTTACCGGTAGTAGTCGGAACACTGTAACTCAAGGTACTGATCAGACTGTAACCGCTGCACTCCAGTTTCGTTCGGGTAGTTTCGAAGTTTTTCTCCAAATAGGTTTTTGCAAACGTGGCCGCTTCCCGACCACATGTGGCCGCGTATTTGGACACACAGTCGGTGCTTTCATTTAAATGCCTGGAAATATGCGAAGACATCAAGAAAAAGATAACGTAGCTAACACGTAGCTAATACCAAAAAAAAGAGAAGAATTGTACAAAAAAAGTAAAGAATTTTTTTCAAACAACGAGTTAATATCTCTTCAAGCAGAACATTTTGACGTTACTTGACAAAATAAAATATTTTGTCGGGGAAACCCCACTGGAGTTGCTAATGAAGGTTCTACCAGACGCATAGGGGGGGCTGAAGGGGGGTCAGCAGCGAGCTTAACAGCTTGTCGTCAGGGCTTGTGAATATAGTGGGTTTCTCAGCTATCCCTCAATCTTCGCGTCCCACCCGTGTTGGGTCAAGTGGTCCTTATTTACTTTCCTCCACGTGGGAAAAATTCAGATCCCCAAATAGAAGCACTCTGGATTAGGGCAAAAATAAAAATTACCTCGGTCTAGAAGGATTTCCCGTTTCACTGACCGAGAACAGAAAAGATGAAGTGTAGTATCAGAACAGACTACAGTTTGCCTGGTGAACAATAAACGTCAAGATTGTCTTGATAGAGGGAAGGGGTCCAGTTGCGAGCTGCTAAGATTGATGTCCGTTCGGATTCTCGGATGAGGTAATTGTGAAGGGGTGACCTTTGTCAGTTCACCAAAAGCATCAATTGCACTGACAGAAAGACTGAAGGAATAAAAAACCAAATGAGAATAGACTTGAAGTTCTCATTAGTTCCTTAATAGCGGGACTCGTGGGAATTTTACAGTCGTATCTTTAATCTGTTGTATATTTCTGCCGTGCTTGAAAATATTTCCATTCTATGGGCGTTCGGCACGAACGAAGACCCCACGATATTATTGTACCATCTTTGAACAGAACAAATACTACACTCTGATCCTAGCCCGAAAGCTAAAAAAATGTATTTTAGTTCGAGTTTCACGTTCGACGACATCAGATGAAATTGTTTTAATACTTTCTTCGTGTGTTAATCTTAAGTGATCGGGCGATCCCATCTTTTAAAAAAGAGGCGAAGGGTGATAACGTACATACGTACAGTGTATTATTATTATTATAATTCCTTATGATGGTAAAATTTTATCAAATTATAATTTATTAAAATTTAGGACGAAATGATTTTTTAGTGTTTAGCGGTAAAAGGGAAGTGGTAAGGCAAGTTTCTGACAAAGGAAGAAGAATTGCTGTTTTCTGAGTTGAAATCTATCTATCTAACACTTATCGTTGGCTAGTTTTTGACCTTGAATTAATATTTTTTAGCTCCTTAGATCAAGTGGTTTTATGCCTTGTCTGGAGCGATTTCCATTTTTTTTTAAAGCAAATCGGGCAACCTGAACCGCTGCCCGAACTGAATTGTGCCAGAAAACACTGGAAGTTAAACACCCCTACTTGGGAACGCACTGGATTCGAACCTGGCACACCCAGATCCTCAGTCCGCGTTATTACCAACTTAGCCACCGTGTCATCCCACGCTAAGTTTTAATTAAAATAATAAAATAAAGACCACTCAAATATTTACACAAATCATAAAAATAGATGCAAATAATGGTTACCTGTTCCTCACAACATTGCTAGTCCGATAAGTGAGTGATAGTGCTTGCTGGTCCGGAATAGGCTGATCATTCTATATGAAAATTAAATAGGAAAGTGAACTCCACACCATTCTAAAAACTAAACAAAGTCTTTAACTAACTTTTCCCACAGCACAAAAGAAAAAATAGTAAATTTTCGTTTTCTTTTTCAGGTGAACTCGTAAATGATTTCAATAAATGTCACTAACTGCATCTTTGGGCTCAACCCTCAAAACTGAAAATTGTTCAAAAAAATAAATATTATTCCGGTCCGGAACATTTTTCAAATGGCCACTTTTTCACTAATATCTTCAACAGAAAAATCATTTTACGTTATTAATAAAAAAAAAAAATAAAGTCACCATTGTTCTATTTAGTTCTAGTTATTAGATAAACAATTACATTTCTTCTTACATAAATATTAGCACATTCATTTATTAACATTACTTAATGATCGAACTAGTAAGTAAACATTTTCCAATTATACCAACTATTTAAATTATAAAAAATTATATTTTAAGCTAATGCTGTAATCGACCAATGTTACAAATGACGGCGCGCTGCTTTTAAGCTTTAAAATGCTAGATTAGAACACTGCGTATATAAACTAAACTTTAGTTATCTACGTGACTATTATGAAATATTATTATATTTTAATACTATTCGTCAGATATTTAATCAAATCCTCCCCCCCCCCACAAAAATTAGCATAAAATAAAAATCTACTTTATAAAATATATATCAGAGAACTTTAGGTTAAAAATACCATATCTTAATAACAGTAAGCCCTCTGCGTTTACTTCCCTTGATCATGATGTTTTCAGTTAGTTCTTTTTGACTGACTACATTAAATCATATCTTCTGTATTGATAAATCTACAATATCGTGTGTCCGTGTTTATATGTTTCTCAACTATATGTAACTTATGAATAGAGTAAAATTAATTTCGTCATTTAATAATGAAATAAAGGAAAAACTAAATAGGATTTTAAAATTCCTATTCAAAATAAAGTGTAAATATGACTATATTTTGATTATTTTTCTCTAATACCTACTCCAGGAAATATTACTCTCTCTGGGCAAACGACGGGTATGTGCATCTAGTTATATATATATATTGTCACCAAGTAGAAGGGTGAACCATATGTAGCGTTCTGCTCTTAAGACAAATGGATGAAAGGTTAACACGTTTGGATCAAAAAAGGAGTATTGTGGTACTTCGTTTAATTGTAGATTGTTGTTGGTGTTTTTGGTGCTAATGGTTATACCATCATTGTCCTAGCGGCTTCCAATGGAGAATTTAACAGCAAAACACAAAAAAAGAAACGCAATTTAAACATGATGCATTTTTCTTTTATTTAACTTCAGTACGCTGTTGCCATGATAATGATTCACTTAGTGAACCTGAGTCCCGCTAGTGTGTGCGTGTGTGGGCGTAGCGTGGTGTGGTGGGTTGTCCAAAAGCGTGTGTGGGTGTACGAACAGCGACAAAAACTAATTCCCTCTCTCACTGCGTTTCTTTCCTTATATAAAAAAATTCCGTCTCTTTATCCTTTTTTTTGTTTTGTTTTGTTATAAAATCGGGGGACTTATGTTTTGAGGCATGTCCGTCTGTCCGTCCGTCCGTCCGTCCGGATTTTTCTCCACAACCATCCATTGAATTTCTCTGGTCAGGTTAGAAAGTGACATTCTCCGATTTTAGAAAAAAAATCTGGTTAGCCCCCCAGAGGGTCAAAAGGCCCCAAAATGGCAAAAAATGACATTTTTTGCCCCATAACTTTTCATCCATCCATTCAATTTCTCTTAAACTTGGCCAAAATGTGGAGGCAATTGTTCCTAATAATAAATAAGTATCGCTGACCTTGGAAAAAATCTGGTTCGCGCCCCCAGGGAGTCAAAAGCCCCCAAAATGGCAAAAACTGACCCATTTCTCCCATAACGTTTGATCCATCAATTCCATTATTCTGAAACTTAGCCAAAATGTAGAGGCAATTGTTCTGAATATAAAATGAGCATCCTTGACCTCAGAAAAATTCTGGTTCGCGCCCTCAGGGGGTCAAAGGGGTGTCAAAAATGCCCCAAATTGCCCAAATTTATTGCATTTTACACTCGCCACATCGAGTCACATACACAGGGGGGGGCACGCACGCACGGCTTGTTTTGGTTTGGTTTCGGCCAATTATTTTTCATCTCGCATTCCGGTAACCGACATTGACTACATTCTTTAAAATGAAGTAAATGTTTTCGAGTCATATCTCTATTATAGTAGTATAATAAAAAAAAAATTTTTAAACTTACCTGCAGACTCCGAATTTTACTTCCGGGCTGGCCTGAAATTGATTTATAGATTTGATGCCTTTGCCAGCACATCTTTGTATCCCATTTTTCGTCTTCTCTTCGTTCATACATTTGTAACTATTCAGGAAAGCTGTGTGCAGAATACAATAAGACGGATTAAAGCAGTCATATATATATAAAAATATCTATTATTAAAATAACTATATATATATATATATATATATATATATATATAGAGAGAGAGAGAGAGAGAGAGAGAGAGAGAGAGAGAGAAGAGAGAGAGAGAATAAAATATGAAACTAAAAGTAAACTTTTAGTAGATAGAACCTATAGTGAAGTGGTTTAAGCTCAATATACGAGATAGAGCAATTATAAAGATAGATGAAACAAGAATGATAAACATGTACGAATGT
Organism: Sepiola atlantica; assembly: GCA_963556195.1. Lineage (NCBI taxonomy): Eukaryota > Metazoa > Mollusca > Cephalopoda > Sepiida > Sepiolidae > Sepiola > Sepiola atlantica. Next base: position 138,524,366 of record OY744519.1, read on the forward strand.
CTAGATTTATTTCAACTTCGATTGTTCAATGCAAGGTATACTCGGTAATAAAATTATGTTTATTATTCTTTCCTTAAGCCAAGGCTTTTCAAAGATCAAAATCTTATCATCAGAGGAAATATATAGACAGATAAGTTGGCAGTGGAAAAGCCAAAATTCAACATTTGAAAAATATTAAGAAATGGAGAGTGAAAAAAAGTTCGTGTAAAAAAGATATGGGGTTTGTCCAGTTGGTAATTGTCCGTTGATAAGGTGTCGAATGAATGGATATTTAGATGGAGAAGAAGAGTTTTCGTGAAGGCAGCATGGAAAAGCGTTCCAAAATGAAGTAACTCCAATAGTGAGATGTTGAATTCAAATCGTAGGTGGGGCGCACTTTTTTTTTCACTCTCCATTTCTTAATATTTTTTCAAATGTTGAATTTTGGCTTTTCCACTGCCAACTTATCTATCTATGTAATTCCTCTGATGATAAGATTTTGATCTTTAAAAAGCCTTGGCTTTAGGAAAGGATGATAAACATAATTTTATTACTGAGTATACCTTGCATTGAACAATCGAAGTTGAAATAAATCTGGACATTCGTACATGTTTATCACTCTTCTTTCATCTATCTTATATATATATATATATATAATTAACTTGTTACAAATATCCAGGGGGTATGAATCCGAAGGAAGTTGAAACCGGGTTTATGAGAGTGCTCAATGAAAATTCAGAGCAAAATATATTTTTGTTGATGATTTTATTCCATTACTTGCAACAAAACATATATGTTTTGTCGCAAGTAATGGAATAAAATCATCAACAACAAATATATATATATATATATATATATATATATATATATATATATATATATATATATATATATATATATATTATAATATAAAATGAAGTAATAAAATAAGGTGTCAATCAAATTTTATTAGAATTCAAAGTTCAAGCAAAGTATCTTAAAGTCCTTAGCTCATGAGTTTTCAAAGATAATTCTTCTCTTCAGAGGACCATTACCGCAGTTATAACACTGCTGGTAATAAAATTAAACTTTGAAAATATATAAAAATATATACACAAATACATAAAAATACATAACATCAAATATATCAACCCAAAAACATACTTTTTTGTTGAATCTATACAATACATCCAGGTCATACAATTTGAAAAACATAATCAGGAAAGACATCTAGAGGGTTGACTGAAGACTAATCCAGGTTATAAATAGCAGTCCAAATACGAGAAATTGAAGGAGCTGACAAAGTTATCCAGTCGCGAAATGTGTCAATAATCGATGAAGTGAAAAGTATCCAATGTTTATGTTAATTATTACAACGATAAATAAATCAGATCAAATAATATAGAAAGTTCAATAAACTCACTAAAAATTCCAAAATCCTGATATGGGCAACCCAAATCAAATCAAAGTTCGTTGTTCAATTATAGAGTTCGTTAAATCCGAATTGAGCAAAAATAAGATTGAATCCCAATCGTATCTTGCAACCATAGCGAAAAAATAATTAATCTTCGCCTGCCAGCGATTCAAATAGATATGACAAATCTTTAACGGATAGAAGGCGATATTAAAGTGTCTTCTTCTCTGAACGACGTTACTAGAGCAGAAGTTATGTTTTAAATACTTTGAATTCTAATAAAATTTGATTGACACCTTATTTTATTACTTCATTTTATATTATAATATTAATGCTCTATCCAGTATATTGAGCTTCAGTTTTTATCCGGATGTTTCACTAATTATAAGTTGACGCTTAAATCTTTTGTTGGATTGCTTCATATATATATATATATATATATATATATATATATATATATATATATATATATATATATATATATATATATATATATATATATATGGATTCTTTAATCCGAACGGTGCCGATGTTTCTTTCTGTATCTGGGATATCTACCTTGATTGATTTGTTAGTGTTGTTGCCTGTGTAGATGTGTGTGTGGGAGGGGAAGGTAGGTATTTGTAAGTGTTCTTTGATTATAACATGTAAGAGCCTCACTGTGCTACCAATGTAGAATATGTTGCAAGTAGATGAGGAATATCTGCTTAATTGCTAAACAAGAATGTGTTAACATTGGACTTGAAAACGACCATGTTGTAGTCAACTGCGAAGCAGCTCTGTGGTAGTATGTTCAACAGACGAGTAGTTCTTGGAAAGAAACTTTGCTCATGGAAGTTCCGTTCAATTTTAGGTACACAGAGGAAGAATTGAAAATTATTTACAGTGGTTGTAGTTAGACGAGTTTTCTCTACTCTGTCGTTTTTATTTCTATGCTAGGTGCTCGACTGAGATTCAATCTCGAGCCCCCCCCCCCCCCGTAAAACATTCATAGCAAACCCTCGTCTACATGGCAGCATTACAAAGAATGTTCCTGTCTTGCTCTGTGTACCTAAAACCGAATCCACAGAGTTTCTTTCCAGGAACATACCATCTGTGAAACACAATTCTACTGGACTACTTCCCTGCTGTTTACAATATGGTCGTCTTCAAGTCCAATGGCAACAAAAACTTGTCGAGCCGTCCTCTTAACTAATCAATAGTTCCCATTGCACTCATAGTTTCTAATCCTCTCATAGTATTGTTCATCATCCAACTGGCAATCTCAATGACCCTTATCCTTGAGTGGCTTTTTGGCCTTGATAAGTTGTGCTCAATTAGTATTAAAAAGATGCAGTCTTTTGCACAGTTTTTCGTCAACCACATGTTTAACATATCCAAGAAGTTTTTCACCGAATCCAATATTTCGGTTTTAAAGTGAAAAGTCTCATTTTTTTACGACTAACATAAAATATTTGGGATAAATCATTGCTTCAAACGGACGGGAAGCTGAACCAAGCAAATTTAATGATATTAAATATACGACTGCTCTTATTAACGTCTCTAGTTTGCAATCTTTTAAGGGCCTTGCGAATTATTATAATGGTTTGATAACATAAAAATTACGCGAATTAGAATTGGCCTACCGAATGTCAAAGTTCTTTAGAAAACATTAAAAATGTGTTAACATCCGATTTGTCGCTGGCGCATTCAGATCATGAATTGGACATTATTGTTGATTCAGACGCAAGCAATTACGGAATTATTTCTGTCATTTTGTAAAAAGGTCAAGGACAAAAAATATCGTCAGTCTCATTCAAAAAATGGGTACATGCGGATGGTTTATCTAGATCAGAAATTCCTAAAGTGGAGGAAAGTACCCCTCTTGGAGCGTTGGAAAAATCCAGAGAGATGTTGAGAACAAAGGAGGGTAAAATTATATTTTGACAAAATGTGAATATTTAAAATTGAAAATAGGAAAAAATGCCTTTGAAATCACATATAAGATGCAAATATTTGTTTTATTAAAAATCATTCTCTTTTCTTTTTCTTGACTTTTATCTTAAATTTTTCGGATAACAAATCCTTCATCAGAGATCGAAAGTGTTTCACTTTTTTAATATAATTAGTGGGGTCCTTTCTTCTTGGTGTTATCGAAGTGTCCGTCCGTTGTTATTAAAGCGATTTTAGAAACAATTCCGTTTACCTATAACTATAAAAGCACGTGGCTGGTCGTAGTGTATTTAAAATGGAAAAAGTTCTTTGAAAACATCTTTTAAGAATTTAAATTTGAAAATAGGCAAAATGCCTTTGAAACCACGTATAAGATGTAAATATATTTTTATTAAAATCATTCATTTTTGTTTTGACTTTAATCTTAAATTTTAGAAAAAGTGTTCTATAACAAATGTACCTTTTTATAATTAGTAGAATCCTTACTTCTTAGTGTTATTAATTAACTTTCCCCATTTTAAAATTAAAGTAGCTTAAACTTACGGAACCATGTGAGATTTATAAAAATTAACATTAAAAAAGGTCATGTTCAAAACGTATATTTCATTGTATAGTCCGAAAACGAAGTTAACTGGACGAAGGCTTCTTTGTATGATGCTTATGTGATATATATATATATATATATATATATATATATATATATATATATATATATATATATATATATAGAGAGAGAGAGAGAGAGAGAGAGAGAGAGAGAGAGAGAGAGAGAGAGAGAGAGAGGGGGGGGTAATCAGATTAAAAACTAGATAAGTGATGCGAGATTTTTTTCAATAAATGAAACATTTATTATTTTTATCAAATATTTAGACATACACATGTCTTCTTCAGTGGTTAAATATTGATGGATACATTTGCTAGTGTAAATATTAGCTAAAATATAATTGCTTAGATAAATCTGGCGTAATGTTGAAAACAGGATAAGTTTCAGACAAATGTCACGAAAGTGTCACGGGTTGATCCTGCCTGAAATAAGCTACAATCGTGAGAAAGGAAGTCTATAATATTTAGCCAGATATGTTGTCAGATATGGCAACAGTGAGGGTGACAATTGGAATCATTGTGAAAGCCTCGGTTGAGACAATACGTATTAATTATGTTACTAATCTAAGGAGTATGTAATTAAGCAATGGGTTTTAAAGTTAATGAGTTGGCTCTCTCCCCCTCCCTCTCTCTCTCTCTCTCTCTCTCTCTCTCTCTCTCTCTCTTCTGACGTTTCAGCATACTGGAAGATCATAGCCAAATAAAGCATTACCCCCCTAATATCACGTTGTTGAATTATTTGAATGATGTTATATATACCTCCCCTCTTAGGGGAAGTTTAATATCTCACAAGTCACAATCAATTAAAAGGCACGAACATTCATAACATACCTCTTTGGTCGTTCGTTCCGGCATGTATCCCTTAACGGAATACTGCACGACTGAGGAAATGCTGACTGCAATCAAGTTTATTCATACCCCGAAAAAAGGACCAAGAAGAGACAACGGTTGAAGATAAGAAAATGTTTATTCGCCTTGGATCGTCTGTTCTAAATCACTGACCAGTGGGTCAGAGGGTCGCATTTCGGACTATGGATCATTTGGGGTACTTAGCCCCTTTATTTATTGTCTCAAAAGAACTGCATATCCCTCTCAGTCTGTGATATGGATCGAGTGCTAATGGCGGTCATGAAAGTCAAGGAGCGCTAGTGGCAGGAGATGGGAGTCGTGGAACGAAGCGTTTAGTGTAAATAATCTGTGTACTGTTACTATTTAATGTATGCGTGAAATTCTTTCAAGATTTGTAATTTCGAATACCATTGCTTTTTATAATGGTACGCAATTCACTTCTGGTGAATTTCAGATTTTTTATTTATATTGTGCAGTGAAGTATTTAACACCTCTCCATATCATCCAAGATCAAATGGACAGATAGACACATTCAATACGAGAGCTGCAAAAACTGGAAACTGAAGAAGAAATACTCCAGTATTTTTTTAGTGTAATAATCTACAAACCCCAAATCTAATCATCAAAACTGAATAAATGTTCGCCGTAAATTAATATAAGAAAAATAGGTTAATATTTCCCATGAAAAAAATGAGATATTTTTCCGAACTTGAGGTGTGTTTTTCCTTTTCAATGTCAAAAGCAAGAAAGAAAAATTTGAAGAAATGTCTACATCAAAATATAGCTGAATCAATTTCTATCAATATTGAGCATGACAGGAAGTTACCGTGACAAAAAGGCAAAATAGATCCTGTCTCTTGGGTATTCGACGTTGAAACAGACGGATGTCTTTTTCAAGGCTCTTCTACCACCCCTACGGGAGATGGGCAGGAAGATACAATCTAGATGAGCTTACTAATTTTATACAGTATTTATCAATCCCGATTCCATCTCTCTCTCTCTCTCTCTCTCTCTCTCTCTCTCTCTCTCTCTCTCTCTCTCTCTCTCTCTCTCTCTCTGTTTATTAACAGTAGAATGTAATAAAGAAAGAAAAGAATAGAAAATTTTGAATAGTCCATTATAAACAAAAGGGAATATCACCACAAATAGTAATACTAATTGACTCATATCTGAAAAAGGAAAGAGAGAAAGAGTCACGATGAGATAGAGCGCGAGCAGAAATTGTTTGTTTGATTTTTTTTAACTTTTTTATATATTTAACTGGCTTTACAAACTTTCGATTCAAACAATCTAACCCGATCTCAACACGATCTAACGGGTCACATTTTAGTCTCGCTATACTATTGAAATAGGCAGATTTCAATTGGCTTTTGTTTATTCATCAATTCTAGTGTGAGGTAAAACTTCTACAAGCAAAACTTCTTCGCAAAGGCTTCCCTTTTTACTCATATTCACACTAAACAAGGCACATAAATGGCTACTGTGAATTAGGGGCCACATTTATAGGGGCATCCTAAGTGCGGAGTTATAGAGCGAGATGTTTGTTTACATTACATTTAAATTTCTACATGTTCGTACAGTCGGGGAAACATGGGAAAAGGGGGAACTCCAAAGGCAAGCAGTTCGAGAAAAGAAGCTATTAGAGTAGAAAGCTTTCTGGCCTTCCGGCATCTGGGAACCTCTACAGTGGATGGGTGGGATTTTACTGATTTTCGGGTTGGTCGGGGGTATTAACGTTAAGGGGGCACATTGAAGTACTTGCAAAATAGGCACAGAGATGCAACATTGCGGCGATGGGACATGGGATGGCGCCTGGTAGACAGTATGTGACCTATTAGATTAGAATCTTTTTTTACCCTGTCTAAGATGGAGGGACTAGTGATTAGTGCACCAGCGCAGATGTGGCAACAAACGGAACTGTTTCCCTGCAAATTACAGCATGATCGTCTTCAAATCCAATGTCAACAGATTCCTGTTATGAACTGTCCCCACAAGTAATTCGAGCTTGGTCCATCTCATCAATCTTTCTCAATCATCTCATAATGTTCTTCATCTCTCAAATAAGAATCATTCTATCTCATTAACCTTCATTCTCGAGTGGCCTTTGGCCTTGATGATTGGTGATTCATAGTACAAAAAGAAGCACAACCCTTTGTGCGACGATAAAGTTTCGCTAGATTGGTTAACCTCGAATGATTGACAAAGTCTAAAACGTCATACTCACACTGAAGTCCGTCGCCGCACAGGAACTCGAGGGGTTTCGACGCAGCAACGGCCGTCATCAGTACTTTCCTGGAGACAAGTGTTTTTTCAATGGTATTCAAACAAGGAATCAGGGACCGCCAGTTTCTGCGTAAAAAGTTAGAACTCACTAAATCCACTGTGAAACAATACAGCAAAATGGATTTTTAAAATGAATAAAATACTCAAAGTTATGTACAACCAGAAGAATACCCGTCCCCTACTAAGACTAAAATTAACAGATGTAACACAAAACCTTATCTAAAATCCAATTTGGATTGAAATCAATTACATGATTTTGATTCGAAAAAATGTCTAAAATTGAAATTCAGGGAATCTTGCTTAATTGGTGCTAATGACTATGGATCAGATTCAGTGTATATCTGAAATATTTGCATTTTCATATGGGAAGTTGTGTCCATATTATGGCCCCTAAAACCCTTTAAAATACTCCAAAGAAAATGAAAATTGAGAAATATTAATTAATTGATGGTTGAGATGATGTATGGTTCTGTTCAGTCCTAGATGGTCCACTGTCCAAGGCTTTTCCTTTTCTCTGAGAAAAAAGGTTAGTTTATTAGTAATCGCCTGTGGAGCTCCTACCGGAGAATGCCGACAATGCTGCTCAGGCATTTTTGTAAGTCAGAGTGCGCTTGTCCTAGTGCGCTGGCTTTTCTAAACCACATCTGACTTGTGTATAATCTCTTAACTATTGTAAAAATTTCTTCGATTGTTTATTTTTGGTTCTTTCTAGCTTCTCATCAATCCGGCTCTCTGCATTTCCTTCAGCCTTATTAATCCAATTTTATATATATATATATATATATATATATATATATATATATATATATATATATATATATATATATATATATATTGTTTCAGGTTGTATATGAAAAGAAATCACAGAAAGTGCTCGATCATATAAGAGAGCTAATATATGTTTTTAGATACTGTATATTACATATTTCAGCAATGTACCGCGGTTTAATCCAAAAGGGCAGATTTAGACATCTTTAGTAAATCTTCGTGCCCGGTGGAATCATCGGCAAGCTGAAATGATTGCCACGTCCCGATGTTGACGCCATTCGCTATCGGTACGTGACAATCATTTCAGCTTGCCGATGATTCCACCGGGCACGAAGATTTACTAAAGATGTCTAAATCTGCCAATTTGGATGAAACCGCGGTACATTGCTGAAATATGTAATATACAGTATCTAAATAAATTATATATATATATATATATATAGTGCATGTATTATATTTGTTTCTATAGATGTTAATCCAATGAAACTCCAGTGTTTATAAAAAGTGCTCAATAACAAGTAGAGCTGGTTTAGTATAAATTTTTATTTATACAAACATTATTGATTACATATGTGCATACATGCTTCAGTTGTCCTCTGCAATAGAGAGTCAACTTCTTCAGACCAAAAGAGAAATTCAAATGAGAGATTGCGAACTTCCTTATTCAGTATATTTCCCTGGATGTGATGGGTTCATAATTCAATGATCAAGCCTCGTATCAAATTACATTTTTACCCATTCGACCCTTTCTATTATTTGTTTTAGCCAGTGTTTACGACCCCATTTATATTGAATCATTTATTATCACTTGAGACCTTTCTTACTATCAAACGGTCAGGGGAGTTCAATCATTCCAAAGCTGACCCATATAAAGCCCTGCTTATATACATACATGTCTATGCCCACACATCTCTTTATATACATACAATAACATATATATATATATATATATATATATATATATATATATATATATAAATACATATCTACACCTCTACATATACACACACATATCTATATGATCACACATATATGCACACATACATACACACACACAGAGACACACACACATATATATATATATATATATATATATATATATATATATATATATATATATATATATATATATATATATATATATATTATGGATACAACCCTTTTTCTTAGAGATTTCTACAACATGATATATTATGCATATACTGGTCAATATTTACCTATTTCTATCCAATATTCTAACGATCATCGAATTATTTCACTATAAACACGCTTTATACATACACACTCTGTACGTGTGTTAACACGCATCTACGTATATACATAACTATACATACATATACACACATACACACATATATGCATATATATACACATACATATCAATTACTTATATCTTCATACACCTTGCTAAAATATGTATACCACATACATACACACACATATATACAAATATATATAGAGAAATATACACATGCATACACGTAGACACGCAAATACATCCACACATATATATATATATATATATATATATATATATATATATATATATATATATATATATATATATATAATTGAATAAATTACGTGTGTTGTAATCGCTTTCACGCCTTGATCGATTGTCAGACAACTAAAACACGTTTTTAGGCGTTTTGTGTACTTCCTGTCTTCCGCTCTCATCTGAACCTGTTGCTCCGGAAGTTGAAGTATACTGGTATTTACTCCTCACCCCACTTAGATGTAATACAAGGTTAGTTCTTTCTTAAACAGTGTCTTTCAACAGACTGGATCATTTATAAAAACTTCAACATTCCCTTCTTTATACTCCAATTGGGAAAGCTCAGAATAGAAAGGGGTGGGGGGGGCGATAAATATACGAACAAATGCAACAGTTATATTTTTCTTGTTTTTTATTAAACGATCTCGTGATACTGTTCGGGGTCACTTTTTTCCATGCTTTCTATCCTTTCATCGCATTAATGTTTATCAATCGACAAAAAGAAAATTGAATTGAAACTCACCTGCAAACTCTTTTGAGCTGACCTTCATTCCAGTTGGGTGGCGCACCCGGATATACTGAACTCAGTTTAAAACCAGGAAAGACATAGTCAAGGCACATCTCGGATGTAAGAATGATGGTCTCGGGATTGCGATACCCAAATGAGCCTGCAAATAATTAAAGATTTATAAATCAGAAAAATAAAGGGTTTTACTATTTGTACCCGCCAACACGACCAGACACGGCAGCTGCTGCTGATGAGTCTTTATTCTGTTTCATTAAATAAATGGAAAATTTATTTTGGCAAATACCTTTTAGATCAAGGAGATCCCTAATACAGGCCTAGCAAACATGCGACTGGGGTCCACGACTGGGTTGGACATGTGAAGACCAAAATTACTACGAACTAATAATTACCGAGAAAAGTTTTAGCAAGAAATTTCTTAGTAATGTCACGTAATTAGCAACTCTACATATTATTAGGAAACAGCTTACAGTAATTGATTTATTTCCATCAAATAAAATGTAAAAAAAATCCAAAAATATAAAAGAACTACATTTACAAAAAATCACTTTATTCACCATGAATTGGACACATGTTTGATATTCCAAAAAGCATGAGTCAATTTGTTTATATTGACGACTTGATTACAGAAAAAATAATGACATAATACAATCAGAAAACAAATTCAACATTTTACAAAATCAAATACTTTATGAACAAAATAATGTTCGGAGAAACAATTTTGATAAGTTTTACAAAATTTGTTATGTTTGTTACATATACAATTTGTTTTTACTAGTTTTCGTCTGAGATAGTAACTGCTCTGCGCTGATGAGAGCCATATGCTTGAAACGACGTCGTACGTAGGTAAAATATTTAAAATGTATCAAAAAATTATTTCATAATAATTATATATATATATATATATATATATATATATATATATATATATATATATATATATATGGAAAATGAAAAAGGAAAGCCAAAAGCTATATTATTTATATATTCATCAACGTTTCGTCTTTTATTGAAGACTCCCTCAGGATGAAGAAACAATGCAGAAAAATCATACAGATATTAATTTTGATTTGCCAGGAATTGTCCAAAAATGAAAACCACGATTTTGGTTAGCCCGTTATCAGCAGCAGTCTATATATTTCAAGGGACGCGAGAAAGTTAATGGAGGTGATACGGGCTAACCAAAATCGTGGTTTTCATTTTTTGCTTATTTCTCATCCACAGCCATGCCGAAATTCGGACAATTCCTGGCAAATCAAAATTAATATCTGTATGATTTTTCTGCATTGTTTCTTCATCCTGAGGAAGTCTTCAATAAAAGACGAAACGTTGATGAATATATAAATAATATAGTTTTTGGCTCTATCTGTGCCATAACACAGCTGAATTAATCAAATAGCTGATGAGATATAGAAGAAAGTGTATGTGGACTAGTCATTTTTAAGGTTTGTTGAAAATTTCTGAGATATATATTATCTTATATGATGGTATATTAGTAAACTGAAATTAGAAAGCCATTAACTAGAGCCCAGAGCCTCTATCTCTGCCAAAATTCAGCTGAATCCATCAAAAAGTTGATGAGATACAGAATAAACTGTATGTAGATTAGTAATTTTTTTAGTTTTTTTTTTGAATTTTCTGGAAAACTAAGGTATATGGTTAACTGAAATTAAAATGCCATCAACTAGACACTAGAACCTCTATCTTTGCCAAAAATCAGCTGAATCCATCAGATGGTCGCTAAGATATAGAATAAAGTGTATGAATACTGGTCATTTTTAAGTTTTTTTTTAATTTTCTGGAAAACTAAGGTATATGGTAAACTGAAATTAAAATGCGATCAACTAAACCCTAGAACCTCTATCTCTGACAAAAATCAGCTGAATCCATCAAATAGTTGATGAGATACAGGGTGGCACGTACGTACGTACGTACGTACACACAGATAACATGATTTCATGATTGAACTTTCTGGATCTCTGGGTTGCCTTGACTAATGATGCTGAAATTCTACACACTTATAGAACCTATCAAATAAAAATTTTGTGCAAAGTTTTAACTAATTTGGTTTATTGGTTTTTTAGTTATGATTGATCAAAGAAATGAGATTTCCAGCATAGGACATTCGTGAGGTCTATTAAGGGATAGAGCGCTCTCACGCCTCCCTTGATTAGGCAAGACTTTAACACTGTGATGTAATATATCGTCCCTCCACAGAAAAGTTAGCGAATAAAAACCTGCCGAACGAATTCATTTCAAGTATTTCGGGGGAATTGAGAAAGCAAATCTATTTCCACCTTTTCTTTCTTTTTTACTACTTTCAATGCGTTTTACTTTCCTTTTTTTCTTTTTAAACTTTCCAGTTTGAAACGTTTTCTTTCTTTTTTACTACTTTCTATGCGTTTTACTTTCCTTTTTTTTTTCTTTTTAAACTTTCCAGTTTGAAACGTTTTCTTTCTTTTTTACTACTTTCTATGCGTTTTACTTTCCTTTTTTTTTCTTTTTAAACTTTCCAGTTTGAAACGTTTTCTTTCTTTTTTACTACTTTCTATGCGTTTTACTTTCCTTTTTTTTTTCTTTTTAAACTTTCCAGTTTGAAACGTTTTCTTTCTTTTTTACTACTTTCTATGCGTTTTACTTTCCTTTTTTTTTTCTTTTTAAACTTTCCAGTTTGAAACGTTTTCTTTCTTTTTTACTACTTTCTATGCGTTTTACTTTCCTTTTTTTTTTCTTTTTAAACTTTCCAGTTTGAAACGTTTTCTTTCTTTTTTACTACTTTCTATGCGTTTTACTTTCCTTTTTTTTCTTTTTAAACTTTCCAGTTTGAAACGTTTTCTTTCTTTTTTACTACTTTCAATGCGTTTTACTTTCCTTTTTTTTCTTTTTAAACTTTCCAGTTTGAAACGTTTTCTTTCTTTTTTACTACTTTCTATGCGTTTTACTTTCCTTTTTTTTTTCTTTTTAAACTTTCCAGTTTGAAACGTTTTCTTTCTTTTTTACTACTTTCTATGCGTTTTACTTTCCTTTTTTTTTTCTTTTTAAACTTTCCAGTTTGAAACGTTTTCTTTCTTTTTTACTACTTTCTATGCGTTTTACTTTCCTTTTTTTTTTCTTTTTAAACTTTCCAGTTTGAAACGTTTTCTTTCTTTTTTACTACTTTCTATGCGTTTTACTTTCCTTTTTTTTTTCTTTTTAAACTTTCCAGTTTGAAACGTTTTCTTTCTTTTTTACTACTTTCTATGCGTTTTACTTTCCTTTTTTTTTTCTTTTTAAACTTTCCAGTTTGAAACGTTTTCTTTCTTTTTTACTACTTTCTATGCGTTTTACTTTCCTTTTTTTTTTCTTTTTAAACTTTCCAGTTTGAAACGTTTTCTTTCTTTTTTACTACTTTCTATGCGTTTTACTTTCCTTTTTTTTTCTTTTTAAACTTTCCAGTTTGAAACGTTTTCTTTCTTTTTTACTACTTTCTATGCGTTTTACTTTCCTTTTTTTTTTCTTTTTAAACTTTCCAGTTTGAAACGTTTTCTTTCTTTTTTACTACTTTCTATGCGTTTTACTTTCCTTTTTTTTTTCTTTTTAAACTTTCCAGTTTGAAACGTTTTCTTTCTTTTTTACTACTTTCTATGCGTTTTACTTTCCTTTTTTTTTCTTTTTAAACTTTCCAGTTTGAAACGTTTTCTTTCTTTTTTACTACTTTCTATGCGTTTTACTTTCCTTTTTTTTCTTTTTAAACTTTCCAGTTTGAAACGTTTTTTTACTTTTTTAACTTCACCGATTCAGTCGTTATTTTATATGAATATGAATATTAGTGCGAACACTGGCGAAGCATGTTTTTCTGTCATTTTTGATGGAGGGTGTACACTTGTAATAATAATAATAATAATAATAATAATAATAATAATAATAATAATAATAATAAACACCATGTTTTATGTCACAAAAAGCTTAAGTGCACCCTTTGTTAGTTTCTATACTTCAGTTGTATTACATTTGTTACATGTTACATTTGTTACATGTTACATTTGTTACATGTTACATTTGTTATATGTTACATTTGTTACATGTTACATTTGTTACATATTACATTTGTTACATTTATATTTGTTACATGTTACATTTGTTACATGTTACATTTGTTACATTTATATTTGTTACATGTTACATTTGTTACATGTTACATTTGTTACATGTTACATTTGTTATATGTTACATTTGTTACATGTTACATTTGTTACATGTTACATTTGTTACATTTATATTTGTTACATGTTACATTTGTTACATGTTACATTTGTTACATGTTACATTTGCTATATGTTACATTTGTTACATGTTACATTTGTTACATATTACATTTGTTACATTTATTATGTTGAAATAAAATGATATAGTTACTTATGACAGATCCTGTAGTCTGTTGGTTTCTTCGGTGTAATGTAAGAAAATATATATGTAAAATACTTACCAAGAAGGAGGGTTGACATAACGATGAAATGAATGAATCCATGTAGGAAATCCATTTGGTATGACCTAATAATGTTTTTTTATGAGACGGTACTTTTTTCCCAACGTATCACAGAAAATCGTCGTGAAGGGTCTGAGAGAATGGAAATTCCGAGGAGGGAAAGGCACCATGAAAACCTCCACTAGAAAGGGCACGAAGAGTACTGAGATCCTGAGAAGGCTTATTGTCAATCAAATTTCATAGAAAGCCATCGGCTGTTATTAACAAGTGGTAAACCGATGTCGCGAGAACGCAAAGTCATTTGCAATGGTGATCGAAAGAAGCGGGGAGTACTAAAAATCTGGGGGGACTTGCTGTCACTTGCTAAAGATTGATCACTAATAATAATAATAATAATAATAATAATAATAATAATAATAATAATAAATTAATTAATTAATTAATTAATTAATTAATACATTTATGATTGAAATAAGACGAAAGAGTGAATAATATGATCTTCTCCAAGTGGTTCCCAGATAATGTAGCGGTCGAGACACAAGTTAGAAGAAATATATCCACCGAAAGAAAATGGTGCCTGTGGGTTGCGAAGAAAGGGAAACTGCAATGTCGACTGCCAAATTATTGGCGTGACTTTTGACAAAAATCTCTTTCATTCTGTCAAGAAGGGGGGGGTGACACTATACACATCGTATGTGGCCCTTATCCACATCTCACGACACCATAGCCCACGCCGACACCAACCCCCCACCCCACCCCTCTCTCTCTCTCTCTCTCTCTCTCTCTTTCTTTCTCTCTCTCTCTCTCTATCTCTCTCTCTATCAAATACACACAAACGGTTATATCAAATGGTATTTTACTAATCACATCCCAATTTTCATTCCGCACACATTCGTTCTCTCACTCTCACTCTATGCCTGTTATTTATTCTCTATCACACCCTTTCTCTCTCTCTCTCTCTCTCTCTCTCTCTCTCTCTCTCTCTCTCTCTTTCTCTGTTCTTCTATCGCTATCTCTCTTTCTCGTATATATATATGTGTGTGTGTGTGTGTGTGTGTGTGTGTGTGTGTGTGTGTGTGTGTGTGTGTGTGTGTGTGTGTGTGTGTGTGTGTGTGTGTGTGTGTGAGAGAGAGTTTTTATAAAAAATATATATTTAGGTATTCAAGGCATATAAAATGTCTGTAATATCCGATCACCAAAGGAAAAATCAATCCATTACCATAATTTTTATTTATTTATTTTTCTCAATTTTCTCATTTTCCAATTTCAACGAATACCATTAATTTTTTTCTTTCGTCTTACGAACAAAATTTATATTTATTTTTTTCCATTTTTTTATTTTTTTCATATCTTACGCGTGTTTCACAGCTTAGTCAAGAAAAATCTATAGTTTTTGTTTTAACGTCACTGATCATCAAAGATATTGTTCATTTAATAGTCATGGAAAAAACATCAATCGAAAAAAGAAGATGAGAAGATGAGAAAAGTCTAAGAAGAAGGCTTGGTTAAAAGGCAAGTTAAAAAACTCACTTCAAAATGTGGCATATATCTCGACCCCCTCCCTCCAAAAGGCGTTGCACCGGAAACATGAAAAGATGTTCACGTCGTCGTCATATATATATATATATATATATATATATATATATATATATATATATATATATATATATATATATATATATATTCATACATACATACATGTATATATATATACATATATATATACATATATACGTATATATATACATGTATATACATATTATATATATACATATATATATACATATATACATATATATATACATATATATACATATACATATATATACATATATATACATATACATATATATACATATACATATACATATATACATATATATGTATATATATACGTATACATATATATACATATATATACATATTATATATATATATATATATATATATATATATATATATATATATATAAATATATATATATATATATATATATATATATATATATATATATATATATATATATATATATATATATATATATATATATATATATATATATATATATAAAGTCTTGGAAAGGACACGAGATTGGTTTCTCTGTGGAGAAAATCCAGTTCCCAAAAAGGGACACTCTGGATTTGGACAAAAATAAAAAATTGACTCAGTTTATAAAAATTTCTCCGCCACTGACCGAGGACAGAAATAATGAAATATAGTATCAGAACACATACTACACTTTTCTCTTTCTCTCCTTTAAAAATAATAATATTAATATCAATCGGACTGTGTTCCTTTCTTTAAGAAAATGCAATTTTTAAAGTTTCTAAAACTTATTTTTCAGCTAGCATTCATTTTCGACTAGCGAATTTGATACTTCGATGATATTGTTATTTACTATTTCAAAAATTAAACTGCCCTACCACAAAGTAAAACTCTTTTCTTCAAACTTAAGCGGACTATTTTTTGTTTTTTATTACTATTGCCCTCTTACGCCTGAAAAAATATTTGTTTATTTTTACGAAGATTTTCTAATTATGGTTCTATTTATGTAGATTTGTTATTGTGTTAACAAATGCCAATTTTAAATAAAACTGTCATATCATAAAATTTAGTCCGAACATTATTGTAAGAAGGATGTAAATAAACAATTTTTTTCTAGCTTAACAGGGAATATGAAAACAATGGAGAGTTTGCCAAAAATAAACTTTCGATGTCATATAATCGTTATGACTGAAAGTTGTGGTGGACAGAGATCATCTTCAATATGACGAAAATGTTGCTCCGCTGACGTTCCTTGATTTCTAGAGAAGCAGCAGCCGCTGGTGGTCGTGCCTTGGTTGTGCGTTAATTAGTCGTACATAAATAGTATGACCGTCCTTTTGTTCGTTTTCTTTTTGTTTACTTCCTTTTTGTTTTTATTACACTCTCTCTCTCTCTCTCTCTCTCTCTCTCTCTCTCTCTCTCTCTCTCTCTCTCTCTCTCTCTCTCTCTCTCTCTCTCTCTCTCTAAAGTGTGTCTATATTTGTAACAAACACATCGATTGAATTGCCTAATTAACGTAAATGATTATCAATTAAAGAATATTGGTGTTTTTCTACTGAAGTTTCTATTACTGAATGATATATATTGCCGGAATAGACAGTCAGAATCAAATATCGATTTGACAAACGCAATACTATTTAGAATCTGACAGATTATTCTTTATATATTTATTTAGTCATTACATTATTAACTGAACCAAATTATAAAAATAAAAATAATTTTGTAAGGTAACAAATTAAAGGACAAACCAAATGAATACATAACGGTGAGTGATTGGCCGTTACGGTGGGTCGATGGGCAGGGGAAATGATGGCAGTACTCTGCAGCTATATGAAAACTGCAGTGTTAGAAGAAGAAAACAGTTTGAATGAGATTTGCGACGACAGAGACGGACGTTTAACAACTGTTATCTGAAGCTAATAAAACTGTCAGCCAGACAACTTTTATGATATTATGTTGAGAGAATCTGTTTCAAGAAAAAAATTATTTTCACTACCTTATTTGATATTGCACCTAGAGAATACTTTCCAACCAACTTATAACAAAGATCACAAGCTAAGAAAGAACATTTATTCTGGAACTTGTCGGATAATTAATGAAGAAACTGCATATCTGTTATAAAGTTGTGTCAAATGCGTTCATTCTTTATGACAATCTTACTATATATATATATATATATATATATATATATATATATATATATATATATATATATATATATATATATATAATACAAAATATTTGCATCTTATCAATTGCTTTCAATGGCTTTTTGCTTGATTTTCACATTTATTTTTTTTTAATATGCTTCAAGAACTTTCGCATTCTAATTATACTTCCCAGCAGGTTATGTGTTTCAAACACACCGAAAAATTAAACACAAAAGTTTTTAAAAATCAATAAAAAAATATTTGCATCTTATCAGTGGCTGTCATCAGCTTTTTGCTCTATTTTCAAGTTTACATTTTTTTTAAAATGCTTCTAAGAATATTCACACACACACACACACATACGCACACATATATATATATATATATATATATATATATATATATATATATATGCATATATGCATGTTCCTTTATAAATTAGACACTTTTGACGTCGGCTGCCTAGAATAGGGTTAAAACTCTCACCGTTTATGTGGTTGTTCATGGTGGCCGTGATGGTTAAGACGTCGGAATTTCAGTTATAAACATGACTTTTTCCGGGTTTCAAATCCTACGACAAGCTTGAATAATTATTTCGGTAACAAAAAAACTACATACGTATATGATTCTATCTAACCGTCAGAGTGGCGATAATTATTCAAGCTGGTCGTAGGATTAGAAACCCCGGAAACAACTCATCTTTATAACTCAAATTTCGACGTCTTAACCATCATATATATATATATATATATATATATATATATATATATATAATCATGTTGGAGTAGTAATAGTTGAAGATTTTCTTAGAAAAAACTTTTAGATAAAGACCATGTCAAAGAAGTTTTCGTAAAGAATTTTAGATTCAAACTTGCAAGAAACAGAAATTTCATGCCAATCATATAATAATCATTGTTTAATATATGCAAATATGCAATTCGGAGATAGAATTGTGTATTCAATACAACGAGGGGGCGTTAATATCCATAGCTGTTTTAATTAATTCAAAGGAAATTCTTAGAAAATCCTTTTCTACAATTGTCTCAAAGCCAATTTATTCTAGAACCTACATTGCAACAAAATTAGTAATTAGAGAGTTCCGGTGAGTTCCAGTGAGAATTAAACGGGAGTCCATATTTACTTGCCTTCCTATGAGGACAGAGTTTGACACAAGGTCGGTTTTTGATTTGGAGTAAATTCAGGGGCACTCTGGATTGGGACAAAAATCAGTCTATAAGGATTTCTCCTTCACTGATCGAGGACACAACAGATGACGTGTAGTATCAGAACAGATACTACACCTTGCTCCTAGCCAAAAGACCGGATTGAACGGAAGTCTCTAATAGATTTATTTTGTAATTTTAATATTTTAACCGTACAGCTTCTCAGTTTATAACAACGAGGGAAAATGAGGATTTTGATAGTTTTATTTTACCTTACAAATGTCTCAAGTCTCAACCAAATAGAATACATGGGTTGTTATCAATGCAATCACAAATCATAACATCACAATCATTCCAAGGCTGCTGCAAAGAAAGTGAGCTCCCTCTATCGTGCTAGAAAACTTCTCACACCTGCCAGTATCCTATATCTTCACAAAGCCACCATCCGCCCATGGATGGAGTATTGTGGTCACATCTGCCCCCTCGACATAAATACACTTGACCAACCCAACAATCAGCTAAATCCCATCCATTTACCGTGGAGGTCCCCAGATCCAATAGCGGCAGAGATGTGCATCCCGAACTACGGATATTTGGCCTCTCTTAAACCATCTCTACCCGTTATGTTCGCTCTGAGACTTCCAACTGACTGTCTACTTCTCTCACTCCATCCCTTTTTAAGCTATGTGGCGTGACGTCCGCTTCTGGCTACCAGGATGCTGTGACATTTGAGTACATACTCGCTGACCTCATGAACCCGATATCATGTGTGC
>OY744519.1:138549289-138986789 GCA_963556195.1 Sepiola atlantica
GACAGTATCTATCAGACGAATCGTGCGCTACATAAAGTTATAAATGGCTCCCAATTTCAGAGGTAGTCGCATTTTATACGAAAGACATCTAAAATGTTCCGCTGGATACTTATCTTGAACGAATATTCGAAAAACTTGTGTAGTTTCTGACTTTTACCTTCACACACACACAAACAACTGCCCTTTAAATAATAAATAAATGGCAGGACGGGTTTGAACTCAGCATAGCCGGTTCCACACTTCAGATGAATCGCGTGCCCATTAAGTTATAAACCGCTCGCAATTTCAGACGTGGTCACATTTTTTTATATATATACGAGCCATCAGTACGTGCAAAAAGACGTCTAAAATATTTCGCTGAATTCTTATCTTGAACGAACATTCGAAAAACTTTCTTAGATGTCACAAGAATCGTGTCTTTTGAGTGGCAACAACAAGCAATGATCGCCGTATCAGGAATGACAATCTGAAACATTTAATTTACGACATCATTTTTTTATCGATGACGTAGTGATTTTTAAACTTACTCTTATTCGTTGAACTTTGACATCTACACTCACATATATAAAACGCAATGTGTGTCCAAATATAGTCACGGTGATATCACGTTAAAACACGGATTCGCGTCCGATCACCCAAGTTAAGCAACGTTGCATTCTAGGCAGTACTTGGTTGGGTAACCAAGTGCTATACGTTAGTAAGTGGTAGCGTCAATATCTTCTAATACTAATAAAAAGGCATGAATCCATCTCTTTTCTCCATAGTTATGGATACAAATTGTTTTAAGAGAGTATAAAGTAGACCTTGGGTTTACTTTTGGCAGCCTCGTAACCCTCGCTTCCCTTATTTTGTCCTTTAGTTCTCACATTCCATAAGCGGTGTTTCTGACAAAGGAGAAAGAATTGCTATTTTATGGATCGGAATATATCCATCTAACACTTATTGTTGGCTAGTTTTTTACCTTGAAGAGTTTTTTTTTTGTATTTTTATTATTTTTTTAGCTCCTTGCATCAAGTGGCTTCATGCCTTGTCTGGAGTTATTTCAATTTTTTTAAATAGCAGGATAGACCGGACTCTTAAACTCTGTTAGGGTGACAAATCTCAGAGAAATAAAACTTCAAAGTAACACGAAGTTTCTTTACTTATCCCAGTATTCTTTCCGATCATCATGGATTTCCCCGCTACTGACCGTAAGCGTGGTTAGCTATTGCGCAACCCTTGTTTCACGGTAAACTTCTCATCGCACAGACACTCTTCCAATAATACCAATTATAAACCCCTACGCATACGAAGGCGTCTAGTAATTTGCGAGATTTCGTTCACCGTGAGCTCTCTTCTTCTACGCAATAAAACTAAGTCAGACCCAAATAGCATTTAAGCTGACAAATCAAACTTTGCTTCTTCTGACTAGCCATTTTTATTTGTTGTTGTTGTTGTTGTACGGTATTATGATTCATATAATAACGCACATAACTGCATTTTCTTCAATTGTTCTTGGCCGGAAAATTATTGAATATTTGGGCTGGGTACCAGACATAGCACCTGTCTGGAAGAAATAAAACATAGCTGGTTGACAAAGGGACAAAAATAAAATTCAGCTGATTGACACAGAGACATAGCTGTCCGGAAAATAAATATATGATCATTTGATGCAGATATACATGCAATCATCATCTGCTAAGGTTACCTACAGACGGAAATACACCCATCGCTAAATAAACAATTTAAAAAAAAAAACTCTGTGTGTATGCGTATGTGTTTGTGTGATGTTTGTGTGCTCCCTGTGGAAAGAAAGGTTAGAGAATCTACATAAAATCTAAAGGTGCATTCTTATGTAAAATTTACCGGGGAAGACAATGAAAGTGTTCTCGAATCTTGTAGTTCACCCATAAGGTAGCTATGGGTCTGAACGGCTTTAAAACTTCAAATATATCATATTTTGATGAAATTTATATCATATGTATTAAATTTTCCGGGGAAGACAATGGGAGTGGTCTAGAATCTCTACATTGCCCTCTGTGTGCTGAATATTTACGTGACCCCACATCTAAATAACCCATGGGGACAGAACCCTCTGAAAACTTCAAATATGTATATTTGATTTTAATGAAATTTAAACCATGTGTATAAGACACTAATTCAGAGAGTTTTTTCAACATTTCGGCTTCTTCTGACTATTTAGAGGGTTGAAACGGGAAAAGAGGGCAGTAAAAACAAAGAAAATAATATAGTGTTATGAGCATAGTGAAAAAAAGTACATAGTAGTGATCCTCATTCAATCTCGTATCTTCCTGCTAGTAAACGTCGGGAACGTGACTACACAGACTACGTATGCGAAATTTTTAAATACGCATTGCAGTTGTGGATGCGTGGGTGTTACAAAAGTGTTATATTAACTGGATCAAATTGAGGTTGAAGAGAGTCTGCTGGCTAGCGAATTCGAGAGACCAACTTCTGTCAATTCCCGTGCTCTCCCCTCTTTACACTCTACTCGTTCGCCAAATCAGAACAATAAAAATATACCATTATATTTTTATACATAAGCGTTCACAGTCATTCTTTTAAGCGCAGCAGTTATATACAACACTATTGTGAATACGTTTCTAAATAAACACTTAATAAGAAAAAACAGCTAAAACACATTTCATCATTTTCTGATCTTTTTTCGCTGTCATATAAACAATTCCATTTCTTTTCTAACATATAAGTATTAGCATTTTGTTTTCTCAAAATTATTCGTTTCTCGTACTGCTTCGTAAATTTTTTTCATCAATACGATCTACTTACAGTCGTGTTTTACTCGAATGTTTAAGCGGCCGGGAATGCAAATGGCGTCGCACTGCTTTTCAGATTTCAAAATATACAGTCAAAAGTAATTTAGATCTTTGTGCACGTAACACAAAACAGAAAAACAATATTTCTTGGAAGAAAAATGATATAAGTGCTTTTCTAGGATGGTAGTTATTTCTAGGAAAAACATTTATATCATTTTTAGAACATTTCGTTTTCAGTAGACTTCAATTTACGAATTTCTTCTTTAAAATCGTTCACCATCGAAAATAGTATTGTTTTGCTTTATGTTTGAGAGATAGAACAAACTAGAAGAGACAATTCTATGTGGACCTGATATTATTAATAGTATAATTATTGTTTTTATTATCATAGTTTCTTTAATATTAATCAGATATTAAATTATATAAAAACTAAAACGCTAATTAAAAACACAAGATACAATTAAGAATAGCCAATATTTTAGTTACTTCCCTTGAATGTGATGAATAAAATTACTTCCCTTTGACTGGCCAAATAATTTCTATTTTATATCAATAAAACTATTATCGTGTGTTTTTCTGTGTGCGTCTTTCTCGCCTTTACGTAACTTTCATAAATATACATACAAATTCTGTCCGTTATTTAATTTTTTACGCCAACAAAAAGTAAAGGAAAAACTACAATGCATTCATCAAATTCCGATTTTAAACATTACTAAATGTTGAATTATTTTTCCATAAGCCACCCTGCTCAGGGGAGGGAGGGCGCCGGGTAGATACAACTAGTTTACTTCTAAATGCAAAAATGTTGCTCTCACGATGAGCTTTCTTCACTGTTACGAGTATCCTCTTAGTTTGTTTTTTTCAACGGCAGTATACGAATTTATTCCTACTGCGACGGGTTGTCTTCGACGCTCGCAGACAAGTGTTTTATTTACCGCTACTACATTATCACGTCGGGGTCACCAGTATAGAAGGATTGGACGAAGTCCATTTCTAATACATAAAACAACTTTATTGAGTCTTCCTCGTCAGTATGTGAACAAAAAGGAAAGAGGTTTGTATGTTCATAAGTATGGACGAAGACAAAAGTAAAGAAAGTCCATTACTTTAATTCCCCATGAGTAGGAAAGTGAGAATAGTTCATAATATAACATGTGTGTACACCGGCTACAGTGTCAGGACGTACCCATATGTGTATGCAAGTATGTGTGTCGGTACACCGGTGTGAAAGTCAGTTCACATGTAAGCAATTATGTGTGTGTGTTATATCAAGTTCATGTGTATGAGACAGTAGCTATTTTGTCTTCTTGTCGAAGTCGAACCCAGGGCCAAAGGCCCGGGAAAATGTCTGTTGCGTCCCCAGAGAGGGGGGCGTTTGTTTGGCAGTGCCAAAAAAGGAAAGAGAGAGAAGTGGCTTCTCGTGCCGCAGAAGAAAAAGAGAGAGGGCGGATGGCGCTCAAGTGTGTATATAGCTATGCCAGCAATCCGAGATTCACCCAAGAGAAGGCCACTGATTGGTCAAGCCAAGGGGAAGTAGATTGATTGAACCAATCAGCAGGCAGCGAAGAAGTCATTGATATTTAAACAATATGGCGGTTTGTAGGAAACAGCTACACAAGAATACATTGACATTAAGTGTAGAAGTGCAGAAAAGGATTGAAATAGATACGGGGACAACATGTACTTATCACTTCTGCTTGCCTGCTAAAGTGCGCTAAAGTAAACTTAAAATGAGACAAAACTGCGTATCTATGCTAAGATCTTGGATTCGAAATGAGAATTCAGCGGATATGCACTGGCTCATACGAGGTATGGTGCACCTTCCTCTAGTCATGTTACCTCAAGTAACAGCACTAGATACTCCACTAGACTAGATGAATTCTTGTCCTGGAATCCAGAAAAATTCAGAAAGGCCACAATACAGATAAACTATAACATAACATAAGTAATCAATTGTGGAGAGGAAAAGTAGTGTTATTCATTATTTTTATGTTAATGTTTTTCACTTTTTTACTAACTCACTATTTGAGCGGTAGAGGAGAATCTTAATTGAACACTCGGATATCGATGTATCTCATATAGAAACCAAGTGTGAGCCTCAGAAAACGGCCCCTGGATTTCAGAGAACTTACTTACTAAAGTAAACTGAAAACAAAACTGGAAAGTTTAACACACACCAGAGAAATCATCCCATTGTCAAAAGGGAGATATTTATGAAGAAATACACGTATACTCCAGATTCGGAAGTTCAACTAGTTCCCTCTAAAAAGCATATACCGTAAGTAATGAGAGAGTTTTGTGTTGAATCTGTTAAGTCTAAATTAACCATTGCATCCCAAAAGATCAGCCGGTTGGAGCAATAAGAAAAGGAAGATGCAAAGAAAATATAAAAACCGTGTGAGATATAAAGAAATATCATTAAAAACCTTGACACCTCCAAAGCTTGTGAGCCTGATCTTATATCAGTAATAGTAATAAAGAAATGATCTGCTGAACTGGTCCCTGTCCTCTCCAAACTCTACAATAAATGCCTAGCTGAATCTTGCTTCCCCGATAGCTGGAAAATTACCTCTGTGGTACCAGTCTACAAGAATTCTGGGAATAGAACCGATCCTCAGAACTACCGCCCAATCAGTCTACTGCCGATCTTTGATAAAATCTTTGAATCCTTAATCAGTCTAGCGATAGTCCGGCACTTAGCTAATGCTAAACTTCTTCCTGACCGCCAGTATGGATTTAGACAAGCACGATCTACTGCAGACATCATAATGGCCATCTCTGAACGCATGTATCATGCACTCGACAAGGCAGGTGAAGCTAGGGAAGTAGCGCTTGATATATCCAAGGCCTTTGACAAGGTATGGCATAAAGGGCTTCTCCTGAAAATATGCTCATACGATATTACTGGGCAATTACTTAATATAATTAGATCCTTCCTAACCAAAAGAAAGATCCAGGTTGTCCTCGATGGCCATTCATCTAAGCAACATGACATAAATGCTGGTGTACCCCATAGATCTATCCTTGTACCTTTATTGTTCCTGATCTTCATAAACGATCTCCCTGAGTCTGAGATTGGTTTATTTGCTAACGACACCACGCTTTACTCTCGTCATGTTGGCAAAACCGACGCGATCATATCCGAGACAATAGCTGAATCCTTAGAAAATGACCTCCAGGCTGTAGTGGATTGGGGTCATAAATGGTTGGTAACTTTTAATGCCGCAAAGACAAAGCTCCTTTCCTTCAATAACTACAAGAAACCTCTCCAATCACCGATTGCCATAGCAAATAGCCTGAAAGTTCAACATTCAAAAGTTCAACCTGAAAGTTCAACATTCAAACTTCTCGGCCTAACCTTCACAGGTAACATGAATTGGAACAAATACATTGAAGACATTTCCAAGGCTGCAGCAAAGAAGGTGGGCTCCCTCTACCGTGTTAGTAAACTCCTCACGCCTGACATTATCCTGTATCTCTACAAAGCCACCATCCGCCCATGCATGGAGTATTGTTGTCACATCTGGGCTGGTGCCTCATCTACTAGTCTCTCCCTCCTTGTCAAGGTCCAAAAAAGAGTCGCCAACCTTATAGGTCCCTCACTGTCAACCAACCTCCAGTCCCTGTCCCATCGCCGCAATGTAGCATCCTTGTGCTTGTTTTACAAATACTTCAATGGATTATGCTTCGATGAATTAAGTACTCTGGTGCCCCCTCGACGTAAATTCACTAGACCAACTCGACAATCAGCTAAATCCCATCTATTCACTGTGGAGGTCCCCAGATGCCGGAGAGCTTTCTACTTCAATAGCTTCTTTCCTCGTGCTGCTGGCCTCTGAAACTCCCTCCCTGCCCCCTGTTTCCCCGACGGTATTGACATTCAGAAATTTCAAACTAATGTAAACAGACATCTCGCTGCGCAGCTCCCAATTTAGGTTGACCCCCCAAACCTTCTCCCTTTTTCCTCAGTAGCCCCTTACGTCTACAGTGGTGTCCTGCCCTGTTTGGGGTGAACTATGTTAAAAAAAAGAATTAAAATCTCTGAAAAATTGATTATTGTTTAGAAAAAAATTTTCTTTGCAATTCACCAGATCAGAGTGTATATTAACGAGAAAATAAAGTTTAGAAATCCAAAACATAATAATATCGTATTTATTTCTACTTTTTATTTGTAAATTCACGGATACGTTATCCAAAAGTGTTTACCAATAAAAATAAAAGAAAAAAGAAAAAAGAAAAAAAGAAAAAAGAAAGAAGGTAAATCTGATGTGCTTAAGACTCTTTCGCTTTATATAACATTAAAATTTCGATCGATCAGAATATATTTTTTTCATTTTTCATAAAATGAAATAAAGAAAAAATAGTTTCCCTTATATATTTTAGGGGAAAAAATGCATTTAAAGATAAATTAGTCGAATAATAAATAAATATTAAAAATTTCGTGAAAATCTGACCATTACTTGATGTTTTGCAAGATTCATTAAACACACGAGTGTTAGCGCTTAAAAAGTGGTCACTACATAAAAACGTTGTTTTAAGGCGTCAATAAAAGTACATACATTTTTATTTTCTCATTTTCATTATTTTCGTACGCTGAATCTTTTTTTTTTTTTAATTATCAGTAGTTTATTTTATGTTTCTTCTTTTGAATGGTAAAAAAGTTATGATGATAATATAAACCTATAGTAAAGTTACATCGTGTTACATATAGGGGGGGGAGGTAAATTCTATGGTGAGCTTTGGAGGTCCCTGTTGTTCTTTATTGAGATTCGCCAGTCTTATAAAAGGGGGCCATTTTTTATCAAGTAAATTCAAACTTATTTTAAAACGCTAAAGTTATCTTGTTTTTCAGTTTTGGGTGATCACAACATTTTATATTTCTTTTTAGTTAACACATTTTTTTAAAATACAAATTCCTTTTATGAATTCTAATTGAATTTGTGGTGCTTATACAGATGAGGGCACATATGGAAAACGCATTTCCAAATTAAAACTCTTGTATATACTTACGTATCAATTAAAATAAGTATTCTCGCTAAAAATTAGGAAAAATTATCGAGTAGAATTTTAATTAAAAATAAAAATCAGTTTTATCGTATTTTGCCAATCCACCATTCATTATTACTTGTTTAAAGGACAGACTGGCTTATCTCCTCCTGCTTTACGGATATTCCGCTCGTATCAATGACGGATCGGCAAAATACGATAAAGCTGATTTTTATTTTTAATTAAAATTCTAATCGAAAAAATTTTCTTAATTTTTGGTGTAGATAGCTTTTTTTGCCTGATACGTAAATATATCAAAGATTCTTACCGATAATTTATTTGGAACTGCGATTTCCACCTGTGCTTTCAGCTGTATAAGCACCGAATTATTATCTTAATATATTAAAAACAAATTTTGTCATTGCCATCAAGTATGATCAAAACCCCGTAATTGTAAATCTTACCCCAGTCCTAAATGACTGACTTAAATATTTTCATTAATCTATTTTGCCTTCTCTTCTTTTACTGCGCCGAGTAAAAGTCTGTCTCAGGCGAAGATAAGGTTTATCATTATTTTGAAAAAGTTATCTCCCTTGATAGTGCATTAGAGTTACTTCCCTTGAAATAATATCTGACAAAGGATGATTTTTTACTCTCTTTTTTAAATAGAAGAAAGTTTTTTTGTTTTTTTTTTACATAGCAAAGTTTCGGAAGACGATATTCTTTCGGTCGGAGTGGGGAATAGGATGCCCTCATTTGTGAGGGAGTGCCGACGGAACTAGCCAGGTTATTTCTGTACCCAATCCAAAGTGTCTCTTTTTGAAGAGCTGGATATCTCCTATCTTAAAAACCGACTTTGTGTCTAACTTTGCTCTCGTGGGTAGACAGTTAAATAAAATATACGACAAAGTAGATTTTAAAATAAGAAACTAGAAAACGAATAATTCCTGTGGAATGAAATGTGATCTCTTGGGAAAAAAATGTTGGTTCTTTGTTATAATAGTGGCGCCGTCCAAAAAAATAATGTTGCTAAGTTTAATAACATTTTTAAAGGCACTATAACATTCTGTGGCATTCGAATTTTAATTAGAACCAGAAATAACAGTAAATTTGTATATTAGGACCCTATGCTAATTCAAATCAAAAATAAGATTCTACTTTTTTTAGATGTAAACACCCTGCAAAATTTAACCGTAAAATAAAATAAGTAGACTACTCAGACGACATGGTCGCCGGACAAATAATAGCAGGACTTAAAAACGTAGAACACCAAAAGAAAGGTACTGGCAGAGAAGCGTCACTTGACACTTTGGACCAGAAGTTCACACAGTTGGTCTGTCTGGAGGCAACATACAAGTCAACCACTCATTTCTACAACGCCACACTCCGTCTTACATTATCCAACATGCAAAGGTCGAACCAGGAACAGCACTACCAGAAGACCAAGGGCCTTCCAACTTCACGATACACCAAACCTTGCAATGGATGTAGAGAGAATTCACACCCTAGAGGGTCAATGAACTGAAAGGATTGTCTGGCAGTTGAACTCAAATGCCATTTTTGTGGAGTGATTGGGCACATGAAGAAAGTATGCCGTAAACTTGTAAGGTCCAAAAAGGAAGCCACGAGCAAAATGTCAAAAAGTTGGGAGTCGTTCATGTTCACCAACAATGCTCCAGATAGTTATTCTGCTCGCAAGGGAAGCAGGTACAACAAAACACAACCGGCGGACGTACCCCACCTCGAGTGGGATGGGGAATAATTTCAGATGAGCGCCTCAGAGCTACCCCCCTCGGTGACAGTGGAAGTCACCATAGTGCCTTGAACCCAAACGAAATTTGGACGTATACCAAAGAAACCGGTGAACCAGCATAGTCATCGCATCCCAACCTTTACAGACACAGGGGCACAAACTTGTTCGAGTGGACCTGAGATTCAGAAACTCATTGGGTACTCAGATGAGTACCTCGTGTCAACTACCCATCGGATACGGGGCATAACGGACAACCGATTAAAGATCTGAGGCGTCTTGTTTCTATGCATAAAAGTGGGAATAAAAAGGACACGACAGGCGGTATATATATCAGACAATACATCTGGATTTTATTTGTCACAAACTGCCTTGGAGGATCTGGATTTGTTGCCTTCCAATTTCCCAACTTCGTTGTTGCAGAATAGCTCGTTAAAGAACATAAAGGAAATGGCCCCATGTGGATGCCCGCACAGAACGTCTGTCCCGATGAAACCAAAAACCATCGCATTCAAACCAACAAGAAGCCAACAGACACGAACTCGAACAATGATTAGTGGAACATTTTAAGTCAAGCGCATTTAACACATGCTCACAGCAACCATTGCAAACAATGGAAGGTAAACCTTTAGAGATAAAATTCGTCCCGGGGGTAGCACCGACAGCAATTCACACACCGATACCCGTTCCTCATCACTGGAAGAAGAAGGTGAAGGAGGACCTGGACAGCAACATCACGCTGGGGATAATAGAATCGGTACACCTGCTACTTGGTGTTCAAGGATGGTGGTAACGCCTAAAATGGACGGCTCTCCAAGGTGCAGTCAAAGGTAAATGATGAGAGAAACACATCACACCTCATCCCCGTTCAATCAGGTTCTGATAATACCGGAACACACCAGGAAAACGATCCTTGATGCATGGAAATAATACCACTGGACGCCACTACATTCATTGTAGGTACTGTCAGACCCCTCAAGGATTTCATGGATCAGGGGTAGATACACCCGTCGGTTTTATGACATCACAGTGGATATGGCTCGTAAGACTCGATGCATAGATTCAATAGAGTCATTGTTGTGGTACACAGTTGACTACATCAGTCACTGTGCGGCCAAGTTTAATTTTGCTGAAATGGAGATAGAGTTCGCAGGATTTCTGGTTGCTGCAAACTTTCAATTCACTACTCCCACGAATATGGGGTTAGGTCCTAGTTTGGACTTGTGAATCAGGTATCATTTGCCTTTTCACAAGCAGAAGTTATGCCCCCTTTCCAAGAACTATTGAGGGCAAAGAACAGAAAGTTCTATTGGGACGAAACACTGAAGAGCATGTATAATTTTGGTTATCTTGAGTGTTATCATCACAACGTTTCGGTCGTTGTAACCTCCGGCCTTCTTCGGGTATATCTCTTAGAACTTGGGAATATTTCTGTCAAACTCGGGAATCTGGACAGGGGTAGCATGCTCTTGTTCTGTTAGCCATGACTGGGAGAAGTCTTCAGTAATTTGCAATTTTTCGTATCGCCAGCACCGAAGATTGAACCTTCAACCTTCAGATGACTATCACTTAAAACTGAATTGAACTTAGTATTATATCCACTGCGCGGACAGTTCTAGTATGAATTTTAGGAGCCTTAAACCTATTCTTGTTTTTTTCTGTATGTAGTCTTACAACTTATCACTATGTATCAGTACTTTCTATTACTACATATCACTGTGTATATATATATATATATATAAGACCTAGTATAGAATTTAATACAATATGGGAACCATTAATTATAAATAATAAGATTATAATATATATATATATATATATATATATATATTATAATCTTATTATTTATAATTAATGGTTCCCATATTGTATTAAATTCTATACTAGGTCTGCTTAGTAAGTCATTATTGCCCAACATGTGCACTGCTTCTTTGAGTCGCCTTACTCTCTACCGTTCTTATCTATATATAATTTTTACTTCGTCCCATGAGGGTAGATTGTTTCCCTTTCCCTCCATATGTGGTCAGCCATATCCGACTTTTCGATATATCTACGTATTATGGCTTTCTGGTGTTCTTCTAGCCTTACTTATTTTTCCGTAGGAGATTTGACTCTCACAAGATGCTTTCGGAGAGTTGAGACGCTCCTTATACTGTTCTGATGTCATATGGATCGCATATTCTTTAGATTTTTCACACAAGCCCTTCATATATGGTATACAAACTATGGTAAGTTTTCGAGTGGTGTCCCTTAGTGTTTAGTCTAGATATTTTGGAGCTGATGTCGTGCTATCAGGATAGTTGTTTTGGTTGAGAGTCTCTCAAGCTGTCCATCTCCTCTTTATATGAATTGCTGTTATTACATATTGTCTTTGCTCGATGCTGTAGGCAGCAGACGATTCCTTTCTTTACATTATATGGATGGTGGGAGTTGAAATTTAGATACTGTCCAGTGAAAGTTAGCTTTCGATATACAGATGATGTAAACCTCTGATCAGTGCGAGTTATTAGCATATCTATTATACATTATACAAATTATCAATCCTCATCTAAAAAATTCAGAAATATAATACTGGAGAGCATATTCCAAGAATCAAAGAGAGTGATAGGGAAGAGGATTGAGAAGGGTGTCCAAACATTCTAAATGAGTGACAGATCGTGGAGACACATGGTAACCGACAGTACCGAGTGCGGGTAGATGGGAGCAATCGAATAATGCTGCGCAACCGTCGGTTTCTCCATAAAATCCACTTAGTTATGGATGGCCCAAGGAAGGAAGGCAATCTACTGGCTCCTTAAGGGATCTAGCCCCAGCAGGGAATGTATATGAACGTACTTCAAAGGGATATACAGCCCCGGTTCACGGAACAAGTCTGACCTACTTAGGTGATTTTGTACCATATATGTCAAGTCTAGTCCCTACAAAACGAATCTGAATATTCTAACAGAGAACAATTTGACTCTAGTTCTGACGACTGATAGGTACCATGAAAGCGACTTCACCCAATATTTGAGACAGATACTTAATTTTCAGACACCAAGGGAGCATTTCGGAGCAAGATCTTTTAGCCCTAAGCCAGGCACAAAATACAGTCCTGAAACGTTGTCAGGTCCCAAGGAGCCTAGGTTATAGATCGATGCCAGGCACAAACCATCAAGACGCCCTCAAAGAACCCGCGGGAGGCCAGGTCGATGGGATGACTTTGTTCCCTACAAATAAGTAGATAGGTGGAGGAGAATGTAGTATCAAAGGTAATTGTTACCCATCTCACCCTTTTGTTAATAATGGAATATGCTACATTTGTGTAGTATATTAGGAGTGGATTTTTTAATCCTATTTTAAGAGTGTATAAATAAAGACATATGCAATGAAATCAAAATCTCTAACGCATGCTTATGACAAATGTCAAAGGTCCATGATTTCTAAATAAATCTAATAGCCAGAAATGAACGCTCAATTAATTACATATCGCTACCGAAGCGGTGAGAGGGTTAGCTCCCTATTTAGATGCATTTTACTGCATTATGTCACCCCATGATGAGACAGACGAATATTATTATTTGGTTTTATTTTTATTATTTATTTCATTTATACACACATAAAAGTAATCCATGAACACGTTTCATAGTTTTACTAATCATCAGGACGGCTCGAACCCACGCCCACACTACCTGTAGCCTAATAAGTTATCCCTGGCCCACGAGCCCTTGTCAAACTGTATCCATGATTTTTAGCACCTTAAATCTAAGTTTTTATTGTTATATCTGACTATCTCTTTATTTATCCCCCTTTCTCTCAAATCTATTATTATCACTTCTTCCAATGTTTACCTTTGCCTTCCCCTGTGAATTGAATCTGCCAACGCAACTGTATTACATCTACTAACCTAAGATCTCACATCTATTCTTTCAACGTGGCCATACCATCACAGTCTCCTGTTCTGCACACATCTTTCTATACTGTCTAGATTTAATCTTCCTCTGAGGTTATCAGAATCATTAATTAATTATTTTTCTATTTCTCACTCTATGTGCTTTCATTTATTTTTATTTTTCCGCCCACCTTGTGTCCCCCCCCCACCTTCTTACTTACCCCTCACCCACTCACATACCCAGCCCACTACATACAGTATATATTCCCCCCCCACCCCACCACCACCACCCCACTTGCTACTACTTTTCTTCTTCGGTTTTTCTTCCAAGCTTCACTGTATAAAATGTTGAATTCTGTTCAATAAAACTCATTTTACCAAATGAATATTGTCGAATCAATCGACTGAAATATCTTGGTCCAGCTTTAATAATGTGTTTGTATCCTTATTTCTATTAGTATGTTACTTGCTTATACACTATTCCATAACCTTATTCACCCTGGTGGTGAGGCCACAAATTCACCGATTGCAACACCATGCAGATGAGTACTACCTCCCCGACAGCGGGGCCACCTGTAGGTCATGGGTGGCGACCCATGATGCCTTAGGATGGGATCCTGGTGGCTGAGCCATTCTTCTACTTCGGCCCTAGACAGAAGATCGGAGAGGCCCAATTCGATCAATTAGCTGGTAACTTTATGCCTTAGAACAAAGAAGATTACCAATGCAAAAGAATAATGTTTTCAAAGAGTAATTTTTTCAAAGAGTAATGTTTTCAAAGAATAATGTATTCTAAGAGTAATGTATTCTGGGAGTAGTGTCACTGGTGGGGTGCTTCCTTGTGGTACTCTGTTTTTCTTTTCTTGAGTAATGATAGTACCCTCTGTGAAATTTCCTTCTAAGAGTAATGTTTTCCAAGAGTAATGTTTTCCAAAACTAGTGCATTGTCTTCCAAGAGTAATCCAATATTTTCCAAGAGTAGTGCAATGTTTTCTGAGAACAATGTATTCTGCGAGCAATATATTCTAAGAGCAATATATTCTGAGAGTAATGTATTCTAGGAATATAAATAATTATCCTGCCTATAGAATTATATTTGACAACTTTATTCAGCATTACATAATTTATAAATGGTTGATATGCCATAAATAAAATCAAACCAAACAAAGCCAAAATGATATTAGACCTTCTATAAACAGGATAATAAAAGAAAAATGGCAAAAACTTTGGGATGAATGCTAAAGTAATAAATTTAACAAGACTTGGCCAACTATTGATAAGTGATCCTTAGGCTACAAGAAGAGAAGAGGTCGTAGTAGCTAGACTCCATGTAGGACACGCACATATTACTCACAAGAATCTCCAATGTGTATACCATGTCAAGAATCTTATACAGTTAAACATATGTTAATAGACTGTCATGATCTGCAACATTTTTTTTAAATTTCTATTCCTTTATTTTTTTTTATTTAACAACCTTCCTATTTTATCACATTGGTACATGCCAAATAATAAACTCCTCTCAAAAAGTACAACAACAACAAAAATGCATTACTTACATGAGCTTTCAGGTCGTCTGGTTGCTTTTTAAAAAATCAAATACGTCAAAAATTGACTCTCAACGATCCCGACAAGTTTGCTGCTATGTAATCCAAGATTAAGACATCAAAAAAGGACGCAGCACCACCACTCAAATAGTTCGAAGTCGGAAGTCACCATTTTGCAGGAAAAAGAGGGGTTAATTAGAAGGACAAAGTCTTCTCTTACATTAAAAAAAATCAGTTTTATTTATATCTTCGTTTCACCAACAAAAAGCATGAAACCATGAACAAGTTTAAAGTTACAAGTTAAAAAGAAATCCCATAACACTCAAAGTTGGGGCTTAAATTCAATTGTTCCACGCACATCACAGGTGCCCTCGGCTAAACATCTTCAATCCGACTTGCAAAAGGCATGAAAAAAGTTGTACATATAGTTCAACGGAAGTACCTCCCATGCACAGTGTTTTGATTAGATAACGTATCAATCACTTTGCGTGGGAGCATAGGCTTGTACAAAAGAAAATATTCCGATAACTGTTACACCTCTTTCGCTATATACAACAATGTTTATCTTGGTTGAACCTT
Source organism: Sepiola atlantica (assembly GCA_963556195.1). NCBI lineage: Eukaryota > Metazoa > Mollusca > Cephalopoda > Sepiida > Sepiolidae > Sepiola > Sepiola atlantica. Next base: position 138,564,797 of record OY744519.1, read on the forward strand.
TTACTAACTGTTACACCTCTTTCGCTATATACAACAATGTTTATCTTGGTTGAACCTTTTACTAACTGTTACACCTCTTTCGCTATATACAACAATGTTTATCTTGGTTGAACCTTTTACCAACTGTTACACCTCTTTCGCTATATACAACAATGTTTATCTTGGTTGAACCTTTTACCAACTGTTACACCTCTTTCGTTATATACAACAATGTTTATCTTGGTTGAACCTTTTACTAACTGTTACACCTCTTTCGCTATATACAACAATGTTTATCTTGGTTGAACCGCTTACCAACTGTTACACCTCTTTCGCTATATACAACAATGCTTATCTTGGTTGAACCTTTTACTAACTGTTACACCTCTTTCGCTATATACAACAATGTTTATCTTGGTTGAACCTTTTACTAACTGTTACACCTCTTTCGCTATATACAACAATGTTTATCTTGGTTGAACCTTTTACCAACTGTTACACCTCTTTCGCTATATACAACAATGTTTATCTTGGTTGAACCTTTTACCAACTGTTACACCTCTTTCGTTATATACAACAATGTTTATCTTGGTTGAACCTTTTACTAACTGTTACACCTCTTTCGCTATATACAACAATGTTTATCTTGGTTGAACCTTTTACCAACTGTTACACCTCTTTCGTTATATACAACAATGTTTATCTTGGTTGAACTTTTACTAACTGTTACACCTCTTTCGCTATATACAACAATGTTTATCTTGGTTGAACCTTTTACCAACTGTTACACCTCTTTCGCTATATACAACAATGTTTATCTTGGTTGAACCTTTTACTAACTGTTACACCTCTTTCGCTATATACAACAATGTTTATCTTGGTTGAACCTTTTACTAACTGTTACACCTCTTTCGCTATATACAACAATGTTTATCTTGGTTGAACCTTTTACCAACTGTTACACCTCTTTCGCTATATACAACAATGTTTATCTTGGTTGAACCTTTTACCAACTGTTACACCTCTTTCGTTATATACAACAATGTTTATCTTGGTTGAACCTTTTACTAACTGTTACACCTCTTTCGCTATATACAACAATGTTTATCTTGGTTGAACCTTTTACCAACTGTTACACCTCTTTCGCTATATACAACAATGCTTATCTTGGTTGAACCTTTTACTAACTGTTACACCTCTTTCGCTATATAAAACAATGTTTATCTTGGTTGAACCTTTTACTAACTGTTACACCCCTTTCGCTATATACAACAATGTATATCTTGGTTGAACCTTTTACCAACTGTTACACCTCTTTCGCTATATACAACAATGTTTATCTTGGTTGAACCGCTTACCAACTGTTACACCTCTTTCGCTATATACAACAATGTTTATCTTGGTTGAACCGCTTACCAACTGTTACACCTCTTTCGCTATATACAACAATGTTTATCTTGGTTAAACCTTTTACTAACTGTTACACCTCTTTCGCTATATACAACAATGTTTATCTTGGTTGAACCGCTTATCGACTGTTACACCTCTTTCGCTATATACAACAATGTTTATCTTGGTTGAACCGCTTACCAACTGTTAACCCTCTTTCGCTATATACAACAATGTTTATCTTGGTTGAACCTTTTACTAACTGTTACACCTCTTTCGCTATATACAACAATGTTTATCTTGGTTGAACCTTTTACCAACTGTTACACCTCTTTCGCTATATACAACAATGTTTATCTTGGTTGAACCGCTTACCAACTGTTACACCTTTTTCGCTATATACAACAATGTTTATCTTGGTTGAACCGCTTACCAACTGTTACACCTCTTTCGCTATATACAACAATGTTTATCTTGGTTGAACCGCTTACCAACTGTTACACCTCTTTCGCTATATACAACAATGTTTATCTTGGTTGAACCGCTTACCAACTGTTACACCTCTTTCGCTATATACAACAATGTTTATCTTGGTTAAACCTTTTACCAACTGTTACCCCTCTTTCGCTATATGCAACAATGTTTATCTTGGTTGAACCGCTTACCAACTGTTACACCTCTTTTGCTATATACAACAATGTTTATCTTGGTTGAACCGCTTACCAACTGTTACACCTCTTTCGCTATATACAACAATGTTTATCTTGGTTGAACCTTTTACCAACTGTTACACCTCTTTCGCTATATACAACAATGTTTATCTTGGTTGAACCTTTTACCAACTGTTACACCTCTTTCGCTATATACAACAATGTTTATCTTGGTTGAACCGCTTACCAACTGTTACACCTTTTTCGCTATATACAACAATGTTTATCTTGGTTGAACATTTTACCAACTGTTACACCTCTTTCGCTATATACAACAATGTTTATCTTGGTTGAACCGCTTACCAACTGTTACACCTCTATTGCTATATACAACAATGTCTATCTTGGTTGAACCTTTTACCAACTGTTACACCTCTTTCGCTATATACAACAATGTTTATCTTGGTTGAACCTTTTACCAACTGTTACACCTCTTTCGCTATATACAACAATGTTTATCTTGGTTGAACCTTTTACCAACTGTTACACCTCTTTCGCTATATACAACAATGTTTATCTTGGTTGAACCGCTTACCAACTGTTACACCTTTTTCGCTATATACAACAATGTTTATCTTGGTTGAACATTTTACCAACTGTTACACCTCTTTCGCTATATACAACAATGTTTATCTTGGTTGAACCGCTTACCAACTGTTACACCTCTATTGCTATATACAACAATGTCTATCTTGGTTGAACCTTTTACCAACTGTTACACCTCTTTCGCTATATACAACAATGTTTATCTTGGTTGAACCTTTTACCAACTGTTACACCTCTTTCGCTATATACAACAATGTTTATCTTGGTTGAACCTTTTACCAACTGTTACACCTCTTTCGCTATATACAACAATGTTTATCTTGGTTGAACCGCTTACCAACTGTTACACCTTTTTCGCTATATACAACAATGTTTATCTTGGTTGAACATTTTACCAACTGTTACACCTCTTTCGCTATATACAACAATGTTTATCTTGGTTGAACATTTTACCAACTGTTACACCTCTTTCGCTATATACAACTATGTTTATCTTGGTTTAACCTTTTACCAACTGCTACACATTTTTCAACAATCTTGTTGGGATGAAAAAAAAAAGAAAAGTAGAAAATATTTAAAATATAAAAAATATATACAAAATCTTCCTCACGGATGTACCCTGAAGGAGTCCGAGGCAGCAGTCTGAAGGGGAAAGGGTTTGCTAAAAGAATTGCTCTTTCAGCGACCCACTTAACAGGGTCTGATGAAAAATGGAGTCGCTGGATGGAGCAAAGTCGCACGGTGAACGCCGATTCGTAACAGAGTCTGTCTATGTCGTGGAAATGGTTACCCGCTCATAAGAGAATCTGTCAATCTGCTGAAAAAAATGGACGCTGCGTCGTAATAGCATCTGTCGATCTCGTTTAAGAGAGTCTGTCGATCTTCTGTAAATGGACGCCGCAAGAATGCCGTCTCATAAAAGCGCCTGCCGATCTTGATGATGGGATTGACGTGTGAATCTGAATCTGAATGAACTTCTGAGTGTCTAGTCGTAATAGAGTCTGTCCATATCAGGCAAATGGCTACCCACTCGTAAGAGAGTCTGTCGATCTGTTGTAAAAATGGACGATGCGTGGACACCGCCTCATAAAAGCGCCTGTCGATCTCGTTTGAGAGAGTGGATGCAAGCATCTGAACTGAGGTCCAACTCGAAACACCACTTCACTTTATCTGGGCGCACTCTACCACACTCACGCTGTTGAATGGAGAAATAATCTTCACACTTTGAAGGCAAACCTCTGAATGGGGAATGGTGGCCGCCATTGTTCACCGCTGAATATGGATAGGCAGAACCTAATATAGGTTTTTTAACTACCTTCCCCACCCAACCAAAAATGTGCCAGTCCGACCTTGCTCTGTTGGGTATCATATCCCCCTTCCTGAAGGCCCCACCTACTCAATAGGCTCGATCGTCTATTCTTTTATTTACAATCTATTACAATACTATAGCTGAGTTAATCAACGTTTGTTTCCCTAAGGCACCTTTCCTATACATTTTAATCACATAAGATACATGTTAAAATATTCCTTAGTTTTAGAATTGAGTTATATTTAAAACAAAAAATCATTTAAATTGTTTTAATTAGCCATAATTTGCAGACCAGATAGCGTTTGAACGATATTTAACAATTTTCTGATTTTAGTTAAATCTCATTTTTATAATTATTGTGGTCTGTTGCCACCCGAGCTTAGGGTTAGTGGTAGGGTTAGGAGACGGCATGTAATACATTTTTTTACCGTCAGGATTTCTGGCTATTAGATTTATTTAGAAATTATGGCCCTTTGACATTTGTCATAAGCATGCGTTAGAGATTTTGATTCCATTAGTAATTAGGATTCAAACCCAGTTGTAAAGTCACCTTTAACTCTGCAGCCTGGTATTCAACCCCTAAGCCACTATCAATTAACATAGGAAAAAAGAACATTTTAGTTCTATATAATGTCGAATCGGCAGACATATACATTAAGCTTAGTCATATAGTGTTCAACAGCAGAGGCCGGAACTTTGCATTAAGCATAGATTGACAGTTTATTATTAAATTCTCTTAGAGGCCCAATCCTTGTTGAAGGGGCGATAACAATATTTTTCTTTAATATAAAAATGTATTATTTTTACCTACACATATGTGTTATATATATATATATATATATATATATATATATATATATATATGACTTCCTAAGGATAGTTTAAGAGAATAAAAAAGTTATAAACACAAGTACATTACTTGAAAATAGTCCGTATGTATAGAATGTAAAAATATTTATGTTCATCTTCTGGGCGAAACATGGCCGACTAAAATAAAAATGTGTAATACGAATGTGGTGTGGAAATAAGCCCTTATTTATTTTATATCTTTTCACACGGCACTCGACTGCCCGAAATGAACCAATTTGAGCAGTTTTAGTGGTTTGATTTTTACTTATTTACTTATTTATTTATTTTTATTTTTTTAATATCTTATTTGCTATTATTTATTTATTTTTATTTTTTATTATTTTTTTATTATATATATTAAAAATAATAAAGTAAGTTTATGTGTGATTTTTAGCATTTTAAATCTAAGTTTTTTATTGTTATTGTTTTTCTTAGGCGCCAGTGAGCGAACAGTAATTATCATGTCCTACACTGAAGATTTCATAAGCATGAAACACATGTGTCTGTTGGTAAAAATAATCAATATTTATATTTTTTTTTAATATTATTTATATATATATATATATATATATATATATACATATATATATATATATAAATATATATATATATATTCGTTTCTGTCAGTGTGAATATGTGTGTGTAAGTTCAGTAGGCATGTGTGTGTATGCTTGTCTTTATTTAGTCAATGTGAGAGTATATGCGTGACCTTGTGTGTATATAAGTTCAGTAGACAGTGTAGTCCAGTTAATCTAGCTGATTTTTTGGCTGAACCTCAAACATATTGCTAACTAAAAAGTTTACCAAAATTAGCCTTGCGGAAAGGGGTCAATAGGCGCTATCTTTAAAGATTGCCGCCGATTCTAGCCTCCCCTCTCTCAACTCAATTTCTGTCAATTCATCTTCAAAAATACCAAATGCAGCAATGTGAAATTGGATAAAACCAACAGTTTTCATAAAGTTAAATATAATTATAACTTCTTATGCCTTATTTTTGTCTCTTTTGATGTATTATTGCAGGAGCTTAATAGTCTGTCATATTCTAATTTCAGGTTGGCCAAAGTGAAGTACTGATACTTATGGATGTTGACAAGTGTGCTATTTGCAACAATGAACTGTCCAGTAATGAAGAAACATTCATCGTCAGCCAGAAGGGCATCGATTTCATTAACAGAGCTTCTGAACAACGTGGAGAGAAGATCATAATTCAGATTGGGCAACGTCTTCACAAGAAATGCAGACAGCATTGGATCAACCGCAAATACATAGAAATTGACCGTAAAACAGGTACACCCATGATGAAATGCTATCCCGTGCAAGCCGCTCTTTGTGTGTGTTTAACGTTAAGGAACATTGTCTTTTTTGTGGTTCTGGAGCAAAATCTGATAGAAAGAAAAGAGGTGTTGATGTTTCCCATGTAGAAACTATTGCGTTTAAGGTGTTAAAAGTTTGTGAGAAAAAATGATGGCTGGGCATCCACTGTTAAAGGTAGAATAGGTTATGTAGCTGACCTTGTTTCAGAAGAAGCATGTTATCACAGAACATGTTTTGTAAACTTTGATTCCAATAAAAACATTCCTAAGACATTCTTTTCTGCTGATTCTTCTAAGAAACAAAACCTTGGTAGACCAGAGGATTCAGAGAGAAAACAGGCATTTCTGGAAGTTGCTAAATATTTGCAGAAAAATGACGAGGAGCAACTCACCATTGTCGATCTTGTTAAAAAAATGGAGGAAATTCTCGAGGACACTGGCTTTGAACTATACAGTCTCTCATACATGAAATCTCGATTGTTAGAACATTTCAAAGACAAAATCATTGTGACTGAAATTAATTGGAAACATAATGTTGTTACATTCTTAAGTACAGCAAAATGTATTCTCCATGAATTCTATGCACAGAACCGCTCAACAGACAATTCAGAATAAAGGGCCATTAGAAACATAGAGACTGCAGCCAAGCTTATCCAGAATGACATTAAAGGTATCCAGTTCAGAATATTACCCGTCTAAGAATGATCTTGAACAGGATGCGATTCTTGAATATGTTCCTAAAACATTGTTGATCTTTCTCAGGAAGATATTTGCAGGCAAAGACAATGATTTGAAACTTGCATCAGTTGGTCAAGCGATAATGCAGGCTGCTAGACCCAGAGTTCTCTTTGCACCTTTGCAGTTTGGTTTAGCAGTGGAAATGCATGACTAATTTGGATTGAGGTTCTTAATTGACACTCTGAATAAACATAGCTTCTCTTCATCTTACTCGGAAATCCAGAAATTCGAAAGAAGTGCTGCTCTTGTTCATGGTGCTGAAACTCTCTCCCCTGTTGAAACTGAATTTGTGCAGTTCGTAGCTGATAATGCGGACCATAATGTAAGGAGTATTGATGGATTCAACACATTCCACGGTATGGGAATCATAGCATCTTTTATGCCCGGGAAAGTTAAAGCAAAACCAGTTCTAAGGATTCAGGTCCTTTCAGAAGATATAATAAAGGTTGGAAAGATCAACATCAAGTACCTTTATTCACAACAAACCACCAGTGACATTTAAAGAGCTCCAGCCCAAGAAAGTTGTCGATTTCACTGCTAATGTTGGCATCCTTTGGGAGTTTTCACTAATTTTACATCCATCCAGACCCGTATGGTCAGACCTTATGCAGTCAATGCACAAAGGAACATATCCTGGGAAATCAGCCACAGTTTTTTGCCAATGTTCGGCATGGACCCTGGTAACCCAACCTGCGTGTACTCAACGTTATGTTACATTAGTGATTTAGCCAGGAAAAACAACATTGCATCAATTCTAACATTCGATCAATCACTTTGGTACAAAGCAATGATGATAGTCGAGTCACAGCCTAGTTCCAGTCCCCTGAAATCATTTGTCTTGCGAGTTGGTGGGCTCTATACACAGATGAGCTTTCTGGGGTCAATTGGTCATTTGATGACAGATTCTGGATTGCAAGAACTTTTTGAACTTGTGTATGCTGAAAACACAGTCAAGCACATGCTAAGTGACAAAGCAATTGCAAGAGCCATTCGTGCTCACTTCTTAGTTGATGCTGCTCTGAATGCTATTTTGTTAGCGAAAGCCTATGATTTGCCAGTTTCACATGTCACTGAGGATGATCAACCCAACACTGATACAGAAGAGTCATTTCCTCAAAATTAAGACTTGAAGGAAGCTCAGGAGCTATTGAAAGGTCTCCTTGATGGGACTGAGACATTGAATAATGTTCTGTCATTAGAGTCTATGACCAGCATTACCCAGAGAATCAACCATGTGAAGGATGCAATGGTTGACCAACGAACAGCAAAATTGTGGATTCAATACCTTGATATGGTGAAGATCCTGCAATTGTTTATCAAGGCAGAGTGCACAGGGAACTAAGAATTGCATCTTGACGCTGTAAGGAAAATGCTGTCAATATTCGCTGCAGCAGGTCACATCCTATATGTAAAGTCGGCCTACATGTACTTGCAGCAAATGGAGAAGCCGCTGAAAAGCCATCCTGAAGTGTACCAGAAATTTTCCAAGGATTCCATGTGATTAGACCGAGTGATCGCTACTGGGCTGGCTTGTCGACGGATCTGGTTATTGAGCAGGTACTAATGAGAAACATGAAGACGTCTGGAGGTCTTACTCATGGCAGAGGAATGGACGAAATTCAACGATTGGTTTGGATGCTATCACTACCAGCGTGCGCTGAAATCAAGTTTACAATGCAATAACTAGCAGGCATTCATCATGGCACTAGTGACCAGCACCAGGAAACTACGTCAGCAAGAAAAGAGCGAAATGTGAGGGATACATGGAAGCTCCTTGCGTTTCTCCAGACATATGACCCTTTTATGGAAGATCCGTCCATTCACAGCATTTCAAGTGGAGTAAATGGAGACAAAAAGGTGAATGTGGACAGAGCAAACTCTATAGGAGAGGCAATAACAGCTTCAATGGTTGGAGAAAATGTCCACGAGTACACTTTTAAAAGAAAGGATCAGGCAATTACACTTGGGTCAAAAGTTTCACTCAGCAAAGATGAAGCAGTTGAGACTGATCCACAACTCTTATTCCAGAGACTGTGTGTGCTATCTACCAATGAACCCTCAACTCAGCAGCAGCAAGAACATTTCCAGTATGAGCTTTGTGATTACCCACCTGCACTTTTTGATTCTTTGACAGACGCAATATGGGAACTGACTTCCCCTGTACAATCAGATCCACAGTCTTCAGATCCACAGTATCTCTTAGATGGTGGAGCACTACTTCAACGCCTCCCATCGCAAAAAGGTCACACATTTGATGAGATCTGTGCACAATACCGCAGATATATCACAACTAGATATGGAAAAGCATACATTGTCTTTGATGGGTATGAAAGTGGTCCATCCATTAAAGACGCGACTCACCGACGCTGAGCAAGGGGCTCTGTTGGTGTTAATGTGTCACTGACCCCTTTAATGGTGTTCAAATTAAAAAAGGATGTTTTCCTAGTTAATCAAGAAAACAAACAATTGTTCATCAACTTGCTGGGAAAGAGTTTGGAGGAAGCAGGTTGTAAAGTAGTCCATGCATCTGGAGACACTGACGTATTGATTGTGAAGACTGCTCTAGAACTGGCACAGACAGGAGAAACCATTTTGATAGCAGATGACACTGACCTATTAGTCCTTCTATGTTATCATGCCAATAGATATGGTGGTTACAACATCTTCTTCACGCCACAACCAAAGGATAGTGCAAAAAGTGTGAAAGTCTGGAACATCAAAGAGATGAGGAAACCTTTGGGAGATGTGGTCTGTTCCAACATTCTTTTCATCCATGCACTACTGGGTTGTGATTCTACATCCAGTGTTTATGGAATTAGGGAAGGCAGCATCCCTTCAAAAGGTGATGAACAATAGAAACTTCCTCAAACTGGCAGAAGTGTTTGGTAAAGATAGCAGTGCAGAAGAGGTTATTGAAGCTGGGAAGAAGGCTTTAATGTGCCTGTACAATGGTAATGATGGGGAAAACATCAATCATCTCCGACTGAGGCGCTTTAAGGAAAAGGTTGCAAAAAGCTCAAAGTATGTTGAGGCCAAATCATTGCCACCAACAAGAGCAGCTACGAAATTCCACAGCCTTTGAGTTTACTTCCAAATTCAGGAATGGAAATGTAGAAACCAGCTAAAACCTGACGAGTGGGGATGGAAACTTCCAGATGGTAAATTACAACCAATCAAGACTGACTTGCCAGCTGGTCCTGTAAATGTGTTGGCTATAATTAGGTGTAACTGTACTTCAGGGTGTACTACAGCAAGATTCAGTTGCAGGAAACATGGCATTGACTGTTCAAACTTGTGTGGTAATTGCAAAGGCCTCCACTGCAGCAACTCACCACAGCCAGATCTTGATGATGATGAAGTTACCTTTGACTAGTTCTTGACAAGAAATGTTCTTTGGTCCGTTCATGAACCTGTTCTGTGATGGTTATGCAAGAGCCTTGCCCCAACATTCGACCAACTGACCATTCCGTTATTGTAAATTGTACTTATTTTGTACCTATTTTTTATGAAATGTCAAGAATTAATGTGACAATTGTTGCCTTGAAAAAGGCTACTTAGTCTGTTTTTGTACCTTTTATATTCATATTTGTATAAGAAATAAAAAAAAACATGAAAACAATGGCAAGGGCTAGTCATTTTCTGGTGTTAGTTTATTATTAAGCATATAGCTACCTATCATTACAGTTTAAAACACCAAGAAAATGTCAAGCTGGCTCGGGGTGGGCCCTGTGTGGATTTTTATGCAAAAAATATTTTTTTATTTCTAATTTAATTAAGGTTTTTTGTCAGGAAAAACATTTATTTTTGTCAGTAATTGTCAGGAATAATGGACATACTTTTAGGAAATGTCAGGAATTTTGTCTCGAAATTTTAATATTGTTAAATTGGATTTTAAAGATGACGCCCGTTGACCTCTTTCCGCAAGGCTAATTTTGGTAAACTTTTTTTTTTATTTGAAAGAGAGGTTATTCATGGCCAATATCCAAGTTAAAAACCTTTGTTAGCAATTTGTTTGAGGTTCAGCCACATTTTGACTGGACTATGTTTGGGGTGAACTAAGTTAAAAAAAAAAAAACTGAGTTATCTCCCCCTGAATTTTGTGTTTTTCGCTCAGATCAATCGCAGAACCCTAAAAAACGATATAACCGATGTTTATTTTTAATTAAAATTCTACCTGATAATTTTTGGTGTAGATACCTATTTTTGCCTGATACATAAGTATATCAGAGAGTTTTCCGGTTAATTTATGTAGAACTGCGATTTTCACCTGTGAGTATTTCTGTGGAACGAACTAGATTCGAGCTTGGCACATCCAGGTCATCAGTCCGTGTTGTTAACCACTTAGCCACCGTCACTTACCAAGATGCACCTGAAGAAGGTCAAAACATTGTGAATCTAATGACCAAGATGAGAATAGCAGCCCGAATAATCCAAACAATCTACTTCCTCATTTAAAGAACTAAAAATGGCGACACCCAATTCAATAAACATAGTTTATTTGGTTGCATGTAACGACACGTTCAAAGAAAGTGAAAGAAAGGAAGGTTTTCGATGGTTTATGATGTAAATGCAAATGTCAACAAAAATGAATATTTATATGCGAAAATAAAATAAAAGGTTAGTCTGTGAAAGAATGGCAGAGTTGTGTGTGTGTGGGGGGGGGGAGACATAGTAGTGTACACACCCCATCAAAAATAACAGGAGAAAATAATTATGCTCCGTCAGTGTTCCCAGTGTTCCCACTAGTCTTCTATATATATAAAAATCAATGTTTCAATAAGGGTTCAAATTTTTCATAGAATCTAAAGACACCATTGAAATTTTCCTTCGATTCCATCTGGGGTCGCTAGGGACACTTATTGGTTAGGTCCATAAAATAACTGAAATATATTAGAATCTAAGGAAACGAAATTCCTTTTTTTTAATAGATTTTTTTTCGTTTCATAAAACAAAAATAAAATTAAAACAAAGAATCTCCTAGCAGAGAATGTATTTAATAAAAAAAAGTTTTAAACATTTAAATAATTATTTTTGAGATTTAAAATAAACGGATTCATTTCGATTCGTTAAAGCTGTTTGCCGCGTTACAGTTGTCTGTAACAATAAGTTTCTTTCTTAAGAAATCACAACTGTGCTAAAAGTTTTTTTTATTACTTGATCTCATATTGCAAATAATATTTTTAACTTTTCTTTCAAGTCAAAAATTGTAAGCATGTCTATATTTGAAATTATTTCCGACCAGCAATATATCTCCATACGGGTAACACCGGATGAATACCATAGTATTCATAGAAAATTATAGAATGTCGCCAATAACTTAATTTTTCATCTATAAATTATTATTACCATTCCTGATGACCTAAAAAAAAAACACTTACAGTTGACGTAGACGACGAAATACATGTTCGTGGATAATTATATTTCATAAATATATACATTCCCATATTGCACTGGTGAAGGGAACAATGTTTCCCACCTAGCATTAAGGTAAATGCTTTTCCATAAAAATAGCTGAATATTTTCAATTATCAACATCGCAAATAAAATAAAAATTAAAATAAAAGATGGCAACATTTATAAATGCGACACATCTCCCTTACTACTCGAGGTGTTTGTGGCTCAGTAATAGAGTGTCGGACACCAGTTACTGGGGTCCCGATTTTGAATCTCGCTATGTCTAGCCATGCTAATGAGTCGTAGACGATGAAACATGTGCCCATGGATAAATTTATTTGGAGTGGAGAATTTCTTTCTGAATCTATTTTAGACAGCTGGGGTTGTCTGACTTGCTATTTGCTTTCTCGTTACTAAAAAGGTGACTCCACATTCACCAAAGCTCCAAAATTTGTGTCCAATTGTTACACATATACCTCCCCTCCAAGGGGAGGTCCAATGTCTCGTACATAACAATCAAATAAAATACATGTTTGTTATCAATGCAAATCACAAATCATAACACCACAATTAAATCCTACCTCGTGTCTTTGCTCCTCCCGTGACTGAGGCACCTGGAATTAAAGTTTCACGACACCATAAAGAAAGGAAGAATATTCTCGAATTTGAAGAAAGGACCATTAATTTAAGATGTTTATTACGTTTTTTTTATCTGCTAGTGGTGGAGGACATCTGGGGGCACTTGGCCCCTTAGTTACAACCAATTCTTTCTTCATTCCCTACATGTGCTTTTCGCTCCAAAGTCTCCCAACGAACTGACTTACCTCTCTCGCTCCCTCTCTCTTTGAGCCAAGTGATGTCACGTCCGCTTCCAGCCACAGCAGGTTGAAGTGTTATTTAAGTGCATACTCGCTTACCCCAGTTTCCTGTGTACGTGTGAACGTTGGCCTGCAATTCCAAATCACCAGATGAATACTAGCAAACGTACCCTTTACTATTTAACATAACCACCAGATGTAGTTTACGGTCATACCCAGGACTGGGTTTGGGTAGACAGTGTTTGAGTACTTTATAGGGTTGGCAAGAGGGGTAGGTATAAGAAAAATGAATTTAAAAATGGTGGAAATGAAGATTGGGTTGAGAAAACTGGATTTCTGGGTGGTAGGGATAAGGTGAACACCTTGCTATGGGGTTTCCGAGAAAGCTTGGTGTCTTGCATGAGACCAACAATTATTTAGTGGTGTATGTTGTTGTTTCGTCAGTGTCCAAGCTGTCGAGCTGTAGAGCAAGACAGACTCTACCGTCGCTCTAAAAAAAAGTGCCTCTAAAGATTGTCAGAAAGGGAAGACTTTCAGATGGTGCACAGTCCATCAAGGACACCCTAGGCATTGGCTTTGCAGATTTTGATGTCACTTTCCGCTGACCAGGTATTTCTGCCAAGATATACAAATTCCTGCACGGACTTGATGCTGTTGCCGTTTTTTGTTTCTGTTTTTCAGCTTAATTTCTCCTTCTTGGTTATAACTGATAAGTTCTATAATCTACGTGTCTGGGAAATTATCTTTCATTTCCTAGTAACACTGTTCTTATTTTGTGAAAAATAAGAATATAAAATGTTCTCATTTTTACAAGATCATACTGTTAAAAACATTTCGTCGGAAAGCATTTGTCAAGGAATGGATTGCAAATTAAGGTGTGGCGACTACCATGACCACTGATAGAGGTTCTCAATTCCAATTAAAATTTTCCAGAGATCTAGTTCAGACATTAGAAACCACCCACATCAAAATAATTGCATATCAACTTTCTTCAAACGGAATTGTTGAGAAATTTCACCGGCAGTTTAAAGCTTTACTCGCTGCTTAATCAAACTCTAAGAAATTGAGCAAAAATTTACCAATAATTCTTCTTGGATTTTAGTCTACTGGCCCTTCCCAGAGTGAAGCCGACCTTTTTGGGGGTGTTGGAACCGGTCCTACCAGGAAGCCCTAATGCGCTGACTGTAAGTAAACCCTTTGTGTGTTCTACACTCGAGTAAAAATAATGGGCGTTCAATTGTTTTGGGACATGTATTAATTGTTTGTTTCTTTATTTTATGCCGTGCTGTCGTTTGTTAAGGCAAACTTTGAATAAACGCACATGCACTTAACCCACTTCTTTGTGTTGTCTTTAAATGCCAACGTACGCGTGCTATTAGCTGAATGCCTAGGAAATTCTCTTTCATTTCCTAGTTACAATACCTGTTTTGTGTAGAATGAGAATATAAAATGTTCACATTTTCACCAGACGGTGGATGTGAAATGTGAGTCTTAATGATATGCTTAGTTCTGATGACCTCAGAGGAAGATTAAATCTGGTCAGTATAGGGAGATGTGTGCAGAACAAAAGACTACCCTGTTATAGTCACATTGAAAGAATGGATGAGAATTTTGGGGTCAGTAGATGTAGAACAGATAAGGTAGCAAGGCCAGTCAACAAGTCAAGGCCAAGGAAGACATGTGAAGAAATGATCAAAAATGGATTGGAGAGAAAGAGGGATAAATAAAGACCTGACCAGAGATAGATTAGTTTGGGAGTTCTGTTTATGTGATAGTTTTAGTTGGAATCACCTTCTTTTTGTATTCTTAGTTTGGGAGCTCTTAGAGCTATGGGACCATTTTATGAAAAAATTAGTGTTGGGGCGATTAATCGGAATCGGGAATCGGAAAAATCGGAATTTTGGGGGTATCGGAATCGTTATCGGAATCAGAAAAATTTTACTATAATTTCCGATTCCAAAAACGATTATTTAATTTTTTTTTTTTTAACTTAATTTTCTTTTATTGGTAGTAATGATAACATGATACATGATAAATGTTTATTGTTTTTAAACAACCAGTAAAACTAAAAGCTAAAGATCATAATAACGAATTTAGGTAAAAATGGCCCCAGAAAAAAATGGTCCGATAAAAATGGGACAGGTAAAAATGGCACGAGTTGGTAAATCGAACACAATGGCACAACTGAAAAATATAGATGAAAATCTCACAATGAGTTTATCAAAATCTTGGATACAATACATAAAGGGAAAAGATTAAGTTTGTCCAATTAAAATGAAAATTATATCTATATTTAAAAGTAGACGAGGACTTGTGAGGTCTTGGTTCCCTGTTTTGGATCGGGTATTTTAGACGACGGTCGCATCTTTAGGGATTACCAAGCACCACACTAAACAATTAATATATTTGTAGCTAAATTGGAACTCGACCGGTTTGATAAAAACATATGTTTGGCATGGATCACCAGTTAGCAAGTGGCAATAGAATGCTGTTAATAAAAAAGGAGAAACTGTAAAGTAAAAATAAAACATTTATATAACAACAATTTTACAAGGATGTAAAATATAAACAATAAAGTTTGTCGAAGGTTGGAAATGTTTTTGCATATGAAAATGACACAAGCGTTAAATTCTTTTTCAAAGTTTAGTATGCGTGCGTATGTGTGTGTGTGTGTGTGTGTGTGTGTGTGTGTGTGTGTGTGTGCGCGCGCGCGCGTGTGTGTGTGTTTACATACTTGGGTTAAGCTTAAAGGTGTGCTTAAAAGGTGGACGCTGGACTTACCACTTCAAGTGAGGTGATTCTTGCTGTTGTTGCTGTCTTCATTTAGAGCCGAGGCACGTCCTTCTATGTCGCCAGCCAACTCTGATTTCTTTTGATTAATTCACTGGTTTTATATAAAGTTTCATTTCGTACCTACTTGTTACCTTCGGATTACAAACATGTGTGAACACTTTTCACTGAGTTCAAACTTTGGCCAACATTTGTAAGTACTTATTTTACGAGCAACTGACCGCAAGGTGATTCCCTCTTCAAAAAGAAATAAATAAATGAAAAGAAGAAGAAGAGGAAAGTAGAGGAGAGAGTAAGCTGAATGAATCTAGAAAGAAAAGGAATAACTAAGCTAGCACTCTCTTTCAATGCCCATTCGTCCCATCGATCTATTGATCTGCCATAGACTCTCTACTAAATACCGCCTCCCTAAAAAGATTAAAGTCTACTTTTTTAGGCGATTTTAGAATCTGAATCGGGAAATTAGAACAGAATCGCTAATTGTATCGGAAAAAAAAACATTCAATAAGATGAGGTTTGTCTTTCCACAATATTACTCAAAATATTATCTTATTTTCATATTGTTGCTTTTTTAGAGAGAGGGAGAGAAGGGGGTGAGAGTTATAATGTTTGGTTTGGCCTAACGGTCGCTTATTTGCCATACAGGGATGGATTTAAACTATTTTTTATCCTTAGCATGGGAAGCCGTCTGGATCATGTTGAATTTTTGAATATCTGCTTTTTATCATACATTTTTTCTCATGGTAGATATACCCCAAGAATTCTACTTTTATTTGTCATCTGGAATACTCCACTTTTAAAAAGTGGAATTTGAATGACATATTAAAAGAAAAATTTAATTCTTTTTTTTTCTATGAGAATTTTTGTTGTAAAAAAATCTTTTAAAAAAATAATTTTCAAACTCTTTCAAAATTTCTAAATTTTTCAAATAGTATTTAAAGCATCTTATTATTCTATCTGAAGATGTTTTACCAGTCTGTCTGTGAAAGTGAAAATAAACAAATGTAAAGTTACATACTTTACAAGTTTAAGAATTTCAGATAGTACAACAAAGTATAGCATAAAATATAGAAAAGTCCTTTAAACCTAGGTTTTTCAAAGAAACAAATCCTCTCATCAGGAGGAAAAAACAATTATTTAACAATAAAATATTTGGTTTCAGATTATTAATTTGAAAAAACTTTATCAATCATGTATGAAATCTGAATTCCTTTATTATTTCAAGTGAAAAGTAGGAGAGTAAAATAAGAAATATCCTTGAACAGGGGGTAAAAAGTTATATATATATATATATATATGATGGACTCTCCCGTCGATTACGATGTATGAGGATCCAACAGCTTTCATTTGTGTCTAGATCGTTCATGACACCTGAGTCCGGCAAGAGACCTGCAAGGAAAGTCGCAGACAGTGCAAGAGTGTGAGTAATTGGATGCCAGGTGTGGAGCACTCTCTCTAGCTTTTCGCCTCACTCTGGCAGTTCTCATATTATCCACACAGGTTTCGTGTAATCTTTCCAGTCCAATGCAACAAACTGCTCGCCATGTCTTCCTGTCTTTTGTACAGTCTTCAAAGTTTTTGTGAGGTACTCCAATTGCCGTCAGCGCATTTTTCAATTTATCTTTGTACCTCAGCAAGGGCCGACCAACATTTCTGTTACCACAAGCTTACTGACTGTACATCAGTGCTTTAGGTATTCTCCCTTCGTCCATTCTTGCTACATGACCAGCCTATCGCAATTAAGACTGCAACAGGAAACTTTCAATTCCACCAATATTGCATCTGTTGTAAAGATCGGTGTTAGCGACTTTGTCCTTCAAACTAAGTCTGCATATGGTCCTAAGGCAGCTCCTGTGGAACACATCCAATTGGCGAATGTGATGCCGGTAAGGCGTCCACGCCTCACATCCATAGAGAAGACCTGTTAATATTACAGCCCTATACACATTGATTTTTGTCTCCAACTTAATGCCTCTGCTACTCCAAAGACGATGTTTCAGCTTGCCGAAGGTATTTGCCGCTTTTGCAATTCGGTTTACGATTTCATCATCAAGTGAAGCAGCAGAATTAACTTTGCTACCTAGGTAGGTAAAGTTTTTTACATAGTTCAGTGGTCTGCCATCCACTTTGATTTTTTCTAATGGAAATTCATGGACAGGCTGATTTTGTTTCACTCCTTGAACTTGTTTAGGGGTAGGGCATGGTTGATGGACCACCTCAGTCTTCTTTAAACTGATTGTTAAACCAAAAGCCCTACATGCACCTGAACATTTTGTCAAAAGATTCTGAGCTTCTTCAAAAGAAGTCGCGACCAGGGCAGCATCATCTGCAAAGAGAAGGTCCCGAATGATGGCCTCTCGAACCAAGGTTTTGGCTTTAAAACGCTGATGGTTAAAGAGCCCACCTGTGGTTCGGAATTGAAACTTAACACCTGTGCTTTCATCAGAGAATGCGTGCCGAAGCATCACCGAGAAGAACAATGCAAACAGCACAGGTGCCATCACACAACTCTGCTTCGTACCGTTGGTCACTTCAAAAGGCTCTGAGGTTTCCCTATTGGAAACGACCTGTGCTTTCATCCCTTCATGAAAGGAGATTATGACATCAAGCATGTTGTTGGGGATTCCAAGCTTATGAAGAACTTTCCAAAGTGCTACGTGGCTGACCGTATTGAATGCTTTTGTCAAATCAATAAAAACCATGTACAGTTCCCGATTTTTTTCACAGACTTTTTCAGCAACTTGACGAAGGGCAAATACCATGTCGATTGTACCTCGACCAGAGCGAAAATCACACTGGGACTCTGGGTAAATCTCATCAATAAGATGTCTGGTGATCCTGTTCAGAATCAACCTTACAAGAATTTTACCTGCAACAGAAAGCAGAGATATCCCGCGATGATTATCGCAAGAATTCCTGCTTCCCTTGCTCTTATAAAGATGCTTGACATTACTATCCTTAAAGTCCTGTGGGACTCCGCCAACTCTCCATATCTCCACAAACAAGATGGTCAGTTTTTCCTCGAGTGCTCTTCCGCCATGTTTGTACACCTCAATGGAGATGCAATCACTGCCCGGTGCCCCTGACGATAGCTGTTTTTTAGCTTGAGATACTTCCTGAACTGTAGGTGGAAAAGACAGTTCCGGAATTTCGGGATGCTGCGGAAGAGAGAAAATTATTTTTTCGTCAGTCACCGATACAGAGTTAAGGACAGTTTCAAAGTGCTGCTTCCAGCGCTCAAGGATAGCAGATTTGTCAGTTAGCAGTGTTTCTCCGTCCTCAGCAAAAACTGGGGCCGAACCATTCATTTGAGGACCAAACACCTCTTTCAGGCCAGAGTAAAATGACTTAGAATCCTTCCTGTCGGCTGCATCCTGAAGTTCCGCAGCCTTGGATGACCACCAAGCCTCTTTCAATGCCCTAAGTGCCTTCTGAACTTGTGCTTTGTGAGCTCTATATGCCTTCTTTTTCACTGTGGAATTTTTGTCCTCGAGCCATGTTTTGTGGCAAACATGCATTTGGTCGATAAGCTTCTGCACTGCAGTGTTGTTTTCATCAAACCAGTTTTGATGTTTCTGCAAACGGAAGCCCAAAACCTCAGCAAACGAGTCATAAACAGCATTGCGCAATGAATCCCAAGAACCTAGAAACGTCACTATTTACTTCTACAGAAGCTATAGCGGTCGTAACTTTTTCCTTCAGCTCATTTTGTGTATCTGCCTGTTTTAGAGGCAGAACATTTAGGCGTTTTGAAACAGAAGACTTTTTCACTCTCCTCTTGTCTAAATGGAAGATGGTCTTGCCGACTATAAGCGCATGATCTGATAAACAACAGCTACTATGGAAAGAGCATGTTATCATAAAATCTTTGAGGTCATGCTTTCTGGTGATTATGTAGTCAATGAGATGCCAATCTTTTGATCGGGGGTGCATCCATGATGTTTTTCGACAATGCTTTTGTTGGAAGTACATGTTTGTCACACTGGAGTTAAATTCTTTGCATAACGTCAGGAGTCGTAATCCATTTGAATTCATTTTTCCAACACCATGGTGACCCAGAACACCATCCCATGTTTGGAAGTCGAGCCCCACTCGAGCATTGAAGTCTCCCATCAAAGCAACCTTATCCTTATGCTGAATTTTAGAGATTAAACTACGCAAATCATTGTAAAGATCAGCTTTGCATTGATCTGAACTATTCATAGTAGGGGCATAACATCTAATAAGTGTTGCGAATGTGTTGTTTTTTAGTGGAAGTCTTAGGGTCATAATGCGATCTGAATGCCTTACTGGGAGTGTTGGAAGTGATCTAGCAATGTCCGTCTTCACTGCAAACCCTACGCCAGATTGACGTGGTTCGTTTTCTGGTTTACCAGCCCAGAAAAACGTGTATCCACCTTTTACCTCACACAGCTGTGAATGACCAGGCAGACGCGTCTCACTAAGGGCAGCAATATCTACATCATGTTTCCTTAATTCCATTGATACGAGGGCCGTTTTCCTTTCTAGTGACGCATCACTATCCTGCAATGTGCGCACATTCCAAGATCCAATGTTTAGCTTCATAAATTTCTTTGTTTTCTGACTGCTGTATTGGATAACTAGACAGCTGCAGTAAGCTGACAAGTCAAAGAAGGGCATGCAATGCTCATGGCTCCTTTTATCGCCCCCTCCCTGAAATAAGGAAAGCAGTGCTGATCCTAGATAGGCCTGCTTTGTCACTGGTGGAGGACACGAATGGCACAATTGCTCAAAGGTTTGTGCCAAACGGCCATTACCCACCAGCCGCCACTGTGTAGAGCGCCAGCTAGAGACTTCCAGCAATATCCTTTGCCTGTCCCCGTCGCCTTTACTCTCTCGCCAGCGGACCCAGAAATACTCATGTCGATTTTAGAAAAGCTGCTAGAAAACCCACACGAATGATTTGATTTGAGTGGTGAAGGCTTGTGTAGGACCATCCACACTTTTTGGAATTGTTGATTACACAAGATCGGTGCAAATGAGTGCCACAGAAAAAGTCAGCAACAACCCTCAGGTTATACATCAGAGTTTGCCATCTTCTAGACACCTGCCTTAACAAAGGCTTAGGGAGCATCTCTCCTAGTGGGTTAAACGCGCCCCCAGATACCAAACTGGAAATTTCCCTGATTCGGCGCCATATACATATACATACATACACACATACACACATATACATACAGAGACAGAGAGAGAGAGAGAGAGAGAGAGAGAGAGAGAGAGAGAGAGAGAGAGAGAGGGAGAGAGAGAGACAGACAGACAGACAGATAGACAGAGACAGGTTGAAACAGACCACTACCCAGTGGCAGGGGGTTAGATTGGTGAGTGCCGGGACGTATCTGCATGCCAGCAGGCCCTGCACACTGCACCCCTGGGGTTCTAACCTACTCCGAGATCTCTAGTCTATTAGCCTGGGGCCGCAAAGCAACCAGTTACCATAGTGTACCACGAGGAGGTCAGACTAGAGTCTTGTCTGGGGATAGGCTATATACCAGCAGGGAAGACTTACTCACTCGGCTCCCTTTTCACACAACTAGTGGGCTATCTGGCGGCTAAGCGAATAGCAAGGGTAGGAAGCCCATGCAACTACAAGTATGCTCCGCTGTAGCACTAGACGCATCACACAGACCTGTGGATAACTACTCCACCACACCACTATATATATATATATATATATATATATATATATATATATATATATAGTAAGTTATGAAAATATATATATGGCAAATTAAGCTACACAGATGCTTCCGTGTTTCATCCCCGGAGGAAATCGTCAGGCTAATTTTTTCCTCCGGGGATGAAACGTGGAAGCCTCTGTGCAGCTTAATTACCATAAATATACTTTCATAACTTACTACCTAGCTCTACTCACGTATCGAGCACTGTTGAAGTAAATACTGAAAATTGATACATAAAAAATGATATCCCCTTATAACATTTTATGTATACATGAAATAATAATTATATATATATATATATATATATATATATATATATATTAATTTTAAATAAATAATATTCAATTATTTTTGCCTACATACGCTAACGTTTCGAGCTTTCGCTCTCATCAGTGCATGGATGATAATCTCGGACAGTCGCACGGTTCGAACCCCTGCCACGGAGTCAACCTAGACTCCGTAAGCAAGCGCTGTAACCATTATATATATATATATATATATATATATATATATATATATATATATATATATATATATAGAGAGAGAGAGAGAGAGAGAGAGAGAGAGAGAGAGTAAGATAATACTTTAAAGATATAAATAATATCTTTAACCAGTAGACTATCAGGATAAAAACAAAGCTCAATATAGTGTATAGAGCAATAATATTAATTGAATGACATAATAAAATGAGAAATTAATCAGATTTTATTAAAGTTCAAAAACAAGGAGTGATATTGCGTCTTTAACTCATGAGTTTTCAAAGAAAATCTTCTCCTCAGAGGACCATTACCGCAATGACATTACTGCAGGTAATAAAATTAAGCTTTGAATATATATATAAAAATATATTTTTAAAATACATAAAAGTATATAAAACATCAAATATATTGGCCAAAAACACACTTTTTTGCTAAACTTATACAGTTCATCCAAGTCATAAAGTTTAAAACAATTTCGAGAAAGATGTCAAAGAAGTCGATTAAAAAACAATCCAGGTAGTGAATGGTAGTCCAAAAACGAAAAGAAGTTATCCAGGCGGGAAATTTGCTTGCTATCGATGCAGTAAATGACAGTGAAAAGTGTATTCAGGGTGTATGCAAATTAATAAAACGATAGAAAAAACAAACATATGTCAGACCAGAAAGTTATGGTTTGCACAACTCCTATCAGCTCATAAGAACCCTTAATTGGACATTATAATATTCAACACCGAGTGAGTCTTCTGAACTTTTATATGATTTTGTTATATATATATATATATATATATATATATATATATATATATATATATATATATATATATATATATATATATATCGTTAAGTTCAGCCATGCTGATGAGTCGTAAACGATGAAACACTGTGTCCCTGGATAATTAAATTATATATATATATATATATATATATATATATATATATATATACTAAATAATACCCGTCCCAGGACGGTAAAATTAATTCCTCAAACAGAACAGTTTTGCATTACTTTTGTCCTCTTATAATTCAAATCAAGATATAATGCTATTAAACCTTATTTCTAGAATCCTTATTTCAATTGTGATCAAAATTCATTACATGATTTTGGTTCTAAAAGTGTCTCAAATTTCATTGGTGTCTAATGACGATGGCTCAAATTTAATGTAAATCTGAAATATTGAAAAAAATTTAAATGGGAGATTGTGCCCATACATTAATGTTTTTGCTTTTGACACAAAAATATAATTAGAAAAATTGAAAAAAATAAAAAAGAAGAATTAACAATGTTTGCTTAAATAAAACTCTCTCTCTCTCTATATATATATATATATATATATATATATATATATATATATATATATATATATATATATATATGTGTATATATATATATATATATATATCTTTATATATATATATATATATATATATATAGAGAGAGAGAGAGAGGGAGGGAGAGTAAGAGAGAGAGAGAGAGAGAGAGAGAGATGTTAAAGATAGACTATCACCTAGCTTTAAAGCAAAGTTCCGAATACGTTTGTTGAACCCTCTCGATAAGTATTGTGTCTGCTGCCCGCTTCTAGGTACATATAGATCTTAATTTCCCTTAATCATGTGACAGTTTTCGGTGACCGTGAGGATAGAGCGACTGCTTACAGAGTCTTGGCTGACTCTGCGAACTGGGTTTGCTCCCTTCCGATCGTTTGAAATTGTCACTACCTACACTGATGATAGCATTTATACCGTTTACACATGTAAACAATATAAATGATAATAATACTCCATCTTGGATATATTCAGGTTGTTGTTCTCGTCTTGGTTGTTGCCATATCCATAACATTCCAGCCTTTGTACTCTTCAGGTGCATTTTGTCATAGTAATCTCTCGGGAATCTGGAACGGAGCCCTCTATTTAATAAGAGTATGTTATAGTTTGTTTCAAGCATTGTTTTTAGTGTATATATAAATGAGTCTTGTATATTTAAAAGGCTGTGACAATGCGCAAAGTATGGCATAATCATGTTGACAGACCAGTTCTCATTAGATCACCAAACTTAAGCAGCGTTGTAGTTGTCACCGCATGTTTCTTACAATAATTATTATAAAATCAATTTACACATAACTTTCTTCGAAGAATTAAGATTTTCTTCAGCCAGATGATGGCTTTGTAGCTGGAAGGTCAAAGGGGGAGAGTGAAAGAGAGAGTTATTTATGTTTTAAGCATATCATTTAATTGCATTAACCTTTCATAGACCATTTTTAATTACATCTTCTCAGTTCAGTTGTTTCTTCCAAACTGTTGAGAGTTTCGCCTGCTACTCTCTCTCTCTTTCTCTCTCTCTCTTTCTCTCTCTCTCTTTCTCTCTCTCTCTCTCTCTCTCTCTCTCATCGTGTCTGATATCATATCCGGCTAAATATCATCGACTTCCTTTTCCTACGATTGTAGATTATTACAAACTAGATCACTCCTTTTATCCCTATTGACTTTTCCGTCTACAGCACATCCGGCATAATCGCTAATATGTACTAGCTAATATTCTACCAACTACCATACCCACCTTAATATTTAACAGACAGACAGACATGTCAGTATAGGTTAGAGCAATAACCTCAAATTAAAAAATTTCTGCCAATTTGTTATTTCATAAGTATCACTTTCTTTTGTTTCCAGACTGATTACGAAATTATGTTAACCTATATAACTGACACCTATCTTTGTTTTCTATTTAATTTTATATTTACTGGTTCAGTGCTTATTGTTAAATTACGTGCGGCTTCTGCTGGTCTACTGTGTATCCCAATTGTGATTTCTATTAGTATTTATTTTCACCCACGTCTACCTGTTGGTTACCCCCCACCCGTAAATGGAGGAGGGGTGATGCATACCTATTCATGCTCTGGTTGACACAGGCAACTCAGAACTTTTCTTGACATCAGTGGGGATTGTGTATTTGCTTTAAATGGGAATGCCGTTTTATCTGTTTACATAATTGGATATTGTCGAGCCCAGCGTTTCTCGAACGGGGCTCCCCAGAACCCTAAGGTTCCGCAAAAGGTCCCTAAGGGTTCTGCAAGAACAAATGAGATAAGCTAATGCATTTTTCACTTTTTATTTAACTAGAATTACTACAGGCCCATTAATTCTAGTAAATTAAATATGTCGTCATGCCAAAGCTATAATTATTTTGTTAAGGTAATGTTTTAAGCATACAATACGTAGTTAAAGCAACAAAAATGTTTGTTGGGACTATTAAAATAATTTCCAACGCTATTGATAATATTTACCCATTTATTTATTTATTTTTTATTATCGCTTATGTTTGGATTCGTGTTTTCAAACATGACATAAATAATAAGTCTTTTTATCTTATGTGCTTGTGACTTGTGAGACATTAGACCCTAAGCATTTAATAGTGGTAAAGTGCACTATTGATGGACTTAAGAGCTGGAGACCATGGACGACTGGAAAGCATCAGAATTTTGGAAGAGAGTGATCTGCATCGTGATGATTCGCGCCAGATTAAAAGATCAGAAATCTTAGCTGCAGCTCAGTGCTCCTTTAGATACTTTGACTGACATGAGATGTGAGTCAGAGAATTACAACGGAGATGTGAAAGCAGCAGCTAGCAGAAAGGATCATAGCAGGTGTTCTGATTAACGAAATTGGTCAAAAAGCTGTAAAAAAGGGTGGTAAGATCCAAGCAAGGCAGAATTTGGAGAGAGAGATATGGGTGTCGAAGTAGCGACCATGAAGAAAGCACTGAACGAGGATCTTCATTACTCCTCATGCAAGAATCACAACGACCAACTTGTGATTAAGGTTTAATTATTTATAAGTGAATTCATTTTACGACAAAACATTTGACAATTTGTATTATTGGATTATTCAGACTACTGTTCTCATCTTCAGTGTTATTCTTACAACGTGTTGGTCGATGTAACCTCCAACTTTCTTCAAGTGTATCGGGAGAGTTGGCTTTGTGTCATTTCTTGCTTAAGTGGGAAGCTAGTTAACACCCAGCGGAGGATCCTTTCTTGGCAATCATCCCAAAAATATAGAGACTGGCATGAACCACCAGACCCTTTTTGGTCAGAGTGAGGTATTGTTCAGCACCCTCCCATGCATTACATCCTCTTTTTGAGGTTTTTTTGGTTTATTGCCAATCGGCTGTGGCACCCCTACTAGGAAATGCCAATGGGGCTGTCCATGGTTCTCTCTATCTTCTGGCCTTGTGCTACACGTTGCTGCAGTGGAAAGCAAGTAAATCAAGACTAGTTCTTGCGGTACGACTTGCCTGCATTTGACTTCCTGCTTCTCGAGCTGTCGACTCAACTAGCCCAGCGACCGAGATCCCTCATTGCAGCATTTCATTTGTCCAACCAAGCCCTTTTCAGAGCAACTCATTTTTCTATACTTTTATGAGATTTAAACTGCCCTTTTTAGCGTAATTTTCCGACGATATATGGGGGGTGGGGCATTTAACCGGCCCTTTTCAGGACAACTTTTCTACTACATATTTGTGCAAATCTTTTTTGCGATCCAATTTGATCTTCTCAGGACAACTTATGATCCAGTCTGCCAAGCAGCCACCCAACCTCAGTGTGACGTCTACACACAAACTAATCTAGAGCGATCACACTTGCAAAGCTGTTTCTCCAAACTCATTTGATGACCAACATCAGAGAAATCACCTCAAGTGACCATGTAGCAGTTACAAACAATTTTGTATCTATTTCTTTTGATGCAGAGTTAATTAATTGAGGCGAACTTTGGTCATGTGTAGACCAATCAGACAACTCCGCATAATAATTTTGTAACGAAATATTTACAACTCTGTGGTGACAGAAGAAGTGCACAGATACCTAACTTACTTGTGAAAAAGTGCTACCAATTATTCTTCCTTTATTCGCCTCGTAAGCAAATGGGATCAAGGACTGTTATCACTCAATGCCGTCCTCATGGCGCACAAATAAGCATCAATAATATGTTTGTGCTTATTAATATCCTAAACTATTGAACTTATGAATTATGAAATATGTATTCTAGGCTACAGGGTGAGTAACATAGGCACATTATTTTTTTTTGTAAACTTTACTATTTAGGGGAGGGGGCACCAAAACCGTACCATGCCCCCCAAAAGAAATAAAAAACATTAAAATTTAAAACTAATGCTATATATAATATTTATTTTCTCTCTCTCTCTCTCTCTCTATATATATATATATATATATATATATAGTCATTCACAGACAGACTGTTTCGCTGCATCACAACACTTCAGTGTGGCTAGACCAGCACCCATCCCAAGCCAGGGATCAAACCAGCAAATTCTGGTTGAACCGTCCTCTTAAATAATCAAATTTCTGACCAGTTAGAACCACCGTTGCAAATCTCTCCCGTGTCTCACCGTCTATCTGTCCAACCCAATAACTCTTATCCTCGAATGACCTTTGAGCATTGATAAAAGGTGACTCGTTTGTAAAAAAACAAAAAGAACAACCATCCAGTCTGTTTATATATATATTTTATTGTACAGGATAAACTCCTAAACGAATTAACTGATCATTATGCATTTTTGAACACAGCTCTAAGCGTCAGGGTGGGTAATATGGGCTATATTTTGTTTAATTTAGTTTTATGCAAAGGGATCAAAAGGGTGTGGAAACCCTTCGTGAAAATTCAAATACTTCCGATTTTTGTGAAATTTTTACAGTAGGTATTTGTTGTGGCCTTAAAGGCCACTTTTGTGCAACACAGGTTTGGGTAATGTTCGAATAAATCCTCAACGCCAGTGTTATGAAATGTAAGTCTCGAATCTTCGTCATCAGTGCTATGGCCTTGAAGGGCCGGTAATAATCAAGACAAACACAGTGGTATAATTAACAAAATAATGTTACAGAAAGTATGCATCCGCTTCTGTGGCTATAACTGCCATCAATAACTGCCACGGCGCTTAGTCGTAACTGAATTTATTGTGTCTGGGCAAGTCCATTTATTCCCGAAATAGGTAAATCAACTTACACCATCATAACAGTATTAGACATCAATTAATAAATATTATCAAAATTTCAGTTTATTTGGAGTATTTTAAAGGGTTTTATGGGGTATAATCTAAGCATTACCTCCCATTTGAATATCCAATTTGCATTAAATTTGATCCATAATTATTAGATACCAATTAAGCAAGATTCCTTGAATTTCAAATTCTTCTTAAGACTCCTTCAGCTTAAACTTTAAATTTTAGAAATTTTCAAGGATTCTAGACATAAGGTTTAGTATACTTATATATTGATTTTAATTTTTGTAAGATGGCATAAAAGTGGTGCAAAACTGTTCTATTCGAGGGGGGAGCCTTAATTTTACCCGTGACGTAATTTTATTCCTGGGACGGGTATTCTTCTCGTTTCAATATATAAATGTTTCTGTTTAGTTAATACATCTTATTTCCTTCCTTCCTACACCCTATTCATGTTTCATTATTGGATAAGTCTTGCAATTCATACCAAAAAACCAGACCTACCAAGCTGCTTTTTCAACCTTCAGTTGGAGAAATAACCTGGTCGGACACGCCTCGTCAATCCTTCCTTTGATGCCGGCAGCTGACGTAACCCTCTTTTCATTTGTAACCTTCACGGTTCAATAAACCAGTTAATATATATATATATAATTATAAATATTTGTTTTTATATATATAACAATATTCATGAGTAAATATTAAATTATTTTTACCTAGATACGACATCGTTTCAAGCTTATGCTCAAATCAGTGTAGGGAAGCAATAATTTCATATGGTCACAAGGTGTGAACTCGGTTCACATAGTCAACCAAGACCCCACATGCTTTCACTCTATCCCCAAAGCCATAGGAAATTATGATGTGATACGGGAGAAATTAAGTTATGTTTATGCCGAATACAGCAGGCCGTAAACACCAGACAATCTAAAGGGTTCAACGAATTTAATTGGAGCCTTGTTTTATAGCTGAAGTAACTGTCTGTTTTAATATCTCCGGACAGTGCTCAACTTTAATCTCTTAAAGGGGCTTTATAACAATATTCATAAGTAAATATATTTATGGAAGCCATAATTTCATACGGTCACAATATATATATATATATATATATTAAGTAAATATTCAATGATTTTTACCTACAGACGCCGGCGTTTCAAGCTTTTGCTATCTTCAGTGTAGGAAGTGATAATTTCAGGTTGGAGGATTTGAATCCAGTTACAGAATCAGCCTAGACTCCGCAAGCTAGCGCTTTAACCCTACGGTCACGGGGAATTATGACGTAAAGAAAGGAGATTAAGTTCTATTTATGCCTAAGAAAGTGGCAACAGACAATAGACAAGGTTAAAAGAACATTGTCAGAATCATATATATATGTTATGGTATGGTTAGATCTTGCCAATCCATACGGCTCAGTACCACACATGATAATACAGAAAGCTATGGATTTCTTTTGGATTCCTAAAGCAGTGCAAAGGATGATAATGTAATTCTATGACCAATTGAAAATGAGATTTAAAACCGGAAGTTTTACAACAAATTGGCAAAGTTTAGAAGTAGGAATTGCTGCAGGTTGCACAATTTCTGTCATCTTATTTGTACTTGTTATGAAAATGATATTAGTAAGAACAGATTGCAGACATACAATAGTGGATACAC
Organism: Sepiola atlantica; assembly: GCA_963556195.1. Classification (NCBI taxonomy): domain Eukaryota; kingdom Metazoa; phylum Mollusca; class Cephalopoda; order Sepiida; family Sepiolidae; genus Sepiola; species Sepiola atlantica. Next base: position 138,594,476 of record OY744519.1, read on the forward strand.
CACTTAGAGCATTTATGGATGATGTGACAGTTAAATCAGAAAGTGTCGAAGGAATGGAGGAAGTTCTTCTTTGATTGGATGAATTGATTCTGTAGTCAAGAATGAAATTCAAAGCAAAGAAATCCAGAAGACACACTTGGACGAAAATAAAATATCATTGTTACATGCTCGCCGTCGTGGTCCTGATGAAGGCTGTGTGTGACAATATATATATATATATAAGGTAACATTATTTAAAGAAACAAAATTTATATATATATATATATATATATATATATATATATATATATATATATATATACAAAATACGAGATGTTAATTGTTCATTTCAAATGTTCAGTTAGAGAAGAATAAAATGTTTATGCCTGTAATTTATGAGTGTGTAGTTGTACGAATGTGTGAAGGTGTAGGCATTAGTGTGATGCTTTGCGTTAGAAACGCGGAAATGTATTAATATGAGTGTCACCTTGTATCAGAGTGTGTATGTGTGCTATATTATGAGGGGCCCTGTATGCCTAAAAGCGTGTAGGTCCACTAGTTTTGATTGTGAGAGGGGTGAACTTTGTTCGAGTTAAGTGCAGGTCGAAATGACATCCATTTTGGGACAAATAGATTTGTTCTCAGAATGAGTAATCCCAAGCAGTCATAACAACTGATGAAACCTGGCCGCCTTCAAAAGTTGAGGTTCAATAAAGGTCAGGCCAGCTCTGGTTATGATTTGTATGACAGGACAAAGGACGGTGACGTCACTTGTTGTTGTCGAAAATGGGAAATGAGATCAGTCCGTCATGGGAGCTCGAAGCAACAAGATCGTCGTGAGAGAAAGCAGACGAAATTGTCCAAAGATGTAGTCAAATAAGTTAAGACTGCGTCTCTAAAAATGAGACAGAAGATCGACATCTCGCCCCGTCTACAGAATTTAGAAGTTAGCAGATAAGACAAGAAGAAAAGAAGAAGCAACATTAAATGACCACTCTCTCCTGAGTAAAAGAATATTCAGACCAATAAATCGTTGACGACCCTCTAGGAACGTCCTCGGAGTTCTTTCTTTCCCATTGGGAGAGTTTTCCATTTCAGGGGACCGATGCTCCATGCCAGCAAACGGGAGGCCACTAGACGAAGGAAGAAAAACCACGGGAGAGCTATCAACGATGAAGAGATCCGGCTAAGGTAGTTAATTGGGACTGGTATGTAACATGTGCACGTGAGTTGAAAATTGATCAGACATGTAGACATTTGTGCGTGCGTGAGTTTAATAGTAGTCGTTCGAGCTTAGTGTAATATAGATGTTAGAGTTCGCTGATATTTTTCAAAACTGATTTTCTCAACGAAAACCTGGGCTTTTATTGCATTGTATCTGCTCCCACGAAGAACCTTGAGTTTGGCGCCAAAATGGGATTTAACTCACGTGGTGTGGCGGACGTAGTTGACGGCACCCCACGTGACAGCCATTTTTGGTAAAATTGCTCTGTTGTTGATGAGAGCTGCTTTTTGGAAACAAAATTCTGATTTTGTTTTTAGCTGGAATTTGGGGCGTGGTTTGTGTTTTCGTCCACGCCGTCGGTCAGTCAGTCAACTTTATAAGATCGAGACAAATGTCAATCCTATATATATTGTTGCAAATGGGGGGTTGAACCAAAATTAGAGAAGTAGAATGTAATGATAAATATTTTATTAAAGCGAGCAGAGTCCATTTTGTCCTATCTCCACAGCTGCCATGGGGGTCGATCTATATGATCGAAAGAAATGTATTTTAGATGTTGAACCAACGCCCCAACCGACCCCTTACTATCACACTCGCCAAAAAGGAATCTAGCGTCCAACCAGCAATACCCTGCCCTGCCCTAATATATATATATATATATATATATATATATATATATATATATATATATATATATATATATATATATATATATATATATGGGTAGATAAAAGGATAAAACAATCCGACGGGATGAAATTAAAAATGGAACAGTGGAAGACCCATAAGCTCAACGTTTCGCCCGATGTGATGTGGGCTTTTTCAAGAGCAGATGAAAAGTGTGCTAAAAATGATAAAAGACAGGAAGGTCATATAATTGGGGAATATATATAGTGGTAGGGTTTGAATGGAGGGAAATATATGCAAATATGTAAAGTGCCAGAAATAAGTGTGCAAAATGTATGCATATAATTATACATACATATATATATATATTTTTTTTTTTTTAAATACATATATGTATGCATAAATAAACCTGTAATTTCAAATGTACATAGTAATATAAAAAAATTATGCAAATAAAAAACAAGATAACACAGTAACTAGCCCAATAATAAACAGACACCTTGCTTTACCTACTAACTATAATAACAACATCATTTATACTAAACTTAACAAACTAGGAATAAACATAGCTCAAATAACTTCAGCTACTATTAATAATGTAATCCAAACACCTAAATCCAGCATTATGCCCAATATCAAAGCTGGCATATACTCCATCCCTTGTCAAGACTGTAACAAGTTCTACTTTGGAGAAACGCAACGTAACCGTGACAAGCGTATTTATGAACATAATAGAGAAATTAAAACAAACAACATACTTAACGCCTTATGTGCTCATACTATGGAGTGTGGCCACAGCTTTGACTTTAACAAATCTACTCTGATCAGGATGGTACATAAAAAGTCGATACACCGTATAATAGAATCCGCAGTAATAGCCCTCTGTACAAACAAAATCAGACAAAGAATGGGTTTCTACTGTATCTCCCCCAACCTCTCTAAAACAATCGTAAACGAAAATAAGATACGTATAGACACTGGATGGTTCCCTGAATATTATTTTTTTTTTCTTTTTCCTTGTTCTCTTTTTTCTTTTCTTTTTTCTTTTTTCTTTTGCCCCCTATCTTCTCTCTAGTTTCTCCTTTTTTTTATATTACTATGTACATTTGAAATTACAGGTTTATTTATGCATACATATATGTATTTAAAAACATATATATATATATATATATATATATATATATATATGTATGTATAATTATATACTGACATTTTACACACTTATTTCTGCCGCTTTACATATTTGCATATATTTCCCTCCATTCAAACCCTACCACTATATATATTCCCCAATTATATGACCTTCCCGTCTTTTATCATTTTTAGCACACTTTTCATCCGCTCTTAAAAAAGCCCACATCACATCGGGCGAAACGTTGAGCTTATGGGTTTTCCACTGTTCCATTTTTAATTTCAGATATATATATATATATATATATATATATATATATATATATATATTATTATTATTATTATTATTATTATTATTATTATTATTATTATTATTATTTACATCTTTACCTGAAGGTTAGACAAAAGGCCAGGTGTGATTTTGAGGTCTACAAAAAATGCCTGTCTAGTCTGTATTCCCCAGTAGGAACCCCTCAGGTGATTAGCAATAACTAACCCCTTCTCAGAGAAGGGTGGATCTCCAAGGACTGAACAGAACCATACAACAAGGAAACAAAGCCACCGTCGAGCTAGTTTGTATCATAATTCTATAATACAGCATATTATAATTCTATTATACAATATATTTAGATGAATAAATGTGACATCAAAACAGGTTATGCTTATTTAATTTTATGATACAACATATTTTGAAATACTGTATATATAGGAAACTGCAAATAACCCCAAACTCTTTTAAGTCTTCTTAATTGGTATATTTATTTTATAAACAGCCTCTTATAATATTCTGTAATATACAGTTTTAATTTTGCATTGTCATATTTTCTTATATATAGGCAATATTTTCTTGTATATATATATATCATAATTTTTGTAAATTTTGCCATTTTAACGGTTTGAGTGACACCACTAAAACCGTACCATATCTCCCAAAGAAAAAAAAAGCATTAAAATTTAAAATTAACTTTATATTTATTGCACTACTAATGTGTATATATATATATATATATATATATATATATATATATATATATATATATATATATATATATATATATATATACGTGTGTGTGTGTGTGTGTGTGTGTGTGTGTGAAAAAAAGACAAACGGAAAAACAAATTTTAAATACAGGAAAAAATCATCAAAAAAACGAGAGATTTTACCGGTTTCGTTCGGATCAACGAACGTCTTCAGAAAAAGCAAAGATTTTAAATTTATTTGATAACGGAAAAAACATAAGAAAAAGAAGCACGCACAGAGAGACGTCAGCTCTTTATATTTCGTTGTCTTAACAAGTTGTTAATAAAAATGAATTATTTTGTATGGATAGACTTTGTCATTCTTTCTCTTTACTGCCTCCCCGACTAACCCGACAAGCAGCAAAATCTCACCCCTTCACTGTTGAGGCCTCCACTTACTCTAATAGTTACTTCCCTCGAACTGCTAGACTTTGGAATTCCCTCCGCCTTTTGCTTCCCCGACTGTACTAGCATGCAGAAATTTAACTCCCTACTTAGAGTGTCCCTGTAGACATGGTCCCTAATTCACGGTAGCCCTTTACATCTCAGTGGTAATGTCCCTTGTTTGGGATGAATATGAGTAAAAAAAAAAAAAATATTGCTTTTCCCTCTACAAGATAAATATAAAACCAATAAATATTTAGACTAATGCTGAGTTAATCAACGTTTGTTTCCCTGACGCCTTTTCCAATATATTTCAATAATCACGCAAAATAAATGTTAAAATATTCTTTTGTTTAGGGATTTGAGTTTCAGTCATGAATGCTCAAGAGTCTTTGTTTTATCACCGTTCAATGACATGGGATACACTTTGGTGATCGTCTCATCAGTAAGAGGTGTGGTTCTGAATTGGTTTCACATTCACCGGACTTTAACGCCCCAGATTTTTTATCTGTTGGGTTATCTTAAAGATAATGTTTATCAAAACAACCATCAGACTATTCTTGAAGTGAAGAGGGCCATCACAGCCAAAAATCTGGGCAGTGCAAAGAGAGGAGTACGTCAGAGTTATTGACAATTTTGCACAGTGCACATTTGGAGAATATCATTGCATGGCGATAAAACAAAGATTGTTGGACATTTATGACTGAAACTTGGTGGGCAAGTTAAGCATAGACTGAAGTTTATTTGTATTTAATATGGTCGGATTGCAGAAAGGATTGTGAATTTTATTAACGATTCCATGAGTGATTGTTTCGATTAGTCATGGCACGATTCCAATATTTTTTCCGATTCCAATACAGATTCTAAAATCATCTAAAACGGTAGAATTTCATTTTTTGAAGGGAGGGGGAATTTATCAGAGAGTCTTCATCTACTTTTAAATATAGATATAATTTTCTTTTTAATTTGACAAACTTCTTAATGTTTTCTCTTTATGTATTGTATCCAAGATTTTGATAAACCAATTTTGAGATTTTCATCTATATTTTTCACTTGTGCCATTTTTTCTTATTTATAAACTTGTGCCATTTTTACGTGTGCTATTTTTACCGGGACATTTTTTCCCAGTGCCATTTTTCCATAAGTTCGTTATTATAATCTATAAATTTTAGTTTTACTAGTAGTTTAAAATAAAAAATATTTATTATTTTATCATTAGTACCAGCAATAGAAAATTAAGTTTTAAAGCAGAAAAAAAATTTTTAAAGAATCGTTTTAGAATCGGAAATTAAGCTCAAATTTTTCCGATTCTGATACCGATTCCGATACTCAAAAAAGTTATGATTTTTGCGATTCGTGATTCCGATTAATTGTCCCAACGCTAGTTTCGATAGACAAGTGGGGGAATTTCAGGGTTTCAGGGGGGGGGGGGGTGGAATTAGCACCACAGATTAACAGACACAAACTGGATCCAATGCTACAAAAAACAAACCATAGTGTGCATCACCCATCGCTACTGAAAGGTCATGTCGGATTTTCTCTCCGCTAGCGTTTGTATTTAAGGTTATTATGTTAGTATTAGTTATTATTGTTAGTATGAATGTACATTTTGAGTCAGACATCTTTTGAAAGGAGGGAGGGAATATAATTCTGATACATGATGAAAGGGTTCACAGGCTGTAAAAAGGTTGAGAACCACTGCGATAGACATTATCTTTGAGATAAACTCACAGATAAAAATCTAGGTGGGTTATGGTTCGGTGAATGTGAAGCCCATTCAGAATCACGCCTCCTATTGAGGAGACGATCACCAAAGTGTCGTCACAGTAATTCCACTGTTCATCCCTCACAACAACCCTTCTTCATCTGCCCAAAACTTCTTAACGACCACTAGGTATTGCTTAGTATTGATCAACGCAGAGGGGCACATTTGGAGCATATAATTAAACAACGATAAAATAAAGATTGTTGGACATTCGTGACTGAAATTTGGTAGACAAGTCAGGCATAGACTCAAGTTTGTTGTTTTTGTTTTGTTTTTTTGGCGGGGGGGGGGGGGTAGTCACTTTATAGATTAAACATGTTTTGGTCCTTTTCGGGTCCTTTCCAGTCCTTTGTAAACATCCAATGGCCAAGTTATTTAAGTCCAGGAGGCTAGACACAAGATCAGGTGTGGTTAGCCAGCACACTAGGATTAGCACACTCTGGCCTACAAAAAATGCATGGGCAGCCCCGTCGGCATCCCCCGGTAGGGACGCCTCAGGCGATTAGCAATAAATCTAACCCTTTCTCAAAAGGTGAGAAGGCAAAGCCTGGGAGGGTGGAGCTCCTAGAACTGCACAGGACAATACCTCAGACCGGCGGAATCAAGGTCCGAAGGCCAAGACGGTACCGATCTACGGAATGTAGCATAGGGGGAAAGCATCCAATGGTGAAAACATCTTGGATTTAAAAAAAACAAAGACATGGTGAACTTGTTTATCTGACTCCCCTGAAGGCAAAGTAAGATACACCTGGTCTTCGTGCTGGGATCAAAGTGTAATATCTGTTCTGTCTTCAGAGGAGGAGACATCCTTCCTGATTGGGATTTTTTTTTATCCCATTCCGAGTGTCTTTTTATGAGGAGCTAGATATCCCTAATATTAAAAACTTTATGTTTAACTTTTCTTTCGTATGAAGGGTTAGGGTTATATATGGACACAGGTTCAGTTAAAACACAGGAATCCAGCTCCTTCAGAAAAGGTCTCTGATCTGGCTATAAAAATAACATGGTAAGTCCCGTCGTCACTCACTCGTGAATGGGGGCGCCTCAGGCAACAGGAAATAAACCTGTCCCCTTCCGAAAGGAGAGCTAATGCTTGGAAGGATCAGCTTTAAGATTACCCGTTACACATTTTTGATATTTTTAGTGTCCAAATTGATTTTGCTATTTTATTGAGGTTTTTATGTTTTTATTTATTGTTGTTACTTTGATTAACGAAGTTAACCATGCTTTGGAAAACAAAAGCAGCTTCTCACATTTTTGAATATTAATAAAAACCGGATTTAATTACTTTCTTATCTTTCTTCTTTTCTTCTTTTTTGTGTCTTTGCTGTTTCCATCCATTTTTTTATTCCTTGTTACTTGAAAGACGAATTTTGTTAATGACCCAAAAATTCCGCCAGGGACTATAACATTATCGTGGAGTCTGCGTTCGCGCTTGACATCCATAAAAAGTAAATACAACATTTTACCTTATTTTATTTATAACTTGAAAATTATTGAATTGAAAATTATAGAAATTAAAAAATACGAATAGAAATGGTAATATGAGGTTCGGGGCTTGGAGCAGGGGTGCACACAGGATTTCTTATTCATTCCTGGGAAACGCCGGGTGTGTCTTGACAGGATTACCACAATTTATTTCAATATATATCACTTTACTTGCACCCCCTCCCCTCACAATCAAATGATTACTGTTATGGTACTGAATAATGACCGAAGCAAAGCACGTGTTTTAGGTTTCGGATCCAAGATGGCTGATCCGCATTTATTCACATCTCGTTCAGGTTATAGAGCGAACGTTAGTCTCTTGGTAAGGGGGATAACTCTGTTTGGTTAACATCTCCCCTTTTAGGTAATTATTTTTATTTTATTTATTCATTTAAATGTCCAGTCTGGTAGGTGGTCTTGACAATCTTCCGAACCTAGTTGTTACATGTTCTGGAGGAGTAGTCGGTTAATGCACCATTTCCTCACTTTATTTATTGCGGTTTGGGTATTCTCAGGACTTTCCACTTCCTCTGTCTCCCTGTTGGGAGATGGTCTTGGCACGATATGTCGACGGTTGCACCAGATGTATGTCGTCTGTTTCCACAATGTACGATCGTGGGGTGGGGGCGTTTCCAACTACCGTGCTTTCCTGGCTGGGGTATTAGGGCTTCTAACCTACACACGGGTTCCCATCTCAAAAGGTTTCAGCTCTCTTGCTCTGTGTCTCTGGTTTTGCATGTGTTGTTGTTGAGCCTTCTTGTACTCATCCCTCTCCTGAATAGGCTTGAAGTTAGGCCACTTGGGTGTCAGTAGGTTTGGGTGGATTGAAACATTTATTTTATTCCCATTAGAAGTTCGCTGGGAAAATATCCACAATCCATTGGGGTCGCTACATGGGCTAGTAGGGACATATATGGGTCTCTTGCTTTCCTCAGCATTGTCTTAATTGTTTTTACTGCTGCTTCCGCTGCTCCATTGCTTTGGAAAAATCTAGGGCTATTTGGGATGTGTCGAAATCCCCAGATTCTTGCAAAATCAGCAAATTTTTTTGACATATACTGGCTTCCTGAGTCTGTTCCCAGGATCACTGGCAAATATGGATTTCAGGCTTTCTATCACTGTTCTGGAGATAATTGAACTCAGTTGAGTAAACTCGACGTTTTTCGAAAAATAATCAACCGCCACGATGTAGGTCTGGCTGTTCAGCTCGAATAAGTCAGAAGCTAGGGTGTGGCAAGGTATTGGTGGGAATTTGGTTGTCAATAGTGGTTCGGCCTGTTAGTGTCTAAGCCTGGCACATGTTTCACAGTTCTTCACTGTATTCTGTATCTGGTTAGATAATCCTGGGCACCAGATTGATTGGCGGGCTTGTTGTCAGCACCTGGTATTTCTTGGTGACCTGAGTGGATCTTGCCAATTATCTCTAGTCTCATCGACTGGAGAACCACAATCCATGTCTCATACATTAGTAGGCGTTCCTCCCAGGTAATGTCTCCTCGATGGGCCCAATATGGCTTGAGTAGCATAGGAACTTGTTCCTTTGTAGGCCATCCCTTTTTAACAAAGTTTATGATGCATGAACATATGTCATCATTGCTGGTGGCTTCCCTTATCTCTGCCAACCGTCTATCCATCACAGGCAGGGAGTGCATGATGGCCTGGACAAATATTGCTGAACTTTCCTCCAGTTCTTTATCTTGTTTGGTCGGTATATTGCTGTGCGTGACTCTTCATAGAGCATCAGCAGTGTATAGTTCCTTGCTAGATACATGATGGATTTTAAAACTGAATCTCATGAGGCAGATGCAGAATCTCTGTACTCTGACTGGTAATTCACTGATATCTTTACTGCCTAGTAGGAGTACGGGTAGTTTATAGTCTGTCTCGATTGTGAATTTCAACCCTATGAGGTTATAACAAGGGCTTCCTTCTCTATCTGAGCATATCAGATTTCTGTTTCCTACATGGCTCTTGATGCATATGCTACCGGGTGCAATCTTGTATATTCCTGCTGCTGTAGGAGTACTGTTCCAAGGACATAAGATGAAGCATCTGTGGATATTACTGTTCTTTTTGTTGGACTTTACAATGACAGAATTGGTGCCGAACACAAGACTTTTTTTATGGAGTTGTAGGCTCTTTTTTGTTCGCTTTTCCATACAAACACGTTTTTGTGGCTCACTAAGTCCCGTTTCGGCTTTGTGATTTCTGCAAGGTTTGGGATGAACTTCCCCATTTGGTTCACCATTCCCAGAAATCTGCAAGTTTCTGTTATATTGTTTTGCGCTGGGAAGTTGTAGACTCAGAAACCCTGTCTGGGTCGGGCCTTAGGCCGTCAGTGCTGAGGATATGTTCTAAGAACTTTAGTGACGTTTTAGAAATCTCACATTTTTGTGGATTTAGGGTTATTCCGGCTGCTCGAATTCTTTTTAATGTGGCTTTTAACCGTGTGTCGTGCTCACTTTGGCTCCTCCCATGTACCAGTATATCATCCAGCATACATATCGCTCTTTCTTGCTGTTCCAGTATGGCTGACATCCGCCTCTGAAAGATCACGCTGACTGACGTGATTCCAAATGGTAGAATTAAAATCTGCCAAATGGGGTAATGAAGGTTGTCAGTCTGTGGGACTCTCGTGACGATGTGATTTGCCAGTATCCATTGTTTGCGTCTAACTTGGTCATGACTTTGGTTCCCTCCAATTGGGCTAGCACATAGTCGACTGTCGCTAACATATGCAGTTCTCTTTTGACATGTGTGTTTAGTTTCGTCAGGTCAACACATATTCTGACCGTTCCGTTGTCCATTGGCACCACTACTATGGGGGAGCACGATTCTGTGGGATCTTCAATCCTGCTTATTAAACCTATCTCTACCATCCTCTTGAGTTCTCTCTGTGTCTCCTTCATTAATGGTAAGAGTATGTGACATCGTGCTGAGATGGAGTAGGGTTTAGCATCCTCGCTTTCCCCGAATATGCGTTATGAATATGCGTTATGATGTTGTCGTCGCTGCTATAAAAGTAGTTCTCGTCATAGTGTACCTCAGAGACTTTCTTCATAGTTTTGGCGATTCCTAGAAGAGTTCTCTTCTCTTTTGTCATAGTTTCTTTTTTTTGGGTAATGTCTGTCAACTGTGTGAACGACAGTGTCCTCTTCTAGTTGCTCGACTCTATTTTTTTCAGTAAGCTGTAATAATCTTTGTTGGGACTTCATGGTTTCCTTCTGGCGCGCCCTTTTGACTGCGCTTTCCAGACTGAGGTCAGGTATCATTATAAGGGTCTCGTATAAGTGTACATCTCTGCACTCTACAACGATTCTGTCTCATATGAACTCGTCTTCAAGTCCCCTTAGGTCGCATGTCTTCGCTAACACATGTAAGTCCATAACAAAGGCATAAATGGACTCACCTTCTTGTTGACAGTGCTTGTTGAACATGGCTCGTTCATATATCACATTTGTGCTGGCCGTCAAGTACTTGTCGAACTTTTGTTTGACTATGTCAAACTTTTCCGAGTCCTCCTGTGATAACTTGAATGTGGCTAAGACGTCCTCGGTTTTGTCACTCATACTATATATGAGGGAATCTCTTCGAGGCCAGACACAGTTCTGTAGTGAGTAAATCTCCTTATCCACTTTGGTCATTGTCCTGGCTGGTCGAATGAGAACGGCTCTGATATCGACACATTGCTGTTCATTTTGTTTTGTTTTAATTCGGGTTTCTGGTTCGGATATTTTTGTTTGTCTGACGTCCACGTGTACTCCTTACCTTATGCTCTATTATTCTGCTTTCGGTTTTATTAAAATCTCACTTCTGACACCATGCTATGGTACTGAATAATGACCGAAGCAAAGCATGTGTTTTAGGTTTCGGATCCAAGATGGCTGACCCGAGTTTATTCACATCTCGTTCAGGTTACAGAGCGAACGTTAGTCTCATGGTAAGGGGATAACTCTGTTTGGTTGAATCCTACTATAACAAGTACATCCTTGTCCTTCCACCCCCTCAATTAAATATTAACATAGGGTACCCCGAAGTGAAGTGGGTCACCAGGATGAAATGAGCCACGAATGATTATCTTTATTTTCTCCAAACTTATTTTTTCCCAGAGTTTGATACTTCCATTATGGATTGCATCAGACATTGTCTTCATGATATGTCTATTGAAATGGTATCATTCTTTCTGCTCTGCACTTTGATGAAAGAAGGAAGTGTGACTGCCAAGGTATGCATTTTTTTTACTATTAAAAAAATAATATAAAAAATTTACTATTTTTTATTAAACTTTTTGCTGATTTCTATTTATATCACATGAGAACTCTAGTGTATGATATTCTTGAAGTGAGAAAGTCATATAAGTATAATTGCAAAGCCCGTTTTAAATTTTTTGATGGAAAACAAGATTTTTCTTAAAATTAAGTGACCGGGGTAAAGTGGGCCACCCTGCAGTTTTATATATTTATCGAATCTAGCAGGAGATTGGTTTCCAACTTCAAAGCTGCATAATGATTGCCATTCCCAACCAAAACTCTGCCAATGCGAAGTTATGGTTGTTGATTTGGAATAATCCAGGTGTGACTGTGTCTAAACATTGTATTAGTTCATCTTATGCTTGTTTCACATTTGTGACCTTATAATATGAGTTGATTGATATGTGGCATTTGTGGCGACTATGTGTGCTTTGTGTATTACCAAGTGATACTGATCTTTAACGGGACTTTTATTGTAAAACAAATGTCTGCAAGAGTAAAGTAACTTCATCTTAACTACATGCGTTGATGAAAAAATAATTAATGCTCTTCTTTACAGTGATTTTTAAACTCTTAATATAGGTGGCCCTATTCACCCCGGTAATTTTTTTTCAAGATACGTCAAGTGCCTCATAAAACTTGGTAGATTTTAGTATTATATGAAACATTATCATGTATTATTTTTAGTTGACTGAATGCTGAGAACCCATTTGCGACCCTGAACACATTTCCCCCTTTCATGCATGCAGTTTTGGGGAAGTTATCAGATGTCGTCAAAGAAAGAAAACGCGAAAAATGGGCCCATTTCACCGCGGTTTACCCTATAAAAATAATTTCTTGGACTTTAGGTTAGGAACAAAGTGTAGTATCTGTTCTGATACTACACTTCATCTTTTCTGTCCTCGGTCAGTGCAGGAAAAAAAATTATTTTTGTCCCAAAATGCACTTTTGGGGGAGCAGGGTTTCCCCACATTAAAAAACTGCCCTTGTGTCTAACTCTGCCCTCGTGGTGAGGCAAATAAATCGGAGCATAGGGTTTCTCAATCAAGTCCGAGCAACGCTGAGTCTTTTTGCTAGTGTTTCAGTAAGAAGAGAAAATGTCTGTAACGGAGTTACTTCCCTTGGAAACGAAACAGCTGAAAGAAAGAAAGGAAGGAAGGAAGAAAGAAAAACTAACCGACGGTGTCGTTGGAGCGTTGAATGATATTCTTTTATTTCTTCCTGGCGACCTTAGGAGGTAAATAAACATTTATCTATCTACAAAGAACTGACCGAAAACAGTAGAGTTTGTTTGATAGATGAAGCGCTTTTTCTGGAAGAAATGAAAATCTAGAGAAAATGACTTCGGACAACAACACTTCACATGTGTTTTGTGGATCTCCCTTTTGGGTATGTTTGAAAAATGATCTCTGTCATATATTGAAAAATTAGTATTTTTTTAAAATTCATTTCACATTTTCTCTTTTTTCTATATGAAATTGAAATTGTATTTCTTTTTTGAACAATTATATTTTTAATCGACATTTGATAGCCGTTATTTAAATAAGTGTAAAAAAAAGAAACTTTAAATAAACTAATTTTTTTTTTATTACATGTCATGTGGCGTTTTTGTCTCTTTTTTTTTTTAGGGCGGAAAAGTAAAATAAAATCTTGCGCGTCTATATTTATATCAATTTGATTAAACAAAAAAAAAGACTGGTTTAAACGTCATTTTCTTTTCTTTTAAACGGATTGTTATGTGTATTTTAGATTAGTTAATTAATTCGTATTTGGATTATTCCGAATATTCCCATCTTGGTTCACAACGTTTCGGCTGATGTAACTTCAGACTGGATTAAATAAAGGGTCCAGTTCGAAATTCCGTTCTGGTTTTCAATTGTGAAAAGATGCGCCTAAAGAAGATCGGAGGTTACATCGGCCGAAACGTGTTGAATACAACCACGATGAGAATGAAAGCTTCATCTTTTTCACACCGGGCGGGGGAAAACCATGGCACATTCTGATTCTAGGGTCCGGTTCGCTAGGGGGCGTGACCCTTTTGTCTGAATGAGGTTTGGTTCAGGCCTAGATGGTCATCCTCCCAGACATTGCCTCCTCCTTCGGTGTGTGGTGGAGGAGGTATTGCCGTTTTCGGCCGTTTTTTTTTTACCTTTCCATAATGCCCCCCCCCCCCCCCCCCGGTGCTGGATTTCAACCCCACATTAAACTAACTTGGTGTTTAACCTTGCTGCAAGTGAGAAACGGGTAAAAACCCAAATATGAGAATGATAGTCCAAATAATACAAATTATCAATCATCATCTCAAAAATTCCGAAACCCTGTTTAATGTCCAGTGAAGTTTTCGTCCTTCTACAGAATTTAAACCGAACTATTATTTGCTTCTTTTTTTTTTTTTTTTTAAATGTTACCCTAACTTACGGTTTAATTCAACAAAAGTTGGTTTAGTTCGGTTCTAATTCTGTAGAAGCACCGAAGTTTTACAATAAAATTAGAATTTTACTTTTAAAAATACATAAAAATGAAACTAGTTTTTTTGTGACATCGTTAAATTAATTGTCAACTTGTTTTTGTTTTTATGTATAGAACTTTTTTTATATTTTTTTTTATCTAAATTTCTCTCTCTCTCTCTTGTAATTAATATCATTAAATTAACGGATGACATTTAAAGTTTGGTTAAGATCTACTTTTTCCACTTCTAAAAATGAAACTAAAAATCGGTTAAATTGAAATTTCATAGCGGCTGAATCTATCGGATATTTCAACTGATGTTAATTTAAAAAAAAAAAAAAAAAAGAAACTCCCAATATATTTTTGGCCGGTTCGCTTTTAGTTAAGTTAAACACAAATAAATGTATCCAGGTAGGTAGAAGAGTAACTTATCTTGCCTTTGGTTACATTTATTTGTTGCATATTTGCTTGTTTTTTTTTTTTTTTTTTTTTTTTTTTTTTTTTTACTTCAATAAGAAAATAGCTGCGGATTTTTTTTAGTTTTAGTTTCACTTATAGTAAATAAATAATTAAAAGATATAAGTTAGTTAGGAGACTATTCTCAAGGGTACTTTGTTACATTTATGAGGACTCACGCTAACTCTGGCCCTAACCCCCACTTTGACCCTGACTCTAACCCTAACGACGGGGTCAAAGTTAGCTCGGATCCTAATGTAACAAAGCACCTTCTTTGTCTTTATTTAGTGTTTTTTTTTGCGTAATTTTATAGTCATCCACATCTCAAAACAACCTCCTTTTACATTAACACTAACCGTAAGTCCGAGAAAGGTCGTAATTTAAACTGTAAATATTTTAAAGATCTGCCTACCGTGCGTTGTCCGGGCGCTACATTTAATTATTTGTATCGCTTGGTCATTAAATTATTAATTGAACCTATGAACCGAATTGTGGGTATCTTTCAGAATGATCAGTACGCTGAAAACGCTCAAAAAAACACATATACAACAAATAAAAGTAACTGTCGTCGATAAAAGTTAATTTAAAACTGACCTGTGATATTTGTTTGTATTTTTAAACCGTTCCAACTGCTATTTAGTAGAAATCAATAGTTTTGTAACACAAACTTGCAAATACAAAATGGCGCTTGCTCGTAAGAGAGTGAGTAGAAGACGCCATCTTGTATAGAAAAAAGTACTAGTTGAAAATGAACAAGAATTTTTTTTTTACATCTAATAAAAACCCATTTATAGTACGTAAAAATACAAACAAATATCATATGTAAGTAGACAAATATCTCTTCTCGACGTAGGTTAAACTCACTTGTTGCATATTTATTTTTATAACCCCGTTCTCGTTAGTTTTTTGGACCCCGTCCGCGACTGTACTGATCATTCTGAAAGATACCAAAAAAAAAAGGTGCTCTTATCGATCCTGAACCTCGGAAGCGTTCGGCTGTTCTACGTAAACGCCCGAGAGTTGACGAGCCGATTTGTACCAGACGACATTTTTGATACGGTGCTGCGTCCTATGATAATAATGTTTTGTGTTAGGGTTAGGGTAAGGAATTTTTTAAAGAAACAACAAAGAAAATTAAACATATTTTCATGAATTTTTTTGAAAGAAACAACAGGAAAAAAAACATAGCGAGTTACTGTTGAATACTGTATTTAAAAAAAAAAAAAGTACCAAAATTACTTTTATCACGACATATTTTTTAAATTTTATTATTTATTTTTACTTGCTCGCGATGATACGGCAGTGCAAAGCTGTTCGTAATTCATTTTGGGTTTATTTTCTTAAAAAAACTTCCTGACAAAAAATCCGTCTTCGAAAGCACTTATTTTCACTTTGTAACAAAGTTATCGGCTGCTCGCTGCTTCGGCTCGCCAACACTCGGGCGTTTGCGTAGGACAGCCGAACGATTCCGTGTCGAACGTCACGAAAGCTGGTTCAGGATCGATATCAGTACCAAAAAAAATAATAAAAAAGATTTATTTTTTTTAATCGGTACTTCTGCAGTTTACGGACCGTGCTGAAATAATAACGTTATTATTTAGAAACCTATTCTTAACATGGGCTTTGTTAACTATTCTGTACTTTCACCTACAATTTAATAAACAAAATATACTGTAAAAATTGAATTTAACTTGAAAATCTTATGTAAAAAAAATAGCACGGTCTGTAAACTGCAGAAATACTAAAAACATCTTCTAAAACTTTAAATCTTTTAAAAATACGTGAGGATTTTATAATTTTAAAACCAACGAATCGACAGTTTAATTACTGGTACTTGTGCAGATTAGGACCCAAGCTAATCCTTACACTAACCCTAATGACGCTAAGTTCGTTTTAGCTTGGGTCCTAATCTTCACCAGCACCTAATTGCTTTCAAATTCCGGAAACGCGCAAAAACTGACTAGGTTATCGTGAGCTTAGAGTTAGTTTAAAGTTTAGGATTAGGGTTTAAAAAAAAACAACTCGGTTTTTATCCGGTTAAAAATCTACCAGTACCCAAATTCCTTCCAAATTTCCAAGAGTCACGAAATAATCCATTCTTTTTCAACTTTTAACAAAGGATTAAAATGTCTGACTTGTTTACAAATAAACCGAAATACATACTGGTCGATTTGATTTCGTAATTAACTATTTTTGTCTTTTTTTAATTTCAATATTTCGTTTAATAGTAAAAAATAAAAATTTAAAAAAATTTTTTTTTTTTTAAATACACACGAAGTGTTCACATAATTTTATTGATATAGATATTTAAACTAATTTCTTTGATTACTAAAGATTTAATTAGGAAACTACAAGATTTTAAAATAAGTTGTTTGCGATTAATTACGAGGAGGTTTCTGTTAGTGTTGTTCGCTATGTAAATGTCTTGTAAAATGGATCCTGAGGGGCAACACTTTATGTCCGCCACTAATCACAATTAAGGATTTGTCTCATGTGACTCAAATTAACCAATCAATGGCAACCATTTGAAATTGATGAAAAGTCGTCTGCTTCGAATAATAAAAAATAAAAACCTTTTTTTGTGTTTTGAGGCATGTCCGTCCGTCCGGATTTTTCTCTGCAACCATCCATTGAATTTCTCTGAAATTTTGCATGAAGTTGTAACTTTGGTCAGGTTAGAAAGTGACATTCTCCGATTTTTGAAAAAAAATCTGGTTAGCCCCCCAGGGGGTCAAAAGCCCCCAAAATGGCAAAAAATGGCCCTTTTCTCCCATAACGTTTGATCCATCCATTCAATTTTTCTGAAACTTGGCCAAAATGTAGAGAATTGCCTCTACTGGATATAAAAATGAGCATCCTTGACCTCAGAAAAATGCCCCAAATTGCCCAAATTTATTGCATTTTACACTCGCCACATCGAGTCACATACAGAGGGGGGCCACGCACGTGCGGCTTGTTACGTCTGCTCTGAATATTTGCTTGTTTTATGTTTTTAATCGGTTTATTTTATTTATTTTTTGTTGTAGTTTTCAAAATAGAATTAATGTTAAAGTGTAATATCTGTTATGATACTATGCTTTATCTTTTCTGCCCTCGGTAAGTGAAGGAGAAATCCTTCTAGACTGCGGCAATTTTAATTTTTGTTCCAGTTCAGAGTGGTACTTTTGGGGGAGATGGATGTAAGTGGGTAGCAATTGGCCATTTTTTTCGGATGGCTTGCTCTCTGTCGGTCTGAGGTATGGTCCTGTGCAGTTCTAGTAAGTCTACCTTCCCAGGCTTTGCCTTCTCACTCTTTGAGAAGGGGTTAGTTTATTGCTAATCGCCTGAGGTGTCCCTACCGATGAATGTAGGGTGCTGGCTTTTCAAATCCCACTTTCTTGAGCTTGTGTCACATCTTCTCCCCCCGTGGGAGGGAGATAAACACTAAGCAATTTGCTTCTGTTCACCTGACTCTTGTTCCTCTTTACTTCTCTCCCCATGAGTGCAGTTAGGCACATGGTCTATTTTTACTGTGAGGGAAAATCCAACTCCCCAAAAAGGTGTACTCTAGATTGGAACTAAAATTAAAATTGCCGCGGTCTAGAAGGACTTCTCTATTGACCGAGGACAGAAAAGATAAAGTGTAGTGTCAGAACAGATACTACACTTTAACGTTAATTCTATTTTGAAAGGTAAGAAAATAAATAAAAATTAACCGAAAAAAAAAAGATATTGTAAAATGGGCGATATTAAAGTATTTCAAAAGACTGTTGTATTGATTTAACTAGCAGTGAGACATTTTGAAATATTCGAAGCCATTTATTGGTTAATTGGGTCACGTTAACAAATCTTTGATTGCAATTGGTGGTGGGCATAAAGTGTTGCCGAACCCTGACTATCAGAAAAAAAATAATGTTTGATGTAAATTATTAAAAGTTTGATGTAAATTTAAAAAAAAAATGGGTGAGTTTGTAGATTTAATCACCTCCCACACACCAAGAAAATGACATTCTACTTTTTTTAGGCGATTACGTGTGAACACTCTGAACAACTTGGGCGGAAAGAAGAAGAAAAAAACAATTTAGAATTTAGCGTGGGGATCAGTTTCGTATACAAATTTAACGTAAAATGATCCCCCATTTCAGGGCCATCTTAACTTTTTAGGAGAATTATTTTACCATTAACCCGACGTTCTAGTGGCATGGTCATAAAACCACACGTAATCGTCTACAAAAAAAATGCAGTTTATCTCCCATAGCAAAATAAAAAGTAGAATCTCATTTGGCTTTTTATTATAGAGTTCTGTGGATTTCTTTCAGAATTCATTTTCAGGTGTGAGATAAATCTGAAGTGGTTATCTGACTTGCTATTTGGTTTGAAAATGGTTTGTTTCTCTGTGAGGAGATGGAAGTACATTCATTTATACATATATTCAATGTATCTTTATTATAGAGTGAAGGATAATACAACTTTTCGTCATATGATGACTCTTCAGTGTGGCTAGATGTAGCAAATATATTCACACTGAGATTTGAAATTTGAATGCCAGGTGACCTCCAGTGGTGTCTAGGGTCTTACCTCCCCTGCTAACGAACTTGCTATTGACTGCAGGGGAATTTATATTTTTTACGCTATTGGTAAACTATTCTTTATAGAAAAGTATGTGTGTGTATATATATATATATATATATATATATAAAATAATTGCACTGAAGAGTGTCTGTTTTGAAAATGTTTTTGTAAGATAAAATAAAATCTTGACTTTTGAAATATAATTGAACTTTGCTTGCTTATATATGCTCTGTTGTTACTAGTTGGCAATCATTGAGCTTAAATTGGAAGAGGTTATTAAACATAAAGTATTAAAAAATATATGCTAAAACATTTTCACTCGCATATATGTATGTATATATATAAATATATATATATGTATGTATTATTTCCAACTCTTTTACACATATTTCCACATATTGCAAAAAAATATTTATTGATTAATTAATGAGACACAAATAAAGTAATTAAATAAACAGGAATAAATAATACATTCACACTTAAATAAATTAACTAATAGGTATTATTTCCTCCTTCTCTCTTTTTGCCACAATTTTCGTTTTTAATCAGAATTTGCATTTAAAAATAGAAAAACTCTCCGTGCGTTTACATTCATAAAAAATAAAAATATAATTATTTTTCTTTATTCTTTGCTTTTTAATTCAAAACATGACAATAAGTTCAGACTCCCCTCCCCCTCTATCCACGCAGACACTATCTCTTTCCCTAAGCTAAAAATAGAAATAAAAATTAATAACTCCCAACTATCACCCCATTTCCTCTTTCCCTTGAACTGTGTAAACTGCTGCTGATAACGGGGTAACCAAAATCGCCTTTTTTCATTTTTGCCTTTTTCATTCACAACCATGCCGAAACTCAAACGTTTTTAGGCAAATCAAAATTAATGACTGTATGATTTTCTGCATTTTTCTTTAATCTGAGGAAGTCTACAATAAAGACGAAACGTTGATGAATACGTAAATAATATAGTTTTTGGCTTTCCTTTTTCATTTTCCATATATGTATATATGTGGACAGAATAGCAGTGTCGAGGAAAGGATTTCAGATAAATACAAAGTGAACTTTACTTGAATGACAATTTTGAATTTGATAATTAGTTGCTGAATTCAAGAAGCATTGTTTTTTTAGGCAAGAGTCTATTAGGCATGTGTCCACAGTGTGATGATGTATGGAAGTGAAATCTGGCCAGTGGAAGTTTAGAGTGTGTTGTATGGAGAGAAATGTTATGATGGATGTGTAACGTGAGTTTTAAAGACAACCTTAGTTCTGACGATTAAATCTAGACAGTATAAAGAGATATGTGCAAAACAGGAGACTTTGTTAGTATGGTAACATTGAAAGAATGGATGAGTTTTTGAGTCAGTAAATATAGAACAGTTGAGGTAGCAAGATCAGGATGTCATTATATATATATATATATATATATATATATATATATATATATATATATATAACAACAAACCCCTTTGGCCCAGCTGCAACAACAGAAGCCGGGAAGAGAAAAAAAAAATACATATCCGATGACATCAGGATATATGACCCACCGATGAGGCCAAGTTATTGGCGAAATATCTGTATCACTTTAAACTAACAAAAAAAAAATGGAAGTTTATAATAAAAAAATAAGAAAAAAAAATCGGTTTCGATTTATTTTTCCTTTTTTTTTTTTCTTTTTTTTTTTTCTTTTTTTTTTTTTTTTTTTTTTTGAAAAATTGATATCGCATCTTTAATGCTTCAAAAGGTATTTATTTTACCTATTCCTTATATATATATATATATATATATATATATATATATGGGGTTTATATAAATATATTTTTTATGGTATATGTCCCTTATTGTATTATCCAAATTGTTTCAAATTACAAGCTCAATGAAGCTGTTTCCGGCTTCAGAGCATATATATTGATAGGTTGAATTCCAACGGCCAAAATAAAACGTCAGTCTACAATCATTTATTTTTTATTTTTGTGAATGCTTACGATCGTTTCGCAACATGTAAATAAATTAGTCTTTAGTTGTCACACGCTACTCGTCAGAGACCTTAATTTCATTATTTCAAACAAGCATACTGGTCCAAAGCAAAAAAAGATGAAAAACAACAAGAAAAAAACATGCAAAACTCACATTGAAGAAGATTATTAGATAAAAGAAGAAAAAAAATATATATATATATGTATATATATATATATATATATATATATATATATATATATATAGTTACGAATAAAGGATAGTTGAATCGAAATTATCAGAGAAATAAAATGAATTTCATAAACAATAAACTGAGGCGAGCCAAATCTATCTTATACTGTGTCTGTTATATTTGTCCTTTGAACCCAAACAGGTTATAAAGGAAGAAATGTTATTCCTGTTGAACCGACACTGTCAACCCATCCCCTATCTTTGAACTTAAGAGGAGTGAATCTTGCATCAAATTAGCGACACCCCGCCCCCATCCTGAACTTAGCTAAGAGGAAATCAGATACAGCCGGTCGACTGCCATCTTTTAAAACATTTACAACCGTATTGTCCTCACATCAAAGGACAAAGTATCATCGCCTTTTAATTTTTATTTCTGGTTAGCAACACCTCCTCATCCTAAACCCTTAGGCGATAAGGGCATCGGCCAAACATCCGGTGTCATCTCTTAACGTCCATAAATGCTGTGACCCCAAATCAGTGCAAAGTGTCGTCAACTGCTAACTCAAAGTAACTTTCAACACACGCATATCAGCGAAGAAGAAGTTGGCGAATCGACCAGAGAGTTTTTCAGCCAAAGAGTAAGCTGTTGCCGGTCAGGGAAACCAATCACCACCAGCATATGCGTTGTGAGCTATGAAGAGGAAGAAAAAGATAAAGAGGAGGAAGAAAAGAGTAGCAGGAAAAAGAATCTGACTTCATAACCATGTGGATTGCCTCAAGACCTTCTTCTACATCGAAGGTTAATTTGATAAAAACAAAGCGTTTTCGAAATTGCATCACTAAACCTTTCATTGATTGCAAATATATCACACTACCACCGAGATGACAAATACATATCCTATGTGAAGATTGCATAGCACCAAGTGTAACTTCCACGATTACACTCGCATATATGATTTCTGAACACTTGCTCCTTGAATTTTGCTGATGACTTTTCCATCTAAAGATCAGTGTGAATCTTGGATGAGTGTGACCTGTGATATTCCTGGATAATTGAACTTTTCAACTACCGTGGGGAGTCTTGTGACAACCTTCTGTGATTTGTTTGGGACACTATTTTGTTCATAGATTTTACTTGCCATTAGTTAACGTTAAACATTATCTCTCTCCCCTAAATTATTACTTTGTTTTCCTTGTTGTTTTTTCTATATGTGTTTATCCCTTCTCTTACTATTTTATAAATAAATATTGTTTGAATCTTAACTTACTGTTTGAGTCATCATTAACCTGCTCGTTATTCTTCCTTATTTTTTATGTGATGTCTTGAATTGGAGAATCCCGTTCCTCTGTATTCTGTTGATAATATTTGAACCTAGGGACCTACGAGCCACTTTCGGACATTTTGAACTTTTAAAAAAATTACAATTGTCATGCGCTCGCCACCGTTGTGGTCGTGTGTGACAAGATGTGTGTGGACAGAATAGCAGTGTAGAGGAAAGGATTCTAGATAAATAAAAGATGAACTTTACTTACTTTAATTACGATTTCGAATTTTCAATCGATAATTAGTTGCTGAATTCAAGAATTATTGATTTATTTTTTTGTCATGAGGGCTGAAAAAAAAAAAATGTTGGCCATAGCTACTAACAGATGCACACAAGACAATAAAATCAATGAAAATAATTATGTTTAAATAAGAATTAATCTTACCCAACTTGTCTTTTAATCTTAACTTTAATTACTTAGAAATCGGTCAGTTATTTTTATTTATTTATTACATAAGCAGCCATGTTTTTTTTTTCTTTTATCTCTGGTTTACCTGTTAGCAAATGTGCAATAGATTACACCAGGGGTTCTCAACTTAGGGTTCGCGAATCCCAGGGGTTCACAAGATTTCTAGGGGTACTTAGATGGCTGATGAAAGAGGTATTTTAAATAGTAATAGTTGGGGATTATGAAATTCAGTGCCTGTGCCTTCATAAAGTTGCTTTCATTATTGGTTTAAAAAAAAACATAAGTAATAATTCAAACAGAAAGAAATTAAATATAGAACTAGATGTGGTGCAGCTTGTGAAATCACATCTTGCTTCTTTGCGGATGGAGTTACAGTCTTACTTTCCGGAATTGAGTGAAATGGAATAAAAATTGATTAGAAAGCCATTCATTGTGAATGTGCACCTTCTTCTAGATAGTATGAAAGAAGAATTCTTAGAGTTGGTAAACGACTCTGTTGCAAAAAGATGCATTTGAAACTCTTTCCCTCGCCAAGTTCTCGTCTAAAATGAGTGAAATTTACCCTGTTGTACCTTAAAGAGTTTTGAACTATTTACTGATGTTCTCTAGTACTTATCTGTGCAAACAAGGATTTTCAACGCCGTTGAGTATGAAAACTAAACATCGATCACGACTGAATGTCGAGCATGACCTACGAGTGTGCCTGTCTAATACTGCTCCTCAAATTGAGGAACTTGCTTGTAACAAACAAGCACAGACCTCACACTGAAGTTCATGATTGATTGATACTTAAAAAAATATTGTTTCATTCCTTCTTGTGTAGCATCATTGTAAAATATTTGTAATACAGTTTTTTCTTCTGAATAAGGTCATCAAAATTGGAATAATTTTATATCATTTGCAGAATTATTGTAGAATAATGAGTTAGTCAATAAATTACTATTATGTTTATTGTCACATAATTGAGGGTTCAGGAAGATGGTTTTATAACTCAGGGGGTACTTAACGCGAAAAAGGCTGAGAACCCTGGGTTAGACCATTCCTGATTTAAAGGATATAAATTTACCAAAGATTTTATCTCGTTTTCTTTTTTAATTTTTTATTTAGCACTAGTTCACTTTCTTCTTTTTTTTTCTCTCAAAGATTTTTTTGTGTTATTTGGATTACTATTCTCATCTTTGTTATTTTCACAACGTTTTGGCCGATGTAACCTCCGGCCTTCTTCAAGCGCATCTTTTTGAATTTGGGAATCTAGAAAAATATTTGGTGCTTATCCAGAAGGACGAAAATATTTAAAAATAAAATATAAAACAAACTGAAAAATATGTTTGATGTACGTACCTGTCACGAGCTGAATATATCCTATACCAAAAATCATGTAAATTAATCAAGTTTTTATTTAATAAAAGAAAATTAAAATTTACCGATAAACGAATAACGAAGAAATGTCGCCGCCATTACGGCATATTCAAGGGAGATAACCCTAACTTTTGTGAACTTCCTAAATGTGCAGAAAATCAATTCATTTCCAGTTAGCTCCCTTGTTAAAAAACCTTGAATATAACCAAAAATGCTGCTGATATATCAACATTACCTGATTAATATACATGGTTTTTGGTATACGATATATTCATTCTGTGAAAGATACGTACATCAAACAGATATTTCTCTGTTTTGTTTTTTTTTGTTTTTCGAATGTCTCCGTATTTCTGGATAAACACCAGATATTCTAATTGAACCTTGGCTGGGGTAGATCGTTCATATGTTTTAATTTGATAACTAAGAATAATTTAAATTAACACTTCTCGCCAGTTATAACTGACAGAATGAGAACAATCTCCCCCCTCCCCTAGATTAAATAAAAGGTTCAGTTTGACATTCCGTCCAGATTACCTTGTTCTAAAAGATGTACATAGAGGTTACCTCGGCTGAAACGTGAAAATAGCAACCAAGATGAGAATAGTAGTCCAAATAATACAAATTTTCAATACTCATCTAAAAAAGAAAATGAATAAAATACGAAACGAAGACTTTTGTTTTTTACCTGTTTTTTTTTTTTTAATAATTAAAAGTAAAACTTAAGACGTTAAAATATGTTAGTTGACAATTTAAGAATAAAAAGATTATCAAAAAAAAAATGGCCATTACCGGTTAAAAGTTCAATTTTGTATAGGTTAAAAAACCTATACAATTAGAATTTCATTTCAAGACAAAAAATAACATTTCAAACCTAGGATCGATTTTCTCTAATATTTGTATGAATACTAAGCAAAAAGAGGTTAGATATTCTCATTGTTACAGTTGAACGAAAATGCGTTTTCATAAAAAAATAAATAAATGAACATAATTTTCATGAGAGAGAAAAAAATCATTAAAACAATTTATCTGTGTTAGTCGCATGACATCACATTCAAATAACAATCTGACTCAGTGATCTTAATCTCATCTAGAAAGAAAGCTGTTATTTATCAGGTGTAGCAACAAAAATTATGCAAAATCAATCTGATTTAAAATATCACATTTTAATTCGATTTTCCATCGTCTGAATGTTATGAAAAGTAAATTCAATATTCTTCTTTTTTACTACAAGCAAATAACTACCCGCCATCTGGTGGCTATTAATCTAGCTCTCAGTATTCTTTTTAAATGTATAATTTAAATTATATATCTTTTAATATCAATATATTGTAATATAAAAAAATTAAGTTTTCATTTAAATTACCTCCCTTGAAAATTAATGGACATAATATTTTAAGAAAGGTTTTGGTAATTTATCCTTTTTTTTATTAAATCACTTTAATTAATTACTATCAATATAAACAAAATTTGCATATATATATATATACACATACATACATAGAAAAATAGGACAATAAAATGTTTTAATAAATACTTATGCAAATTATACACACAAATGACTGAGTCCTTGCTCTTTGTTCTAAGATATATATGTATATATATAATATCTATATATAGATATATTTATATATAATAAGTATTTCAAAAGACTTGTATTGATTTTAAATAACAGTGAGCCGTTGTGATGGTAATGTGTGATAAATAAAAAAAAACTTTTGCATTTAAATATCGAAGTGAATTTATACAGTCAACGTATACGCAAGGCTATTTCCAACAATGCCCGATGTAATTATATGTTGTGCAGACTCAAATAGTTATAACAATTATTATTCCGACTTTGATTAAAAACAAGTAGCTTGTAATGTCCGTAGTATTCGGACTACTATTCTCATCTTGGTTATTATATGGAAACCGTTCAGAGACGTGCAATCAAGCGAATACTCTCCATTAGACACGCTCTGAACGCCTTGTTTCCCTGGGCTTGAATTCATTGAAGCTCCCACGTCTAGCAACTGAAAAAATTATTAATCATCTCGGCAACACGAACCTTGAACACCGTTTTGATCTCCATGTGTTAGACACATGTGGGCAGGTTTAAAACATCAGAAAAAAGGTTTTAAAAGAATAAATGCTACACACTTTAACTCTTCTATGCTTTTGTCCATACCCTCAGGCAACGCCGGGTAGCCATGGTAGTGTTATATAAAAGAAAGTCGCAGTTGTGTGTGTCACCAGTTAAAAGTCAGAAACTTAACAAGATACACTAACAAACCTTACATGATAGGATTCAGTGTGACCTCGGTCAGGTTATGGTCAAATGAAATACTGCATTATTCATTCCCTTTGGATCACTAAGGACCAAATTAGTACATTTTATTTTTCATTGTTAACGGTAGTTGTTTGGATGGAAAACACTGACATTAAGTCAAACATTAAGTCAATATTTCAAATGCCTTGTGTTCTTCATTGGGAACTATTCCCAAGGAAGAACGCAGGGCATTTGAAATATTAAATTATAAAAAATTATTAAAACAACAATATTGTTTTATTCTTCAAACACCACCTGTCATTTTCAAAACATATACTAGTATGAAGATATATTTATGGCAAGTAAGCTACACAGAAATGTTCCTGTTTTGTTCTCACAGGAAGTCATTTAGCCTGATGATTTTCTTCGAGAATGAAACCTGAACGTTTCTATGTAGCTTACTTGCTATAGATATATCTTCATACTACTACTACTACTACTAAACTCTACTCACTTATTGGGCATTGAAGTAAATACTGAAAATATATATCCAATATATTATATTATCCTATAATATTATGTGTATATACATGCAATAATAAAAATATATATATATATATATATATATATATATATATATATCTCGTGACTGTTGAGTCACCTATTTCTTGCTCCATTTTAATTTCATTTGAAAATTCATAAACTGTGACATCTGTCTATTCAGACATTCTTCTTGCATAACTATAAATAATCCTTATTTATTTATATATATATATATATAAGTATAAATTTTTATTTATACAAACAATATTGGTTACATATATATATATATATATATATATATATATGTGTGTGTGTATGTGTGAAATCTAGTCTTCCAGATGTGTTTCGTCATTTTAAGACTCATCAGTATGGCTAGACATAGCAAACATATCTACACCGAGATTCCAAACGTGAACGCCAGATTACTTCCAACCGTGACCAGTGGTGTCAGAGGTCTTACCATCCGAGCTAACAAACCCACTAACGACAGTAGAGAAAATATCGCTTAAATGAATTCTTTTCGTTTGATTACAAATTTACGATACTTGTAACCTCGAGAACTTGATTCTTTTAGTTTTACAGAAAAGTATTGCATTATGATGAGTGAAAACCATCATTTTCTCTAACAAAATACTCCACTCATAGGGGAGCGTATAGATATACAATGATGAGTTGAGGTCATTTTACACAAGAAAAGGCGAAGGAAACTCGCTTAATCAGAGCTAATAATCTCTAAAACAAATTTTAAGATCCAGCTGAGAAAGATGTCATGAAAATGACCACATGACCCCTAACATTTGGCCTCGTAGCTCCCCAATCATTTGGGCTACTATGTCTCGAGCATGGTTGAGAAAAAGGTAAATGAACACCCTCATAACACTACAGAATCCCTAGAAATCTCCATAGTTAAAGTAATGTCCAATATGAACAAGGAAAACATGAGCCTAGCATGTAGGCAATTCATACCTCACATTTTTGTCAGTTTCAAACCGTAAATAAAGGGAAGTAACTCTGATTTTTCTCACAAAGTTATTTCCTTTACGCTGACTTGAGTATTCTATAAAACATCTATGTTCAGAGAGAGGAATGGGCAGAGAAGAGGGGGTAGGGGGAGAGAGACATAGAAGCTTTAATAGTAGTATGTTACACTTTTGTTTCCGGGCAACGTCGGGTAACCCTGCTAGTGTGTGTGTAATATATATGTCAATGCTTCTTTGTGTGTTATAGAAATCAATATGTTAACAGAACCTTCAAAAAGTTTCAATAAGGGTTACATTTTTCAAGGAATCAAAGATTATTAAAAATTTTCCTTCGATTCCATCTGAGGTCACTAAGGGCAATTATCGGTTAGGTCCATAAAGTAATTGAAATATATTAAAATGTAAACAAACAGAATTCGCTTTCTTAATAGATGTTCTTTGTTTTATAAAACAAATATAAAATTAAACAAAGAATATCTCGGTGAAGAATGTATTTTAAAAAGATTTAAACATTTAAATAATTATTTTTATTGGTATTTTTAAGATTTAAAATAATTAAATAGAAACAGAATTTCTCATTTTTGTTAAATCCATCTGCCATTTTACAGCTGCAAGATATTTTTTTTCTCAGACTTTGAACGCGTTCATTTTTTAAGTAATACTCATGCAGGAATTTCTTTTTCAAAATAAGTCTTTGGACAAGTTTATTTGTTGTTATATATTTTACGTAATGCTTAACTCACATGTATGATAATAACTGTAAGAAACATGTCCCTTGAATTGATATAAGAATTTAGAAATAGAATTTTATTTAAAACTAGGAAAAACATGATTGAAAGTTGAAATGAAAGAAGAATGAACACAGGAAATATTATTTAAAGAACTCACAATTTTATATATATATAAATATTAAGACCACGTGCGTCTCTCGACAACCGCAAACCCCAACGTTGTGTGTTCCATGATTTTCTTCTCGTCTTCATCATTGTTCTAGTCATGTCGTCTTCTTGGCAATCGCCGAGAGTACAGCACTAGTTTACACTGGTTTACAAGTTTCGAAAAACAAAGAACACAAACTCAGATGCATCATGTATAGGTCCCGGAGCCCTGGGTGAGTGTGTGATACCTTCATGGAAAAGGACCCTTCAAACGCTAACGTTCACATCTTAGCTGACATTCAATTGTCTGTCGAAGCTATCAGTGTCGTTGCTCGTCAGCTCATCTCATCACTTGCTAAATCTTTGCCAAACTCTGCCGGCCGATCTGTTCACCTCCGCTATCTGCTTAACTTCCAACCTGAAATCCTGTGTCTGGTTTTTTGTCTTAGTCACCAACCCTCTGAACAATAAAAACTGACCACTCCTGCGCCACTCCTTGTTGATTACCCATCTTATTTCATGATCTTCTTTCTGTGAGTTGGTACATCATTTACCCCCATTTTCTTTCCACCCATCCTACCTTTAATGGCTCTCCCATCCCTTGAATTATTTCCCATCACCTTCGGGTTTGCCCCCCCCCCCCCCCCCGTACGTCCATAGTATCACCAAATACAAGACATTAATTGTTCATTCGAAATGTTCAGTTAGAAGTTTATAAGTGTGTGCAGGCGTGTGACTAGATATTTTTGTGATGTTTTGCATTAGAAAGTGTAAGTGTATGAATGTGTGTGTGTGTGTCGCTTTTTGTTAGGGTGCATAGTTGTGTGTGTGAGGAGTTGAGAATCGATAGGGTGTGTAGACATTTGTGTGTGTGCTGTTTTTGTTAGGATGCGTAAATGTATGTGTGAGTTGAAATGAATAGTAGCCGCGTCCCAAGCCTAGGCGGGCAAGGAAAGTCGAAACGTTGTCTTCTGGTTAAGTGTGTGCTGATATTTTTCCAGCTCCTGTGTCTCGACGAAAACCTCGCTTTATTTAAAGGTTTCAATCGTCTCCAGGCAGAACCCTAAGTTTGGACGTGAAAATTGGGATTTTAATCACATGGTGTGGCGGATGTAGGTGAAAACACACCACGTGACAGCCATCTAATTTCGTTTTTTTTTGTTTTTTTATGGAATTTGGGGACGTGGCTTGTGTGCCTTCGCCCACGCCGTCGCCATCGGTCAGTCAACATTATAGGATTGGGATATATGTCAATCTCACATAACAAATCGACTGTTCCTGTTGAAATTAAATTCAAACAATGAGCAGTATTTTTTCCCCCATGCGTTCATGTGTGGTTTTATTTTTGAAAGTAACTTACGATTATGACAGTAAAATATTGACTCTTATATATATTTTTTTTTCAGTTATACTTGCAATGTTACAAGTAAGAAATTAACTGTTACTGTTGTTGGCCTTTTGACACTATTCTCTACACTACCTCACCCCGGGCAACGCCGGGTGTCACACTAGTATATATATGAGAGAGAACTTTATCTGAATTCATGCATAGCATCTCTATTTCAAATTTTATAAGAATCAGTCACTGATTCTAAATTTAAGTACAAGGATACACAAAGGGTTCATCTTCCACAAAACAAGACCAAACAAAAGCTGACTTGGAGCCTATAAAATGAAATGTAAACGTCCACTTTCCCTGAAAACCAAGGGACTGTAACGAAATGTTTATGGTTCACTGAATAGCAGGAAGTAATTCAAGTGTACCACCTGTTTATCCTACAATATTTAAGTGGCTTTTTCTTTTTCTTGTCACAGGGAGCAAGTCAGCTTGTTTTCAAAAAACATACTCCATCTGGTCGAAAATAGTTGGTGTGTAAAATCAGAAGAATATTCCAGATTTTAGTGTTTATATGAAAACTCGTTTTATGTGTGATAAAAAAATTAGTCTAGCGTTTGCTGAAACTAAAACAATCACAAAATCGGAAGCCTTTTCGATGCAATATAAACTTTTACATTTGTTTTACTTTCGGAATAAAATTCCATCATCATAGAGAACCAGAATTGTGTCATTATTAAAAAAAAATTTAAAAAATAAAAAAAATTGGGTATTTATTGAAGTCAACAAAAAAAAAGGGGTAAAAAAAAAAATGCAACAAATAAATGTTACCAAAGGCAAGATAAGTTACTCTTCTACCTACCTGGATAAGTTTATTTGTGTTTTAACTTATTTTAAATGTTTTTTGTTGTTAAAAACAAATCTCGTGTTGCTTTGTTCAGTTAAAACGAAAAAGAAAAGATGGTTCCGATAAGGCCTGCACGAGAACCCCTGGTAATCGTTAAAAAATCGAAAATTAAACAAAATACTTGTAGAAACACATCAAATAAATGTCACCAATCGTCTGAAAATGTAATGTTCTACTAGTATTTTGTTTAATTTTCGATTTTTGAGCGATTATCATGGGTCCTTGTGCAGGCTTTATCGGTGCCATCTTTTTTTTTTTTCATTCTAACTGAACAGTCGACACAAAAACCTTTAAAATAAGTTAAAACACAAATATACGTATCCAGGTAGATAGAAGAGTAACTTATCTTTCCTTTGGTGACATTTGTTTATTGCATCTTTGTTTTGTTTTTTCACCCTCCCTTTTTTGTTGTTGAACTCAGTAAATAATACCTTCATTTTCTATATTTATTATGCCATTGCGGGTTACCTGAAAAAAAAAATCGTTAAAAATATCCTCTGGTAGAAATAGTCTTGTTTTTATTTATCAATTGATTTTGAACAAAAACAGAATGTTTTAAAGAGATGTGTCGTTTAATAGAAGCATTGATTGGTTAGAAGTTATGCTGTCTCTGGGATGCATTGTTTCGTAGAAACGTCAACCCTCGGAGAGCTAGCATAAACTCTTATCGACAAGCAAGACTCTGAGGCATAGTATTATTTTAGACCCCGGTTTATTGCACATCGACAAAGATTTTATGTTAGCTGTCCTAGGGTTGTACGTTTCTATGAAACAAACGCATCCCGGAGACAGCATAGTAAAAATGGAAATGCCTAAAATGTCGGAATATTTAAAGGGATAGAAATCTCTCGATGAATGTTGGATGAGAAGACCGCTAAAAGAACGGGAACAGCACGCCGGACGTTCACACCGGTGACAGGTTAGAAGAATCCCTCAAGAAAAAAGGGCCGGTAAATAGAGATAAATGCTAAGGGATTTATTCTACGCTAGACAGAACAGAAGTCCCTCCCTGCTCCCTGTTTCTCCGACTGTACCAACATGCAGAAATTTAAAACTAATGTGAATAAGCATCTCGCTGCACAGCTCTCAATTTAGGATGACCCCCTAATTCTCAGTAGCCCCTTACGTATACAGTGACAACTTGCCTTGTTTGGGGTGAACTAAGTTTTTTTTTAAATTAAATCGAAAATCAGAAGCTTTTATTTAGTGTTTTTATGAAAACTCGTTTTGTGTTTGTTGAAAATTAGTCTAGAGTGTGCTCAAACTTGTGTTATCGCCATTCAAGAATATGCTTGCTCTAAATGTGCACCTTCCTGTTGATCAATACTGGGTAGTGCTACCTACTGTTTGTTGAGAAGTTTTGGGCAGACGAAGATGTTTATTGAGTGGTTGGAGTGAAATTGATGTGGGGGACACTTTGGTAATCGACTCATCAGTAGATGTGATCCTGAATTAGATTCACACTCACCGGACATTTACACTCTCCCCCAAGACATCAAAACAATCGGCGCTTGTTTAGAATTGCAACGTCATGAAAAAAAAAAAGACAAACTATGTGTCTGATTTAAGTACGCGTGACGGAATGAATATATCGTATACCAAAAATCATGTAAATTGATCAAGTAGTTTTTATTTTATAAAAGAAAAGACAATGTTATCGATAAACGAGTAACGTTGATATATTGGTGCCATATTGGACATAGTCAAGGGAGGTAAGTTAAACTTTTGCGAACTAGAGAAGTAGTCTGGAATTTTATCGATAAAATTTGATTTTCTTTTCTAAAATAAAAACTACTTGATCAATTTACGTGATTTTTTTATATACGATATATTCACGGGTACGTACCGCATAAAGATATTTCTTTAAAATGTTTTTTCCCCATGACGTTGCAATTCGCAACTAGCACAGAACAATCCCCAGACTATTCCTGAACTGAAGAGCAGCCCAAATCCGACCAGTGCCAAGAAAGGAGGGTTAGTGCCATTCGTATGTGAGGAGGAGGAGGGGGGGGGGGTCCGAAAAATGTTAAAATTGGTAGCGGGTGTCAAAGGATTGCAGAAAGTCTGAAAATCGGTAGCACTTGTTTACATCATAAGTGTGTATGCGTGCGTGTGTCCATTCGGCCATCTCTCCACCCCCACACTGGAAGAGAGTCTGAAAGTTACATGCGTTTACAGTTTCTATTGTAAATCAGGTTGTATGCGCATGCGCGTCCGTACCATCCCCACCTCCACCCCAGGACATAGTTTGAGCTCTGCTTTTTATTTGATCGGGGACAGACTTGTGTGAACGAAAATGCTTCCTTCAACAGCTACTGGAGTGTGCGAGTGAGGGGGATATTTTTCTAATATATATTCTTTTCTCTCCCCTAAATTTATGACATTAAATAAAAGTACTGTAAATATTTTGTGGTTAGTTGATGATAGTTTTCTCTATCATCTACTTACCATAAAATAAAAGAGAGAGAAAAAAAACAAGCTTTGTTGTGACTTCGTTTATCAACTTGAAATCTGACCTTTTCTGATTGGCCTATTATTAAGCGGTCGCGTTTCCGGCCTCTCCTTTCTTACGTCCTCTTTTTCTACTGTTTTGATTCCACTGACTTCCGAATCTAGGAACTAAAATAGGGCAGAATACAAAGTTTTTTTTACTTCTCTTTGTGTTTATACACACTTTTCTTCAACATAAACAACCAAACATTGAAAATATATCATTTGGGATACTATTCTCATCTTGGTTGTTATATTTACAACGTTTCGGCTGATATAACCTCTGACCTTACAGATTGCCGAGTTCAACAGAAAGATTTCGGAGTTCGAAAAAGGCATAATAAAGGCCGGCTGACTGGCTAGTGGGCCGTGCTCAAAACCAGTTTGGCCTTTTTATGGCCAAATGTCACGAATTTGTGTTTGGGCCATCGAAAATTCCGTTTGGCCTTTTTTGTGTGAATATTCTGGAGTTCACTTATGCGGGGCCAGGCATCGCAGAATTGAAAACAAACACAAATACTTCGCTAAAAATGAAGAACAAACACAGAAACAAAAATTTTAAATAAAAACAAAAAGTAAAAATGAAAAAGTGCCCTTTTCTCGCAAAAAAAAACTTTTAAAATGTAACCAGGAGTTTTCTATATTCTGTATATAAATACTCATGTTACCTCGCTAAAAATGAAAAACAAACACAAAAAAGAAAATTAAAAAATATAACCAAATATTCTGAAGTTTACAGACAATACCAAGAGTGCTCTATCCCTTAATAGACTTAAAAAACAGCCTATGCTAGAAATCTCATTTCTTTGATCAATCATAACTCAAAAACCAATAAACCAAATTAGTTAAAACTTTGCACAAAATTTTTTTTGATAGGTTCTATAAGTGTGTAGAATTTCAGCATCATTAGTCAAGGCAACCCAGAGATCCAGAAAGGTCAGACATGATTTTGTGTTATCCGTGTGTGTGTACGTATGTACCACCCTATATCTCATCAACTATTTGATGGATTCAGCTGATTTTTGGCAGAGATAGAGGTTCTAGGGTCTAGTTGATGGCATTTTAATTTCAGTTTGCCATATACCTTAGTTTTCCAGAAAATTCCAAAAAACCTTAAAAATGACCATTGTATTGAGGCATAGCCTTTACAAAAGTAGTGCCATTCCATGATAAATGCCAGTATACTGAAATCATATGCCCTTAATAGGGTTAAGATGAAAATTCATATACACTAACTGTACAAAAGCAAGAAAATTCCCAAATTTTTACACTTTTATTTTCATTAAGGGTATGCGAGCACAACAGGGCTATGTATTTTACTGGTAGGAATTTTTCTTCATCGCACCTCACACACTTCATCCACTCATGCATAGAGATTTATACTGTAGTGATGTGATAATGAAATGGTTTGGTTGATATGTAGCCATACCCTTAATTAATGACAATAAAAGTGTAAAAATTTGGGAATTTCCTTGCTTTTGTACATTTAGTGTATATGAATTTTCATCTTAACCCTATTAAGGGCATATGATTTCAGTATACTGGCATTTATCATGGAATATATATATATATATATATATATATATCATTAAAAATAACGGACATCTTGTGTCTGGATATTTTTTCTATGATCCTTTCCGTTTTTCTGATTAGGTTCTTAGTTTCAGACGGAAACTGGCTGATAAAATTGCCAAAGCTTCCCAAAGCGCTTTCGGACCCTTCCAGGTCCATCGTCAGTGGAGTAATGTTAACCAGGCATAGACCTAGGAGTGAATATATATTCTATTTAGGCGGGAAAAATAAAGGACTGTGTTTAATTTAAATTTATATTTATAGGCATTTGAGTATATTAGTACTAATAATATAATTAATCTTGTTAATAGCTGGTTTTTCTGTTTTAATGTATAGGGCTTCAAGTATGTGGAGTTTAAGTGTATTAGTATTTTGTGCGATGATTTTTGTGTTATCTACTAGAAGTTTACGGATATGCGAACTGGGGCAGAAATGCTTTTTATAGAGGTGCTGGGTTATGGCGGAGTCGTTAGATAAATGCATAGTTAATCTTCTGGATAGCGTCGACCCAATGTATACATTTTCATGATTGTCGGAGACACATTCTCCCAAAGGGCATTTAAACTTGTATACGAGGCCGGTCCTATCAAGAACTCTAATCCGGGGTGAAGAATTATTATTAACAACCAGATTGGTAGTTTTAGTTTTATTATAATAGATAATTAGTTTAAACTCCACATACTCGAAGCCCTATACATTAAAACAGAAAAACAAGCTATTAACAAGATTAATTATATTATTAGTACTAATATACTCAAATGCCTATAAATATAAATTTAAATTAAACACAGTCCTTTATTTTTCCCGCCTAAATAGAATATATATTCACTCCTAGGTCTATGCCTGGTTAACATTACTCCACTGACGATGGACCTGGAAGGGTCCGAAAGCGCTTTGGGAAGCTTTGACAATTTTATCAGCCAGTTTCCGTCTGAAACTAAGAACCTAATCAGAAAAACGGAAAGGATCATAGAAAAAATATCCAGACACAAGATGTCCGTTATTTTTAATGATACTTGTATAAAAGAAAAGATGCTGCCAAGATACACACATATATATATATATTTATACATATGTGTATGTATATATATATATATATATATATATATATATATATAAAATACTTTTACAGACCATACCACAGATATAAATATATATTTACTTGGCTAAGATCAAAGTGTAGTATCTGTTCCGATGGATACTGCACCCCATAGACTGGTATTGTCTTGGCCTTTGGGGCTTGATTTACGCCAGTCTATGGGTCTGTCCTGTGCAGTTCTAGGAGGTCCACCCTCCCAGGCTTCGCCTCACCTCTGGGGGGGAGTAAGTTTATTGCTTACTGCCTGAGGCGCCCCTACCGGGGAATGCCGACGGGGCTGCCCAGGCAATTTTTAAACCCCACTTTCCCGACCCGACCTTGGGTCACATCTTACTTGTGGGAGTAAGATAAAAACTGGCCTTGTGCCTAACTCCTGGAGAGGAGTAAATCAATATATATATAAAATGTAACCAGTTTTCTATATTCTGTATATAAAATAGACTTTATGTATATATATATAAAGATATATATTCACACAAAAAAGGCCAAACAGAATTTTCGATGGCCAAAACACACCAAATTCGTGACATTTGGTCATAAAAAGGCCAAACTGGTTTTGCACACGGCTCACTAGCCAGTCAGCCGGCCCTTATTATGCCTTTTTACCAATAGTTTAAATTAAAGTCCGGAATTATAGCACCCAAAAAGAAATTTAATGTAATTTTTATGAAACGAAGACCGAAAAAGACAAACAGAAGAATTACTGTTTTGTAGGGTGTTTTCAATATTTTAAACTAGCTACACTTACCCGACGTTGCTCGGGATACACTGAAGTTATTTTAGCTTTTAATTTTTATGTTTGCAAATATTTCAACTTAAAGTACACAACATCTATTATATTCTTCAATTGAAAGTTAGTTATCCCCTGACTGATTTTTTTAAATTTTAGGTGATTATTTAAAAAATGTTGCATGTTAGCAGTTGTCTGGGCCGGACTAAGTAATTTTAAAAGTAAATTGTAGCTAAATATGTTATATTTCCAATAACACAATACAACAATAATAAAAAGAAATTGGATAGCCAGAAGTTAAGTTTCCTTTGTTGGCTTAAATTCTATTTGGGTCTGACTTTGAAAATACGACAAGATAACTTTATATGTTAAATAATACTGCAATTTACATGGGTTCAATTAGTTGTAATAAATTGGGATACAATTTAATTGTTTTTGTTTTATTTCTTGGTCATATTTGCTTAGACATGTTGGGTTATATATATATATATATATATATAATTTGTTATTAGCGCCGAAAAAAACAACAATAAGCGCTAAAAACCATACATAAAATTTGACAAAGACTCTTGGTCACGAGGTAACTTACTAGGCCACAGACAGTGTGGTCGTGGTTTCAGGTTATGCTAATGATTAGTAAAACTATGAGATGCGTTCACGGATTACTTTCATAAATAAATAATATATATATATATATATATATACTAGCAAATATATGCTCCTTCCGGTTGCATATGTTTTCTGGAAAGATATGGTGAACGAACATATAATACACTGACCCTCCCCCCAAGGAGGAGATAATACCTGTGAGTATGGTAGCATGGCAACAGAACACATACTTCACTACCCCCACACCACTCCCCAAAAGATGGTCTCATAACAACAAAACAGATACTACACTGCCCCTTTCCCAAAGGAGGATGTAATAACCGGGAGCATTAACCCCCACCTCCTTAAAAAAAGGAAAAGGTAATTCCTGGAAAAACGTTCTTATGACAACAGAACCGATACTACACTACCCACCCCCATTAAAAAAAAATAATACAATAATAGATTATATTAGGGTTGTTTTTTTTCTTTTGTTCATTTAAAAAACATTATTTTTATGGTTCCTTGGCCTTTTGGTTAATATCAAAGTGTAGTATCTGTTCTCAAAATCCCAGTGACATCAGACGTTTTACTATTAATATTGATATTAATATACTATTAATATTGTGTATGTATAAGAAAATATGACACTACAAAATTACAACTGTATATTACAGAATATTAATTTATTAGAAGCTGTTTATAAAATAAATATGCAAATTAAGAAGACCTTAATGTGTTTGCAATGTACTATATATACGGTATTACAAAATAGGGTTTTGTATCATAGAATTAAATAAGTACAGCCTGTTTTGATGTTAATAGTTAGGATAGATGGAAAAAAAAAACTTTTGCATTTATTCATTGACATATATAACCAGAAACGGGTTCAATACTACAATAGTGGTGCGATCACAACAAATCCTGTCTTTTTGAGGTTTAAGAACAAACCATGAACCAACAAACAAAAAAGAACCTTAATAATTGATATTATGTTTTTGAGATGAGGATTTATAATTTGGATTATTCCGACTACTGTTCTCATCTAGGAATACTTGGGTATTAAGAATACAATTACAAATTACTTAAGAATTCTATCCGATCATGGCTGACACATCGAGATCAAGCTACCCCCGTGGATTAAATAAAGGGTTGCGTTCGAAATTCCCTACAGATTCCCGAGTTCGACAATAGTACTTGAAGGTCGGAGGTTACATCGGCCGAAACGTGAGAATAACATCCAAGATGACTTTTGTCTTTTCTAGTCAGAAATT
Source organism: Sepiola atlantica (assembly GCA_963556195.1). Lineage (NCBI taxonomy): Eukaryota > Metazoa > Mollusca > Cephalopoda > Sepiida > Sepiolidae > Sepiola > Sepiola atlantica. The sequence continues at coordinate 138,633,683 of OY744519.1, forward strand.
ACTTTCTAATCAACACTTTAAAGACTTCAAACTCACTTTCTAATTTTGAAAGGGCAGAGAAATCAAGGTGAAAGCAATTGTTTCAGAATGTTTGACGCATCTGAAGAAAGTCAGAGGTTATGCAGCAATCGTAAACATTTACATCTTTTCTTGTCAATGCAGAGATCAGCCTCTGTGAGGTGGTTGGGTCACACGGACCAATCAGCTTCCAGAACGCATTTATTTCAACCGACTTTTAAAGGACTACTTCCGAACCCTGTTGGATTTGGACAGCAGCTCCAGAGAGTTTCTTGGCACTGCAGAAGAAAGACGTCCTCTCTACTGCCTCCATCACCGATGCCGAGCAAAGCTATCTTCACTGAAGATATATTGCTCCAAGAAGAAAGTGGCAACCCACTGACTTTCTTACTTAATTCCTTTCTTCACTCTGACACTGTCCTAACTTTCGCCAACCTACACCCAACGGTGTAGGTAACATAAATAAATACCTTTCGTTGTTGTTTATAAAAAAGGACTTTGTTTTCCTTTCGTTCCGTGTCCATGTTGTTAGAAAAATATTATAACGGTTTGTCTTACAGTCCATGCTAAGATAGGCTCCTATAGTAACAATGGCTGAAACGTTGTGAGAATAACATCCTAAGTGAGAACAGTAGTTCGAATAATCAAAATACAAAATATCAATTTTTATCCATAACTAGCCGTTTTTAAGAGTCCCTATTTACTTCCATCCCCACAAGGACAGATTTAAAGTTGGTTTATAATGTGGAGAAAATCCAGCTCCCCAAAAAGGGGCACTTTTGATTGGGACAAAAATTAAAATCGCCTCAGTCTAGAAGGATTTCTCCTTCACTGACCGAGGACAGAAAAGATTGTCATTTTTGTTTCCCTTTTTCTTCTTTTAATTATGCCGTAAGGAAGTTAGACACAAAGTCAGGTCAGGTTTTGAAAAGCCAGCACACTATGTGATGTACACTCGGGCCTACAAAAAATGCCTGAGGGTGGACCTCCTAGGACTGAACAGAACTATACCTCAGCTCGACAGCGACAAAGCCATTGTCGGATTGATTGTCGAGGACATATCCCCCACTCCACCCCGTGTATTTTTAATAGGATTTTGAAAGTTAAATCTAATTATTACTGTATTGCTTGGTCATTAAATTATTAATTAAACCAAATTGTTATAAAGCTTAGTTTTATTACAATTTGGCTCAATTAATAATTTTATGATCATGCGATAGACCCTTTTTTAAGCTCTCCATAGAAAAGTGTACTTAAAGGTCGGGGGGGGGGGGCTATCACTTTCATATGACGTCCCTATAAAACTATAAGTAATTGTTAAGGTAATGATGTTTTAATCTCTATTTATGAAATTATTGGATAAAAAAACAAAAAAAACTTTCAAAATGTTCAATGCATGAGAATTTGCTAAGAATTTTAAAACCAGAAATGATATTTAAATTGACACTTTACATGCTTCCAAATTACGAAGGGTCACGGGTAATTATTTTACTAGAAAAGATTAAAATGGCTTATACATACAACCACTTTCTTCAATGTTAAGCATTGTTTAGGGATTCTTTTATTTTTAGCTTTGTTTTCTTAAAAAGTCCCTGGGGAAACCTGGGTTGTCTCTGGCTTTCATGGAAGCATTTCATTGTTTCGTTTTTACATTCCTCCTCCATCTCCCTTTTTTTGTAATCTTTTTACTTTTTGTTTTTTTGTTTTTTTTTTATTTCTTTTCTTTGGTTTTCGTTTTTTTTTTTTTTTTTTTTTTTTTTTTTTTCGGTTCTTATCTTTTCTTTTCGTTTATTTTTTCTTTTTAAATTTTCTTCTCCAGGTGAAATACACTTGATTGGCTACTTTCCACCCCTTTTTACTCCTTTCCCCACACTTGACGCTTTGTTGGAAAACCCCCCTGAGTTATGAGTAACTTGAATTCACCTTGTTATTATTTAAATCACCATGCATCAAACTTGGTTCCGGCTTATTTCACACATTTTATAGATAAATTCCTTTTTATCAAAAGTAATGACAAAGTCTGTCCATACATAATATATCCTCTCTATTAACGTCTTGATAAAACAACCACAAATCGAAAGTTAGAGAGAAAGGAATCAAATGTTCTATGGATTTAGATGAAGAAAGTGTGTGTGGGGGGGGGGGGGCTTGTTTGTGAGACTGTCTTATAGCAATGTGTAAAAGTGGCCGTGGCTTATACAGACTATATTTTTAAACGGATTTATCATAATATTTGTTTATTCGTTTCAGTTAAAATGTGATTGTGTTTGAAAGCCTAAGTTAATCTCTAAAAAAGAAATGTATTTTTATGTATGAAAATAAATGGAAAAATGAAAACTTGTCACGTCGGCTAAAAAACATAAATTCAGTAAAATTTTAAATTTTAATAAATTAACTTTAAAATTTCTTTAACGATAAATATCAGTTTTCTGGAAGTATTTCAGAGATAATTAGTGAATTAAAGTCTTAAGATACTGAATTTAAAAAAAAAAATGTACTTACTTTTTACTAAAAAAAATTGCATAATTATCCAAAAAATGTCAGAGTTAAATTATAATTCCCGCTCCGGTCACCATAACAAAATGATTACCAAGATTCAGACAATAATGGAAGACAATAACCGCAATAATATTTTATTTTATTTTTTTACATTTTATATAGAAGATATGATTTTGTAATAGTTTATAGAAATTGAAACATTATTATCCCTTAATTTCTTGATTTTTGAAGATTATGAAAAATGTTTACATTAAATTGACAAGTATGGAAGACCCAAACCATAATTCCCCATTTTATTATTTTTACCATATATAAAACAGATGGTTTTGTAATAAATTTTCCTTAATTTTAGTTTTATTAGACTAAATATAAACAGTTCAATTATTTTATTAAAAATGTACTTCTACAGTTTTAATTGTTTTGCCTATTAATGCCATTTAATATTTCATTGAGCGCAATGAGATTTTATTTCCCTATCTGATTCAATCATTCTTAAGCATTTAAATTAATTATTTTTAATTAAAATTAAAAGCACATTCTAAATATGAAAAAGTAAATTAAATTCAATGACTTTACACTGACCATCTTATTATTTATCGCAAAAGAAAAGAGCTAAAATATTTATTAAATAGAATGCAAATTTGAAAAAAAACATATTTTATTCTTCCAAATGATGTAGATCTATTGACATGGACTCGGTTATTGAATCTCTGAAAATAACGCTAGGTGGCAGTGCAGATCCCGTTTGTTTATCATAGTAATATCCTTCCGTAGAATTTGAAGTAAAACGTTTGTAAAATTAAGTTTGTTTTTTTTCGGAAATGCCTACTATCTCAATTTAAAAAAAAAAAAAAAAAAAAAAACTTATGCTGATGATCACACTTTTATACCTAGAAGAGAACCATTATAAAATCGCGTTGTAAAATGACAAGTTGTTATAAACATCTTATTATAATATTTATGAGATCGTTTTATTTTTATTGTGAGAATATTAAATTTGAATATCCTTAATTCGTAATAATTTTTCTTCGAGAAACATTGATTTTATTAACACGTAATTGAGGGGCTCTTTTCGTAATATATAATCACTATATTTTTAAAAAATTGTTAGCATCTACAGTGCTTTCCGAAGATATAACTTTTGTGTTTTTTGTTTACACGAAAAAAATACATTTTCATTAAGATTCCTAATAAAATAATTGATTCGTTATATTTCGTGCTCATTAATTAATAAATATTGAAAATTTCATTAAAATTGATTAATTTCTTGAACTTTCGTGAAATTTTTAAATAATAATAAACATTTTTCCCATCCCTACCAGATATAGAAATGTTTATCCTAAAATATTTCATTTTTTCTTCTATAACTAGGTTACAGACAGATTTCATACTATTACAATAGATGTCTCACCATTTATCCACTTTTATGCTTACATTAGCATGTTATTTCTAGAATAATAGGTAGACGCAATTCTATTAGTTTCTGTCTTTTTGGGAACTGCTATTTAACATTCCAACATTTGTCCGAACAATTGAAACTTTTTTTTTCTTTTGAAGATTCCTTTATGCCAACTGTTTTTGTTTTTTTTTAGCATTAACTAGTGTTTTAAATATGGCGGAGAGATAGTGAACAATGTGTGTAATTGTTCCTCTTCGATCAGCTCACCTGTGACGCTATATGAGTTTAACGGCTCCTGTGGCTTGCACAGCGCCATGCAGAGATTTTTGAGGCACTGATAATAAAGGAGTGGTGCAAATGAATGCCAACAACAATGAACAAAAAAAAAATTCAGTCTTTTATCTCAGGTTTTCCTCCTGTTAGTCTTAGATTAGTTGCCCCTCTTGATGCTATAGGGTCTGGTCTATCCTACTATTTAACCCATAGGAGGAGGAGCTGAATTTATACCCACACCAGCTAGACCGGGATGGTATCAACATAAAGTGAGAATCATTCTTTCTTTAAATGCTCACAAAGACATTAGGAAATATTAGAGAGTGGTTGAATCAACATAGTGAGAGGGGACGAGAGGAATACATAGATAGATAAGAGTTACTTGTTCACTGTTTTGTTACTTATAAATTCCGGGTAATTAGAACAATTAAAACAGAAATTTCTTTTAAACATAACTCAATACCAGAACTAAGGTATAGTTTTAGCATGACTTTGTATAATTAAAGTATATAGGAATAAAAGCCTAAGGAAAACACATTGATGAACTCACATGTAGTATAATAATAGATATATGTGCTCGCTATGTCTAGTCACACTGATGAATTCTGAAACAACGAAATAGCTATCTGTGGATGACATATCTATATATATATATATATATATATATTAGTGAAAAAGGAAAATAAAGATATAAAATATATCTTTAAAATATAACCTATCATAAAGAGATAGAGCAATAATATAAATAAGGAAGGAATAATAAAATAATTTTCTTTTATAAATCTCTCGTTTTGAACAGTTGATGAATTAACAGATATTGTATTCTATGCAATTGTTATTCTCATCACTAACTTATTTATTTATATATATATATATATATGTAAATTATAACTAAAAGGTAAACTTTTAGAGAGTTGGACCTATTGTGAAATAAGGAAAGCTCAATATACTGGATAGAGCAAAAATATGGTACGTCAATGAAAATTAATAAGACCTGCAAATGGAAGCAAATCGATATCTTCAGTTGTTCAAAACAAGGAGCAGTTTAGTTAATAAAAAACATTTATTTTTCTTCTCTTTCATTCCTTAAACCAGGCTTTTCAAAGATTAAAATCTTATCATCAGAGGAAAAATTATGATTGATAAGTTGACAGGATAGGACTGTCAAAGTTTCAAATTTGAAAGAGCCTGGTTTAAGGAATGAAAGAGAAGAAAAATAAATATATATATACACACACACACACACTCTCTCTATCTCTATCTCTCTATCTCTCTCTGATAGATGGAGCCTTTTGATGGAGGAAACAATGGCTTCCACTTCGCATAAATTAATACTCCTCCATAAAGAATCGAGTCTTCTCGATTACCAGTATCATAAGATTTGTAAACAAATGAATAAATTTATTTAAAATGATATAATTTCTTCCACTCCCAGTAGTGGGTTTCGTTAGGTCAGATAAGAGATTCAACACCAGTTTGTCATAGTTGGTAGTAGCTTGGCGTTTGGATTTCGAACTTCGGGATGAATACACTAGCTATGCCTAGCCACACTGATGAATTATGAAACGATAGAAGCAGCTGTCTGTTTCTATATTTTATATATCTATTATACTAAATGTTAGTTAACGTTTGTTTCCCTAAAACGTTTTTCCTATATATTTTAATAATACAAAATACATGCTAAAATATTCTTTAGTTCTGGGATTAAGTTATGTCTGAAAAAAAATTCTGTTTTAATTGTTCTAGCTCTCCATAAGTTGTAATTAATTGAACAAGTCACCCATCTTTCTTGGCTATCTATGTATTTCTCTCTCACCCCCTCAGTGTATGGTGACTCAAGCACTTGTGAACATTTAGTGACTCTCCTTTTTTAGAGTCGTCATCAAATTTACGTGTGTCTGTACACACCATGAACACGTATGTAAATTAGATGGCAAAATAACAAGTCTCTTTACTTTAATATCAAAATAATAAAGTATGATAATACTGTTAGATTATTCTAACAACTGTTCTCAGCTTGGATGTTATTTTCACAACGTTTCAGCCGATGTAACATCTGACCTTCATATGCACCTTGTCGAACTCTGGAATCTTTATGGAATTTCCAAATGAACCTTTTATTTAATCCATGGAGGTAAATTGTTTTTATTCCTTCAGCCATGACCGGGTAGAAGTCTTAACTAATGTTTTAATTTATTCTTAGTATTGAACCTTCAACCTCCAGGAGACTATCACTTAGCACTTTTATCCATTGTGCAACATGTCCATGTGGAAAATTCTCGTATAAATTTGGGGAGCCTTAAACCTTATTTTATTTTAGATGTGTAGTGTTACTACTTATCACACACACACACACACACATATTTGCCGTTGAATCCTATCGAATGTCTTGATATTTATATTTGCCACTTTCAGTATAAATATAACTGACTTTCTTCGTTATCACGTGACAATCCCCTGTGGGTTATGAGACTAAAGCGAACGCTTACAGATTCAAGGTGACTGACCAGGTTCGCGCCCTATGACCGTCCGAGATTGTTAATTCCCTGCGTTGATGAGAGCCGTATGTAGGTAAAATATTAAAAATATGATTTATTACATATATATATATATATATATAATAATGGTTCTCTAATCTACTATTTATAATTATTAGTTCCCATATTGTATTGAATTGTATATTAGGTCTACTTAAGACTTCTACCCGGTCATGGCGGATGGAACGAGGACAATCTACCGAAATGGATTAAATAAAGGGTTTAGTTCAAAAGTTGCATATTGATTCCCAAATTTGACAAGACACACCTAAAGAAGGTTAGAGGTTACATTAGCCGAAAAGTTATGGGAACAACATCCATGAGAACAGTAGTCCAAATGATCCAAATAATACAAATTATTAATCCTCATCTAAAAAAGTTCCAAATAATAATTATATTATAGCAGTAAAGAGACTTATCTTTAGTTATGCAAGAAGAATGCCTTAACATATATCTTACAGTTTATGAATTTTCGAAAATAAAACTCGTATAAATAGTCATATTGACCTAATGGGTGCATCTGGTATATCTCTCTCTATATAAAAAAATATATATATATATATATTAGGATAATCTCTTAAACTAATGAACAGATCATTTGGAATATATATTCTAGGCAACACGGTGAGTAACATAGGCACATTAACTGAACAAATCATCCATCTTTCGCTTAGCTATCTAAGTGAGAGATGGGTGACTTGTTTAGTTAATTATAAATTATGCCTAATTAGAACAATTAAAAAAAATATATTTTCAAACATAACTCAATCTCAGAATCGGTCCGATTCTGAGATTGAGTTATAGAGAACGCAGCGCGTTTCTGTGACTTTGCGTCGTCAATGTTCAGGCAGGTCTCGGAAGCGCCCGAGAGTTGACGAAACTATTAACCAATCGGGCTGCAAGCAAGCAGACAATAACTTTTAGAAGAAATTAATTTTTCCGATCTGCAGCGCGTTATAAAATAAAAAATGAATTTCTATGATCTGTGTCAGCGCATTAAATCTCGCGAAGGACTCATTGAGTTCTGTCAGCAATGGTCACTTCTCGCGAAAGACTAACCCTAAATCCTAACCTAGAAAATGTTAAAAAAAAAATTAAAAAATAACATTGAAAAAAAAAATGGGAAAAAAACAAACAAGAAATTGGTTAAAATAAGTGGTTTCGTTTTTTGTTATATAAAAAAATCATCTTTTGAAACTTTTCGGTGCATAAAAGAAAGTTTTCTTTTTAAAAATTTGATTAAAAATGGTTCCTTTGACAAAAAAAAACATCTAATTAATAAGTTGTTTAGCCATGGTTTGTTCGTTCTTTATTTTTATATATGCATTTTACAAGTACTTCAATGGAATGTGCTCCTATTAACTTGCTGTACTTGTGCCCCCTCAACGTAAATACCGACCACCCTGACAATCAGTAAAATCACACCCCCTTCACTGTAGAGGTCTCCAGATGCCTGAAAGCTTTCTACTCTAAAAGCTTCTTTCCTAGAACCGTTTGCCTTTGGAATTCTCTCCCTGTTTCCCCACCTGTACCAACATGCAGAAATTTAAATGTAATGTGAACAAACATCTCGTTGCACAACTCCCCACTTAGGATGCCCCTAGAGATCTGGTCCCTAATTCACAGTAGACCCTTTATGTCTCAGTGGCGATGTGCTTTGTTAGGGGTGAATATAAGTAAAAAAAAATAAATAAAAACATAAGAAAAAATCCTTAGGGAAACAAACTGATCAACTCATATTTAGTATTTATGTAATATGCTAAGGCATTTCATGTTCGTCCATACGGTATCACCTTTCACACACATTAAAAATGAGATTGCCCGATTTTCAAAGATAACGCAATTAAAAAGCAACTCGGTACAAAGATTTTGACTAGTTTTGAGACGATTAATCAGAATTGGAATCGGGAATCAGAAAAAATTTAACCTAATTTCCGATTCTAAAGGCGATTCTTTTAATGTTTTTTTTGTTTAAAACTTATTTTTTTACTAATGATAAAATGATGAATATTTATTGATTTTAAAACTACAAGTAAAACTGAAATCTATAGATCATAGTTGCTTTTGGTCAAAATGGCACGGTAAAAATGGCACCAGTGAAAATAGCACGAGTGGATGAATAAGTGAAAATATATAGATGAAAATCTCATCATGAGTTTATCAAAATCTTGGATACAATAGATAAAGGGAAAACAAGTTTTTCGAATTTAAAAGATAATTACATCTACATCGAAAAATAGATAAAGACTCTCCCCCCCCCCCCACCCCCCCCCCCCCACCCCAAAAAAATGAAATTCTACTCTTTTTAGGAGTTAAACGATTTTAGAATCAGAATCAGTAATTGTATCGTCCCATCATTAATTTCGACTTGACCTATTTTTAAATGAATTGTTTCAAAATCGAATTCTGTCGTCTCGTCGACATAACCAGTTTTAAAAAAAGTGCTCTTTGAATTGTTTTTATTTAATGTAATTTTAACAAACATATAATTGTTACAATTTTAAATAAATGAATTAAGAAAGTGACATTAATTTTATTTCTTTATCTAACTTTTATGGTAAGAAGAAAGAATATTAATGTTGCAATAATTAAATTAAAATGTTAAAATGTTTGTTCCATTTATTTTAAAAATATTGAGCTGGCAATTATTTTTACGGAAAAAGATACAATTGTTTTCTTTACATTATTAAACCTTACATACATCTATAAATTTCCAAGAGAAATGTTGATACTAGTACAGCTTTTGAACCGGACAAAACCCGACTGGGTTAAGTAAGAGTTAAAAATAAAAGTTTGGTTTTTGTCCGGTTCAAAAGCTGTACCAGTACCAAAATATTATTAAGAGTAAATTCTACAGATAGATAACGATAGCAACCGTGGAATTTCCACAGGGCCCTGCTGATAATGATAGAGTACACACATTATCAAAGATACCCAGCGATAACTTAAAGATTTGGAGCTATTTTTAATATCTTTTTGTAACTTTTTCTTTTGAAGAGATAACCATATTGCACATCCATCAACACCGTATTCAGTTTAACATGTTTTACATGGATGGCTTTAAGAAATTTACTTCTAAACTAACCTATCTATGGCCAGGTCTTTATTTATCCCTCTATCTCTCACTTCCTTCCATGTTTTCCTTGGCCGTCCCCTATAAACTGAAACTACTACCTTAGCTGTTCTACTTCTACTAAGCCAAGAACTCTCATCTATTCTTTCAATGTGACCATACCATCAAAGTCTCCTTTTATGCACACATCTCCCTATAGTGTCCAGATTTAATCTTCCTCTGAGGTCATCAGAACTATGCCTGTCTTTAAGACTCACATTACACATCCATCGTATCATTCTCATATCATTTCTCTTCATGCAACATATGTCTTCAACTCTCACTTGCCAGGGTTAACTTCCATACATCATCACACTGTGTACACATGCTTGATAGACTCTTCCCTTGGTCGACAGTGGTAATACTCTACTGTTTAGTAATAGGAGTAAGTTCCCTGAACTTACTCCATCCACTCGTAACTCTTGCAATCACACTCTCTTTATTTTTGTGTCATACAAAAGTGAGTTTGTTTTTCATTCTTTTTCTTTTTTCACTATTTTCTTCTCTTACAAGTGAGTCATAGTACTGAAACGGCAAACACAAAAGTAATGTTAGTATGTGCTTATTATGTATTTTCTATAAAATAGTTTGAGTTTCTTTTCCATGACGTAAACTCTGAACCACAATGGAGTATGTTGGTCGTTGCAGTTGCTGCTCGTTCCCATTTGACCCATTTACCCGTGTCACGTATTCCTCCGATCCAGTGTCAACCTTCTTAACATTTGGATTTTTTTATGTCATTTACAGGGTAAAGGTCACTGAAGGTTAAGGACATGCATTGCATTGAGAGAAATGATTTTATGCATGTGAAATGTGAGTCTTTAAGACAGACTTAAATCAAATTATCTCAGAGGAAGATTAAATCTGGACAGTATAAAGAGATGTGTGCAGGACTCTGTTGGTATGGTTACATTGAAAGAATGGATGAGAGTTCTTTGGTTAGGAGACGTAGAACAGTTGAGGTATCAGGGTCAGTTTGCAGAGGGAAGCCAAGGGAAACATGGGAGAAAGTGGTAAGGAAGGATTTGAGAGAAAGAGGTATAAATAAAAACCTGGCCAGGGATAAGTTAGTTTGGGAGTCAATTTCTAAAATTTGTCTAACACATGCCAGCATTTAAAATGGATATTAAACTAAATGATAATGATCGTGTCTGAGACAAATTCCATAATTCAAATGGTTATATTGAGTTGCTGTCCACTGATGTCAAGCGCTGGTGGCTGCAAAAAGGCCATACGTATGGCAGCAGGACTCTGCTTCGTGTCACACCTCTGGGGTGATGCATTTTGAATTTTGAGAATAATTCAGTTATTGACCAAGAGATAACATTTTTTCTTTCCTTTCCAAAAGGTGTCAAATTTGTCTCGAACATCCTGCATATGACAAGTGTAGACTCCAGTTTTCTCTCCACTTTTGAACAATTCGCTGTTTTGATACTTCATTCTAATACAGTTTCTTATTCCAGTAGCTTCTTTCCAAGAACTGCAGACTTATGAAACTTTCTTCCTACTGACTGTTTTCCTCCTTGGTCCTTTCAAGACTAAGGCCAAAAGACATCTACTGTCTTTGCGATAATCATCTTTTGTTCTTGTTAGCTCTTTACATCAAGTGGCTTCATGCCTTGTCCGGAGTGATTTCCATAAAAAAAATTTTAATTATTGTTGATCTTTTTTTCTGTCTACCAGGGATGTGAGTTATCAGCATTTTCGTGGAATTCAACTTTGTTTTTGTAATTCAGAAAAAGTGGATTTCCACTTAAATCGCTAGAACCTCCCATAGATGTGAGTTCTCTGCTTTTTGGTTCAAGTCTGCTTTTTTTTTTTTTTTTGTTTTTAGCTGATTCCTGCCAAATCACTAGAGCCTTATTTCCCTTTTTTTTATTTGACTGAATTTTATTTCTCTTTCTTCCCTCTCTCTCTCTCTCACTTTCTCTTTTTTCTCTCTTCTTCTTCCCTCTTATGACAGTTTTCTCTATAAACTGAAAATGTATGGTAGAGTAAACTCTCCTAAACAGCAAACTACATTCAATAAAACCCTCCCTCGGAAAAATGAGATCTAGAACCCAGAAAATGGAGAGAATAGGTAAGAGTGTCTCGATTGCATAGCGGTCATTCTGTCGCCTGCACTTTAAGTTTTCTGGATTCTAGATACCATTTTCCTATGAAGGGTTTCTCACATTTTGTCCTGAGCATATTCAACATTAAATTCAATAAGATCAAACTTTAAAACATAATAAAAGTGGAAGAAAATAGAGGCCGAAAGAAAATATAGCGTTACTTTACGAAAATTGCTTGAAATGACTAAAGTTGACGATCGAAAGATGTTAAATACAACATTCAAATTAAATTCAAATTAATGAAAATGTGACATTTTCTTTCATCCTGAAAAAGGAGCAACCACGTGAATGCTTAGCTTGCTCGACAAAATTCAGTCAAGCACATCCTGATAGCATGTGGTGAGTTTGCGTTTACTGCACAGGCCGTGATCGTCCACTTGTTGTCTTCGGCTAAAGTTGATGCTTTATTCTGACACCAGTTGCAGTGTCAATTGTGTGGTTTCAATCAGTGCTGCAATAGAAGGATTCTCCCTGGAAACAAAACTACTACTCTAGTCTAAAACAAGTAAGAAAGTTTTATTTTTCGAGATTACAATCATACTTTTCCACCGAACGACAAACTTGCAATCAGTACTCTGAGCCCTTAGTTAATCAAAACATAAGTCCAACTGAACACAAACAGTTAATCAACTTAGGGATCAGTTTTTAAGTTAAATAATTTGACTGAAAAATATTTTGACATCTAGTTTTTCACACAACTCGACCACGTCTGAAAGTGCTACAGCATCGCACTGATTGAAGGCAAGATGAGGGAATGGCAGCTCAGATGGACATTGCATTAGAAGTCGCCAGAAGGCAACTGAGGAGAAGGCGGATGATGAGATGGGCAGATACCCTGCACAAAGATCTCTGTAAAATCAGCTTTCACCCGGACCCAGCCTGTGATCGTGTCAAGTGAAGACAAAAATCCATCATTGCGGACCCCGCCATTGCTCGGGATTAACATGGGAAAATGTTTTTCACTTTATTCTTAGCATTTTGCCCAAATTATTTATCTTGCTGCATATTACGAAAGCCTCTGTACTATCTGCATTTGCGGTATAGCCCTATGAATCGATAAAGTTATGTATGTTGGACATAGTTGACACTCGGGCAATGACAAGTAGTCCCTTCTAGTTTTTTTTATAATTTTCGACTAAATAAAGCATCTTAAAACTTTATTTTAAACTTTTACATATTTTATGTATATATTCTCATCAGTAGTCATTTTTTTATAGTGTTTATTTCCATCTGGTGGTTTTAATGAGACTTTTAGTCAACCATTTATTTAGAAAAATATTTACGTTTGACTAAGTTTTTTCCTTAAAAAAGTCCTTTGTAAATAATGTTTTTTATCCAAAAAAATATGTCATATGACTAAAAATCCTAAAGCAGCCTAGTTTAGAGTGTGAAATTCCCTTCACTTTCAACTTGCGATAACTCATTTATTTTTAGGGTTATAAAATTTAGATGTGAACAAAGTAAAATGTTCTTTTTTATAAATGTACATTTCTTTCTCTTGAATCATGAATAATTTTTTTTTTTCAGGCTACTTAAGTTAGATTACTATTTTCAATGAGGAGACAATTTATATTTTTACATAAAAAAAATATTGGTAGTATTCAAATTTTGTGTACGTGATGTGTATCTATGCATATAAAGATAATCCCATCTTAAAGAAAAAGAATCACTCATTAATATGGTGGGCTTAATATACGATTTTATATTGTCTTTTACAAAAAAAAGATTCAAGTTGAAAACTTTAGTGAATGAAATGCTGCAGAAATTTTTGCCTTATCAAATTGTGTTTCCGTCCGTTTTTTATATGGTTCAAATCTGAAGTTTATTTTATGGATTTACTATTAAAGAAAAAACTAGCTTGATGTCTAATGTGCTAGGAATCATTAAGAATATGCAATGTGTTAGTTGTTGAAATATTTTTTATATGAACAATCAAAATCGTGCTTTCATGTTATTTTTTCACTTTTTCGAGGGGAAACAGGATTTTGCCCAATGTTTAGGCTGGTTTGATCTAAGAATTATTGGTTCCATTGTGATACCACAAGATGAGATTACATTTGTAAGGATTTTTCACTTGTCTGAAATGTGCATTTTTAGTTATACACTGTAAAAATTGGCTTCTGAGCCAATAGCATACAAGATGGCAAATTTTCTAATTTCCAACGAACTTTGAACGGTCATAATTTGGTGGTTAATTTAACTACCAAAATAAATTTTGTACTATTGTTTGTTTTACAAGGATCTATGTGACCATCTAAAAAGTTTTTAGATATAATGAAAAGAGAATTTTAGTTTAGGATACCTAATATGATTTAGTTACTTGTCCAGAATAGGACCCAAGCTAAAATCGACTTGACGGTAGTTTCTGGATGTTTACGTAGACGGGCAGAAAAAGCTGAATGAAAAGTCGGTTGCCTGTGTCCAAAATATCCAAAACTAGACAGGATGTACAACTGGAAAAAATGTTTTTTTCTTATTTACACATAGATTTTTTTTTTTTTGACTAATCACTGAACAAGTGTTAAAATGGTGTTAGGGTTCATTAAAATTAATTATCGCTTTGATCAATTTTTATTTCCAATTAGTGAATTTCGCGATTAAATCAATTAAAATGTTGTCATCTATTTATTTTCTCACATTCTGATTGGATAAGTATTTCGTCATTTTCTGTCCGTCTATGTAAACTAGCGACACCAAGTCGATTTTAGCTTGGGTCCTAATTTGAACAAGTACCATGATTTATCATCATAAGTAATAATTTTTATTCGATACTCGTAGGTTGACTGGGATTGAATGAAGAAAACATCTTTCACCCGCCCAGCCCATAATACAATATTACTGCTTTTATTCTTATACTTTACATGTAATAAAATTCAATTTTTGGGGTGGGGCTCAAGGATGTACTACACAGTAATTGGGTGGAAGGGGTGTAATTAAAGTAACATTAATAGAAACAATTATTTGGTAAATTTATCATCTTTGACTCTTTGAGGCACATTCGACATTTCCAGGGATGGAATAAGTACTCGTGCACTCCTGCCCAAAGTTCTGAGCCTCACTACTATTATGTTTTAAATTATAAATCAAATAAAGTAAAAAAAAAAAAAAATTTATTAAGTGGTATATATTAAATCTCTTCAGACTATTGTTATTATCAACATTATTTTTCTTCATATTATTGTGAGGGGGGAAGCAGGAAACTAGGGATTGATTGTTACCATTTGTCCAGGAGCAATACATGTAAGATTACAGTATTACATTTCATAGTGGTATATATTAAATCTCTTCTGACTATTGTCATTATAAACATTATTTCTCTTAATATTATTGTAAAAGGAGTGGGGACAAGAAACTATGACTTGACCAAGACCATTTACCCGGGATCAAGAACGTCATTGTGTTTTGTTATACTCGGCGTTGTCCGGGCGCAATGAATGTAAGATTACAGTATTACATTTGGTAAGTGGTATATATAAAATATCTTCAGATTATTGTTATTATCAACATAATTTCTTGTCATTATTGTGAAAGAAGGGTGAAGAAAAATTAGGAATTAACTGCGACTATTTGTTCTATGTATTGTCTGGGAGCAATAAATGTATTACAGTATTACATTTGGTAAGTGGTATATATTAAATCTCTTAGGACTATTGTCATTATCAGCATTATTTCTCTTCATATTATTGTGAAAGTGGGGGGGGGGGACAAGAAACTAGGAATTTCTTAGATTATTTTTATTATATTTCAATACATTAAAACAAGAAACTGATAGGCTGAGCAGGGGAGAGTGATAGAAGTTTTAATATAAACACGTTCCACACAATTTTAATCTCTTCTATTTTGTTTTTATGGCCCCGGGCAATGCCGGGTTGCTCTGCTAGTAAATAAATAAGAATTAATTCAATTCTTTGTTGTGAGAAAAACAGACACGAGTTGTCATATAATTTTATTAATAGCAAGATAAACTCGACAACATACAATGCACTCACCATTTAATTTGGAAACCCAGACAATAATTGTGAGAGAGAAAAGACAAAAGAACACCACTAAAGCAAAGAGAAGCGAATCCACTGATTGGTTGCCTAGGTAATCCAGATGGGAAGATTGCATTAGTTCAATTAGATTTCCTGGTCAGCAGGTTTTGTTATCAACAGAAGGAAAATCCTGTTTAAAAATAGGCAACACTTTGTATGGTATCATCTTCAGATTAAAATGCAGTTATAACAGGATGTTTACTTTGAAAGAGGGCGAGAAAGGGGATTTAGAGAGAGAGAGAGGGAG
The DNA here is from genome assembly GCA_963556195.1 of Sepiola atlantica. NCBI lineage: Eukaryota > Metazoa > Mollusca > Cephalopoda > Sepiida > Sepiolidae > Sepiola > Sepiola atlantica. The sequence goes on from OY744519.1 coordinate 138,649,916, forward strand.
GGATAGAAATGCGAAATGAAATCCACCACTATGCATTTCGGTTTCTTTGTAAACAAGTCAGCTATTTTAATCCTAAAATGTATTATTTTTGAAAATCCTCTTATTTATTAAAACATTAAAAGTTTTGGAAGCTTTTTACATCTAATAATTTTAAAAGTAGAGATTCAAATAACATTACCTTAACCAAATTAGGGTACTTCTTTAATAACACTCCCTAGTAAATATGCTACTTGAAAATCAAATTTCTGGGAATACTTATGTCATGTTAAAAAAAAGACTGGTTACCAAATTTAACAGAAAAGTAGGATTTTTTAAAATTATTATTTAAGGTTAAGACTTCATGGAAGGGGTAGGGGAGTTAGATGACTTTTGTTTCATCAAAAAATTAACTTCCTGTTCAAGAAAAAGAAAAAAACGTTTTTTTGTGCTGCCCTCTCTCCATATAGAGACAGGAGGGGGGGGGGCTGTGGCGTGGCCACCGAGAGTTACTACAGGCCGGTTGGCTAGAAAATGACGTCACTGACTTCCGTGTCAAAACAAGGACCGTAGTAATAACAATAAGAAGGCATTTCGACTTCTCCATTCACTAAATAATCCATCAAAATTCAGGAAATCAACCAATTTTAATTAAATTTTCAGGATTTATTAATTAATGATCACGGAATATAATAAATCCATTACTTTATTATAAAGCTTGGTGCAAATGTATTATTTCTTGTAAACAAAAAACACCTTTACTAAAGTTATTCAAAATATCAAAACATGTTGACCATACGATATTGTAAATATTTAAAACAAAGCATTAGAAAACTTTAAAAATTGTATGTAAAAAAAAGAAAAGAAAAGAACCCGATTCGATTCATCTTGAAACTGATCTTTATCCAATATAAATTTAAAGAAAATAATAATTCACGATCAAATACTGCAAAAAACTGAATTATGAATTACCATTATTTAAACTTCTAACCCAATCAACCGTAAGTAATTCAGACTTTGAAATTTGTTTAAAAATTATACAAAAAAAAGTTCAATGTTAACTGTCTGTTTAATAATGGAATTACCAACTCCTATCTTGCTATTAAGAGATAGGTACGTGCAAAATCAAAGGCCGATCCCCAAAATGTAAAAACATTTTGACCCTCCCTTCACTTAAAAATTCACCAAAATTCAGGAAATCAACCAATTTTAATGAAATTTTCAATATTTATTAATAAACAAGCACAGGAAATATAGTGAAACATTTTTTTTAAATCTTAGTGAAAATGTATTATTTTTTTAAAAATAAAATACACCTTTACTAAACGTATATTTTTATATATATATAAAAAAAATCCATGATTTTTTTAAAATGAAAATAAGATCTGTATATGTTTTAAATATTTTAAAAAAACTATTTCGTATATATTACGGAAAATGCCCCTACACTCTTGTTAATAAAATCAGTATAACTCGAAGAATTAACGATATTATCATTGAATAAAGCATTGTTTAATTAATATTTTTTGTGAAAATTTTGATTAAATATGATGTTATTATTTCATTTATTTAATCTACAAAAGTACAAAGAAAAGATAAACTATGCTACACTTAAGACATCGAAAAAAAGTAATAAAAAAAAATGGAACACTACTTTTTTATCAAATAATGAATAAGTAATTCAGACTTGATTTTTTATATAATTAAAACAAAATTCAAACTTACTACACTATATTTAGTCGGTGTAAACATTATTACGTGTATCCATATTTGCAGTAATTATTTCTCTTTTGGAAATCCAAACATATGCAGTAGGCATTTTAACTTTGTGAATTATGAAATGAAATTTTAAAAAGCGCGAAATTATTTTAAAATTGGTTGATTTCCTGAATTTTGATTCCATTATTAAACAAACAGTTAACATTGAACTTTTTTTTTGTATCATTTTTAAACAAATTTCAAAGTCTGAATTACTTACGGTTGATTGGGTTTGAAGTTTAAATAATGGTAATTCATAATTCAGTTTTTTGCAGTATTTGATCGTGAATTATTATTTTCTTTAAATTTATATTGAATAAAGATCAATTTCAAGATGAATCGAATCGTGTTCTTTTCTTTTCTTTTTTACATGCAATTTTTAAAGTTGTCTAATGCTTTGTTTTAAATATTTACAATATCGTATGGTCAACATGTTTTGATATTTTGAATAACTTTAGTAAAGGTGTTTTTTGTTTACAAGAAATAATACATTTGCACCAAGCTTTATAATAAAGTAATGGATTTATTATATTCCGTGATCATTAATTAATAAATCCTGAAAATTTAATTAAAATTGGTTGATTTCCTGAATTTTGATGGATTATTTAGTAAATGGAGAAGTCGAAATGCCTTCTTATTGTTATTACTACGGTCCTTGTTTTGACACGGAAGTCAGTGACGTCAGAGGGGGGCAGGAAGTTAGTTGCTTGGCCTGTAGTAACTCTCGGTGGCCACGGCTGTGGCCCCCAGGTTGAGAAAGTCATCTCTATTTCAGCTTTTTTTTTTTTGCCATTAATGTACTCTAGTTTAATGCAACTAGCAAAAAGATGTGATTGGAGGGGGCATATTGTTTGCTAGTAGTGTATATAATTTCCAAATCCCAATTCTCTGACCCACATCCATTTGTACTGAATAACCCTACTGAATAACCGGTTTCCCCTTTCCTGCTGGCACACCCTTAGTTCTGGCAGTTACCCCAATCTCATCCCCACCTCCCGGCTACACAAAGGTGTCACTTCACTTATTGAGAGGTGGGGGGGGGGGCTCTATGCCCAATACCCATTCCCATTGTCACCTGTTACTTAGTATCCAAACATAAAACATGGCTTCTTCCTAACTCAGCAAGTTAACCAAAAGAATGCAAGGCTGTGTGAAATAAGAAGTAAATAAAATTCTCTGGTGATAATGGACTATAGAATCGCCTACACTGAGTTCAAATCCAGTTGTATCAGTCAGAAACAGTTATCTCCCTTGGAGATCTGTGGTGGACTTGATGGGCCAGAACCTGAATTAAGTAGTGGAAATAGTCTTGAATTACCTTATCGCCACCAAGAGGGCTTGTCTCTGCTTGGTGTTCAGAACCTGGATGTGAGAAAGAACAAGTGCACACTGGAACAAGAGTATTTATGCATATCGACCACGTGTGACCGGCGTTTATTTTCATTCATAAAAGACGAGCCTAATAGAAGTTGTCACTTGTTTTTTAGCACTCAAAGGGCTAAGATCATTGAGCGAAAAAAGTCTAGTGGCGAACATATTGCATTGAATAAGGTGTCAGCTGAGAAAAGTATACCCGTCTCACCTGAGAAGAGTATACCATATAACGATGGTCCAGTGGTGAGCATGTTGTTTCCATCTACAGTAACCATCTTTCCTTCTTTTTTTGGTACTCTTATAGCTGACGCACCATGTTTCCGTGACTTCGCGTCGTCAACGTTTGGGCAGGTCTCGGAACCGCCCGATAGTTGATGAAACTATTAACCAAGCAGCCAATAACTTTTGGAAGAAATTAATCGCGTTCAATAAAAAAAATGAATTTCTATAATCTCTGTCAGCTCGTTGAATCTCCGGAAAGATTGAGTTTTTTGAAAAAAATGTAAAAAAAAAAATTAAAAAAAACATTGAAAAGAATTTGTTTAACAAATGAAATTAATTCATCTTTTGAAACTTCTCAGTGCACAAACAAAAAAACATTTTATTTAAAAACATTTGATTAACAATGGTTCTTTTGACAAAAAAACAAAACAAACAAAAATAAACATCTAATTGATAACAGTTGTTTAGCTATGGTTTGTTCGTTCTTTGTTTTTATATATGTATTTTAGTTTGGTTTTCTTCGTCGTAATTTATTGGCTGCCAGTCTTCAATTTAGCGTTTGGCAGTTGTCGCCTCGTCAACTCTCAGGTGCTTCTGTAACCTGCCCAAACGTTGATGATGCGAAGTCATGGAAACATGATGCGTCATCTCTAAGAGTACTTTCTTCCCCCTTTTTATTTTGTCATTCTTTCACGATTTAAGTCACTCCTCCCAGAAAGAACTCTGTTCCTGGCAATCATATCTATTATGGACATTTCTGCACTAATAATGTTGGTATAAGTATGAACTTTTAACCCCCTCCCCCCCCCCCTTCCTCCACCGTGGCTATGTGTAAAGTAGAAACTTATTTAACCCCTTTGATAGATTGAGATCCTTGGCCTATGATGCTACTGGGAACTGCTAGTAAATTTGATATTCCCTAGTAACTTACTCCTTTGAAGGATGCCGTTTAGCCTACCTAGGGTGTATACCGCTTTGTTCGGGGGGGGGGGGGTAATTTTTTTTTATCTATGAACATTGTAGTTTCATCCATAACAATCATCTTGGAGAGATGGTATTTAGAAAAATCTATCCTATCAACGAAGGACTTAAATGCAAGAATTGATAAAGAAGAGAGGACTGTCTGAAATATTAAAAATTATAGTAACACCTATAATCTACATGCTTTTATGTTTTCGGTGATTTTTTTTTTTTTTTATATCTTAAATATAAAATTAATATGCTGGATTTTTAAAGTCAGACCCAAAAGCAATACATCTGACAGATCAATACTTGATTTGAAGTAGCTTATTTTTTCACTTCTTCCTTTGACTGTTATTGGTATGAATATATTTTAGTTTGTATTAGTTTCTTTCTGAAAATACTTATTCCAGCTAAGAAGAGTTTTATAATAATGACTTTTCCCCTTACCGAATATTCTCATGCATTAAATGGAAGTAATCATGTCAGGAGTCATTACGTTTGACTTCTGCAAAAATAAATATCTAAAAACATATTTTTAAACATTAAAGTGTGATAATTTTTAAAAATTCACGTTTCACAAAATAATTTGCTTACAAAATTAGTCACCAAAATTACTTTCAATTTCTTTGTAAACAAGTCAATCATTTTATTTACTCCCAGGCAACGCCAGGTAGGTTCAGCTAGTATATATATATTTAAGCAAGTGGTGTTTAATGACATGGAATTTTCACGTTTGATTTTTTTTTTAAATTTTAAGTGATATTCTCGATAAGTAGGTTTTTTTATTTTTATAATTTGCTTGAAGGTTTTTGGTCTAGAATATCACTAAAAAAATCCAACGTGAAAATTTTTTGTCCCGCATCAACGCTTGCTAAAATAATGATTTACTGCTTAAATAAATAATATATATATATATATATTTCATGTATCCACATAAAATTTTATAAGGAGATATAATTTTTTATGTATCAATTTTCAGTATTTACTTCAGCAGTGCTCGATACGTATATAGAGCTAGGTAGTAAGCTATGAAAATATATTTATGGCAATTAAGCTACACAGAGGCTCCCACGTTTCATCCACGGGGGGAATCTTCAGATTCAGGCAGGGGATGAAACGCGGGAGCCTCTGTGTAGCTCAATTGCCATGAATATATTTTCATAGCTTACTATATATATATATAAATGGCCTACATAAATTCAATTACGTTTCAGTACTACTTGTAACTCATCAGAGCCAAAGGTGGTGAACATCTCACAGAGTATCACCTTTGGCCCCGATAAGGTAAAAATAGCACTGAAACGTAACTGCATTTATGTAGGCCAATTTAAATGTTTATATAATGTATATTCATAAAGTTTTACTTTGTATTGAGCATTTTTTTTAATATTGGTTTTAAGTTAAGTCAAATCGCTCTAGACAAGGCATGAAGCCACTTGATATAAGGAGCTAACAAGAACGAAAGATGATTATCACAAAGACAAGAGATGCCTCTTGACCTTAGTCTTGAAAAGACCAAGGATATAGAAAACAGTAGGAAGAGAGTTCCACAAGCCTGAAGTTATTGGAAAGAAGCTACTAGAATAAGAAGCTGTTTTACAATGAATTGATGGAGACCAACAAGTCAAACGAGCTGGAACAAAGGAAACAGGGTATAGATCACATAATTCTGAAGAACACATGCCATAATAGTATTTATAGAAAAGACTGAGACTAGCAACATCACGTATGTGAGAGAGAGAGAGGGTGATGAAAAGAAGAAAGGGTAGGGCCAGTAAAATTACAGATACGTTTCTGCACCTTATCAAGAACCCTCAAATGGGACAGAGATTCACCAGCCCAAATATGACAACAGTACTCCATAGATGATCTGATAGTAAATTTGTAGAGATAGAGAATAGCCTCAGGTGTGAGAAGGTGTTTGGAGCGATACAGAGAACCGACTTTACACAAAGCAGAAAGAACAATGGATCTAATGTATGAACTCCCAAAAAGATTTGATGAGAAAGAAAGACCAAAGTGTCTCAGAGTAGATTTCTCCTCAAGAACAGAGCAATCCATGAGAATCTCAGGAAGAAAAGGAACACGCCTACGATTGAAAGACACAAGCTGTGTCTAAACAGGATTAAACAAAACGAGCCATTTCGTACCCCAATCCACAACTGAACCACGGTCAACTTCTAGATCAGCTGCGTATTTCAACTGATCTGAAGGAGATGGGCAAGAAGCAACACCAGAATAGAGAGTGGTATCATCAGCATGGATGTTAATTTTGTGAATAATATTCTCAGAAAGATCATTGGTATAGAGAAGAAACAGTGTTGGTCTAGAATAGAGCTCTGAGGAAGACCAGCATTGATAGGAAAAAAGAATCAAGAAACACCATTACATGACTTGCATTGGAAAGCAAAGAGCAAATCAGACAATTCGCACCATCTGAAATGAATGTGGAAAGAAATCCTTCACTCTAAATAAAAAGTCAATAGTAGTTTTTTTTTTTTTTCATTAAATCATCAGTAATGATAGTTTATAAATAAAAAGTTGAATTACAGATGTAATTCTATGATTTTATATGAATGTTTATGTGAACACTGGTTAAGAATTTCGTTTTTATAATTTTTGACAGTGGGTGTACACTAATATATATATATATTGATTTAGCTGATTGTCGGGTTGGTCAAGTGTATTTACGTCGAGGGGTGGGGGGCACCAGAGCAGCAAGTTCATTGGATCACATTCCATTGAAGTACTTGTAATACAAGCACAAGGATGCAACATTGTGGTGATTGAACAGGGGCTGGAGCTTGGTGGATAGTGAGGAACCTATTTGATTAGAGACTCTATTTTGGACCTTGTCTAAGAGGGAGAGACTAGTGGATGGTACACCAGCCCAGATGTCACAACAATACTCCATGTATGGGTGGATGGTGGCTTTGTAGAGATATAGGATACTGTCAGGTGTGAGAAGTTTTCTAGCATGGTATAGGGAGCCCACTTTCTTTGTAGCAGCCTTGGCAATGTCTTCTATGTATTTGTTCTAATTCATGTAACCTGTGAATGTTAGGCTGAGGAGTTTAAATGTTGGACTCCCAGGTAAGGTGTTATTTGCCATGGCAATCGGTGGTTGAAAAGGTTTCTTGTAGTTGTGGAAGGAAAGGAGCTTTGTCTTAGCAGCATTAAATGTTACCATCCATTTATGACTCCATTCCACTACAGACTGGAGGTCACTTTCTAAGGATTCAGCCATTGCCTTGGATATGTGCGCATCCGTTTTACTCACATGATGAGAGTAGAGCGCGGTGTCGTCAACAAATATACCCATCTCAGACATATATATAGAGACTGTAGAGTAGGATATTCATATTGTATTTTTATTTATAATTCTATTATATCTATGAGGCTTTAAAATTATTTTCGATTATTCCATAGAATTCTCTTAGCATATTTGTTTGGATTGTGACATTTCTCCTATTTTTATCTTCATATTTGTCATCAGTTGGTTATTTGGTTTTAAATCTTTTTTTTCCTTTTACCAATTAATGAATTATCACTTTTAAGACCATTATTAGTTAAACCAGTCTCTTTGTTAGAATTGTTAATGTCTAAACTATTTACCTTATTTGCCATGACCCTAGTGTGGGTTAAAATACTAACTTTTTAAAGATTACCAAGTGTATTCGTTTTTCAGCCAATTGTCTATAATATAGTTATTCGGTGCTGTTGGAGATCACAGCTGCCCCGGAGACAAAAAAAAGTCACTCAGGTAAAACGTTAAAAGTGGAAATAAGGAGTAGTGAAAAAAATTTTTTTAAATGAAACTAAAAAATAAATGAGTAAAATAAATAAAAAATAAAAAAAAATTAAATAAATATTAATAGGTATCTGGTGGATGTGAACTTAGTATGACCACAAGAGTGAAGGCAGCTTGGGTGAAATTTTGTAAACTGTTGCCCCTGATAACATCGCAAGCTGTCTTTCTCTACACCCGGGGTAATTGTATAGCAACTGTGTCAGGAGCATCATGATATATGACGGTGAATGCTGGGCCCTCACCCAGCCCTCTCTCACCCAACTGCAGCGCAATGACAGATCTATGATCAGATGGATCTGCAATGTGAAATCTGACCAAACCCAACACAGAAGATTTGCTGAAAGAACGATATTTGCCCAGCATAGAGGTTATTCTAAAGATGAATTGATTACACTGGTATTGTCATGTGGAATGTTCATCCTCCTGGATAAACCTTTGCAGAAGCGCAAATGTCTTCAATCGCAGGAAGGTTGGCCGGCAAAGGAAAACTTGGAAGCAAGTGATTAGACAAGACTGCACAAAGTGGCATTTGGAGACAGCTGATCTGGAGAATGGCTATGTAATATCAGAAAACATCTGACTCCTTGAACAAGGTAAAAATAACGTTAAATGAATAGAAGGTAAAAGTAATCTGAATCTGATATCTTATGTTTGAATAAGCTAAGAAATATTTTTTTTAATTTAATAAACATTAATTTCGAAGGAATTTGAAATCAATTTTATTTTTAACTGTATCAATGTGCTAATCCTAGACGTTCATCCAGGGTTAGAGCATATGAATTAAAATTATCTTATCTAGAATAACTATATAATTGAATTTCAACCTACGAATTACAATAAAATAAGTAAAACCATAAGCTTAAAAATGACAAGGGCAGATAATTGTGTGTTTTCGAACTTTTAGTTTTGTCTCATAGGCAAGAAAAAATTGGACAAAAGCAATACTAACAGAAAATAGCAATCCATGATGAAAGGAGAAATAAAATTAAAAAGAAAGATAAACGCCCTCACCCCCACCAAAAAAAAAGAATATTAAAAAACGTTTTTGGATTTCAGTGTTGAGGTAAATGATCCACAAATACATTTCAGGTATTTTTTCTGTATGTTTGTTAGATATGTACGTATATGGAAACAAATTGCAGTGATTTAAGATGCGTTCACCGAATGAGTTCCTTTGTCGGAAGATGTACTCGACTCTTCCCATAAATTCAGCCTTAACTTGGTCCTCATGACTAAATCGTAAAGCATGTCTTACCTCACTTTGTGCACAGGTTCAAATCTTATGAGAGCTTTACTTTATTTAATGTTATAGTTTGATACATACAATTAATAGATATATAATTGTCAAAATGAGGTTAATTATGCCTACCAAAAAACAGTTTATAAAGCTGAAATTAGCAGTACTGAGCAAACTTTCGTAAAAAGCACACACACACACACACACACACACTTTTTAAAATCAGACTAGCAAATTACTTTCACTCCTTCACAAATGATAAAATTAAAAGCTGCACTTCTTTATCAGGTTACTTCTGGAAGCTAGAAAAACAGAACCAGACACCAGTCTAGCCGGATGTTAACACTCCAGTGATCTTTCTTCTAGACAGGCAGCCATCCAAGATTGACCAGTTCCGTTAGACCAGAGCAAACTGGTTTTAAGGCGCTAGTAATCCGCCTTTCATCTCTTCTCCTGTTCATTTCAAGCACTTTCATCAGAAGCTAGACTTGTTGTCAGAGGCTCTTTGGTATGCTTATTGTTTGGGATATTCCAATGCAATATTGGAATTAGAATGCATGCACACACATATAATGTTTATATAAAGCAGTAACATTATATAATATTAAATTATATTTTTAATATTTTACCTACAGACGACGTCGTTTTGCGCTTTCGGCACTCCTCAGTGTAGGGAAATGACAATCTCAGACGGCAACGGAACATGAACCCGGTTCAGAGACACCTTGAATCTGTAAGCAGTCGCCTAATCCCCTTGGCCATAGGCAGTTATCACGTGATAACAGAAAAATTAAGTTATATTTACGCTGATAATTTTAAACTATTTATCTGATCAGGCTGAAATTTCGTATGGCGGTTACTGTTATCAAAGAGCATCAGATCTATACACCAAATTTGGAAAAAATACAGATGTCGACCATGACCGAACTCTTCATGGTCAAGGTCATATTAGATACGGGATTTCATTGGCTTCAATATATACCAAGTAGCAAGTCTCTATGATGAACCAAACCAAAGTTATCGGCAAAAGTGTGACTTTCACCTTTTCTGTGACCTTGACCTTTGATCCAGATATCCCCAAATTAAATCAGTTCTAAGTTAGACCATAACCAATATTTTGACCAAGTTTGGAGATGATTGTTTCAGTGATTTGAAAGTGAGTCTGTACACAAACATACTTGAATGGAAACATAACCTCTTTGACAAAGGTAAAATTGACCAAAAACAAAATATCAATATTTGTGTCATTATTAAAATCAAAACACTATAACTTATATATAAATTATTACTAGTAGAAGATTTCTTAGGCTGGAATGGGATTCTACAGCAAGCCCCACTACCACAATGGTTCACCTCGAACTATGCAGCTGCTATTGCTCAGAGGCAGAAAGCATTCCGACAATTCAACTGCCACAAGTCAATGACAAATAGGCAGAAACTTATAGCATCAAGAAATCATTGTAAGACTCTAATAGATGAAGCAAAGAGAAAGTCTACAGAAATGACTAGAAAATGCATTGAGTCACAGAAACTAGGTACTCGCAATTTCTGAAAAATCATCAATAATGTGTTGAATAATGGGAAATCAACAATTTCCCCGCTCTCCAACCACAATGATATTGTTTGCACGGCAACTGCTAAAGCTGAACTACTTGTTCAGCGTTTCGCTTCAAACTCAACATTGGACTCCACAAACCGCTCTCTCCCAAATTTCCATTGCGGAATGAAGCCACACTTGATGACCTGACCATCACCCCATCTCATGTCCGGGAGATCATAAAAAAACTTGACACCTCCAAAGCATGTGGGCCTGATCTTATACCAGTAATAGTAATAAAGAAATGCTCTGCAGAACTGGCCACTGTCCTCTCCAAACTCTACAACAAATGCCTCGCTGAATCTGGCTTTACTGATAGCTGGAAAATTCCATCTGTGGTACCAGTCTTCAAGAATTCTGGAGATAGAACTGACCCTCAGAATTATCACCCTATCAGTCTACTCCCGCTCTTAGCTAAAATCTTTGAATCTTTAATCAGTCTAACAATAGTACGTCACCTCGTTAATGCTAAACTTCTTTCTGATCATCAGTATACATTTAGGCAAGCACGGTCTACTGCGGATATTCTAACGGTCATCTCTAAACGCATATACCATACACTGAACAAGACAGGTGAAGCTAGGGTGGTAGCGCTTGATATATCCAAAGCCTTTGACAAGGTGTGACATAAAGGTCTTCTTATAAAAAAGAATTCATATGGTATTACTGGATGAATATTTAATATAATTAGATCCTTTCTATCCAACAGAAAGATCCAGGTTATCCTTGATGGCTGTTTATCCAAACAACATTACATAAATGCAGGTGTACTCCAGGGATCTATCCTTGAACCTTTATTTTCCTGATGTTCATAAACAAACTCCCTGATGACATTGTGTCTGAGATGGGTATATTTGATGACGACACCGCGTTCTACTCTCATCATATGAGTAAAACGGATGCGCACATATCCAAGGCAATGGCTGAATCCTTAGAAAGTGACCTCCAGTCTGTAGTGGAATGCGGTCATAAATGGATGGTAACATTTAATGCTGCTAAGACAAAGCTCCTTTCCTTCCACAACTACAAGAAACCTCTTCAACCACCGATTGCCATGGCAAATAACACCTTACCTGGGAGTCCAACATTTAAACTCCTCGACCTAACATTCACAGGTTACATGAATTGGAACAAATACATAGAAGACATTGCCAAGGCTGCTACAAAGAAAGTGGGCTCCCTCTACCATGTTAGAAAACTTCTCACACCTGACAGTATTCTATATCTCTACAAAGCCACCATTCACCCATGCATGGAGTATTGTTGTGACATCTGGGCTGGTGCACCATCCACTAGTCTCTCCCTTATAGACAAGGTCCAAAATAGAGTCTCTAATCTAATAGGTCCCTCATTATCCACCAAGCTCCAGCCCCTGTTCAATTGCCACAATGTTGCATCCTTGTGCTTGTATTACAAGTACTTCAATGGAATGTCATCCGATGAACTTGCTGCTCTGGTTCCCCCCCCCCTTGACGTAAATACACTTGACCAACCCGACAATCAGCTAAATCCCATCCATTCACTGTGAAGGTACCCAGATGCCGGAGAGCCTTCTACTCCAATAGCTTCTTTCCTCATGCTGCCAGCCTTTGGAACTCTCTCCCTATTTCCCCGAATGTACCGACATGCAGAAATTTAAAACTAATGTAAACAAGCCTCTCGCTGCACAGCCTCCAATTTATGAATACCCCCCTAAACTTTCACCCTAATTCTCAGTAGCCCCTTATGTTTACAGTGGTACTTGCCTTGTTTGGGGTGAACTAAGTGAAAAAAATTTTTTTAAATGTCTGGAGTCTACCAACTCCACAACCGTTCATTGTGTAAACTCTAATACATCCATCAGTCAACATATAATTGTTGGCTCAGAATTATCTGGGTTATCTCCCTTGGATATATATCTCCTTTTGGATTTGTTCTAGCCAAGGTTAGAAAATGCGCTCTCCTATCTGGAAGTTAAAACTTGTTCTACTGCAGAATTTAGGATGAGAACTTTAACTTTTTTCTTGCACGTCATTTAAAATTGTTGGACGTGGACTGACCTTCTGTTCATCTTTACTTACAATTTACAATCTATGATGCTGTATCCGTCAAGTGCCTTTCTAATAGCAGTCGCATTGACTCTCAGACACACAACACAAACTGTCATATTTACTTATCCGTTGTTCGAGCATACTTCTCTATCTCTGACCCCGATAATGTGTTCTTTCTCATTGTAATTGGGACTTTAATGTATTCCGTCTTTAGTATTTATGTGTGTTGTTCTCTTCTATGTATATCATATTGGGTATCACATTATACATTCCATAACCCCTGTGTAAATCCAACTATTTCTTCCCTATTATTCTTTTCTCTTTCTTCTGTCACTACTGTGTGTTATCTACAATAACGCAACACAAATTGGCTACCACCTGTGCAGAAAAAATAACCTCAAACACATGGTCACTAAAAACGTGAAAGCTAGAATATAAGATATTCATAGTTTTTCAGAATTAATTTTACTCTTTTAGAGTCATAGAAACAGTTTTTTTCTTTTCTAATTGCAAAATACATTTTATGCAGAAGTGAGGAATAGCTGAACAAAAAAGACCGACTCTGACTCTTTCAAAAATTGCGGCTCTAACTCTCCAACTCAATTGAAAAAGATTTTTTTTTTTAAATCTGACTCCAGGAGTTAGATTTTTTAAAAAATAACCCTGACTCAACTTGTAAACACCTGACTCCTGGCCTGATTTCATCATCACAAAGCAGAAAGGTCATTAAAGGTTCAATTTTACACGTTAAAGGTCACTTAATGTTTGGAAACAAATGCGTGAATAAACTCGGCTTGATTTTAAGTAACAAGTAACATTATCTCTAAATGTGATGAGTAAACCTTTGTAAATAGATCAGTATTGAAATGAGAACACAAGTTGAAATTTCATTTTACTCTTTTGCTGTGTAATGTCCATATATCGGCTCAAAATTATTTACTCTTAACTGCAACAAGTGGTTTTACACCACGGCTTTACGAGAACTACTTTTGGTGCCAAAAGTGGATAATTTTTTCACATTCAGGTTATGGATAATCTATGTATATAGTAACTGTGTGCGTGTATATATATATATATATTGCACTCCTTCTATGGTCTTCTGCTTGCTGATGGGTGGTCGTTCTAGCGAGCTTACCTAGACCTTATAGTTGATTGACTAAAGTCTGCGATCTGGCTGTGCTCTCTGAGTTCTTTTACTATGTATATATATTTTTTAAAAGAGAGAGAAAAAAAACTGTTTGCCTGTCGGTTTATTTTTTTCTTTCTTTTTCCTTTTCCCTCCTTCAACCATCTATTTTCTCTCCTGGACCGATATCGGAAGGGTACTAAAACAAAGTTCTGCTGATCAGAGAAAAAAAAATTGTTGTTTACTGGTCGAGTTGTTTGTGGGGTCCCGGTCGAAACTGCACCAGCTGGTTTTTACGGTACCACCAAAATGTAGCACTCCAGAATAATCAACCACCAAGGTGGGATATCCTGGTTATCATGGCACCGCTAAAATGTACCCCCCTGCCCTCCAGCTTTCGTGATATCACCAGTTCGGCCGTACCGGGTTTGGTTGGTCACCTGGTACTGCTCGGGAAAAGTTGCCATTCTGATGAAGGTTGCCGATGTTGAAACGCCTGGTCCAGCGACTACTCACTCCCACGTTGTGTTTGTTTAGATCAGTGAGCAATCAACCTTGTCTCACTGTGAAGAGAAGGTCATTTCATGCAGAACAGTTGAATGGAAAGAATTAAGTCCGTAACGACTTTGTCTGTTTGGTTTTTTTTAGAAGAATAATTATTTAAAAAAAATAATTAAAAATAATCTACACTGGTTTGTTTACAAAGCCAGGCCGTTCGATAATCTCAAAGTTTAACTGCGTGTGTTAGTCGGATCGACGGGCGCTAACAATTTTGGGCGTCTTGATCATTGTCAGCAAAAATCTGTTCTAAGTTCGGGACAAAAAAAGAACATATACTCGAACTGATATGTCGGGTTCGGTGGGGAAAGTACAGAGCGAGCCCTTTCATCACTGATTCTCATAACTGACTGACTGACGTCCCTGATTCTCTGACTGTAGCTGTTCTTTGCTTGGCTTTTATCGGGACATACCCTGCCCCTACCTACTTATAATTTTGCACTCCGAGAAAAGATTTGCATCTACATTCTCCACGGGTCCCCAAAAGCAATTTTGTCAACAGCTGCCAAACTCTTTTATGACTGTTTATTTCTGTCGTGCGTCACTCAAACATAACTCAATTCGTACTAGTATTTTTTTTTTCAGGCAATAATTTTACCCCTTCGTAGGGAGTCTGCTTTTGATAACAGCTGAAAGATATCAGGACTGTCCCGCAGGGTAATTAACCAGCGGCCATCTTTCTCGGACGATCACTTAAAACCAGTTGACTCGATTCGAGATTTAACACTCGATCGTCACTATAAGTCCCTCACGGAGTTCATATCGACTTGAGAAGTTAATTTGTTTTTATCCTATCTTTTGTAAGCCATAAAAAAAATAATTCGGTTTTCTTTTTCTCATCCCCAGCTGTTCAATTCTGTCCAAAAATTTTTAAGGTTTTCTTTCTCTCTATTCATATTAGCACAGTAATTGTACCATCAATCTTTGTAGGCTCACGGTCAACTCATACTGACGCTGTATCTTGAGCCCCCACCCCCTCCGTGATGCTGCCCGACACTGTCACAGAAATACTATAATAGTTCCTATTTAAAATAAAATACATTTTCTAACCTTTAGATAAAATTTCTTATAATTCACAACGTTTAACAGAATTTAAAATATCAGGATACTAAACTTACAAAAGTCAGTTAAAGTTGTTTTAGTATTTGTGATATTTTTTAAAAAAAACTAATTTATTTTAGATATCTTCCTTCTAATGGGCACTCGTTTTAATCTCTGCATTTACATTAGGGATTATTATCCTGGACTTGGACTGCAATTCTATCAGTATTCCTATTTATTTGATTATTTTGACATTATTTGAACCTACAATAGTTGAGGCTAGGTTTATCGATGTTGAAAAACATAGTTTAACAGTATTTTTATTGATAATCTTACCTAATCTGCTATCCCGAGAAAAATTCTTCTCGATAATTCGGTAGAACTGTATGGGTATATTAGTGAGAATGTTTAAGTCATAAGGTGGATTGAACCAAATTTAATTTCTGTCTGTTTTTCTTCCTAGTATTATCCCCTTCCATTGGTGTGGGTATTGTTCCTCTAGTGTTTGGTGCGGTATCCTGTGTATTACTTGTATTTCTTATTTCCTATATATATATATTAATAGCAGAAGTACCTGTCAACACAAAGTTTCTCAAACCTATCTCTTCTGCACGTGTCAGTTCAGAAGAAGAAAGTTTTTTTGTTTTTTTTTTACTTTAAATCTCAATAAAATAATTAAAAATTAAAAAAAAAAACAAGTTCATTATTCAGGTTTAAGATGATGATCAATATCGGTTCGGAAATAACTGGAGCGCTATAGCAAAAAAGAAAAAAAATTGTATAGTGTGATATTCAAACCCTGAAAAATGCCATAAAATATTGAAACTGAAAGCAAATTCTCATCCACACGGCCACCGATCAAAAGAAAATATTTTGTAACCTACTTAAACTGTTTGTGTTCAGCATAGGGATACAAACTCTGCATGGATCTAAAATAATTTGATTGTCTAAAATAAAAAAAAGAAACATAAAGGAAAGTTACATTTTTTAATTTAAAAAAAAAGGATGTTAAATACGTATGATGATTTGACTAAAAAAACAATATTGATTTTTTTTATGTTTATTTATTTTTCTTACTGTATGTTGTTCAGTCGACTTGGAAAGGGGATGCTAAAAATGTTGGAACATTAGTTTCTAATTGTTATTTTTACATTAATTTTGAATAATGAGTTTTAAAACGGTTCAAGAACTTCTGAAATCGATCAGGCCATCGGACTGAAGGTGCTGATTTCAAATCTGTGATTAGTTTAGCTCTTAGATCAGCCGTTTATCTATGATGTCATGACACAGACAGACAGACAATCTTGCTTTATATATATATATATATATATATATATATATATATATGAAGTTAGGTATGCGTATATGTTTATATATTTGTATGTACAGGATTAACTTCTAAACTAATTAATAGATCATTAAATTTTGGAATACAGCTGCTAGGAATAAGGATTCATAAAAAGGGGTTGGAAGCCCTTTGTAAAAATTATGATACATCCGATTTTTCTGAAATTTTAACAATAGGTATGAAACGTCAATTAATAAATATTCCCCAAATTTCAGTTTCTTTTGAGCATTTTAAAGAACACAACCTCCCATTTTTAAATTCAAATATTTCAGATTTGCATTGAATTTTATCCATAGTCATTTAACACCAATTAAGCAAGATTTTCTGAATTTCAATTACTTAAGAACCATTTTAAGCTTAAGCCTTAAATTTTAGACATTTTCTAGAATCAAAATCATGTAATGGAGATTCTAGACATTAAGATTTAGTATCATGTCTTGATTTTAATCTCTCTTAAGGAAATCTAAAAGTGGTAAAAATGTATTCTGTTCGAGAATTAATTTTGCCCGTTCTGGGACGGGTATTCTTTGTGTGTGTGTGTGTGTGTGTGTGTGTGTGTGTGTGTGTGTGAGTGAGTATATATATATATATATATATATATATATATATAATTACTAATTTGCATTTGATCTGAATCCACTCACTTTCATCAAATGTTATAGATTCATCCTACTATTAATTTTTGTTTTCTTTTATTTCCAGGATCCTCAGTTATCATGGAACACTTCCGAGCCCATTTTAAGTGGTTGCTTTCAGAATACGGTTCCAATCTGGGTTCCGTGTGCATTTCTTTGGCTGATGTTACCATTCCGAATCCTTGATCTCTACTGGCGGAAGAAACCAAGTCTGCCCTTATCTTATCTTTTTATTGCAAAGAAAGTAAGCAGACACCCCTTACTTTTTATTATTAAAAAAAATTTTTTTATTGGTTTGTGTTTGTAACATTTTTGTTAATAAATTAAAATCTTGCGGTCAAAATTTGGACAGATTTTTCAATTTTGAACATGAAAATAACATGAAGAACACCAAGGCTAGACAGTAAAAATCATTAAATTGCAAATCTCTGTGTATGTATATACATATATGCTATCGGAACCTGTATCCCGACGAATTGAAGAAACCAAGAATCGCAACCACCAGAAGTTAATTGACTAGATTGAATAAGGATTGAAAAAATTCTTTTTACCCAAAATGCTAAGCATTTATCCATGATATAGAAAATGTTTATAATAGAATTGTGCGTAATAGTAAAATAAAACAATCATCAAATCATCATCCATTTTATTGTCTTATTTCCCTAGGTCAGGGGTCTGACGTTTTCTGACACCTTGCAATCTCAGTCTACAAGCTTGGCGATCTTGAGGATTGATTCCGTTCAGATTCCACTGTCGAATTTCCTTGTTGATGGTTTGCATCCAAGTTTTCCTGGGTCATCCAACTTTCTTTCTGCCTTCCACATCAAGATCTCTGCATTTTCTTATTCGATAGTCGCTCCTCTCGACATGGCCAACTCAACCTAGCCAACGGAGCATCCCAAAAAGTGTTGTTTTGTTTTGCCAATTTTTTAATATTTAACAGCAGTTTGAGCTTGCATCCGGGTGTATACAGACATGTGGAATAGTAGGATAGAAATACACTTCTGACAATCAAATTTCATGTGAAGCCTCAGTGGGGTGTTGCTATTGGTTACTTGTGAGTATTTATTATTGTTATATATATGAGGGTATATTATAAGCTTTACTAAAAATAAAATAAATCAAACAAAAAAAGAGTCACTCTAGTATAACATATATGTGGATATATAAATACTTCATGAGCCGTCCCCCCCCCCCTTTCTGGTTTTGCATAGTTCCTGGTCAATCTTGATGCTGAGACTCTTAAAATGATAGGATGGTGTCTTACCTCTTGGGGAGAAGGCCATCTTTAGCCTTTGTTTGAGCGTGATGGTGTCACAATAAAAGCACTGGTCTCTGGTTAGCCATGTAACCTGTTTAGGGATAGACTTTTTGTCAACCAGCCTAGTAACCCTTCCCTCCGTATTGGTTTTTTAACGGCTTCTTTTTTTAGTTAGCCTGTTTGGAGTCCAGGGGATTGAATGCCAGTGGTTGGTTCTCTTTCGGGCTTGGTTTGTTGTCTTGAAGTGATTCTACCTTTCTCTTCCTTTTTATTATTATGCCTTCTACAAATCCACACAACAAACACCTTACTATTTCCTATAATAACATCAGAAGTCTTAGGTCAAACTTTCCTGGTGTTTAGTCCTTTCTCTTGGGAAAATTTCCTCACATCCTTGCTCTTAGTGAGACTAATCTGGATGCTTCTATTGATAGCAACGATCTACATGTGGATGGTTATTTGTCTCTTAGTCCGCTTAGACTTTTCTACGCATTTGCATGGTCTTGCTCTTTTTCTTCGCAAGGATCTCCCCATTGCACATGTCCCCAGCCTTGAATCTCATGGATGTCCCTTTATCTGTCTGAGGTTGTCTTTGCTGCACTACACTTCCTATTTCTTCTTTTTGTACCGTTCCCCTTCTGACAATGACTGCTCTGTTGTTGATGCTATATCCAGCAGTATTGATGATACATTGCAAATTCATCTGTTAAGCTCCATTTTTGTTTTTGGTGACTTCAATCTCATCATTCTGGCTGGCTCCCTCACTCTAACTGCACAGATCTAGCTGGTGAAATCTGTCTTAACTTTCCTGTCTCATGACTTGTCCCAAATTGTTACCTTCCCCACACATTTTCCTGATAATGATGTTCATCAACCATCCTTACTTGATCTTTTTCTCACTTCTGTTCCTGACTCATGTTATATTTCCCCTTCTCCTCCATTGGGTTCTTCTGATCATGTTGGTGTATATGTTGTGGTTAATTTTTCAGTGAAGTCTTCTATTGACTGTCCCTTCCATGGGAAGACGTTCAACTACAGGAAGGCTGATTGGGATGGGTTTCGCAACTTCCTATGTGACGTTCCATGGTGTCCTATCTTTGGTATGTCTCCAAATGATGCTGCTAGGGAGGTTACTGACTTGCTTCTTGTTGGAATTGACACCTTCATTCCTCATCGTAAGTTTCAAACCAAACCTTATTCTCCTCCATGGTTTTTATCTGTTTGTGTTTCTGCCATTGCCCATCGTAACAATTACTTAAATCAGTATCGTCAGGATTGTTCTGAGAATTCTAGATAATCCTACAAAAGAGCTAGCAATGCCTGCAAGAGAGCAATCTCTGAGGTAAGTCTAGCTATTCTTAAAGGATTTGTGACTATCTCATCTCGAAGGGTTGGCTCTCGTGATTTTTGGAAAATCTACAATAGTATTTTGATAGTGGCAAGTCTGCTATTCCTCCTCTTTTTAATGGTCTTCAGGTTATTTCATCTTCTAAGGATAAGGCTGATCTCTTTGCTTGTCTTTTTGCTGACAATTCTTCTCTTGATGATTCAGGTGCTGTTATTTCTGATTTTCCTTTGAAAACTGATCAGTCTCTTGATTCTGTTTTTAACACCCTAAAGATAGTTGCTAGGGTTCTTTCTGATCTTGACAAGTCTAAGACTTCCGGTCCTGATTCAATTCCTGTTGTTCTCAAGCATTGTGCTCCTGAACTTTCTTCTATCTAAATTATTCAATCTCTGTTTGTCTATGTCCTGTTTCCCTTCTTGTTGGAAGGAGTCCTCTGTTGTCACTATCTTTAAAAATGCTGGTGATCGGTCTGATCCAACTAAGTATTGCCCGGTTAGTCTCCTCTCTGTTGTTAGCAAAGTTTTTGAAAGGTTGGTCAATGGCAAGCTTGTTCATTTTCAAGTCTGTGCCTCTTCAGTGATGTTCAGTATGGCTTTCATGGCTTTCATTCGACTGCTGATCTTTTAACTGTTGTAACTGTCGGTTTATGGATAATTCAGGACAGGGAAGAGCCTTGATATTTCGAAGGCGTTTGACAAAGTGGCATTTTGATCTCCTACACAAACTTCAGGGTTATGGTATTGGTGATGAGGTTCTTGACATTATTAGGTCTTTTCTTTCTGATCGAAGCTTGCAAGTAAGTTTGGACAGTGTCTCTTCATTCTCTTTTCCTATCAATGCTGGTGTTCCTCAGGGCTCTATTCTAGGCCCAACACTGTTTCTTCTCTATATAAATGATCTTCCAGAGAATATTGTTCAGAAAATTAATATCTATGCTGATTATACCACTCTCTATTCTGGTGGTGCTTCTCACTCATCTCCCTCGGATCAGTTGAAATATGCAGCTGATCTAGAAGTTGACCTGGGTTAAGTTGTGGATTGGAGTACGAAATGGCTTGTTTTATTTAATCCAGTTCAGACTCAGCTCGTGTCTTTCAATCGTAGGCGTCTCCCTTTTCTTCCTGAGATTCTTATGGATGGCTCCGCTCTTGGGGAGAAATCGACTCTAAAACTTTTTGGTCTTTCATTCTCATCAAATTTCTGCTTCTGTAAAGTCTGTTCTCTCTATCGCTCCAAACACTTTCTCACACCTGAGACTATTCTCTATCTCTACAAATCTACAATCGGACCATGTATGGAGTACTGTTGTCATATTTGGGCTGGTGAATCTCTGTCCCATTTGAGGGTTCTTGATAAGGTGCAGAAACATATCTGTAATTTTATTGGCCCTACCCTTTCTTCTTCTCTTCACCCTCTCTCTCACAGACATGATGTTGCTAGTCTCAGTCTTTTCTATAAATACTATTATGGCATGTGTTCTTCAGAATTATGTGATCTATTCCCTGCTTCTTTTGTTCCAGCACGTTTGACTCGTTGGTCTAGTGGTCTCCATCAATTCACTGTTTTGATACCTCATTGTAATACAACTTCCTATTTCAGTAGCTTCTTTCCAAAACTGCAGGTTTGTGGAACTCTCTTCCTGCTGACCTCCCACCTATAGCCTTGGTCTTTTCAAGACTAAGATCAATAGGCATCACCTGTCTTTGCAATAATCGTCTTTCTTTCTTGTTAGCTTTTTATATCAAGGGGCTTCATGCCTTATCTGGAGCAGTTTCCATAAAAAAAAATTTTTTTAAGCAACAGGTGTTGTTGTATCGGGTTTTCCTTCTAGATACCTGCCTTAAATGAAGGCTGAAGACAGACATCTCTCCTGGTGGTTTTACGACCTTCTCAGGCACCAACCTGAGCAGTTCTATGTCTCAGTACATTCTATACTTGTTTGGAATAAAATTTCTAAAAGCTGTCCAACACATTAAAACTGACATTAAACTGAATATGATGATGATTAAGTTAGCTAAACTGTATAGTACTACGGGGACCAATTATCAGATTATCCAGGTGGCGACTTCTCACGCAGGCAGTTGGAATCTTGTTGTGTAAATGACAACAGCAATTCATTCCCTCTCCTCTTTCTCATTGTCCTCATCTTCTTAAATATGGTGATCGTAAAAGTTTTAAAAAAAAAATAAATAAATAAATTTAAATGCCAGCACAAAATAACAAAGCTTTCATCATTTCATTGATCTGCTCAAGTACATAGTATACATCATCCCCCCACTACCTTCCCTGAAATCAACAGCTCTCTCCCGCAGTCTAAAAAAAGATTTTTTTCCATTTATCCGCTTCTGGTGCTACCAGATCAGGCTGTCTGAAGATACCGGCTTCCTGAAGATACCGGCTTCCTGACCAAAAATGCATCAAACATTAATGTTAATGTTTTTTTTTACTTTCCCTTGCTAAACTTAATCATGTTAAAACATTTTTCCTCTACAAAACAACAAAACGAAACACCTTGAACATATAATCTTTTACCAAAATGACCGGATTCAGCATTAAATAACCTGAAAACGGTTGATATGCCGTAAAACAAAACAAAACAACCAAACCAAACACCATGAATAAATACTTGAACATATAAAAAACTTGAAGAATAAAAACTTTTACTAAAAGAACCGGATTCGGCATTAAATAACCCGAGGAGGGTTGATATGCCGTAAAACAAAGCAACCAAACTAGACCACTTATCCGCTACGTGTCCATGGCAACTTCCTGTTTATGACACAATATCCTGCCACGTAGCCCTAACTTTAGTCTGTAAACTTCTAATGGAATTTTCCACTACTCTACCCTTATGTGGAAAAATACCGTTTTTAATAATATTTTTACACACTCGCCTTTTAATCTTTCTACAAATTGGATTGTGGTGATAGTATGGAGAGACCAAGGAATAAGCGGCCGCAACTAGTATGTGCCCGCTGCAAGGTAACAGTGGCTGCGCGCAGGAGTGAATCTGGAATTGTCTGATTTCGAGGTGACTGTAGTGATTATGCAAAATAGGCACTTTTGGCAGTCCAGAAGAGCTGAATAAAAGAGGTGACAATTTTGCTCGAGGGGGAGATCTTTTGGGGGCGCCATGCAGCTAACATCGTTCGCGTGTGTTTGGACTGTCGTCGGCAACATTATTTCGTTTGGGGTTCCCACTTGGTTGAATTGGGGCTAAGTCTAAATGTCACTACCTATCTATATAGCGTCTACTCTTTTTATATAAGAAACATATAGTTGAATATCCATCAGCAAAATAACCTAAATGATCATATTGAGAGAGAGAGAGAGAGCTAAACCAAATATTACATCTAGAAGGCTATAGTAAAACAGGGATTCCACCTGTGTGGACAGAAGAATAATATCTGACATCATCATCATATTCGATTTAACATCTGTTTTACATGCTGCCATGTGTTAGGTAGCTACAAGACAAGGAGGCCACCTGCATAAAATGGAAAGAAATATATCTGTCTGCTAAATAATACACAACTGGAGAAAGGTGTGGCTACAGGAAGTTGTGTAGGCAACCTGTCAGAAAAGGCATGGCTGTTGGAGGATGTGTGGCGATTTCTTTTTTTTTTTTTATCTGACAGAAAGCGACTGGCTAGAGAATTTTAGATTTTAATTCCTGTCAACAACATATTCCAAACCTCTATGATTTTCACTCACTCTACTCGTTCATCACAGCGAACAATACAGATATAGTATTATATTTTTATTAGTGTTGGGACGATTAATCGGAATTGGAACTTTTTGGGATATTGGAATAGGAAAAATTTTATCCTAATTTCCGATTCCAAAAACGATTCTTAATGTTTTTTTTTTGTTTCAAACCTAAGTTTTTATTGCTGGTACAAATGATAAAATGATAAATATTTATTGATTTTAAAACTACTAGTAAAACTAAAATGTATAGATCATACTAATGAATTTTGGTAAAAATGGCACAAATGGATAAATAGGAAAAAATTGAAACATATAGATGAAAATCTCACAATCAGTTTATCAAAATTTTGGATAGAATACAAAAAAGGGAAAACATTAAGAGGTTTGTAAAATTAAAAGAAAAAATATGTCTACATTAAATGAGGACTAAATACTCCCCCATCCCCCAAAAATTACATTCTACTTTTTAGGCGATGTTGGAATCAGGAATTTTGAACAGAATCTGTAATTGTATCAGAATCGGAGGGGGGGGGGGGATATTGGAATCCTCCCATCACTCATTTTTATGCAGACATATTTGTCGTCTTTGTTTTAAACAATATACTACACCTAAACCACTACTAAATTACCTACACCAAATCACCTTGAATTCACTACCTAGTCACATGACCAAAATTAGCCAATCATACGCTGCATTGTAACTTCGGATCATGTCATTCATGTTTCATGATAACCCCTTCACCCCCACCCACCCCCAAAAAACACCACCTCCATCATAATGAGTAGAAAGTGAACCTTGGGTTTACTTTCGGAAGCCTCATAACTTCCATGAGTTATGTTTCTGACAAAGGAGGAAGAATTGCTGTTTTCTGGGTCAGCTGTTGTTTTTATCGGTGGTATGTGCAGATTTTCAATCCTCTCAGAGTATTCATCATCATTCGGCTGAATCTATCTATTTCCTTAACCATCATTCTTGAGTGTTTTTTGGTCTTGATAACTGGTTACTTATTAATAAAAAGTACTTAGGCATGACTCACTCCGGATCGAAAATGGAAGACTTATATCCATTCTGCTGTTGAGGTTGCTGGGAAAATGGTTGGATAGTTCTACCGCTACACTAACTACCTGACTCTTAATGCACTTAGAGTTAGATGCATCTTAACAGAGTACTGCTGCCACATCTGGGGAGGTGCCGCTCAGGGCATTCTTTCTTGCCTTGACAAAGTACGCAATTGACTTTGCAATCTAGTGGGAGATGATCCCTTCTCTTCCCTACAGCCCTTTTCTCACAGAAGGGATATTGCTAGTCACTCTCTACTCCACCATTATTTCCATGGAAGATGGCCGACTGAACTCTAATCTTTGTTTACCGTGTAAGACATTCACAGCAATATCTCATCTTTCTATCACAACTGAAAAGAACTTTACTTTCTCCTTCATGTGCCTAACATCAAATGGAATTTCCATGAACAGAGTTTCTTTTCAAGGACTTTCCATCTGTGGAACATATTCCCCTGCAGATGACGACATGGTAGTCATGAAATCCAATGTCAAAAAATATTTGCCATAAACCGTCCTCATAAGTAATCAAATTTTGTTCATTCAATTCATGATTTTCAATTGTCTCATAATTCATCATTCAATTGACAATCCATCTTCCTCATTAACCTTTACCTCAAGTGGCTTTTGGCCTTGGTAAATGGTGACTTATTAATAAAATAAAAAGCCTAGTGTTACACTTTTTTGTTATTCATCATCATATTCGACTTAATGTCCGTTTTACATGCTGGCATGCATTGGACGACTTTAAGAAATTGACTTCCAAAGTAACCTATCTCTGACCAGGTCTTTATTTATTTATCTCTCTTTCCCTCAAATCCATTGTTATCACTTCCTCCCATGCTTTCCTTGACCTTCCCCTGTGTATTGAACCTGCTACCTCAACTCCTCTACATCTACTAACCCAAGAACTCTCATCCTTTCTTTCAATGTGACCATACCATCGAAGTATACTCTTCTGCACACATCTTCCTATCATGTCCAGATTTAATCTTCCTCTGAGGTCATCAGAACTAAGCCTGTCTTTAAGACTCACATTACACATCCATCGTATCATTCTCATATCATTTCTCTTCATGCACCATATGTCTTCAACCCTTACTTGCCAGGTTTCACTTCCATACATCATCACACTGTGGACACATACCTGATAGACTCTTTCCTTGGTTGATAGTTGTAATACTCTGCTGGTTAGTAATAGCAGAAGTTCCCTGAACTTACTCCATCCACTTATAATTCTTGCTAGCACCTGCTCCACCCTGTGCTCAAATTGTATCACTAAGGAAACAAAATTTCTCGACAACCTCAATAGTTCTGCCATCCAAATCTACTTTCTCCACATCTGAGTTCTCATCCATCTATTTGTATGATTTATCTAAGAATGCAGCGGGATTGTTGCCTGATCAAGGTGGTGTCTGGCAGCATCTCTGAAAACTGAGGAGAGATGACACGCACATGGTGCATTCTTGTAAGCGACTCTCCCACCCGATTGTAAGGATAAGTGGAACAATCCAGGAAAAGGAGTGGCACCTTTGCCTACATCTGTGTAGTAGCCAATCAAAAGAGAGCCTTTTGGTTGCCTTCAGTCGATCCATTTATTCATTTTTACTTATCAGATGTGGGTTTGTTTTTTTAATGTATTTCTTTCTTTTCTGTAGGTAAATGTCATCTTACTGCTGATCCTTGCTCTTATTGATCTGTTTCATGGTGTAGCATCTATGGTAGAAACAGACACAGTTCCGGTGGTCAATGTCGTCTCTCCCACAATTTTGGTCATCACATTTGTAAGTGCATTGTTGTTATTCTCTCAGCTTTTAGGCTTCGGTTTAATCTCACAATTCAAACTGTGGACTTGTGTGTTCCCGAAAGACCAAATAACCTATAAATATAAGTATGATTTTAAGATTTAAATCTAATTATTAAAGTATGCTTTGGTTATTAAATTATTAATCAAACCAAATTGTTATAAAACTATGACTGATTTTGTTATGGTAATGTTTTAATCTCTATTTATAAAATTATTGGATATAAATAGTGTCGGATTTTTCGTGGGCGTTAACGAAAACCGCTCTAAACTAATGTCATGTTACCTAGGACAATTATCACAAAAAAAATTATAACAAGAGAGAAGGAATGGACGAGTACGAGATGTTCATAAAAGTTAAAATAAAGTTTTATTTACAAAAAAAAGGTAGCTTGGACTGCTTTTTTTTCCAGAGCTGGAATAAATAAATTATTCCTAGATAACGTACAAAAAAATAAAAATAAAAAAAATTACGACATCAGGATTTCTTAACATTAAAGTTATATACAACAAAAATAGACACAATCTTAAAAAGGCAGTATTCTTACAAAATCAATCAAATAGTCTCTTTTTTTTCTTTACACCAAAGTTACAATCAAAAGTAATAAAATTGACAAACCGTGCTGAATGTCGACACAATTTCCATGGTAAAAATAACCTTTTTTTTATTTTATCAAACGTCTGTCACAAAGTTCCCTTTTTCTTTCTTTTTCTTCAATAATTTTCTTATAATAAATCCAACGCAAGAAATACGTCACTAGAACAGGTCAAATTTCAAATAAACATAATACTTGATTTTTTCAGTTTGTCCCAAATAGCATCACGCGCGATCATGTGAGGATCCAATTTTCAAAGTTATCTCTTTCAAATCGATCTGTGTTGCAAGGACGATCACACTTTACGATTCTTAATCTCTGATTCAGAATCTTCTCAACAGCAAAGTATTCCAGTTCACGGGAGCTAAGCTCTTCAATATAAGCAATTTCGTGCCCGGAGATATTTTTATCTCGTTCAAATTCTCCATAATTCTTCATAATTCTTCATTTCAAGTCTTTGACCTAAAACATCTTCAAAAGGAAATGTTCGTTGACCGAAGGAAGAATATTTCATACATAAAAGGCAATTCCTGCCAAGAGATACTCTCTCTTAAATTTCTTAAAGTAGAAATTCTTCTCAAAATTTAACGTCCCAACTATGGACGGAGAAACAGTTTTAACAGGTGTCGACTGTCAGGCGCCCAAATCTGTTCTGATTAAACTTTGCGCCGATATCAAATCGAGGCAGAACTAATGCATCATTTCTAAAAATAGAAACCACGTGACACAAATGGCGTCAACCTAACCCAACTCCTACGCAAAATAATCCATGTGACCTTCAACCTGGCACGTAAGCAAAAACCGACAGCCTTCACCCTCAAACGGTTTCAAACAAAGGGAAGCGACCCATGACTTACTAGAAAATATACCGAAATTTCCACACTAGCTTCCAGATCTTGCAATACATCAAGATTTAAAGCCAGATGCTTTCAAATTTATTTTAAATGTCGAAGAATCACAAAGTAATTTCTTTTCTCAACTATAAACAAAAAATTAGGATGGATGGCTTGTTTATGAAGAAACCAAAATGCATTCTGAATTTAATTTTATTAAAGTTTGTTTTATTACTTTATGCTCTTGAATTTTTTATTTTAATAAATATTCGATTACTAATGAATAAACAAAAGTAATAATGTGTAAGTCACGTAGAGGTGAGTAAAACACACACACTCATGAATAGTGGTCACAATTTTATTAATATAGAGATAACAAAAAAAACAGTTACATTTTATTAACATACTAGATGTACCCATTAGCCATACTACTATTTATTCTATTTTGATTTGATCTGAAAATTCATAAACCGTGAAGTCTTTTAAGACATTTTTCTTGCATAACTAAAAATAAGCCCTTTTACTTCTATATTATCCTTTTTCTTTTTTCTTTTTTCTTAATATTAGTAGTAGCATATAGAATTAAAGAGACTTATTTTGTTATAATTTTCATACATGTTTGTGTACAGACACAAGTATGTAAATTAGATGGCCCTGCTGAGAAAAGAATCAGTCTTTTTCTAAATACTCACAGAGACATTAAGATATCTTATGGGGTGGCTGAATCAACATAGTGAGAGAAGGTGAGAGAAATACATAAATAGCTTAGAGACAGATGAGTGACTTGCTCAATTAATTATAAATCATGGCTAATTAAAACAAATTGGGGGGGGGGGGGGCAAACCTTACTCAATCCCAGAACTGGTATATTATAGCATGTATTTTGTGTTCTTAACCTATAGAAGAAAAAAGATCATAGAGAAACAAATTTTGATTGACTCGCATTTAGTATAATAATAATCTCAAGTATTTGCAAAGTGTTGAAGTTTTGTGTCTTTTATTAATTTGAAGAGTCACAAAGTAATTTATTCTTTTTCCTCCAACTATTAACAAAAGAGTAAAATGGTTGACTGATTACAAAGAAACCGCAATGCATCCTGGTGGATTTAATTTTATTAAATTTTTAAATAGAAATTGTGAACAGTTTTTTAAAAATATTTTATGCAATTGTATTTTATTTCAATATATAATTAATAATTAATAGTAAATAACAAAATTAATAATGTAAGTTACATAGTTGAGTAAAACACACACACATAATAGTCACGCAATTTTATTATTGTAGAGATGACAAATAAATGAGGTTAAATTTTATCAACATATCTCAAGTATTTAGAACTAGATGGCTTCGCCAGCTTGCTAAAATACTTGAAATAAAACTTTTACATAAACATTTCATTGTTGCAAACTTTCGCATTTATTCATATCGATAAGCATTAACATTTTGGTAATTGGGATACAAATTTATTTATATTTTAAATGGGATCATAAAGAAATCAATTTGCCTGAGCAATGGTGTGTGTAGAGGTGGGGCAATTTGTTAAAAAAATCAAATTGGTTCCTCCAAAGAATAAGCCGGAAAGAAACACAATAGTGGTACGTAAACAACTGTTCTGCCATCATAACCAAGAAGGAGAACCCACCATCATTGGCATTTCTGAATTCTATTGACTGCTAAACATTTATATGTGAAATAAAACAATATTTCTAAACAGAATTATTTGTTATATTAAAATCGAAACACTCATTGAATTTAAAAAAAAAACAATAACAAAATATAGTTAATAAAGTATGTTGTTGCACAGCAGTATACAAATTAGTTAACGTTACTACTGAGATCAAATACACATAAGCAGTATAAAAAAGAGATAGGATGCTCCTATACTTGAATAAACTTGAAATAAGGTGTTTTGACTTCATCGTTAGTGCGAGAAATGAGCCCAACTTTTGCATTTATTCATTTAGATGTGTTAAAATGATGATAAAAATTGTGTGTGTGTTTTTTTTAATGCCAAACAAATTGTTGAATTGAAGAATCATCCTGTTTTCTAAAAGCAGAATGCTAACAATGTCTTTGACGTTTCTTTTTTTCAGATTCTGTCCATTTTATTCCTTCATATTGAAAGGAAAGGCGGCATTAAATCTTCTGGTATTCTCACAGTCTTTTGGTTTTTACTTCTTCTTGGAGGATTCTTCCGATTCCTGTCGAAAGTCAAAGAAGTTCTGGATGCGGTAAGAAACTACCTCCTCATCTTTTATTAATAAATCGATTTCATAATCAATATTCATAAATAAGTGATAATACAACTGCCTTTACTCATACTTCATTTTTTTTATTTTTCATTGTGTATGAAAAATAAAAATAAAGTACAAGTAAATGAAGTTGTACGATCATTTATTTCTGAAAATTAGACTTTTACAGTTATGGATTGAGCAAAAAAGAAATAATTTTCATCTATCTCTCTTGAACACTAACCTAGTCTAATAATAACCCTACAAGCATTTATTTATAAAAATTAGATAATACTAAACCAGCAGTGACAATGGAAATATAAGCCTACAATATAAAATATAGATTAAAATAAGTGATGCTAAAATATGTTAGAAAAAAAAACAGTGTTTAAACCAGCAGAAGAGTGAAAGAAAAGAAAAAACGGATTAAATAAAAAAAGACTAGGTTGATAGGACATTGAGAATATGCATATATGGCATTGTCACTACTGGTTTAATATTAGACTGGGTTAGTGTCCAAGAGAGCTGGTGAAACATACAACATTACAGGAAGTTATACTCCTGATCGATTTTATTGGATTGGTGTCTAATGACCATGGATCAAATTTAATGGAAATCTGAAATATTTGAATTTTTAAAAAGCTGAAATTTGGCGAATATTTATTAATTGATGTCTAATATCTATTGTTAAAATTTCACAAAAATCTGAGGGTATCTTAATTTTCGCAAAGGGCTTCCATCCCATCTTTTCCCCATTTGCATAAAACTAAATATAGCCCACATTAACCACCTTTACACCATGCCACTGTGTTCCAAGATTCATAATGATCAGTGCATTAGTTTAGGAGTCAATCCTATACCTAGAAATATATAAACGTATACACATAACTCTATATAGAGATGTAAGTTAATCAACATTTGTTTCCCTACCACTTTTTTCCTATATACTTTAATAACACAAAGTACATGCCAAAATATATATTAGTTCTGAGATTGGGTTATGTTTGAAAAAAATATTTGTTTTAATTGTTCTAATTAGCCATAATTTATAATTAACTGAACAAGTCACCCATCTCTTAGTTAAAAATGTGCTAAAAAATGTTAATTAAAATTAAACTAATATTACATTCCATGAAAATGCCAGTATACTGAAATCATATGCCCTTAATAGGGTTAAGATGAACATTCATATACACTAAACACTAAATTTACAAAAGCAAAGAAATTCCAAAATTTTTACACTTTTATTGTCATTAAGGGTATGTATATTTTTAAAAAGTATTTCACTCTTATCCGGGGGGTTGCTCATGATAAAGCAAGCGTAACTTACTAACAAATAGAGGGTGCTTTGTTACATTGGGACCCGCGCTAACTTTGACCCCGTCGTTACGGTTAGGTTCAGTGGAGTATGCGTAAGACAGTGAAAGAGTGTATGCATTGTGTCTGTGTGTGAGTTGGCTCAATATAATGGTCATTTTTAAGGTTTTTTGGCATTTTCTGGAAAACTAAGGTATATGGTAAACTGAAATTTAAATGCCATCAACTAGACACTAGAATCTTTATATCTGCCAAAAATCAGCTGAATCCATCAAATAGTTGATGAGATACAGGGTGACACATACGTACGTACGAACACACGGATAATACAAAATCATGCCTGACCTTTCTGGATCTCTGGGTAGCCTTGACTAATGATGCTGAAATTCTAAACACTTATAGAACCTATAAAAAAAATTGTGCAAAGTTTTAACTAATTTGGTCTATTGGTTTTTGAGTTATGATTGATCAAAGAAATGAGATTTCCAGCATAAGCCGTTTTTGAAGTTTATTAAGGGATAGAGCGCTATCGCGCCTCCCTTGATTACTGAATTCTGGGCAACGCCGCGTAAGTACAGCTAGTTTTTAAGTAAAAACTTTGTTTTTGCTGACACTTATTACCATGTGATTAAATGTTCATTTAGATGCGTATACACATCTCTACAGGAAGGTTTATAGTTTTAGACCGTGTAGAATACCAGATCAGGCTATCTGAAGATACCAGCTTCCTGACTTAAAATGCACCAAACATTGATGTTATTGGTTTTTTTTTCCTTTCTCTTTGCAAAACTCAATCATGTTCTGCAAAGCTAAAATCAAAAACAATTTTCCTCTACCAAACAACCAAATAAACACCATGAATAAATATTTGAAGATATAAAAAACTTGAAGCGTAAAAACTTTTACGAAAATAACTGGATTCGGCATAAAGTAATCCGAAAAGGGTTGATATGCTGTAAAACAAAACAACCTGGAATACATTCTAGATTGTTGAAGTAATTCTTCCCCAGGAAAGTTTTTTTTGTTCAATTTCCTAACGCAAAGACGATTAAATTGATATAAAAATGACATTCATTTGCCTACTTAGCTAGTAGCCGGGGTTAAAAACAGAACAAATAACGTTATTAGTCCGACCTAGCATTTGCACTTAATTGATTATCATATCAACTCGAACGGGTGATACAAAATTACGTATGTGCGTCATTTTGACTGATGTCCTCATTTACTTACTGAAAGGAATGTTGCTGGTCGATAATCATAACTGTGACGGGCCTGTTTGTGTGTTATATATCGTTTCATAACAAAGTTGCGGTACATCTCTCGAAAGCACAGAAAGGGAGTTTATCACATCTTTTTAGATTTGTATGCATTGAGGACACGTGCATGTATGCAGTATCTATATTTCTTCATACAAAACTAGCTGTGCCTATCCAGCAATATCCGAGAGTAAAAGAAATAACGACTGACTTTATTCCAAAGAAATGGAAAGTAATTTTAGTGACTTGAATTTTGTAACAAAATTATTTTGTGAAAAAGGAATTTTTTTTAATTGGTTTTAATACTTAACGTTAATG
This sequence comes from Sepiola atlantica, assembly GCA_963556195.1. NCBI lineage: Eukaryota > Metazoa > Mollusca > Cephalopoda > Sepiida > Sepiolidae > Sepiola > Sepiola atlantica. Next base: position 138,683,327 of record OY744519.1, read on the forward strand.
TATTCTTAGTATAGAACGCATACTAATGTGTAATTATATTTATATTTGCAGAAGTCAAATGAAATAACTCATGATCGGTTTACTTTTCTTTAATCTATAATAATTAGTTCCCTTTAAAAGTCTCCACTCTAAAAGTTTTCTTTTCCAGATAGAAACTGAGATATCAATATATCAGACAGATTGCTATTTGGGTCTGACTTAGAAAATCCGATAAGATAACTTTATATGTTAGATATGTTTGCTTATATAGCATAATTATTCTATAAAAGTGGACATTAAATAATCTGCCATAAAATCTATTCAATCATTCCAGCAAGAGTTCACTTACCACTTCGACCAAAACGGGCACATATGTGTGTCGCATAGGAATTATTCTTGACAGAAAAACATGGCTGACTTCAGAGCAAGAACTTACAAATTGTAGACTCAAAATATGATGATTAGGTCAGCTTAATCTCTGAATTCTGATTGGTTATGGTATGGATTCTGTGACCAATAATTATCCATCATTCGGCTGTTTTGCAACATTGAACTTTGGCTTGTACTAAGTTAGAGCCTCCTTTCTTTTTGTCTGCCAACTGGATACTAGGTTAGAACTTTTTTTCTATCAATATGATGATATAGGATTGTAAGAAAGCGGCAATTGAAATTACCAACAGCGGTGACGTATACCGATTAAGGAGCTTGAGTAAAGGGCGTGTGTTAGAAGCAACCAGAAAGAAGTGAAAAGACTTGCAACAAAAATGAATTAATACATATTAAAAGAACTACAACTAGACTCGTACCACCCCCTTTTTCTTGTTTAAAGGTTTTTCATGTGTGTGTGTGTGTGTGTGTGTGTATATATATATATATATATATATATGATAAAATAATATGGGTTAGTCGTTCATTTAAAGCATTGCTGGAGTTGTTAATAAAAATTTAAAATATAAGCCATTAACAATGCAAGATTAATTAATTTTTTTTTTTTATACTAGAAAAATACTCATCCCAGGATGGGTAAAATAAATTCCCTGAACAGAAAAGTTTTGCACCACTTTTATGTCCTTTTACAAAGTTTAAAATCAAGATAAAATGCTATTAAACTTTGTTTAGAATCCTTATACCAATTTTGATCAAAATCCATTACATGATTTTGATTCTAAGTGTTGAAAATTTAAGGTTTACGCCTCAGGAGTCTTAAGAAGAAATTGAAATTCAGGGAATCCAGATAATTGGTATCTAATGATTATGGATCAAGTTTAATGCAAATCTGAAATATTTGAATTTTTAAATGGGAGGTTGTGCCCATATTATATCCCCTAAAATTCTTTAAAATACTTTAAATAAAATGGAATTTGGCAAATATTTATTGATTGATGTTTTACCTATTGTTAAAATTTAAAAAAAAAAAAGATCGGATGTATCTGAATTTTCACGAAGGGCTTCCACCTCCTCTTTACACACAACCAAGGAATATTTTAACATGTATTTTGTGTGATTTAAAATATATAGAATAAAAGCCTTAGGAAAACAAACGTTGAGTAACTCGGCTTTGTGGGAAAAAATGGCAGATATAAGCTGTATTGGATTGGAACTGAAAAGGGGACAGATGGTGTTGGTATTTTTATTGCAGAGAGATGAGTCGATAAAGTGATTGAAGTTAATCGTGTAACTGAGCGAATCATGCTGATTAAGTTGGTGAAAAAAATTTCACATCTATATCTGTTTATGCACCACAATGTGGCTTGAGTGAAGATGCGAAAGATGAGTTTTATGACAAGCTTATTGCAGTAACTAGTAATGTTAATGAGAAGAAAGTACTTGCTAGGACAAGAGATTCGAATGGTTGTTTTGGAAAGAACCCTGGTGATTTTGAGGGTGTGTATGGAGGAAATGGATATGGTGATAGGAATACAGAAGAAGAAAGAATTTGGTTTTGCAATGGACATGTTGGTTGCCAGCACCTTTTTTAGGAAAAACAAAGGGAAAGCCATCTTGTTATGTATGAATTTGGTACAGCAAAGACTCAAGTAGATTATCTATTGGTTAGGAAAAGAGACAGAAAGCTCTTAAGTGATGTAAAAGTAATATCTGGTGAAGAAATCATGACACAGTACAAACCGGTTATTTGCAATTTCATACTGAAGAAAGCTCATGAGGTAAAGAGAAAGTTTATCCCCAGGAGAAAGGTGTGGAGGTTAAATGAAGAACATGTGAAACGCAAGTTTAAAGACCAAGTGATGGAGCGTTCGGCTACCAGATCCACAACAGGAAGTGTTGAAGAACAGTGGAAGATGCTGAAGAATACACTGTTAGAGGTAACAGATCAGATTTGTGGGTAGACGAAAAGGCGCCCACGGCATAGTGACATAGTGGTGGAAATAGGCAGTTGAGAAGTGTATCAAAGAAAATCGGAAGTATACGAGTCAGTGGATGAAAGGGATAGTAAATGAGGATATGCATCTGGAGGCAAAGAGGGGAGCAATATGCAATATATTGGGTTTTTATGGAACCGTGAAAATCTAGAAGTTGCTGAAGCAGTATTTGGTCCATCTATAAAAATTAAGAAAGAAATGGTACGAGAAAATGTAAGTAAGATGAAGAAGGGTAAGGCTGGAGAACCCTCAGGCACTGTTGCAGAAATGTTGAAGGCTTTGGGTGAAACAGACATTAAGATGATCTCAGACTTGACAAATCAGATCATGAAAGAGGTTATCCTGAAAGACAGGGGATTTAGTATAATTGTGAATTGTTACAAAGGTAAGAGGGAAGCATTAGATAGTTTATTATAGAGGCTTAAAATGATTTAGAGAATTGAACATAGATAACATATAGTTTGGTTTTATGCCTTGGCAAAGTACCACTGGTGTTATATTTATCCTGAGAAAAATGCCAGAGAAGTACCTTGGTAGGAAAAAGAACCTGTATTTTGCTTTTGTGGATTTGGAGAAAGCTTTTGACAATGCCAAAAGAGGTTGTCTGGTGGGCGTTGCATAAACTAGGTGCAAACGAGTGGTTGGTGAAGTTTGTTCAAGCAATGTACAGAAATGCTCAGTCGTGTTAGAATTAACAGCACATTTAGTGACAGCCTTAGTGTTAAAGTAGGAGTATATCAGGGTTCTGTACTGAGTCTGTTTCTCTTTATTTGTGTCTTAGAAGCATTGTCCAGAGAGTTCCATATGGGTTGTCTGGAAGAGATGCTGTATGCTGATGATTTAGTAATTGCCTGTGAAACAATGGATGACCTATTTGTTAAGTTAAAGACTTTGAGGAGTGCTAAGGTCATAAAGTGAATGCTACCAAGACCAAAGTGATGATCAGTGGTTGTAGTGTTGGAAAGCTCCCAAAAAGAGAAAAGTTCCCCTCCTCAGTTTGTGTGCAATTCAATTTTTGTGGTACTTGTAAGCATTGGGTACACAAGATCTGCAGTGGAATTACTGGTAGCTAAGAGAGGATAACCAATTTGTGTGCAAGAAGTGTGAGACAATGAAGATGGGTGAGAACTCAGATGTATAGAAAGTATATCTGCATGGCAGAACTATTAAGGTTGTCAGGAAGTGTTGTTACCTTGGTGATACCTTTGGAGCACAGGGTGGAGCAGTTACTAGTTTGATTGCAAGAGTTAGGAGTGAATGGAGTAAGTTCAGGGAACTTGTGCTGTTATTAACCAGCAGAACATTACCACTGTTGACCAAGGGAAGCGTCTATCAGGCATGTGTACATAGTGTGAAACCTAGCAAGTGAAGATTGGAGAGAAATTATATGAAAATAATACGATGGATGTGTAATGTCAGTCCTAAAGACAGGCTTAGTCCTGATGACCTCAGAGGAAAATTATATCTGGACAGTATAGGGAGATGTGTGCAGAAGAGTATACTTCGATGGTATGGCCATGTTAAAAGAACAGATGAAAGTTCTAGGGTTAGTCGATGTAGAACAATTGAGATAGGTTCAGTTCACAGGGGAAGGCCAAGGAAAAGATGGCAGGAAGTGATAAAAATGTACCCGAGATAAATGGTAAAGTTTTCAAAAAATAATGTGTCCACATTACTCAGTGTTGCCTAGAATATATATTCCATAATTTATAATGATTGGTTCATTAGTTTAGGAATGAATCCTATGCATAAAAATATATTTATATTTTTTTTTAAATTTAAATATAAATATTTTATTACAAAGGTTTTTATAATAGCTCAATAGTGTAGTATTAGATCCCTATTTCAATTTGACATAAACCTCATCAAATGCAGAGAACAAATTTTAATAAATTCATCAAAAAGACAGTTATTTGCATACAATTATTTCAGCCTTCGTCACGTACATACATCTTCATGATATACAGAATATTCAAAATATACAAAATATCAATGTTCTTGAGAAGGTCTTCATCAGTGCCTATAAAAAGTTCAAAGTGCATTCAGTATTCATTTTGAACATCATAAAGATGTATGTGATTGAGGAAGGCCGAAACAATTGTATGCAAATAAACTTTCTTTGATGAACTTAGTAAAATTTGTTCCTTACATTTGTTGAGGTTTAAGTGTCATCAAATTAGATGTATGTACCTAACTTTATATATAGAGAGAAATAAATGTCTTTTTCAAAATTTTTATTGTACTAATTGCTTATATATTCTCTTTTGACAGGGCAGCATCTCTGATTTGGTGACATTTGTAACTTTTTTCATTCACTATTTCTTAGTGATAATCGAGTTCTTTATATCATGCTTTGTACACGAGGATCCATATTCTCCTAAAGATAATGCGGTAAGTTCTTTTCTTTTACATCTTCTCAGATTTGGGCACCTGGCCGAGACCATTTTGACTATAATATGACGAGGTGCGACGCAGATTAGAAATCTGGACAAACTCTTCTCGGCTCCAAGCCACTTATGAAAAAATAATTAAATTTAAAAAAATGTTAATAAATAAAAATAATTATTTTTTGAGAGATTGGAAATTAGAACATTCCTTTATCCATAATGTCAATATGGTGAAACAATGGACAAAAGAAGAAATATAATGTCATAAAATTTCTTAAAAGGAATATGGTTTGAAATTCTGACAGAAAACTGGACGGACAATGTGCACATAATATCTGGGGAAAATGTGTCAGGATATTGATGCACTATGATGTAGGAGAAGCGTTATATAATTGAGCAGGGGGATAAACAACAACAACAGCGGAGACAGGAGGTTCAGGAGAGAGATAGGTCTTTAACAGTGACACAGACAAGACAGAAAGAGTCTGAGTTTATGCAAAAGTCTGAGCATCCAACTCTTTCAGATGAACAAACAGTCCACGCACCTTTGCATAAACTTCATCCTGTCTGTTTCTCTGTCAGACTCTTTTGTCTCTCCCGGTCTTCCTGTCATCTCTGTTATTGTTTATCCCTACCCCCTCTCGCCCCCCCCCCCCCCCATTATATAATACTTGTCTTATGTGGGTCAAAATCTACAGAAAATAAAAATACTGTTTTGATTTTTTTTAAATCATTATCTTGTATTCAAAGGGAATAACTCTGTACCAAACAAAAAAAGAAAGTATAAATTGAGTTAGTTCCCTTGCACAAAGAATATTGTATTTATAACCCAATTCCACTCGCATTTTGCTACAAGACGTTCCTGTCAGCCATTAACATTTTTAAATCCTCTATGCAGCATTAAACATAAGCTACTAAATTTGAATCATGTATTTCTTCTTTAAACACCTCATGTAGGAGTATCCATACATTGTATTCCACAGAAACATAAGAGGTCGCTTATTATTTTATACTTGCTGGGCCAACAACGCATCCAATTCTCTGCTCGTGGAGAGTTGTCTTGTAACGTTACATGGCACTAAGCTGTTTGTAACATTCAATGGAAGAATCTTTTCGACCCCACCAGATCGCCCGTAATCTTCTTGTCGTCTCTCGTTGACATGTTGTCAGTAGTTTGCTCAATGGGTAGTGACGTCTAGTTGTAAAGGTGTTCGTAGTGGTGATGTAGCAGCAGAAGTTTTTGTGACCCCTAACCCTCTTTTTCTTTGTAGCTATAATAATGTAACCAATAAAAAAGAGCAACTCCATTATTTGGAAGTGTGACAGTGGCTTTCCTAAAACAAGCGAAGCTCACACAAACCCAGGAATGATTACTCGTAAACAAATAGTCAAGACCATCTACTAAAACATGTCACCGGCAATGCAGATGAGCCATTTCACCAGCTAATCACTGACGCCATTCACGTAATATAAACGAGCGAAATTTGCTCGTTCACCAGTCTTTTTTTAGTACTTTACATTTTTTCATTTCAATAAATAATTGATTACTATTAAGTAAATAAAAAATATATAAGTAACATAGAGGCGATAAACACACGGACACACAAGAAGTGGTAAATAATTTTTATTAATATAGAGATGAAACAGTTATATCATTAAAAAAAAAATGTGCTTAAACTTCTTAGATTATGACTAACTAAAAATGTTTCAAGTTCAATCAATATCTGGGAAAAAAATGGAACTTAAACAACTGAAGATTTTGAAGTTAGGAAAGTCCAAATTTTATTGAGTTACCCTTCAAATGGAAGTCATAAAACTTACAGAATCAACGTTATTTTGTGAAAAATAGAGGGTGAACTAGCTTTGAAAATATACATTCTAAATACAGATCATCGTCAACTTATTACCTATTCAACTTATTACTGACCAACTTAACGACTATATATATATGATTATTTAATAATAAATATTTTTTTTTATTATTATCCACATACGTATACGTTTCATCTTAATGGAATCGTCAGTGGGAAATATAACTGTTCAGTTGGTCGCACAATTCGAAACCTTAGACACTAGTCACTTTTAACTCAAATCTGAGTGCTCTAACCAATAGGCCAACTTCAACAGCTATGCAACAGGCCCAGATCTAAACCCTATTTATCTCGTTTTAAAGCGGACAATATAGTCAGCCGTCTTAACGGTGTTCAGCAGATCACGTGTATAGAAACTTCGCATTTAGCTTAGATTAGAGGGCTTATTTCATCTTTCTTAAAAGTGCTCATCCAAAAGGGGGGTATCGAGATATATATATATATAATGGTAGCTGTCTATTCAATTTCGAATATGACCACTTTTGGCATATCGATGTGATATTAGTGTGAAGGTTCCCAGCGAGAGGCACGGATGTGGCTCTTTAAGCCTGCCAGACTTTTACAGACCCTACCACAGATGGGGCAGGTGTTGTGATGATCTGAGTGGATGCCATAAATGAAGCCATCTCTTGTCTGTGGTTGATTTTGCAAAACATGCACTCGTTGCTGATTCAACAAACCTGCACGTGACATAGTTACCAAGTTGCACACATGGTATCTTAGATCTTCCATGTTTCTTCCATGTGTCAAGTCCCGTCTTTTCCTCGCTGCTCTCTTCTGCTGCTGGTGTTTCATCCTATTCTTTTCAAAAAGCTTGCTGCCTTTAAAAGGCACTTTCCTCCACCTTGATCTATCTGCAGCCACCCCCTCCCATCCTCCAACATCAATTCCAAAGCACGTCAAATCGTCTTTGAGACAATCTTTGAATCGCTTACAAGGTTTATGCTGTGGGCGAGTATTCCCAGTTAATTCCCCATAGGTCACTTGCTTGGGCAGTCTGTCATCAGTAAAACGAATAAGATGACAAGCCCAACGAAGTCTGCATTTCATTATACAAGACTCAATGCTTGGAACAGCAGCTCGTTCCAACACTTCGGTATCAGGGGTAAAGCTATCTTAACGGATTTTAAGCAAGTGTCTTAAGGCAATTCTGCTGGAAACACTCCAGCAGGCGAATATGAGCTCTGTAAGTGGTCCATATCTCACAAGCATATAACAAAGTTGATACAACACAGGCCTCATACAAAGAGATCTTAGTTTCCAGCCTGACATCATGTGGTGCCCACACCCGCTTCTCCAAATGACCAAAAGACACACCAGCCCATTCACTACGTCCATCTATCTCAGCATCCAACGACCTGTTCCTCAAAATAACACTACCCATATACATAAAACGATCTACCACAGACAGTATGTGACCTTCAAGAATATATCCGGTTTCTGATACGGGTTGCCAGGGGCTGGGTCAAACATAGCCTTTGTCTTGCCCAGGCTTATTGTAAGACCCATGCTTCTACACACCCGCACAAAGCCATCTATGATATCCTGCATATCATTCTGCAAGTGAGCCACGAGATCCACATCATCTGCATAGAGCAAATCTCGAACAACAGATGAGAATGTCCTTGACAAAGTCTTAAAACGCTGTAAGTTATACAGCCGACCCGATGTGCGAAATCGAATATACACATCTTTGTCACAGTTAATGAAAGCCAACGACAGAGTTACAGCAAAATAGATGGAAAACAAAATAGATGCAGGTATATCACCCTATTTAACACCGTTGTCAACTGCAACGGGTTCAGAGAGACAACCACTGCAGTTGACACATGTTGTTGTGCAGCTCACGAAGGAGTCTAACAAAGTTAGGAGGACATCCCAACTTACCCAATACCTTCCACAGCGTATCCCGATTAACTGTATCGAACGCTTTCTTCAGATCAACAAAGACCTGACATAGGTCTAGACGATATTCAATACACTTTTCCTGCATTTGACGCGTCTTAAAGATCATATCAGTTGTACCCCTATTTCTTGGAAAGCCACACTGACTCTCAGGAAGCATTAATGGACAGATGTAGGCATTTAGGCGATTACACAGGATTCTGTTAAATAATTTTCCTGTCCCATTCAAAAGAGAGATGTCTCAATAATTGCCGCACTCATCTTTCCTCCCTTTTCCCTTGTACAAGGAGATCCTAATGGAGTCACGCCAATCTTGGTAAACATGTCTGTCAAACCAGATGTTGTCAATCAACCCTTTAATTAAAACTGCTAGTGGTCTTCCAGAACAGGAAAGGACTAACACATGTATACCATCTCCACCAGGTGCTCCGCATCTCAACTGCCATATAGCCTCCTCCACCTCCTTGAGGGTAGGAACAGAATCCATTTTGGCAATGACAGCTTTCTGAGGCAAGCTATCTATCACATACATCAGTACTAACTATCATGGATTAGTGAACAGATCGGTATAATACTCCTGTCCATCTATCGAGTAGCTTGCTTAGATTCCTAATATATATATATATATATATATACTACATTTTTTACTCAACGTTCCACTCTCCTGCTGGTGCTACCAGATCAGGCTGTCTGAAGATACCGGCTTCCTGAACAAAAATACACTAAACATTAATGTTATTGTTTTTTTCCTTTTCCTTTGCAAAACTCAATCATGTTCTGCAAAGCCAAAAACAAAAACATTTTTCCTCTCCAAAACAACCAAACCAAACACCATGAATAAATACTTGAACATATAAAGAACTTGAAGCATAAAAACTTTTACCAAAATGCCTGGATTCGACATTAAATAACCTGAAAATGGTTGATATGCTGTAAAACAAAACAACCATCCACTCTGCTGCTGCCTTTCCACATGCTGGTGATGCTGCTCACTGAACTTGAAGGCGGAAAAAAAGTTAATGTCATTGCGAGTGATATGTAGTTATCACATTCAACTGTGTCAACAATTTTTTGAGAGACAGAAAGAATTTGTCAAACTGTGGAAGGTTCTGCATCGATGCAATCAACAGTGTTGAACGTTTGGATGGAAGATCAAATTCAAAAACACACAACACTAAGCCTTTTTACCGTGCAGATAAAGGCGAGAAGTGTGTTTCAGAATTTGAAGGAACATGCCGGAGAAGACTACAATCAAGAATTTTGGCAAGTACTGGCTGGATGGTAATTTAACATGGGCTGATTTACATCAAAATCACTTCATGACCAGTTGGTCGTAACCAATTGTGGTCGTAAGTTAACGACCTGCACTTGCTTTTATCTGTGTTCCTATGCTGATCTTTGACACCAAGAAGAAGCTATCAAACTATTTCAGATAATGTTTGCATCTTTTCTTTTTTTTTGCAAGATAAGAAAGTTATATGAATTCTCTCAATTTCAGATCATCTAAAAATAGTGAAATATCTTTCATTCTTAACAACTCCCAAAATTTTATACTCTTACTTTTGCAAATAAGTTACTCAACTTTTTATTTTTATATATAAAATGAAAAAAATGGATCTTCAAAAGTTAAAATGTATGACGATTTCGAGGACAATCTTAAAAAAAAAAATTCCTACTAAACTAATCGCCCTACCAAGGTTTGAGAGTCTAATCTACTCCACTATTTCACAGCTAGGGTGATGATATAGTATTTTATTTACCTCCTCTTCAAAATGCATGAGCAGCTCCGTCGACATTCCCCTGTAGGGGCGCTTCAAGCGATTAAGAATAAACTAACCCCTTCTCAGAGAAGGTAAAGCCTGGGAAGGTGGATCTCCTAGAATTGAACAGAACCATACCTCAGACTGACAGCAACAAAGCCAGTCGGACTGGTTGCCAAGGACGTATCCCCGACTGATACGAACACCTACTCAAGTACACGATATTGACGAGTGATCCTTTTTCTTTAAGGTGCAACTGTTTTTATATGCATAGAACACGCAATATTGTGCACATTAAGTTGAAAAACATCAACATTAATAAATCGCTGAAAATAATAACCTAACTTGAAGTAACTTCGAGAAAAAAAACTATTAATGAGACAAGAGAAGAAGTTGTACATTTATAAAAAGAAAATATTAAGTTTTGTTTACATTCAAATTTTATCAAAATAACCAAAAAAAAGAAATGAGTTCTCACAAGTTGAAATTGAAGGGAATTTCACTATATTTACTTGGGTTGGGACGATTAATCGGAATCAGAATCGGAAAAACAATTTTTTTTGTTTTTTTTTTGTTTAAATCTTAATTTTCCATTGCTGGTACTAATGATATATTTATATCAATATTTATTGATTTTTAAACTACCAATAAAACTAAAATCTATGGATCACCCACCCCCAAGTGTATTTTTTACGTTAGCTAAAGTATATGCACATATTACATGCGTTTTTACTGTAATCAGAAAATAAAAAAATAAAAACAAGAACTTTATAGCTAAATATTTAGAGATTTTAAAAGAACCGGAATCGGGAATTTAGAACATAATCAGTAATTGTATCGGAATCAGGGGGGAAAATATTGGAATCGTCCCATCACTAATATTTACCTATTTTTTGCACACTAAACTAGGTTGCTTAGTAATGCCTAATGTTAGGTATGATGTAGCGTAAAAATAAATTGCTGTTGCGTGTTTCTCCAAATTGTTCTTCGTGAAATGTCATGCATAAACCTTTTTATTGTTTCAGAATGTTTGTCCTGAAGAAAGAGCATCGTTTTTATCCAGAATTTCATTTTGGTGGGTCACAGGGTAAGCATGAACTTTTCACCTTTTATATTTTGTAGATTTGATTCTTGGGGCATGATAACCAGTTTGTGTGCAAAAAATGTAAGACAATGGCGATGGATGAGAACTCCATCAAACAGATGCCAGCATGTAAAATTGATGTTAAACCAAATATGATGATATAATTTGGACTTATAAAAGAAAAGATAGAGAACAGGAAGGGCGTATGAACACCTCTGATGTTAAGACTTTATAATAGTTCCTATTGCTGTATATGCAAGTTAAACATAGACTATACTGGCAAAGCATGAGAGGAAGCTCAATGTCTCTTGAAATTAAATATTTAAGAACTATCCTTGGAGTAACTTTGCAAGATAGACAAAGAAATACGAATATCATATAGAGGCTTAATATTAATAGATCCATCAACAACGTTGTTCGGAAAAAAAAGATCAACATGGTTTAGACATGTTTCCCGACTACCAGACTCAAGCTATACACAGAAATCATATCAAGAAGATTTCATAGGGATTAGAAGCGCCAACTGTCAGTTCGACAGTCGAGTTTCAATCCTGGCTTGATGCACTTGCTTATCTAACCGCACTGAAGAGCTGTGATACAGCGAAACAGTCTGTATGTGGATGACTAAATATATAGTAATCCAGGTTATGTTTGTATCCATGGGGATGTTTAAATCCAGGAAATCTCTACTGTTTTATATAATAGAGCTATTTATTTATAATATTTTTATTTATACAAACATATCAAAGGCTACATATTCATTTGAAATGTTTTAATCATAGCTTTAATAAGCTGCAATTATAAAAAAGGGACATGTTTTAATAACCTGATAAGATCACAGCTTATTAAAGCTTTGACCGAAATATTTCCAACAGATGTGTAGCTTTTGATATGTTTGTATAAATAAAAATATTATTATAAATCTATATAATATTAGGGGTGGGACGTAATAGGTGAAAATTTCAGATTCATGCGAGTAGTATTTTTTTGTGTTCATTTATACATAAATAACACTAAACAATCAAACATTTTGCAAAATTCAAAAGGTGCAGGCCAAAAATAGCCGTTAGGGCTCCACGGGACTCAAAATCCATCATTTTTCGGTGAAAAAGTGGTTTCATGCGACATTGCAGGTCCTAAAACATCCTCAAAAGCTATGAATGGATATAGATGGTTAAATCTGATATAGTACTTTAATTTAGGACCATTTTCAAGCTGTGAAAGGGTTTTCATGAATGTAAAATAGCCAAAAACTATTGGCCTGCACCTTCTGAATTTTGCAAATCTGAAATTTTCACCCATTACGTCCCACCCCTAATAATATTTCATATCTAACCAAATCTAATAAATGTGATAATTTTTTAATTTTTTTTATATAATATTTAATGAAGGGGAATACATTTAAAGCTGTTATATTTATGATGCTTTTTTTTTTAATTTTCAGATTTGTTATAAAGGGTTATCGTAAAGGTTTAGAAAAATTTGATCTCTGGTTATTGAGTTCATCCCTCACTTCTTCGCACATTATCCTAGATTTTAATAAATATTGGTCAGATGAAATGGAGAAATACAAACTGTGAGTATTGCAACCAACATTTCCTTGTTTTTAAAATCCAATAATTCTTACTTTTTTTTTTGGGGGGGGGGGGGGGGGCTTCAACTTCTGTATTGGTATCTTTATCTTTGTTTTTGGTGACTGAAGATTAATATTTTTCACACGATGTGAAAAACCTCAGAAAAGACTGGTTAAAATGTTTCAATAAAAAGGCAATCTTATTTTAATGGGGGTTCGATGTATATCCGTTAACTGAAATTGTCACATTTATCAGCAGCAGCCAACCCTGACAAAGAACAGTGCAGCGATAAATAGGCAGAAATCTTACAAAGATGTTGTACAAGATCTTCCTCCTCTTTCTCTCACATATATATATATATATATATATATATATATAATTTTATACGTACATAAAAGTAATCCATGGACACGTGTTTCTGGCTCACAGCCATCATCAGCATGGCTAACTTAGACAAGGATAAAAAAAGAATAACAAAGCAACAAACATTACAATCACCAATAAAAACAAATACATAAATATATATATTACTATAAATATTTTTTGAATATTAAAGTGTTTTTTATATCTACAGACGACGTAATTTCAGGTGTTCTACTCTCATCAGTGCAGGAGTGGCAGTTGCAAGTGGTCGTATAGGCTCGAACGTAGTTCGTAGATTCAGCCTAGAATAACGAGCTTAACGCCGATGCCCACACAGCCGCGAGAAATCGCCACAGACAGTAATTGAAATTAACGTAGAGGCAGGGGCAAGCATCATGTTGTCGATAGTGTTCGACATTCGAGCTGAACTTTACATAATCGATGACAACAATCTTGTAATTCCAAACAGGGCTCTACTATCAAGACTATTAAATCTGAAAGGGGCATTAAGATAAATATTTTTTAAATATTAAAGTGTTTTTATACCTACAGACGACGTCGTTTCAGGTTTTCTACTCTCATCAGTGCAGGAGTGGCATCCTCATTCTGATGGGCTGACTTAACTGTCTATCATGACAAATCTAGTTTGTAGACAAGTAGATCAAAAGGAGATTCTCCAAAATTAAACAATTAATATTTCCCTTATCAAAATTCCCCAGCTCGATACTTGGACATTTTAGGATGAATCTAAATGACCTCCTCTTGTCCTGGTTTTGCTTATATTAACCAAGGTTAGTCTTTTCAGGTTTTCACTGTAACTATCTAATTAGTACATTGTCTGAAAAAGAGAGAGCAACTTAACGATTTTAGTTACCCTGACCTTTCAAAAGTGATAGCCATCTTAGATTTCGTTCAGCAACTTTTTTGTCATTTCAGTCAACACCACCTCTTATCGCCTATAATAAACCAGATGGCCATCGTTTTATTTATTTATTCTAATTGCCTGTCAACTCTTGTCATGAAAGCGTTCCGGGTTTTTCCGATATTTTAGATTTTAGCATATGAGAGATAATCGAAGGCTTCAAATTGGAAGACATAAATTCACTAGACCAACCCGACAATCAGCTAAATCCCATCCATTCACTGTGGAGGTCCCAAGATGCCGGAGAGCTTTCTACTCCAATAGCTTCTTTCCTCGTGCTGCTGGCCTCTGGAACTCCCTGCTTCCTGACTGACATGCAGAATTTGACCCTCTCAGTAAAGTTTCACATAATCACCACTTTTATTTTCAGAGTTTTTTTGAAAATTGTCACTTTCATCTATCCAACTCCAACTTTAATACCTGAATACTTTGGCTGGGCACAATTTTTCCAAATTGCTTTATTATTTTTGACCCAGCAGATTCGTTAATGACTTTTCTTCACACATTTGAATTCTCCATTTTACAACCCAGAAAGCAAAAAAAAAAAAATCAGCCAATTTTCTCGATCATGATCATTGATAAATGTTGGCTTATGTCTGTGCCTGAGTTAGCCCTCCCCTCCTTGCCAACAGTGAAGGACATGGGTGGACCTTATTTATGTTTTAATAAAGTTAAGAAGAAGCTTATTTATCCAGCCCCCCCTCCCCAACAACATCTCAAGAAGAAACCAAACTACAGCTATGAACCAAAAAGCTAGAGAATGCCCCCCTCTCTTAGTGACATGGAAATCCCCCTCCCTCCTTGCTCAGAAGCATCGTGAGTCCAGTGAAAGAGATTCAACCGCCTGAGAACAGGAATCAGGCGATCAAAAGCTGATGGGGGCTACAAAACCAACCCAATCATCTGTGAATGTGAAGAGGAGGACCATACAATGCAGCATTGCCTTGTCACCTTCTACTATCAAACCAATGTAGCCTAAAAGATCTCTCAGAGTTCAATGATAATGCAATGGACTGTGTAGAGAAATGGGAAACTGTCAGATAGCAACATGCTTCAAAGACACAAAAGAAGAATAACATTTGTACTGGCTAGGTCACAAATTCAATTCCTACCAAAGCGCTCATAATTCTTTATTTTGTAAATATTGTTTCCTCTAATTCATATTTTAATTAACTTCTCTTGAGCGCCATGCATCACAGAGTGTCAGATTTGAACTGGCATCCCTCAGTCACAAATGACTCCTTCAAAATTGTGATTTATGCTCAATTGCATTTCCATTCTATAAGTTTTGAAGGCAATTTATATTTCCTGTCAACACCCTTTGTTGTATAAATACAATGAGTTTGTTTATTTTCCCAATCCTCCACTCTATAATAAAAACCAATGTGCATTTATCTCTAGTTCTATAAAGTGTTGTATGTGTATATGTTTATATATTTCTATGTAGAGGATTCACTCCTAAACCAATTAGCTGATCATTATTAACTTTGGAACATATGAGCCATATTTACTATAATTTACTTTTATGCAAAAAGGGTGTGGAAGCCCTTTGTGAAAATCAGATACCTCTGATTTTTGTGAAATTTTAACAATAGATATGAGGCATCAATCAATTCCTTAAATTTCAGTTTCTTTGGAGTATTTTAAAGGGTTTTTGTAGCATAATATGGGCACAACCTCTCATTTGAAAATTCAAATATTTCAGATTTGCATTAAAATAGTCATTAGACACCAATTAAGATTCCCTGAATTTCAATTTCTTAAAACCCCTTAGACATTTTCTAGAATCAAAATCATATAATGGATTTTGATCAAAATTGGAATAAAGATTCTCGCCATAAGGTTTAGTAGCATTATATCTTGATTTTAATATTCGTAAGTGGTGCAAAACTGTTCTGTTCAGGGAATTCATTGTACGTTTTTTGGAACGAGTATTCTAGTTTGTATATAAATATATATCTGTCTCATCACACAAAAGTTAGCGAATAGATAAATAAATAAAATTTTAAAATTAAATATAAAAAACTGCCAGACAAGACCATTTCAAGTGTTTAGGGAAAAGCAAATAGCAAGTCAGACACACACACTGTCTTAAATGAATTCCGAAAAGAAATCTATCCCTCTATTTCCATAATGAGACGTTTTCTTATTTTTTTTCCCTCTTTTTATTTCTATACCAATTTAAATTTACCAGTTTGAGACGTTTTCTTTTTTCTTTTTCTTTTTTCACTTAACCAAGTTAGATGTTATTTTATATGAACATAAATATTAGTGCGAACATTGGCAAAGCATCTCTCTTTTTCTTTTCTTTTTTGTGTAATTTTTTATGGGAGTACTCTAGTCTTTTATGAACATGGTAATGATTTTATTCAATATATAATTTTGTTATGTTCAATTTCACTTGGATTCTAACATTACTCTTCTGATGAATGTTGATTGAAAGAATATCTTCTCAGGGGAGACAATTAAACTAAAATAACCTCCTTCCCCACCCGTCTTTTATTAGCTATTTTAAAAATATATGAAGATAAGTGTTTTTATTCAATGAAAATAAAATATTTCTAGGAAAGCTGTTGGAGTAGACGACGATGATATTGTAGGAACAGAACTGCAGTAGATGATAATGATGTTGGTGTTGAGTTGTAGGAACAGAACTGCAGTAGATGATAATGATGTTGGTGTTGAGTTGTAGGAACAGAACTGCAGTAGATGATAATGATGCTGGTGTTGAGTTGTAGGAACAGAACTGCAGTAGATGATAATGATGTTGGTGTTGAGTTGTAGGAACAGAACTGCAGTAGATGATAATGATGCTGGTGTTGAGTTGTAGGAACAGAACTGCAGTAGATGATAATGATGTTGGTGTTGAGTTGTAGGAACAGAACTGCAGTAGATGATAATGATGCTGGTGTTGAGTTGTAGGAACAGAACTGCAGTAGATGATAATGATGTTGGTGTTGAGTTGTAGTGAATAGGAATGGAGCCATTGTGAATGATGATGATAGAAGGTTGTCGGCCATCTTGAATCGTTAAGGGTCAGTTTGTTGCAGTGTATGATGAGGATGATCCGTACAGCAGTGTTTGGAATATAGCAAAAAGTTAATTAGCTTTAGTGCTGTTGCTGATACTGTCGGCACTGGGGGACAGGATCGGAAACTGTTATTAATCATAGTCACCACTGCTACTGTTAAATTGCTATTTCGCCTGACGGTGAGTCTTTGGACAAGCCCTGAACTCACTGATGAGTGTCAAAAATGTCCCTCTTTTATACAAGCTGATCAGCTGCTGCTAGTAGTGCTGTCTTGCTATTACCTAATTGGTTGGCAGAAAAGGAGATGTATGCAGAGAGAAAAAAATGTTGCCTAACACTATACCACATGCACCAAAGCTGTCAAAAGGTCAACATCCAGTTTTATTATGAGAAGTCTCAAGCCATAAACAGTGCATAATAAATGCTGTACCTGTTAACATTTAGTTTATCACTACTTTGTATATTTTAATAAATCAAATTGTTTTTGCATTAAAATTTGTGCGAATTTCTTTTATTATTTTTGTGGTTAATTTTGAGCCTGCCTAAAAAGTAAAAACAGCTTTCATTTTTATTTATTTTCTACCCAACCCCCAAAAGATCCGAACAAAAACAAGTGCACTTAACACGAAAAGAAAACGGAAAAGACTACGACAATGAGATCCAGATCATGACTGGCCATCCGAAATACAAGGCCAAACTGCTTACGTGTCTGGTGAGAGCGTTTGGGGACAAAGTGCTCTTGGCGGCATTTTACAAGTTTCTTCATGACATCTTACTCTTTGCAAGTCCCGTTCTTCTAAAGTAAGTGGATTTTTTTTTTTCTCACTTTGTCTATCCCCCGCCCCCATCTCCGTCTGTTTACTATCCTAGATGTTATGCTTTTACTCTCTCTTTTTATTAAATGATGATATCCACTGTGAAAAGAAAACAAATGTAAGTAAGAATATAAACAATAACATAAAAAGTATCTTCTGATTTTTTCAAAGACTTAATAATACCATTTAAAACCCCTGACCGACTGAGTAACAATTAAAACTAACAAAAAGACCTGCTTACTTTCAAGCTTGATTTTAAAAAAAAAAAAAAAAAAAAAAAAAAAAAAAATTTAGAGAAAATGTCAAATAAGGCTGAAACGTAAACAATACAATTATTCGTTTTTGAACTTTAATATTTATAGTCTACCCCCCCCCCCCCCCATTGGGGTTTTGCAGTAATATTGCGGGGTCTACATTGTTGCGGACATCCATAAACAGCAAGAAAAACTTTTACTTGCTTTAAATTATCATCTGACAATATATTATTATAGAAAGTAATGAGAATGACAATAAGTAATATAGGGTTCAAGGTTGAGAACAGGAGTTCTTGGGTTTCTCTATTTTCCCGGGAAATGCCAGGACATGTGTCCTACTGATTTAATATATAATTTGATTTCTTCTTTATGTTTGTTTCTTTTTCTCTCCTCTTGTCAGGTTATTGATTCAGTTCACAAGTGACAAAAGCGAATTCCTCTGGAAAGGTTTCTTGTACGCATCTCTCTTACTTTCATGTTCCACTCTGCAGTCTGTGATTTTACATCAATATTTCCACCATTGTTTCACTACCGGCATGAAACTCCGAACAACCATTGTGTCTGCCGTCTATAAAAAGGTCAGTTCATCACATCAAAACTTTTGCTGTCCGGTGGTATTAAATAACAGCTGTTAGATATTATTTAGTGTAATGTCTAGTGGCTTTTATATAGACCTCATCAATATGTTGATCTCTCGCACTTAAGTTTGAGCTACCGTTTGTCTTGATCTCTAATGCTTAAGTTTGAACTAGCATTGTTTGAACAAGCATTTTTGTTGATCCCTCATACTCAAGTTTGAACTTGCATTGTTGTTGATCTCTGATGCTTATGTTTAAACTAGCATTTTTGAGAGGCAAGGAAAATAGTGGAATCCTATCAAAAAGCAAATACTTATGCAGAAGTCATTCAAAAACTAAATCAATCTAAACAAACAATCAAGACCTACTCAAACTAATTACTGAACTTAAAAATCTAATTGAAACTTTAATAACAACCAAAGAGATTAACAAAGATCAAATAGCAACATATACTAAAATCAAGTGATCAAAATCAGGAACAAATCTCTAAAAGCAAATCAGAACCAAACCAAATCAATCAGAAAATACAAATAAATTCACTAATTCCTCTTCACAACAGCTTCAATTAAATTAAATTAAACAAAGGCACCACCAATACACCCGCTGAGCAAACAAAAACAACAAATGAAAGAATTCTTCAACAAAAATCAATCCTACTAAAACCAAACCACGATCCTGATAAACTCTAAGAATAGTGATATGTCAAATACAAAATCTAACAAGTCAATGACCCAAAGAATCGCAAGACATGGAAATTGAAACTATACCTACATACCTAGTAGTGAACAAAACCTAGGGAAAAAAACCTTTATAAACTCAAAAAAAAAAATCCTTCCTCATACTAGATTCTAGGAACAGAAAGTTAAAAACCTAGACTCCCTCAAATCACCTTAAACCTAATGAATACAAATCCAAATATATTACAATAGAATTTTGTGGAATGAAAGCCAATATTAATGAATTACTCTGATACTTATGTTTGAAGTAGCATTTTTGTTGATCTCTGATGCTTATGTTTGAACTAGCATTTTTGTTAATCTCTGATACTTATGTTTGAACTAGCATTTTTGATAATCTCTGATACTTATGCTTGAACTACATTTTTGTTGATCTCTGATGCTTATGCTTGAACTAGCATTTTTGTTGATCTCTGATGCTTATGTTTGAACTAGCATTTTTGTTGATTTCCGATGCTTATGTTTGAACTAGCATTTTTGTTAATCTCTGATACTTATGTTTGAACTAGCATTTTTGTTGATCTCTGATGCTTATCTTGAACTAGCATTTTTGTTAATCTCTGATGCTTATGTTCGAACTAGTATTTTTGTTGATCTCTGATGCTTATGTTAGAACTAGTATTTTTGTTGATCTCAAACTAATGACTGAGAAGCATAACAAACTAATTGATTCACTGCATCTTATGAATGTCCTTTTTTTCTTCTTTTTTTTTAACTTTTTATCAATTTATTTTTTTTATTGTAGAGCCTAAAACTATCAAATTCTGCACGGAAAACTTCAACAGTTGGTGAAATTGTAAATTTGATGTCGGTTGATGCACAAAAGTTTCAAGATCTCATGACCTACATCAACACTATCTGGTCGGGGCCTTTTCAAATTATTGTTGCTTTGTCTTTTCTCTGGCTCACCCTCGGACCAGCGATATTAACTGGGGTCGGAGTATTAGCGCTGCTTGTTCCATACAACATTTATCTCAGTAACGCTCTCAAAAAATTACAAGTAAGTCCCTCTCTTGTTCTCCCCTTTCTCTCTTGTTCTCCCCTTTCTCTCTTGTTCTCCCCTTTCTCTCTTGTTCTTCCCTTTCTCTCTTGTTCTCCCCTTTCTCCCTTGTTCTCCCCCTTCTTTTCCTCTCTCTATTAGAAATTGTTAGAAATTAATGAAGGGGGCTGTGGTCCCCCAGGTTGGGAAATTAATCTTGATTTCAGCTTTTTTTAGCCATTGTCCACTCATATCCCTGTGTGATACTATGGACTCCCCCTCCCCCCAGCCAAGACCCCAGAGAATGCTGAGTTGAGAAATGATTCACAAAAAGGAAAAGTGATAAGGAAGTAAGATAAGTAGGTGACAATGGAGAGGCCTTCCCAGACTGGATGGCGCCCTGGCCATTAAGTATTTGCTTTTGGGTAGCTGAAGGGCGAGAGAGTGTTGGATGTAGTCAGTTCCATTGATCAGCTGGAGGTGACTGAAAGAAAGACCGAACATGTAGGATTTCCAGTAAAATAGATATATTTAGAAGACGAGTAGATTGGACAGATCAGATTGGGGTAAACCCGCGGAGTGAGAGTTTACAGTTCTGGTAAATTTTCTTAAAGTATATATACACAAATATATATTTCCATATATATATATATATATATATAAGTAGAGGGTAGTGTGGTTCCAATGAATGAAAGGTGTATATTTAAAGAAGTGGAGCTACCAACATTTATTAATTTAAAAAAAAATGTGTTTATTATTTAATATTTCGATATTTTACTTTCTTATTTTTCAAGTTTAATGTTTAAATTTGTATATTACACGTGTTTCATGCATGTTTGGTTCTTATCAGATATTTAAAAAATAAATATTTAAAAAATATAAATATATATATATATATATTTAAAAAGATGTTTCTTTCAAAATTACAATATATATTTTCTTAAATTGAACATAGAATGATTTTTTTAATGCTTTTTTTTTTTTAGGTGAAGCAAATGAAATTGAAAGATGCCAGAATTAAAATGATGAATGAAGTCTTAAATGGAATCAAGGTAAGATGCAGTCGCTTAGTTTTTATCTATTACAAACCAAAGGGCAAGGTGTCCACCACTGCTATGGTTGCACACTTCCTCCAAAGTTCTATACTTTGGAGCCATATTGGCCACAACATATTAAGTAAATCTACTAAACCAATGCTTCACTTTCTTACACAATTGAATTTTTAATCTGTTTGTTTAAACTTGAGAGATTCTTCATCTTTTTCTTCTATTCATGTAATGTCACTTTTCCTTTGTTCAGGGTTCAGACGTTTTCTGATATTATACAAGTTCACTCTCCACTTCTCACAGTTCAGCGGGTCAGCAGTCTCCACATTCCACTCTGTGTAGTCTTGTCTAATCACTTGCTTCAAAGTTTTCTTTATCCAGCCAGCCTTCCTGCGATTTAGGACATCCATGCTTCTGCAACGGTTTATCCAACAGAATGAACGTTCCACATGACCATACCAGCTAATCGATGCATCCTTAGAATAACCTCTTTGCTGGGCAAGTGCAGCGCTTTCAGCAAATCCTGTATTCGGTTTGGTCAGATTTTACATTGCAGATCCATCTAATCATGGATCTTTCATTGCGATGCAGACGAGCGAGAAAGGGCTGGGTGAGGGCCCAGTATTCATTGCCATATATCATAACGCTCCTGACGCAGCTGCTATACAACTCACACCTGATGTAGTGAGGGACAGCTCGTGATGTTATCAGAAGCAACAACTCACAAAATTTTGTCCAAGCTGCCTTCACCGTTGTGGCCGTACTGAGTTTACATCCACCATCTGCACTCAACATATCCAATAGATAGCAGAAAGAGTTTACTACCTCCAAGGTATTGTCATCTAGTACCATCTCTTTGTGGGATTGACCATCAATAGGATGCACCTGTCCCATGCATCTCCTACACTTAAAGTTGGGGTTCAGGGCTAACTTACCCTTCAGATCACTGCACTTTTTGTGGACCAACAATAGGCACAGATTACATTGTATAGCATTGTTTCTAACACCCTTCCATCACACAGAGCATGTATACTGACTAGTCCCTTAGGGATTGTAGACAAGCCACACACCATCACTTTGGTTTTATGCAAGTTCACCCTCAAACCCTTGATCCAGACCGTTTTTCCATATTTCCAGTTCATCCTTTAACTGTTCCAAGGACTTGGCAATGATAACTAAGTCATAACTACATCATCAGCATAGGGTAATTCTCATGGACAGCACGACCGAAACTCTGTTGACAGTGCCTGCAAGACTATGATGAAAAGTAGAGAGCTAAGGACAGATTCTTGGTGAACTCCAACCTTGACATTGAAGCTATCACTGTAAGTGTCATCCACCCACACTCTACTACTAGCGTTTATGTACATACATTGTACGAGACGGTCAAGCCACTCCTCTATGCTCACCTTACGCATTGCCCACCATAACACTTCTCTGGGGACTCTGTTGAAGACTTTTTCCAGGTCCACAAATGCCATATAGAGTCTCCTGTCTGCACATACATATCTCTTTTGTCGAATGATGAATATAGCATCAATTGTGCCTCTGCAAGGTACAAAGCCAAACTGCATCTGAGCTGTGTCAACCTGCTGTTTGATGCTACATGTTCAATCACTTTCATTCCTGTTTCTACGAGCTTGAGGATTCTATAATTACCCTGTGATCATGCGTCTTCTTTTCCTTTTATAGATAGATTTAGAAGTCGGTAGTCCCTAAAAAAAGATAAAAATAAAAATTACACCAGTCGAGAAGAATCTCTCCTCCTCCAACTGAGGACAGAACAGATACTACACTTTGATCCAAGCAGGTAGCACTGATCACAATCCCAAATGAACCTTGAAAAACGTTTGGAAAACTCAGTCAAAATCACAAACACCAAGTACTAAACAGCTTGCTTTCTGTGTGAAGTTTAAATTCTACAGAGAGTTAAATATTGAGCGAGTAGACCTGCTAGTGTATAATTTTGTTAGTTGAGAATAACAGAAAATGAGGTTCAGTCGGAGTCATCTTAGTGTACTCAAAGGTTAGCTCGACCTACTGTGGGAATTGATAGAAAACGGATGTGATATCACATGGTTCAAAGAGAGAGTGAGGGAGAGAAGTGAGCAATTTGATTGGAAGCTAGAGCATTGCAAACACGTTTTAGAAATGTCCTGATAAGATATGATTAAACAGTAATTATCGACCTTTCTTTATTTCTGCTCCACTGGTCAGTGATTTTGAACAACAAAGTGACTAAACCTCTTCTGTCTTCAACCTTTTTGTCTCGACTTGGTCCTTTTCGAGGTATAAACAAACCTATTTGCAGGCAGCGCTTCCTCGGTCAGGTAGGATCACGTGAAGGATGCATACAGGAACGAGCAATTAACAAACGCATGTTTATGAACTTCCATGTATAACACAAAATAGAACCGTAAAAGGAGTTGGTTCTATAGAATTGGTCAGAGTACACTGCATCCTCTTCTTGCACTGCATCCTGATCACTGTCAATGTCTCCATCTTCGACGTATCATATGCATCCGTCTCTCTGACTAAATCCCAAATAGCACCATCCGTGCAAGATGCAATAGCACTGGCATTACAGAGACTCTTAAAAGAAGACTTTGCTGGTTTGGTCACAGTCTCTGACATCCTGAGAAGGAATTCATCCACAAGTTGGTAGCCCCAATCGCACCCGCCGACTGGATAAAGCGCAGAAGTGGCCAAACAAACATGGAGCTGGCGGCTGCTCCCCCACGTTTTTGGTAAAAATTATGACTGTACAAACATGAATACGATTGAAACATTACCGCGGTAATAAGGGACATGTAACATTACATGCATGTAAACATGCACTAGGTGGCATGTTTAGTGGGTTGCATGTCTGTGGTGCATGTGTAGGATAAAAGTGACAAACTCTCATTCTAACATTTAAAAAACAAGTTTATTGAGTCTTCCTCGTTAGTATGTGAAAAACAGAGAAAGAGGTTAGTATGTCCATAAGTATGGACGAAGGCAAAAGCTAAGAATTTCCCATGGTTATAATTCCCTAATGGAGAAAAGAGAATTGTTCATGATATACAATTATGTGTGTGTGTGTTATATCAAGTCCACGTGTTGAGGCAGTAGCCATTTTGGCGTCTTGTCGAAGTCGAACCCATGGCCAAAGGTCCGGGAAAATGTCTGTTGTGTCCCCCGAGAGGGGGGGATGTGTGTTTGGCAGTGCCAAAGAAGGAAAGAGAGAGAAGTGTCGTCTCGTGCCACAGAAGAAAAAGAGGACGGGCGGATGGTGGTCAAGTGTTTATATAATTATGCTAGCCATCCGAGATTCGCCTAGAAGAAGGCCACTGATTGGTCAAGCCAAGGAGGAAGTAGTTTGCCTGAACCAATCAGCAGGCAGCTAACAAGTCATTAATATTTAAACAATATGGCGGCTTGCAGGAAACTGCTACACATGCGAATGACAGGCTTGCTGCAGATGAAAAATCTTTGGTTCAGAATAAAGAGGCCACAAAAGAAATTGAAAGTCTCTGATTTTGGATTTGGCCACCCAGAGTTTGATTTGTGGGAGGCTTTATCGATCTTCCTATTCCTGTTGCCAGCAGAGTTGGCTGTAAAAAGTGGTTGTCCTGCTAACCCGTCAGGGTTAGCAGGACAATGAACACAGGTGGCCAAAGTGATATAGTATCTTTCTCAAATTCACCCTGGAG
This sequence comes from Sepiola atlantica, assembly GCA_963556195.1. Lineage (NCBI taxonomy): Eukaryota > Metazoa > Mollusca > Cephalopoda > Sepiida > Sepiolidae > Sepiola > Sepiola atlantica. Next base: position 138,708,685 of record OY744519.1, read on the forward strand.
TCTCTCTCCCTTCCTTACCCACACAGAAATTCTGTCAAATGTGTTATGTCAGAATAAACGATTAAAAACCCATCCACAGCATTCACATGTCTCGTAAGTCACAATCAATTAAAATACATGTTTGCTCATAAACATACCTTGCCATTGAATGCCAATAAAAATAATAACAGCACAGTCCAATCTCACCTTGCTTCTACCACTCCTTCCATAACTGGGGCACTTGAAATTAATGGTTCACAAGAGCACAAAGAAACAAAGAAAGTTTTGTATTAGAAGAAAGGGCCCTTTATTGAGATGTTGGAATTGCCTTCTCTTCTGTTGGTGGAGGATGTTCTGTGCTACGGATATTTGTGGCATCTTGGCCCCTTGGTTTATCGTTGATCTTAAATCATTCTCTACACATGCAGTTCGCTCTGAAACTTGCGACAAACTGGTTTACCTCTCTCATGTGATGTTACGGCAGGTCGAGATAACATAAAATGCACTCACTGACCCGATGACTCCAGTTTACATGTCAACGTTGGCCCGCAAAATCAAGTCACCAGATGAATACTAGCAAACATACCTCTTTGTTATTTAACAATATTTGCTGTCTCCCTTCCCCTAAACGTTTTAAATGGTTTCATCTGGCAGGTCTTTACTCTAACTTTTGCGTGATGGGATGGATATAGATACAAATAAATACACATTGGTCTTTATTATAGAATAGGGGATTGTTGCCTTATTGTCTAGATTTTCATCTGGTTTTGATAAATGATTATTATTGCATCAATCCATTTATACTTTAAAATGCTGGTTTGGTTGTTTTGTTTTATGGCATATCAACCCGTTTCAGGTTATTTTATACTGAATCCGGTCATTTTGGTAAAAGTATTGGGGAAGAGGGAGGGATGGAAATTGTTGACTTTTGGCTTTGCAGAACATGATTGAGTTTTGCAAAGAAAATAAAAAACAATAAAACATCAATGTTTGGTGCATTTTATGTCAGGAAAGCGATATCTTCAGACAGCCTGAACTGGTAGCACCAGTCTTAAAATGCTGTAAGGTAGAATAAATATCTTATTTTTTTCATCATCTGTTTTTAAAGTTTCCTTTATTTAATCCTACGACTAAAATTGTTTATGAAAATAATGTCATCTGACATTTTTTGTTAAATGAGATTTTATAATTTTCAATTTCCCTTTTTCTTTTAAAATTTTGATTATAATTTTAAAATTGTCATTATGTTTTTTATTTATTTATAAATAGTTTTTAACAATATCACCAATGCATAAGAACACACAAGTTTCAGGAAACTTACCATTTGATAAAAAGGTCATACATTGAAATATATTATGGAACATGGTTCAACACATTAGATCACTGTGTAGAAGTTAAGACTGGATCAATTAAAATTTAATTTTTTTTAATTAAAAAAAAAATCATTTCATTTTTTACTTCCTTCTCAACACCTGCATATTTCCAGTTTTTGTATTGTGATATCCTTCTATAATCTTTCTATATAAATATTTTTTTCTTTTTTTTTTCTTTGTGATTTGAAGGTCTTGAAACTGTATGCCTGGGAATCTTCTTTCAAAGATCAAGTGATGAAAATCCGAAATGAAGAACTGAAAGTCCTCAGGAAGCATGCCTACTTAAATGCTGGCACCACTTTGGCTTGGAACTGTACACCTGTTTTTGTAAGTAGGGGCTGAACTTCAGGAGTGATGTCTTTGAAAACAGATAAGAAAAAAAAAACAATTTGCTGTTAACTTAAATTTAACCTAACTTGATCCCCAATGGCAGACTTTAGCAAGAATGACGTTACACAAAATGACGTCCATTTTGCTAAGCCCTCTCCCCATAAAATGAAACTGCCTCCCAAATACACGCTTCAGTTTTGTTCTAGCATACTCCAGCACACAAAATGCCTTTTATCTTTCGAAGAATTTGGAATTTCTATACCTATAAAGATAAACAAATCGAACATAAAACATGTCAGCAAATATAATATAGTTAATGTAAATGTTGAGTTTCCTACCCCCCACCCACCCTAAAAGGAGGATGTAATGCCCGGGAGGATGCTTTCATGACGACAGAATAGATGCTATACCTCCCCTCCAAAGAAGGAGATAATGCCTAGGAGGATGGTATTATGACAACAGAACAGATACTACACTATCCCTCCCCCTGAATTGAGCATTGAAAGATAGTACAATAGTGCATTAATAGAAGTAATGGTATAGTTTCGGCATCAGACAGCTACCAAATCTCCATTATTAATGGATAATGTTGACCTTTTTAAACAAATGCCATATAAATTTGAAGACATTTGAAAGGGACTAGCAGAGTTATTAGATTATTAATTTTTTTACACCCCTTTTCCTTATTTTATTTGCCTCTCCAGGAGGTTAGACACAAGGTTAGGCGTTAAGTTAAAAAGCCAGTGCACTAGGATTAGCACACTCTGGCCTACAAAAAATGCCTGAGCAGCCCCATCGGCATTCCCTGGTAGAGGCGCCTTAGGCGATTAGCGATAAACTAACCCCTTCTCAAAGAGAAAGTAAAGCCTGGGAGGGTGGACTTCCTGAAACTGAACAGGACCATACCTCAGTCCGACAGTAACAAAGTCACTGTCGGACTGATTGTCGAGGACGTATCCCCCGCATAACTTGTGTATGTTTATATTTTTCAGGTTTCTCTCTTTACTTTTGTGGTCTATATTCTATCTGACGAGAAGAACATCCTCGATGCAGAGAAAGCTTTCGTTGCCCTTTCATTGTTCAACATTCTCCGTTTTCCGATGACGATGTTGCCAAACATGATTTCTAGTGTCATTCAGGTAAGGAGACAAAAAATTTAAATTAAAAAATGTAATAATTAATATATCTACCTGATCATGGCTGATAGAAGAAGAACAATTAATGGATTAAACATGTGTCATAAACCACCAACATCATCACCATCATCATTATTATATTCAGTTTAATGTCCTTTTTACATGCTGGCATGTGTTGGACAGCTTTTAAAAATTAACTAGCCTATCTCTGGCCAGGTTTTTAATTATCCTTTCTCTCATGTCAATCCTTATCACTTCCTCCCATATTTTCCTTAGCTTTCCTCTGTGAATTGACTCTGCTACCTCAACTGTTCTACATCTACTAATCTAAGAACTCTCATCTATCCTTTCAACATGGCTATACCATCGAAGTCTCTCTTTGAGGTCATCAGCCCCCATAAGTAATCAAACAGTCCGTTCCATTAATCATTTTTAATCCTCTCCTAATATTCTTCATCTTTCAACTGACAATTATTTCATTTCATTGACCCTTATCTTCGAATTGCTTTTGGCCTCGATAAAATAAAATATTACATTCGGTAATACATGGTGTGGTATTCCCACTGGGTGGGTATCCAGCTTCCACTGAAAGAAGTTTCTATGGAATATCAAATTCACATGCGGTCCTTAATCTAACTCTAACCCTTATCCTTGAGTGGCTTTTGGCCGTGATAAATGGTGACATATTAGTATTAAAAAAGAGACCAGCCTTAGTAATATCATTAACCGAATGCATTTGTGAGCATGGGTAGATGGGGATGGTGGTCTACCTTGTGTAGACAATCATGTTTCAACTTAAAATTCTTAGAGACAAAAGCCAATCTTGTCACTTTGCACACTTCATCTAAAGTGATGACAGAAATGGAATAATGTTACAAAATGAGCTTTATTTTTTCTAAAGTTGTCAAAACCGACCATTCCTCCTGTATGACATCCTCTGTTTTCAAGTCCATCCATATGCATACTCCTAAGAGCTTTGCCGCATGCTTGAGAACAAAACTTCGTCCATTGGTTGATTGTTCTGCTGTGTCATCACGTGTGGTTTTAGTAGGTTGTACTGAAGTACTTGCTAAAGGCATCTGCAAGGCTGGAGTTTTTGTAGAGAGGTGTTGCCGTTCACTCAGATATAGCGTCTGGTATTCCCAAATGATCATCTATCTGGTACTGACCAGGCTTAACGTTGCTTAACTAAAACACACACGCACATATATATTAATGTTCTTCACTTATTTAGAACGTGCCAATAACTCAGTTGGTAGAACGTCAAACTGAAGATCTCAAAAATTTCTTCACTTATTTGCTGACGCAACATTTGATAAGTAAGGGAGAACTTTAATGGAACACTCGGGCATCTATGTATATCATATAGAGATCAAGTGTTAGCTCCAGGAAGGTGCCCCTTAATTTCTGAGAACTTACACTGAAGTAAAATGAAAACATATGTGTATATATATAACAGGAAAAAAATATGGTGGATATAATGTATTATGAACTCTTAAATACAGAAAACAGAGCCTAACATTTGCCTGATACTCTTTTTCCTCTACTGAACAACAGACTTGCAAATGAGAATTCTTAGCCTAACCAAATCAAAACACAAGTGCAACGAACACAGTCCATTAGCTAAGAGCCGAAGGGCCTATCTCAGTCTGAGAGACACACAAACCTCAACTGACCGTGAGATGCTCAGCCGATTAACTGCCCCCCCCCCTCCTGCCCACCTGCTGAAATATATATAGATACTGGTGTCATTTAGAGTAGACTACACAGAAACCCACTAATCTGTTTCATTACTGAACATAAAACCTATTGACGAGGGGATTCCACCATCTGGGATGATCGTAACTTTTGAAACATCTCAAGTGGGTCATAATCACAGCAGGGAACCTCATATCTGCAGGAACATTACTTTTTCAGAGACTTCATCTCTCAGCATGAACCCCTGTTTAAAGAGACACTAATCTTTCCAAGTTGAAATCAAATTCTAGGTGATCAAACCTCCAGAACAGACATATTTTCAATTTCTTGTGTGTGTTTTCTTTCTTTGTTTAAATATCTCTCCCACAGCAAGTCTGTTATTCGCATTCATTGCAAACATACAACCCACTAAACATGCAACCGCCTAATGCATGTTTACAATATAAACAGTCAGAAAAAGAAAAAAATTTTTTTAATTCAGTTAATTGGATGACACAAATTATTAATCCAGCAGCCAGGATAAATGTAAAGCCACTTCTAATATGGTGACTTACGGCAGTGATGTGAAAAACCGACTGACATAAACAAATTTTGCTATTTGCTTTATTCTGATTAATTTTAAATTTTTTAGGCTAAAGTTTCTGTCGATCGGGTCCGTACCTTTTTAACACATGATGAATTAGATCCGTCTGCAGTACAACACGGTTCTTCTAAAGGTGAGCCTATTTTCTATCTTGTTGGGGTTTTGTTTGTTTTCCTTTTTCAATTCTTTTTCAACAGCTTGTCCCTCCCCCCCTTTTTCCCACATTTCCAAAATATAAGCTTATTTTTTATTATTTATCATACCTCTTTGGGGATTATTATTTTTTCTTTACTATTAATTGCTGATGTACTAACTTCTACAAAATTCCTATTTTTTTAAATAATTTTGATTACGAAATTAAAGTCACCAAAATTAATTTCTGCGTTTTTTTATTTTTTATTATCAAGTGAGTCATTTTTTCTTTTATTCTTCCGGGCAACGCCGGGTAGTACAGCTAGTAAGTAAAAGTAAAGTGGTTGACCATAGTCAAGAGCGACCCGAAGGCTCCTTTTTTATTGGCTACTACACTGAGGTGTAGGGGAAGGTGCCACTCCTTTCTCAGGATTAATCCACTTACCCTTGATCCTCATCTTATAATGTTGAATGTTTAGCAAGGGTTAGGGTTACTCAATTTAATCTTGATCCTCACCTTATAATGCTGAGTGTTTAGTAACAGTGATCAAGTACCATTTTTTTTTTTTTAAGTCTTTGGTATAACTCGACCAAAGATTGAACCCTGGTCTCTCGGCTCATTAGCGAACACTCTTTCAATTGTGCCAAATGGGCTGGTAGAACTAATAAAATATATACGAGGTCTGTCTAAAAGTTATCCAACCTTAGGCCAGAAAAAAAATTTCAAATACATGATGGGTTTTGGACCTTAATCCTCTTCAAAGTAGGCCCCTTGTGCTTGCACATACTTAGCCCACCAATCCATCCACTGCTAGAAACATCTCTGGAAGTCTTCTTTTAGAATGCTGTTGCGTTCCGCATTATCTCTTTTTTTTTTTTGCACCCTCTCAGCAACAGCTGCACTCCGAGCAGTTTGGGGCCTGCCAGAACGCTGGTATCTCTCCACAGATGTGCAACTATTTTTGAATCGGTTGAACCACTCCTTAATTTGTGTTACACCCATCGCATCTTCTCCAAACACCTGCTGAATCTAACGCGATGACGGAGATGAACACCATTCCAAAAGAAGACTTCCAGAGGTGTTTCCAGCAGTGGATGGATCGGTTGGCTAAGCGTGTGCAAGCACAAGGGGCCTACTTTGAAGAGGATTAGGGTCCCAACCACGTCACGTATTTGAAATATGTTTTCTGGCCTATGGTCGGATACTTTTTAGACATGCCTCGTAAGTACATAAAACTAATGAAATTTAAATCATCTTGAAATAACTGTGGAATTTCCTCAGGTCTCATTAGTACAAATTATTGATAGTTTGATTATTTTCTTCAGGTGAAGCAGTGGTCATTGATAACGGAAGATTTAAATGGGACCAAGAAGAAGCTCCGATTTTAAAAGAGTTGAGTATATTTTAAAATATTTATCTTTAACTGGGGGTACCTATCTGGAATTGCCTGGAGGTGTTTTTACTTGCAATTTCTTTTCAGTTGTTGTTGTGTTTTTTTGTTTTTAAATATTTATTTCAATGAAAGGGAAGTAACTCTGTATTGTTGAATACAAAGTTTTTTTGTTTTTTTACTTTTATTCAACTCACCCCGCTCAAAAAGCGGATTTCGACCAAACAACGATTTAAAAAAGAAAAAACATTTTTTTTACGTAAATTCACCCTAAACAAGGCACATTGCCACTGAGACATAAGGGGCTACTGTGAATTAGGGGGCCATACCTACAGAGAGTTGAGCAGCAAGATGTCTGTTCACATTACATTTAAATTTCTGAATGTTAGCAGTCAAGGGAACAGAGGACAGGGTTCCAAAAGTTAGCAGTTCAACGGAAGAAACTGTAAGCGTAGAAAGCTTTCTGGCATCTGGGAACCTCTATAGTGAAGAGGTGGGATTTTGCTGCTTGACAGGTTGGTTGGGAATATTTACATCGAAGGAGGGGGCACCGATGCTGCGAGTTCATCGGAGCACATTAAATTGAATGCACAGGGATGTAACATTGCGCTGATGGGACAGGGGTTGGAGCTTGGTTGACAGTGTGGGACCTATTAGATTGGAGGCTCTTTTTTGGACCACGTCTAATAGAGAGAGATGTGGCAACAATATTCCATGCATGATGAATAGTGGCTTTGTACAGATATAGGATACTTGCAGGTTTGAGATTTTTCTAGCACGGTGACAGGGGCCCACCTTCTTTGCAGTAGCCTTAGTAGTAAGTTCTATGTATTTGTTCCAATTCATGTTACCTGTGGATGTTAGGCTGAGGAGTTTGAATACTGAACTCTCAGGTAGGGTGCTATTAGTTATGGTAATCAGTGGTTAAAAAGGTGTCTTATAATTGTCCTAATAGCATTAAATGTTACCATCAATTTACATCCCTATTCACTACAGACTGGAGGTTATTTTCTAACGATTACACCATTACGTTGGATATATGAGCGTTCGTTCTGCCCACATGTCTAGAACAAGGCATGGTGTCATCAGCAAATCTATCCATCTTGGACACGATTTCATCAGGGAAGTAATTTATGAATATCAGGAATAATAATGATCCAAAGATTGACCCCTGGGGCACACCCACATTAATGTCATGTTGTTTAGATTAACAGCAATCAAAGACACCCTTGATTTTTCTTTTAGCTTATGTCACCCCTTTTTTTAGATGGCGTCTGTATAAAATAATTCTGACTCGATTAAAGTATCTTCTTGAAGGAATTAAATTGAATTATATTTTATTCTTAACAACATGCTGCAATGATCCACTAAAAGAACTGACAGACCAGAATCAAATACTGACTTTGTAGGAAGAAGATTATCACTGATAAAAATCAAGAAAGAGACCGACTTTACTTTATGTATTAGATGTTTAAGAAAATTTGCTTGGGTTCATTAATTAAATCAAAACGCTATATTTTTATGTAAAACCGACCTTGTATCCAAGTTTGCTTCCTTCATGGCGAGGCAAGTAAATAGGGACAACCATTATTCTCTAGCCGGAGCAAGTGGAACTAGTGGAAGATTAACCCTTTGTCTTCTCATTCTTAAGACTCTATATCTTTTATGAGCTGTTGAGACAGGAGATTGGGAAGGGGTGCAACAATTATTTTTATTTATTTATTTATTTATTTATTTATTTTTTTTTTTTTAAGTATCGACTTGAAAATTCCAGCTGGTTCCTTGATTTCCGTTGTTGGTGTTGTTGGAGCTGGAAAGTCTTCTCTCATCTCTGCTATTCTTGGAGAAATGGAAAAAACAGAAGGCTCTGTTGAAGTGCAGGTTTGTTTACACATTTTGTTCTCTCTCCTCTTACGTATAGGAGGTTGTCAGTTGTCTGGATATATATATATATATTTCTCCCACCACTATTTAGACTTTATGTATATCTACTTGACTGTTACAATAAAATTCTTCTTTGAGAAAGTTTCTCGTAAATGAAACGAAATATCAAAATCCTGACAAGATGTTGGTCGTAAGAGCTCTCGAGAGTAAAATTCCGCTTTTATTTAAATTTGGAAAGAAAATGCCGACTCATTCCTGGAGGAATCTATTATATAAAAAAGAATTGTGTGTGTGTTTATATTCAAAGAGGAATGGGCTGGGTAGAGGAGAGGGTTGGGGAGTTGCTCTTCCGTATCATTTTTGCATGTTTTTTTTCAAGGGTTAATGAGATTTTACCTAATGTCTAGGCTGGTTTTATCTAATAATTATTGCTTCCATTATGATTAATTTTCATTTACCACATGATGACATTACATTTGTAAGGATTTTTCACTTGTTTGAAGTCTGCATTTTTGTTATACTTTGTGAAAATCCGCTTCTGAACCAATAGGACACAACTTAAAGCTGTCATAATTCGGTGGCTAATTGTCCTACGCAAATAAATTTTTGGTACAATAGTTGATGTTTTGCAAAGATCTGAGCCCACATTAAAAGTTTTCAAATATAATGAAAATAACATTTTATTTTGGTTTTGAAAAAAAAAAAAAAATATTATAGTAGTAGTAGTAGTAGTAGTAGTATCCGGAACTACATAATTAAAAAAAAAACTGTAGTGAAGTACGTTATTATAGTGTAAATAACACAGTACAACAATAACAAATGAAATCTGCTAGTCAGAATCAACTTTTAAAATCTCACAAGATAACTTTATAGTTAGATATATATTCAAATGTATAAGTTTGTTTAGGAATATAATGCTTTTTGATGAATGGATAAGCCATGAAACTGCAGTAAAGTGTTTAGATAGATCAAGTTAATTATCATATATATAATTTTTAAAGTTACAACTCATCCTACAGATCCAACATTAAACCAGGTTTCATACCTACAGGAAGCAATCATTAAATGTTGCTTCTGCTGTAGACAGTTTAGACTATTGCCTCTGTAGCCATAATGTTTAAACTAACATCTGAAAACAGAAAACTTGCTCACCGCGTCGAGAAGCTAACAAGGTAAATAACAAAAGGATAAAATTCTGTCGTCTTCAACGAAGCCTGCATAAATAACGATTACTGCCTAAATGTACATATATATTAGTTGGCTCTGTCAGCTTGCTATCGCTTCGCAAACTTCATTACTTGAAATACTAGAAACATTAATTTAAAATAATAAAAGTGAATGTACATGCGTTCAGCTCGCTTCAATAATCATGTATGCAAATTTATTTTTATGGGCAAAGAAGGGGAGGTTTAATCTTAATAACTGATAATAACAAATAACAAAAAAGAATTTCTTTACACTCTTAAAAGACACAAAAGCAAATTCCCTTGTTCTTAATATTTTTGTGACTAAAATAGGGACACAGATTCAGGGGAGAAAAAGAGAGCGGATTAGTTTGGGTTTTTTTTTTTACTTTTTTTTTGTAAAACTTTACTCACTACTTGTTCTTTAAGTAAGATTTAACTCACATATTTTTTTTTGTCGTTTTTTTTGTAAATTTTACCTCAATTATTTGTTTCAGTTTTTGCAGTAAGATTTACCTCACATGTGACAACAGTAGGAAATCAATATTTATTTCCATAGTTCCCAATACATAAGTAGAACTTTATATCATCATCATCAGGGGCTTTTTTTATTTCACTCCTGGTGGACAAGTAGGACCTAGTTGACTATCGCGGTCGTCTCTCCACCGGGTTTTTGGCCTTCCTCTAGGTCTTTTCTATTGCCGCGGGGTCCATTCTGTCGCTCTATATGTCCACCTATATGTCGAAAGGTCCATCTATGTTTTGCCATTCGTATGGTAGTCATGATGTCATTTACTCCAGTTTGCTGTCTGATCCAGGTGTTTCTTTTTCTATCATGTAAACTGATGCCGGGCATAATGCGTTCCATTTTGTATTGTGCCACTCTTAGCTTTTCTATTGCTGCATTATTAAGTGTCCATGTTTCGCTACCATATGTCATAACATGATGTATTCATTGAACACTTTTTGCTTAATGTTCATCGTGGACTTTCTACTCTTCGTGATGTTGTCTACTTTGGAAAAGGCTGTCTATCCAAGTGCAATTCACCATTTGATTTCAGGTATGATATCAGTGTCACTTCTCACCATCTTCTCTAGGTAGATGTAGTTGTCAACTTCCTCAACATTTTCACCTTTCATTATGACTGGAGCTTTTGTGGTATATTTGTTGAACATGACCTTGGTTTTTCCAGTCTGCAATTTAAGACCAACTATATGGCTAGCATTGTGAATGTCGTTAAGAATCCCTTCTAATTCTTGAGGTATGTGACTTGTGACAATGATATCGTCATCAAATTCTAGATGCGCCAAGATATTCTCCGTTTATATTGATACCTCTACCTTCCCGGTCAATTTTATTGATCACTGAATCTTGCAGGCATGATGTAAAGAGATTTGGTGAACTGTTGTCACTTTTTCTGGCACCTCTTTCTAAATTGATCTTTTCACTATCCTGTTGGAGTTTTAAAGTTGCTGTCTCTTAGTCGTAAAAATCCTGATACAAGTTGATGTAAGCACTGTCAATTCCTTGAATTTTCAAAACTGTGAACATAGGGGTGAATTCGATGGAGTCAAATGCTTTTTTATAATCGATAAAGGCAAAACAAAGTGGTATACTGTGCTCATTAGCTTTCTCTTGGAGTTGGTTTACAACTTGAATGTGATTCATAGTGGAAAATCCTGGTCGGAAACCAGCTTGTTCTCTGGGTAGGTTTCTGTCAAGTGTGTTTTGCATCTTTTTTCAGGAGAATTTTGGAAAATACCTTGTAAAGCAAAAGTAGACTTATTGGTTCTTAATATCTTTCAAGTCTCCTTTCTTGTGGAGGATGGTAACTGACGCATTCTTCCAGTTGCTAGGCCTTTTGCCTTTATCAAGACATTTGTTGTATAGGCTGGTGAGAATCTCTGCGATTGGTTCACCTCTATCTTGGAGAATGCCTGCCGTAATTCCATTTTCACTTGGAGATTTCTCTCTTTAGCTGTTTGATTGCAGACTGTACTTCTGACTTTAGTATTGAAGGGGGTAACGTAGAAGTCCTCTCTCTGTCTGTAAAGGGTTGATCTTGGGGTCTCATGGTTTTTTAGAGCTCGGTGTAGAACTCTTCACATCTTCAGATTAACCGGTTTAAGTCAGTTGTGAGGGTGCCATCGTCTTCCTTCAATGTTATGATGCTGTTTTTCCCGAAACATTGTTTCTTCTTAGTAGCTTTAAGACCTTTGTTCTCTTTCAACGCATTTAGGTGTTCCTCTTCATTGTAAGTCCTATTTCTTCATTCATTCAGCGACGTATGGTCTTGCATACTTCGAAATATTCAATGTTTTGAATATTCGTACCTCCTCGTTTCATCTGTCTCCTTTTCTCTCTTAGTAGTTTAGTCTTCGCTGAAAGCTGTCATGTCTTGGTGGCTTGTCTCTTCCAACGGTGTCCAGTGCCGTTTCTAACATAGTGGCGGTGATAAAATCGCACATTATGTCAACATCTCTTTCTGATCGAGTTGCTTCCAGTGCTGTTAGCTAGTTCCAGTTGGAATTCTTGTGCTTTGGCAGATAGCAAATCGTGGTTTGGTCTTTTGCATTTTTTGATGAGTTTTACTCACTCTAATTTATATAATTAGCAATAATTAAAAAATATGGTAATTGGCTACTCAAATACAATCTTTCATGGTCTGATGAAATCTATGATTAAAGCATGATTGCATTTTGCAATTCACCATTTTGTTTTTAATTGTATCTTTATATTTATAAAGTTAGGTATGTGTATATATATATATATATATATATATATATATATATATATATATATAATGTCTGATGTACAGGGTAATCTTCTAAACTAATGAACAGATCATTATTAATTTTTGAATATATATTCTAAAAAATACAGTGAGTAACATGGGCACATTATTTTTTTTGAAAATGTTAACACATATATATAAATTTTATTTTTTATTTTTTTATTAACCGATCATTATGAATTTTGGAATATATATTCTCAGCAACCTGGTGAGTAACATGAGCACATTATTATTTTTTTTAAACTTTACTATTTAGGGGGTGCGCCCACCCAAACTCCCGCCCTCAAAAACTTTTAAAATAAGTTACATGCAAAAAAATTAATAGAGAAAAGTATTGCTCTACATAAAATTTTGAGTTATATTAAGTAATACATTTTTAAAAGGATTGGTGCACATCAATATGTGTATGCTTGGTAAAATCCTAAACTATTGAACTTATCATTATGAATTATGGAATATGTATTTTATGCAACAGGCTATGTAACGTTGGCACATGTTTTTTTATTTTAAAAACTATACTATTTAGGGCGGGGGTGCCACCAAAACCATATTATATCCTCCAAAGAAAGAAAAAAACATTAAAATTTAAAACCAATGCTATATTTATTGTTTATACCGGTGCTTATATAGATGAGGGCACATATGAAAAAGCAGTTACACAGGTGAAAATCGCAGTTCAAAATAAATTAACCAGAAAACTCTTTGATATACTTATGTATCAGACAAAAATAGGTGTTTACACCAAAAATTAGCAAATATTATCAAGTAGAATTTTAATTAAAAATAAAAATCAGTTATATCGTTTTTTAGAGTTCCGCCATTGATTCGAGCTAAAAACGCGAAATTCAGGGGGAGATGACTCAGTCTGTCATATTAAATAATAAATCAATGGCAGTCGGCAAAATACAATGAAACTGATGTTTATTTTTAATTAAAATTCTACTCGATCATTTTTCCTCATTTTTGGTGAGGATACTTCTTTTTGCCTAATACGTAAGTATAAACAAGAGTTTTTATTTGGAATTACATTTTCCATATGTGACCTCATCTATATATGTACCATTATACCCGTCCTAGGACAGGTATTCTACTAGTTGTGTATATATTAATGAAACGTTTTGAAAGTGGATAAATTTTATTAAACAGGAAGTCCTATATCTACTTTCAAAGTATTTCATTAAATAAAATGTTGGATATTTATAATCCAAATATGACTGGAAGAGGGAATGTGTCTATATTTGCCTACATGTTTTTTTATTATTTAAAAAAAAAAAAAAAAATTTTTTAAACAATTTAATTTTTCAAAATATAAAATTCAATTTTCAAAATTATCGAAACATTTTTATTTAGATTTTATTTAAGTTTTTTTAATTTTCTTATTGTCTATACACGTACAACCTCATGTTTCTCACATTGAGAATGATACACATTATATAAATGAATGGTCACCCATCTAATACTGACCAGGCTGAATGTCGCTTAACTTTGACGATCTAACGAGAACCAGCATACCAACATGGTTCCCCTCTGTAAAACATTCACAGCAAGAACTCGTCTTACTACCACCACTGCAAAGAACTTTTGTTTTCTTCCTCTGTGTACCTAAAACCAAATGGAAAGAAACTCTGTTCATGGAAGTTCCAAGAACTTACCATCTTTGGAACACAATACCACAGGACTGCTTCCTCTTAAATAATACAAATTCTGCCCTTTCCATCCATCGTTTCCAACCCTCCTATAGTATTGTTCATCATCCAACTAACAATCTCATTAACCCTAATCCTCGAGGAACTTTTGGCCTTGGTAAGTTGTGACTCATTAGTATTGAAAAATTTTTTAATTATTCCGTATAATTGGATCAATCCATTTAAATTCCTTTTTCCTTTTTTTTTTTATTTTGTGGAAACAGCAGTAAACTAATTTAGAACCACATGAAGATGTTGACATGCCATTATATTAAATCAACCTAATACAAACTTTCAAGCTAAAAGCAAAAGAACAATTGACTCACTTTTAAATTAACCAATACAAAAAGAAGATGGATGATATTTTTTTTTTATTTCTTTTATAAGAAACAAAATGACAAATCTTTCTCGACATTTTTTTTGTTTTAATATCGACCAATGAAAAACCAAAATGGATGTTTGTTTGTTTGTTGTTTTGTTTTTCCTTTTTGATATGAAACAAGACCACTCTTTCCAGGCATTTTTGAACGTTTTAATATTGTCTGCCGTTTCTCCAATTCTTTTTTCCTCATTAAGGGTTCCGTTGCTTACGTCCCTCAGCAATCCTGGATTCAAAATAAAACCTTAAAAGACAACATTCTTTTTGGAAAAGCTTACTGTGAGTCTCTATACAATCAAGTCCTTGAAGCCTGTGCCTTGCAGACGGATTTACAGATTTTGCCGGCTGGAGATCAAACGGAAATTGGAGAAAAGGTTTCTTTTTTTTTTCTTTTTAAAAATGCAAAAACTAATTCAAGTTGGTTTCATGGAATTATTCTTACCTCTTTAATTGAAGAGTTTGTCTAGTAATTTTTAATCGTCTGTTTCACAGTGATTAAATACCGGTTAACTGTGTCGCAGTCTACATATTAAAACCAGAAGAATAAAACAACTCGTTAATTTTTGGGGTACAGATTTATTTTTACATTTCTCTGCAAAGAATTGTTGACCCCTTTTTATGCTTATGTGTCCCAATTTCCTACTCTCTCCAAATGTTTTTCGGTCGGTGTGGGGTATTGGGTTCTCATACGAGCCTTCCAAATATCCGTCTGTCTCAATCTATTTTGGGAACCAAAGAGAGAGAGAGAGAGAGAGAGAGAGTGTGACTAATCTTTTCTTTCTTCTCCACATAATACAAGAGAGCTACTTCCTGTTTTCTGACATCACTTCCTGAGAAGCTATATTATTACAATTGGTATTCTGCAAAAACCTGGAGCATTAAAACATTTCATTGATAATATTACAAAATAAAGAATGCGTTCCATTAAAATTCTCGGATTTATGAAATGCTCCGTCACAGGGGGAAAGTTTGGGGAACGCTGGCCTAGTGGGAGGACATTGCTTATTATGTCATGTAAGTGTAGAATGTGAACCTTGGCTGTATGTAACTCTCGCTTCTTTTAGTCCTCTCATTCCAGGAGCCATGTTTCTGACAAAGGGAGAAGAATTGCTGTTTTCTGGGTCAGCTGTTATCTTAAGTGGGTAGTATGTGGAGATTTTAAATCCTCTCATAGTATTCATCATCATTCAACTGTCAATCTATCCATCTGATTAATCCTTATCTTTGAGTGTTTTTTTACCCTCGATAACTGGTGACTCGTTGGTAAAGAAAAAAAGTAGTTACGCTGCATTCATTTTTTAAGAATATTTCATTGAATAATCTATGTCTGTTTGATCTAACAAAACTTCTGCTTGTCAGAGTGTAATATAAATAATTTTTTTCTAAGTTATGGTGTTTCATTCTCATCTTCTTGAATTTTAGACATTTTCTAGAATCAAAATAATGTAATGGATTTTGATGAAAATTAGAATAAGGTTTAGCATCATTATATCTTATATTTTAATCTTCATAAGGGACATAAAAGTGGTGCAAAACTATTCTTTTCGGGGAATTCATTTTACCCATCCTGGAATGAGTATCTTCTCATATATTATATATTCAAATAAGTAGAATTTCACTATCTTTGTTTAATGAAACCACGGAAGTAAACCTCTGATTATTTATTTCAATTTATATCAGCTCTGCATATTTTAATATTTGTATGTATCGAGCACTTTTTGATAATTTTTAAATTTGCAGCTCTCTATTAATTTGTTTTATTTCTCAGCACATTGTCTAAAATCTTATATATATATATATATATATATATATATATATATATATAAATCTATATGTATAATTTTTGTTTTGTTTAGGGTATCAATTTAAGTGGTGGTCAGAAACAAAGGGTCAGTTTGGCCCGAGCTGTGTATCAAAATGCTGACATCTATTTGCTGGACGACCCACTTAGTGCCGTTGATTCTCATGTTGGAAAACATTTATTCGATAAAGTCATTGGACCAAAAGGAATACTTGCAGGCAAGGTCAGTGCTTTAAATATTAAACATCTATGAAATTGTTTGCGTTTCATTTTATGCGTGTGCGTGTATATATATATATATATATATATATATATATATATATATATATATATATATACACACGATACCAATCGTAGATATCTTATAGAAGCAAGTCTCATCTCTGAGTCCAGAAATCATATCAATCAGTGCTCGGGCTTTTTCAAATTTCTCCCACCATAGCGAAAGGGTATCCTATCTGAATACTTTATCATTTCCAAATATGGCTGAGCCATCTTAATGTTCTCCAAGTCCAATTTTAACATATCACCTTCACACTCCTTCCTTCTAAGCCCTCCCACTTTTGACTTCCCTTAACCACAATCATGCATATCTATTTTTATTATCTCCCCCCTTCCCCGCCATTTCAACAACGAAGCTCCTACCATCACCCTGCGTTCCACAAACTCCCTTACCCTAGCACTCCCTCCTATTCATGCTATCTCGTTTCTCCGAAATATTTCAACTGGCCAACTATTTGAAAACAAACGCCCATTGCCTCCCTACCACCAACTCAACCCCCGCCAACCCTAACATTATTTTTTACTCCACTTACCTTGCATTTTACATTCCTCACTCCTTCCACAGCACTTGCTGCATGTATATATATATATATTGTCTCGGTTACTTCAACATGCATTTCTTGATAAAGTTCTCGCATGGGCGAAATATGTTGCATTAAATCATGTCTCTGTGTTAATCTCATTTTGTTCTAATTAGTTTGTCGGTACTGATATCGAACCAGTTTCCGGGAACTTCGCGTCGGCAGCGTTCAGGCATGTTACGTAAACACCCGAAGATGATGAGGTGAATGCTGACAGACGATAACTTCAATACATCACCCTATACTGTCCAGATTTAATCTCCCTCTAAGGTCATCAGATCTAAGCCTGTCTTTAAGACTCACATTATATGTCCATCCAGTAAAATCAGTGATTTTTCAAACATTGATCACTCTGTTTATAGATGTAGAACACACAACATGCACTGTTTTTCTTAAATCTATAAACATAAAAAACATTTTAAATATTTTTAAAGGCATATGGATAAAAATTAAATTCACAAACAATAAAAATGCTCTAGCTATGTAAAAAGCTAAACAACATTTTTAAGCATATGGACAAAAATGTAATTCCCACACAATATAAATACACTAGCTATATTAAAAATACACTAGCAATATAAAATCCGTTGGTGTTGTTGATGATGATGATCCTCCTCTTCCTTCTCACAGAGAGATGATATTAGATGACAACACCCTGGAGGTAGTAGACGCTTTCTTTTGCCTATTACGTGCAAAAATTCTTTTTGATACTTCATACCAGTCGAGGATACGTCCACGACATTCAGTCTGATGGTGTGGAATGCTGCGGCATCAGCTGCCTGCTCTGTTAGGCTAAGATTCTGTACAGTTCTCGGTGCACCCTCTCAGGCTTTACTCTTTCTCTTTCAGAAGGAGTTTATCATCAATCGCTATCGGGGAATGCCGACCGGGCCGTTCAGGCATTTTTGTGGTGCACTGACCTTTCTATCCCCACTTTTCAGCAGTGGGAGGGAGGTTAATGCCACTTAGGAGATATGCTGAGTACAGGTGATGGATATGAACTCGTTACAACCACAAGAGTGAAGGCAGCATGGACAAAATTTCATTAGTTGTTGCTTCTGTTAACATTGCAAGATGTCCACCTCTATACCCAGGATAAGTTGTATAGCAGCTGTGTCAAGAGTGTCATGTTATATCATAAGGTCTGTTGGTTCCTCATCCAGTTCTCTCTTGCCTGGCTGCAGCGTAATTATAGATTCATGATTAGATGGATTTGTAATGTGAAATCTGACCAAACCAGAAACATAAGGTAAGAGGATTTGCTGAAAGCACTACATTTACTCAGCATGGATGTTATAAGGACGAATCGGTTGCACTGGTATGATCGACTTCCTGGATAAACTGTTGTAGAAGCATGGATGTCTTGAATCGCAGGAAGGTTGACCGGTTAAGGAAGATTTGGAAGCAAATGATTGGACAAGACTGTACAGGGTGAAGTTTGAAGACAGTTGACTCGCTGAACCGTGGGAATTGGAGAGTGAGCTAGCGAAATATGAAACTACGTCTTACCCTTGGACATGAGAAAAGTGACGATAAATCAAGAGAGAAAGAGATTAGTATTATTAAGAAACACAGTTTTAAGACGGGGGTGCCGTCAAATTTTAAACAATCTGAAACTGTGCCGCCGTATAGAATAAGTTCAGAACCACTGCTTTAAACAGTCATCTCGCCATTTTTATTGCACAGTTTATGTGCATGTACTGATGTCTTTGGGGGTGGTATGAATACATAATGTTCCTCAGCTACGGGTGAAAAAGCAATTTTTTTTTAATTCAATAAATTCTTTACAGTAGGCTGTTTGTGTAACTGAAAAATTAAATAATCCAAAAAGCGTTGATATGCCATAAAACAAATCAGATTTTTGTTTGGTTTTCTCTTTTATAAGTTCTCATTAATTTTCTTTTCGTTTCAAATTTAGACGCGGGTTTTGGTGACACATGGCATTGGCTTTCTACACAAAGTTGACCTGATTGTCGTCCTTAAGAACGGACAGATATCTGAGAAAGGAACTTTCCAGGAACTTTTGGCTCGTAAAGGCGCCTTCTCTGATTTCTTGCAGACATACTTATCGGAACAGATGCAGTCTGTCGAAGGTCTTAACGAACTAATAGCATCGGGTAAGTAGACTTTCATACTACCTCCTCCTCCCTCATCTCAGCTATGGTTTCAAAAACACCCAAAATTCACACTACCTCCCCCTCCCTCATCTCAGCTATGGTTTCAAAAACACCCAAAATTCACCCCCCCCCCATCCATTATATTCCAGATTCTATCGAGTGTAGACTTAGCAATAATTCAACTAATGAAAAAGTATTTGAGAAATTAAGTAACGTCTATAACATGGCTCTATAAATAAGTATGTTAATATTGAAATATAAGAAACAAGATAAAAAAAATAATAAAAATAACAGGATAGAAATATTATTTGGTTCATCCACCATATAATCAGATGCTGAGAACAAAACTAGGTAAGACATTTCTTCGTCTTATTGATAAAAAAAATTCTGTAACTGGTCCTGTTATTATATTTAAGTGTATGCAGAGGTGTAGGATGATAATACAGTTCTGACGATTAGAACTACTGTGAAACTGCAGTGACGTGTTAAAATAAGCCCCTTTTAATTATTTATAATTGTTATTATACATATCTCTACTAGACTACCTGTGATCCATTGGATCACAGCCACTACCGCTATTTATTCTACTTTGATTTCATTTGAAAATTCATAAATTGTGACATGTCTGTTAAGACATTCTTTTAGTATAATAAAAACATAAGTCTCTCTACTTCTATATTATACTTGTTATACAGAAGTATTATTATTCTTATATAACAGTAAAGAGATGTATTATTTTGCCATCTAATTTGCATGTTTGGTTGTGGTGTACAAATGTAAATGAGTCGGGTGCAATTCAATTTTTTGTGGTATCTGTAAACATTGGGTACACAAGAAGTGCAGTGGAATTACTGGTAGGTTGAGAGAAGATAACCAATTTGTGTGCAAGAAGTGTAAGACAATGGAGATGGATGAGAACTCAAATGTGGAGAAAATATATCTGGATGGTAAAGCTATTGAGTTTGTTCAGAATTTTTGTTACCTTGGTGATACCATTGGAGCACAGGATGGAGCAGGTGCTAGTGTGATTGCAAAAAATTGGAGTGGATGGAGTAAGTTTAGGAAACTTCTGCCATTACTGTCAACCAAGGGAAGAGTCTATTATGCATGTGTATACAGTGTGATGATATATGGAAGTGAAACCTGGCTAGTGAGGGTTGAGGACATGTGTTGCATGGAGAGAAATGATGTGAGAATGATGTGAGTTTTAAAGACAGGCTTAGTTATGACCCCAGAGAAGATTAAATCTGGACAGTATAGGGAGATGTGTGCAGAACAGAATACTTCAATATGGCTATGTTGAAAGGATGAATGAGAGTTCTTGGGTTAGTAGATGCAGAACAGTTGAGGTAGCAGGTTCAGTTCACAGAGGAAGGCCAAGGAAAACATGGGAGGAAGTGATAAAAATGGATGAGAGATAAAGATATAGCCAGAGATAGGTTAGTTTGGAAGTCATTTTTTTAAGCCGTCCAATGCATGCAAGTAAAACTGACATTAAACTGAATATGATGATGATGATTAAGAAATATTAGAGAGTGGTTGAATCAACATAGTGAGAGGGGGCAAGAGAACTACATAGATGTCTAATACAGATGTATGATGTATTTAGTTAATTATAAATTACGGCTAATTAAAAAATATTTTTTTCAAACATAACTCAATCCCAGAACTAAAATATATTTTAGCATGTATCTTGTGTTATTAAAGTATATATATATATATTTTGAAAATTGAGAAACCAAATAACTTGACTCGAGATTTTTTCAAATAAATGAAATATTTATTAAAGCATTTTTTTTTTTTGACTGTAGTAACACCCATCTCATTATTGTGTGGCAGCACTTTTCACTACAGATATTGAACATTAAAAATTTTCGATTTTATAAACCCTAATTATGGTAATAGACAATATTTTTTCTTTTTTTTTTTATTTTCTTTTTTTTTCTACTCATCAAGGTCTAACGGCGTAGCCGAAGATCGGCAATTTCTTTGGGTGTTGTTGAAGAGATTTTTTTTTTAAATGTTACATATCTGTAGTGAAAAAGCGCTGCCGCACAATAATGAGATGGGCGTTACTACAGTTAGAAACGCTGTTGAAATGATAAATTTTGAAAATTAAGAAACCAGATGACTTGACGCAAGATTTTTTTTCAAATAAATTAAATATTTATCAAATCATTTTCTTTTTAATCCAACTTTTCGGTTTTATAAACCCTTTTTCACTACAGATATCGGACATTAAAAAAAAACAATCTCTTCAAAAACACCCAAAGAAATCGCCGATCTTCGGCTATGCCATTAGACCTCGACGATGAGGAAAAAAAAATATTGTTTGTATTACCATGATTAGGGTTTATAAAACCGAAAATTTGGATTTAAAAAAAAAATAATTTCATAAATATTTTATTTATTTGAAAAAATCTTGTCAAGTTATCTGGTTTCTCAATTTTCAAAATTTATCATTTCAACAGCGTTTCTAACTGTAGTAACACCCGTCTCATTCATATATATATATATATATATAATTACAAGCAAAACACTACCTCTCCTCCGGGCAGCTATTTATCTAGCTGTAGCCTTATCTACAGAAAAAACAATTTTCTTTTCACATTTTGGTAATTTGAAGAAAAACAACAAAAAGATGATTGTAATGGTGTTATTTGATATATTCCAATTTTGAGATTTGATTTTCTATAAGCATAAAAATGAATTCACCATAATGAAAGGAATAAACAAAAAATCGAGGTGATTGTCAAGAATAACCAACAGAAAAAGGGGTGAAAAAAAAACAAATAATCAATAAATAACTGTTACCAAAGGCAATGAAGTGCTTTTCTACCTACCTACATACCTATTTTTTGTTTTAAAGGATTTTAAAGCATTTTAATAATTCATCCCAATCCGATCAATATGCAGTTCCATTTTCAAGATGGCGTAAGCAAACATGCCCGAAGTTGGTTTGAGTTTTTCGTCTTTTGGGGTGAAAAAAACAAATAGTCAACAAATAACTGTCTCAAACGCTTTAAAATTTACTTTCTACCTAATTGAAAGGAGAAAAGACAGTCGGCGATCAACTGTCACCCATCTTTGTTTTTCAGTCTAACGTAATATATTTGACCAAACTTTTTAATTGAAATAAAAAACGCTTTAAAATACTTTAAAACAAAAAGAAAAATAGGCAGGTAGGTAGAAAAGTAAGTTTTTTTGTCTTTGGTAACATTTATTTGTTGACTATTTATTTTTTGCACCCCTTTTCTTTCTGTTCAGTATTCTTGACAATCGCCAAAAGCGGAATGTCAATTGGTCAAATATAAGAATTATATATTTCTTAATAATTTAAAATAGTTACTTTGTGTTTTTCACTTTTATTATTATAAAGACATAAAAATAAAAGTTAATATTTTTTTAAATATGAATCTATTTTTTTTTTTTTTGTAATTTAAAGATTAATAACAAACTTTGTTAAATTTGTACATTAACACCCTTAGCTAAACTATCCATCCCCTTAAAAAGTGAGATTCTACATTTTAGGGTAATTCTAACTTATTAGGGCATCAACTAATATTTTTTAACACTAACTCTAAGTCCGACTGGCAAGGTCGTACAACTACACGTAATCGGCTAAAAATATGCACACACCACCCCCCAAAAAATAAATAACGCGCAGAATTTATCTTCAATAGCAGAAAAAAAGGTTCCAGCTCGCTATCGCTTCGTAAAGTAAGTAAGAATTAAGTCATAGAGTGAATGCAGTACTTTGGTGAGTGTCTGGCGTAGAGTAAGTCGAGAGTATTTTTGACACAAGGTATGACTATCGAACCCACAAACAAAGATTTATTGTACAAAATTGTATGACCATCAACCCCCTCTCCCTCCCTCCCCCCCCCCAAAAAAAAACTATTAGGGCTTAATGCTTAAGTTTAAAGAATTTCATTCATAAGTGTCTTGTAAACCATGGATAAAAACTTTCGCATTTATTCATGAAATAGATAAATACTAATATTTTATGTAATTTTGATACAAATGTATTTATCTTTTATATTAAAAAATAAATGGATAGGAAAAAGAATTCAATTCGCTTGGCCGATGAAAATAAAATTTGGCTTTGGTATCGCGAGCGAGAGAGGAAATGAGGGGGAGGGGAGCACTTACCTCGATGCATCGATATATATTTTTTTCTATAAAGTAAATAAGTTTCATTTAAATGACCTTGACCTTCTTTGAAAATGAATTTATCCTTTTTTTTTTTTTTAAATAACTTATGACTATTAATTACTGTTAATATCAACAAAACTATTGGATATATATGAGAGAAATACAGCCAATATAATTTGAAATCAATAACACCAAGCATTAATTGTATGATAAACTAGTTACAAAATAGATATGCAAATTAGGTTTCCTAATTTCTGTGTAAGTGTCTTTCATCAGTACTATATATATCGTATTTAATAATATTAAGTTTATTATTGATTTAAATAACAGTAACCTGTTTTGATGGCAATAAAGGAGTGATAAATGAAAAAAACTTTGGCTTTTATTCATTTCGATATTTTGGTGAAACAAATGTTGATTAACTCACATTTAGTATAATAATAGATATATATTGCATTTGGTGACTTAAAAAAAAATTGCTTTGTTTTTTTGTAATGTTCTTTATCTTTCTTTAACAGAAGAAGACGTAGTGTCGCTCATGGACACGGCTGGAATGAATGAATTAAAAAAGTTGGTAAACTTTGTACATTTTGTTTTTTTCGTATCGAACTTGAACAAACATATTTTTTGTTTCTTTCTAGTTTCTAAATAATTCGGTTTTTGTTTCACTCTTACAAAGGCCGATTAGAATCCATCACATTTCTATTCGCATCCAACTTGAAGAAAAAATTAGATTTATTGGAATTTTGTGATCGAAAGTATAAATAAGAGATTTTTCAAATCGGTTCACCATGTCAGATGTGATGCACTCGATTGTGCAATTAGGACAGAAATAGCCTGACACAAAATTTATCTTTACCTCTGTCAAGGAGGTTATGTTTTCAGTCGAGTTTGTGTACAGCCTAGCATCCACATCAAATGGAATTTCCATTAACAGAAGTTCATTTCAAAAATCTTTCCATTTGTGGAACACATGCCACAAGATTACTTCTCTGAAGGCTACAACATAGTCATCTTCAAATCTAATGTCAAAAAACACTTTCCTCATAAGTCATAAAATTTTATTCATTCGATTCATCATTTTCAATCCTCTCATAATATTTATCATCATTCAACTGTGCATCTGTCCATGTCATTAACCTTTGTCCTCGAGTGACTTTTAGCGTTAAATGGTGACTCATTAGTAAAAAAGTATATATATATATTTGTATTTACAGGATTCACTCCTAAACTAATTAACCGATCCTTATGAATTTAAAAACTGCTAGGCTTAACCCTCTTAGCGCGGCTGTCACAAAATTGCGACAAGTCTACCACTTCTAATTGCAAACGATGCTACATGAAAAACTGGTTTTATTTGCAATATAAGACACAACAGCACAAATACATACAATAAATTTAGCAATTAACTAATATGTGCATGAGAAAATGACAATTTTCCATGAGCGGATGGTTAACATGATTATAAATTCAACATGGCCACCATCACGATATGCAAATTAGGCAAATTTTACAATTCATTTTGATAGACCTACTTATATGCTACAAATGTCATAGACATTGTTTCGGCATACAATGAAAGGTTAAGCTAACAAAGTCATTTTACAAATAGTTATAAAATCTCATTTTTCTACAAAAAAAAATTCAGCACTCGGAGGGTTAAGGGGTCCAAATGTGGGCTATATTTAGTTTAATTTTGTTTTGAAAAAAGGAGGTGGAAGCCCTTCATGAAAATTCAGATACCTCCGATTTTTGTGAAACTTTAACAATAGGTATTAGACATCATTTAATTAATATTCTCCAAATTTCAGTTTCTTTGGAGTATTTTAAAGTGTTTTAGGGGCATAATATGAGCACAAGCTCCCATTTGAAAATTCAGATCTATCAGATTTTCATAGCATTTGATCCAGAGTCATTAGACACCAATTAAGCACCGAGTCACTGCTGTAGCAAAAAGATTTTCCTTCCAAACAAGATCATCCGGCTTCTCTACCGAGCCACAGACTTGCAAAAATAGACGAACATATCTCCCAACTTAACACAAATAGTCCATCAGCTTAAGGCCCATCTATGACTCGCAGAAACCCAACTGACCCCCTCTACCTGTCCTGCTGGAATATATATATAGTATTGGTGTCATTTGGGGTAGACCACACAGCCAGCCTCTTTGAAAATCATGGGCCTTTTTATCATTGGATATAAAAACTTACTGACGAAAGGGCCAACCATCTAGAATGAACATAACTTTTGTAACATCTTAAGTGGCTCAGTCACAGCATGGAATCTTGTGTTCAATAAAACATTATTATTATTATTTCAAAGAACCAGCCAATTTCTTGGATAGTCAACGCTGAGCCAGATATTTCTCCCATTGCAGGTTTGCCGTCCCTAGCATACATCTGTGCATCCCACTAAACATGCAGCATAGTGCATTTTTACTGTAGCAACCTTCAGAGATTCTTTGTTTCATGCCTTTTCAGATCAATCAATCAATCAATATTGTTGGCAAAAAAAATAGCAAAGTGCAGAAAATCATGTAAAAAGACAGAAGATATTCCATCTATATACAATCTTAATGTTTGTCAAAAGCGACTTTAAACCTGGTATTGTAGGCATCATCATGACCTTCTCTGAGAGGCTGTTCTACAAAGCAGAAACACGGACATAGAATGCTGTCTTTCTTATGTTAATATGAAAGCAACGATGGGTCATCTTCTGTGGGTGACCGCGGAGACCGCAACTGGGCATTGGGATGAAAAACTCCTAAAAGTAGATTTAAAGTCGTTTATGATGCTGTATGCCAGAATCAGATTACCTCACATCCTTCGCTGCTCAAGATATTTTGTATCTGTTGACTTTACGCCAAAATTGATTACAAAACAAAATAGCATTGAGTAAAATATAATTGTTCCAGTTGCAAAGTTAAATGACCCAATTTCCTGTATCGAGAATATCCATTCTCATCCCATGAATAATTATTTCTGATGATGGCCTTTTTCTAAATGATTCCTTGTTATTGTGTTTTTAACGCAGGCAATTTTCCAGAGAGAAGGCCATTCACTTGTCAGAAAGCTCCATTACAATATGCTCCCAACCCCGTGAAAAAACGATGTCAATCTCATCAGACATTTCCAAAACGTCTCAACCGAAAGAAAAAGAAGAAAATGAAGCAACGGCAAAAGACAAATTAATCCAGGCAGAAGCGATGATGACAGGAAATGTAAGTTGTTCACTTTAATGTTAGACTTTTCTTTTCTTTTTTTATAAATAGAATACCTTGGTTAATGGGATGATAACCATTTTTTAAATATTCCTCTTAGTACCTTAAATACGTTACTATACCTTTCCAAAATAGTTTTGTGTGTGTATGTATATATATATATATATATATATATATATATATATATATATATATGGCATCCATTTTGGTAGATTCACAGATGCACAGATGGAGTTATCCTCTGGTGTTTATTATTATTTTTGACAAACGGAAGTTTCTTTTCCCGAAATATTAAATAAATGATTTTTAATAATCATCCGGACATCACATAAACTTGCTGTTATGTAAGATTTTAAGAAAAAATAAATAGTAAGTCACATTTCGAATTCGATTTATCATGTTTATTCCTTCCAGCTTACATCTTACCCGGAATTTGCATTGCCCACAGCCTTTTAAAAACATACTACTATATATATATATATATATATATATATTATAATTCAGTAGAATACAAAATTTATGACATAGTTAATATTTTGTAATGATCATGTCCCGAAAAATTCAACACATTATGTCATAAATTTTGTATTCTACTGAATTATAATATATAAGCTTCCTTTGAACTTAAATATTAACCATTAAGCTCAATTTTACCTGCAATTTATTTGTATCCTGAAGATTTGTAACATTTTGTTTTTGTATTAAAAAATTCAGTATTATATAATCTTTGTGATATAACTAAAGTTATAGCTATTGAAATAAACTTTTCTTTAAATATGAATTATATATATATTTCTTGTCACACGCAGCCTTCGTCAAGGACCCTGGCGGCGAGCGTGTGACAACGATAAATATAAAAAAAAAGGTAAAAGTGTCTAGAAAAGTAGGTCCCAATATTATCAACAGAATACAGGGTGAAGGTGGTTCTTCAATTCAAGACATCGCATAGAAAACAAGGAAGAATAACGAGCAGGTAAAAAACGACTCAAACACTAAGTTAAGATTTAAACAATATTTATTTATAGAATAATAAGAGATAAACATATATAAAACAAACAAACAAGAAAAACAAAGCACTATTTTAAAGGAAAGGGATACTATTTAACATTAACTAATGGCGAGCAAAATCCATGAACAAAATAGTGTCCCTAACAAATCACGGAAGAAAAAGTGTTACTTACTCACAGAATGTGGAAGGTTGTTGCAAGACTCCCCACGGGAGTTAAAAAGTGCAATGATCTAGGAATATCACAGGTCATACTCATCCAAGATCCACACTAATCTTTGGATGGAAAAGTCATCAGCAGAATTCAAGGAGCAAGTGTTCAGAAAACATATATGCAGGTGTAATCGTAGAAGTCTCACTTGATGCAATCTTCTCACAGGGGGTGTATCCATTTCTTAACGATTATGTAATAGGTTTATAGTCAAAAGCAGATTTGGTGAAATAATCTCAAAAGCCTTTGTTTTCATCAAATTAGCCTTTGACATAGAAGAAATCTCGGGACAATCAGCCCGGTTATTGTCAGCATCTTTCTCAGCTTCGTGTTTTCTTTCCTCTTCTCTGGCTTTTTTTGTTCTTTCTTTTCATAACTCACAGTGCATATGCTGGTGATGACGGGTTACCCCGAATAATGAATAAACAAAAGCTCCTGTCATCTGGATCGATAATAATATTATTTTTTATTAACATTATTATTATTAATTACTTGAGTATCATATTAATTAATAATTATTACTATTATTATTAACAAATTTATTTCATTACTATTGTGACTATTATTATTATCATTATTATTAGTATTGGAGGTCTATTAATATTGTTATCATTATTATTGTTAATATTATTATTTGTATCTCTAATTATTTTTATAAGAAATTTGATTTCAATTCATAGACCCCCCCCCCCCCATCTGTCTTAAAAATAAGCTGAATAAACCCCATTGAAAAAAAAACGAACAAAAAAAATAAACATAATGCGGAAATGTGTCACAACGCGTTTTTTTGAAACTGACAATATCATGCTGTTTTGACTTGATTTTCAATATATATATATATATATATATATATACTAGCAAAACTTACCCGCCCTCCGGGCAGCAATTAATTGGGGCAGGGGGGAGGGGTAATTTTTAAAAATGAGAGAATTCCATAATTTTAATAAACTTTGGTAAATTTGTAAATTAACATCCTCTTTTTAGGGTCATTCTAGATTGTTAGGGCAGTCAATGTTTTTAACACTTACCTTAAGTTTGACTGGCAAAGTCGTAAAACCACACGCAATCACCACAAAAAGCTAGAAAAAAATAACGCACAGAATTCATCTTCAGTGCCCCAATAAATGGTAAACTGCCATAAAACCCTAGAATGGCATTAAAATAAAGGATTATTTTACGTTGAATTTATATGCTAAACTGATCCCTCATTCTAAATTCTAAAATATTTTTTGTTTCTCTTTCGGCCAGGTTTTTCAGGGTATTCAAGCATAATCGCCTGAAAAAGTAGAATCTCATTTTATCGTAAGTGGAGTGGAGTGGGGTGGTGTGTTGTGGAGGTATTAATCTACAATAATATCCAAATTTTCAATATTTTTATTTATGCCATAAAAATAAGATATTTTAAAGTTATTTATTTAATTTTCACAAGGAAGGTATTTTCACAAGGAAGGTAAACACAATTAAAATCAATTGCTTAAAATTAAAATTAAAAAAACTGAAATTCCAATGTCCTAGCCAACACGGACGCTATCAACAACCTGGTAAATCAGCAAGAGATTAAACCTATTTAAAGGCAGTCTTCGTCAAAGTGTTCGACTACTCAAAAGAACATGCATTAAAGCCACAATGACAGCTGTGTTAATATTACTCACTACAGAGCCCAGCCTAGATTTGGGGGCAGTCAAATAATTATAAATATTTTTTTTTATCTACATACGTATACGTTTCATTTTTTGGGGAATCGTCGTTGTAGAGATGATTATTAATACTGGTCGTCGGACTCTAACCCCAGAACATTAGTCATGTTTCAAACTCAAATTCCACACAGCTGCTATCAACAACCCGGTTAATCAGCGAGAGATTAAACCTCTCTCCCTCTCTCCCTCTCTCCCTCTCTCTCTCTCTCTCTCTCTCTCTCTCTCTCTCTCTCTCTCTCTCTCTCATACATACATATATATATATATGAATATCTGTCTGAGGGCAGGGAAAATTAATTCCCAATACAAAACAGTTTTATACCACTTTTATGTCCCCTTATGAAGATTAAAAGCAACATATAATGATACTAAACCTTTTGTATAGAATTGAAATTGCATTTCATTGCTATATCTCTTGTAGTTTTTTCCTTGACTAAATCCATTTTTTTTAAAAGTCGCTGAATCTATTTCTTATTTCTTGAACAGGTCAAATTGTCTGTTTTTGCCACTTATGCCAAAGCGGTTGGTCTGAAGTTTGTGCTGTTCACTTTGATCTTCTTCTTGTTTGTCGGAGCCCTGAATATTTACTCAAACATTTGGCTTAGTGAATGGAGCAACGACGCGTTGCTGATCCCGCTAAATGGAACGATAGACACGGCACGACGTAACTTGCGGCTTGGAGTCTATGGAGCAATTGGATTAACGGAAAGTATGGAATAAGGTTTTTTGTGTGTGTGTTTTATTTTTTTAGTTTGTTTTGGTTTTTCTGGTCTATTTCTCTTCTTTTTATACATTTAATAAATTGTTTTCGACAGAGGTGACGAGTCTACTTAACACCAATCCAATTTCAAATACTAATTCTGACCCTTTCAAAAATTGTATCAAATTGACTGAGGGAAAAAAAATGTGATTCTCAAGTCAGTTTTAAACAAATCCAACTATTGCTAATTCCCAAGTTTTAAATATAATTCTTTTTGTTCCAGAATTTTTCAGATGAGGATTGATAATTTGTATTATTTTAACTGCTGTTCTCATCTTGGATGTTATTCTCACAACATTTCGGCCGATGTAACCTCTAACCTTCAGGTGTATCTTTTCAAACTCTGAAATCCATACGGAATTTTGAATAAACTCTTTATTTAATCAATTGGACTAGATTGTTCTCATTTCATCAGCCATGACTAGGAAGAAGTCTTACGTAATTTTTATTATATTCTTAGTCAGTATCGCCTCTAGTGAGGATTGAATCTTCAACCTCCAGAAGACTGTCACTTGGAACAGATTATTACTTAGCACTATATCTGTTATACCATGTTTACAATTCTAGTATGAATTTTGTGAGCCTAAAACCTAATCTTATTTCAGATGTGTAGTGTTACCACATGTTGCTATATATTTTTATATATTATATATATATATATATATATATATATATATAAAGAAAATGAATAATGAGAATAAAAATTGGATAAAATACAATATTTATTCATTCATCAAGTATTCAAACAAGGAATATAAAAAACATTTTTCTTTTCCTTAATCCATGGATTTTCAAAAAATAAGCTGTTGTCATCAGGAAAAAATCAGCAAAAATTGTATTACTGGTTAGCATATATGAAAATATAAAATAAATTGTGAGCAAAAACATTTTAAATGAAAAATATAATGTGTCCATGTAAATATCTAAGGGATGAGATAGAGCAGAGGTTCTCAACCTGGGGTTCACAACAAGATTTCTAGAGTTACTTAGATGGCTGATGAAAGAGGTATTTTAAATAGTAATAGTTGCGGATTATGAAATTCAGTGCCTGTGCCTTCATAAAGTTGCTTTCATTATTGGTTTAGAAAAAACATATATTGATATATAAGTAATAATTGAAAAAAAAAAAAAAAGTAAATATAGAACTAGATGTTGTGCAGTTTGTGAAATCACATCTTGCTTCTTTGCGGATGGAGTTACAGTCTTACTTTCCGGAATTGAGTGAAATGGAATCAAAATTGATTAGAAAGCCATTCATTGTGAATGTGCACCTTCTTCTAGATAGTATGCAAGAAGAATTCTTAGAGTTGGTAAACGACTCTGTTGCAAAAAGATGCATTTGAAACTCTTTCCCTCGCCAAGTTCTTGTCTAAAATGAGTGAAATTTACCCTGTTGTACCTGAAAGAGTTTTGAATTTTTTTACCGATGTTCCCCAGACTTATCTGTGCCAACAAGAATTTTCAACGCTGTTGAATATGAAAACTAAACATCGATCAGGGCTGAATGTCGAGCATGATCTACGAGTGTGCCTGTCTAATACTGCTCCTCAAATTGAGGAACTTGCTTGTAACAAACAAGCACAACCCTCACACTGAAGTTCATGATTGATTGATACTTTAGAAAATATTGTTATTGTTTCCCTTCTGCTTGTGTAGCATCATTGTAAAATATTTGTAATACTGATGTTTCTTCTGAATAAGGTCATCAAAATTTGAATAATTTGATATCATTTGCAGAATTATTGTAGAATAATTGTTACATATCCGAAGTCGGTGTACGGAAAAGTTGTTGATAAAACAGATGCACCTGGCGATTGTTAAAAGATAAGATAATTATCGGATGCCCAAAAAGTTATTTGAAAATAAAATAAAACTCACAACCAGACAAACACCTGCACAGGAAAAGGCAGCTATCGGATGACATGAAGGTCAGTTTTGATAAGAAACACTGTACCAAAACATCAAACACCTGCAGACTGATCAATTGTCATAATGTAAAATCATGTTGACAAAAAGATATGCACCTGCAGTTGAATCACTTAAACGGTAAGAACCCAATGTCAAAAGAAAGAGATATGTTGGAAAGGTTAAAGGCCATTTTACCAGGTGCAATTGTATCATGCCAAGAAAAGATAGACAGATTTGTTGAATTGTCAAATGAGTTCAAGCCGTCACCGAGTGGAACCTCGATGAGGTCGTCGAGGTGGCCACGAAATTGTTATATGATAACAACCGAAAATTGAAAGAAGTCAGTTGACGATCGAACCTCGGAGAAGAATCAACCGTCTGATTCCATGTGCACAAATCCTCTCCAACCACCACCCTCATCGTCACCAACAAATAAAGCTACATCTTATACTTTCATAAAATACATTTGTTGCCATTTTTATTAAGCCCTGCATAATACTACATAATGAGTTAGTCAATAAATTACTATTATGTTCATTGTCACATAATTGAGGGTTCAGGAAGATGGTTTTATAACTCAGGGGGTACTTAACACAGAAAAAGGTTGAGAACCCCTGCGATAGAGGAAGCAGATATAAGGTGAACATTGAGTTGTAATCCATACGGTCCAAATAGTAAAAATTCAAAGTCCAAAATATGAAAGGATTCAGAAAATCCAAAATAAAAGTTAGTTGATAACAAAATGACTCACCCCAAAAATATATTTCTTTCTAAAAAGTTTGTAGGAAATCAAAAAATAAATACATCCATTGCTAATTAAATGCTTCCCTGGCAGTCAGAAAAAAATCTACTATTTATAACAGTTCCCATATTGTATTGGATTCTTTACTACATTTACTTAGGAGTCTATTGTCACACTTTATATGTGCTGTTTCTTTGAAATGTCTTACTTTCCACCGTTTTTCTCATTCGATAAGTATACTTCGTCTCACAAGAGCAGATGGTTTCCATTTTTCCTCTATATGTGGTCAGCCATACCCAATTTTTCAATGTCTTCACGTATTATGGCTTTCCAATGTTCTTCTAGCCTTACTTTTAGTGGGTAGCATGTCTTATCTTTATATATTTTTCGACACTTGCATAGAATGACATACCTGGTCATGTCTGATGAAATGAGAAAAATCTACCCCTATGGATTACATACTATGTTCAGATACCTGAGTTTGACAAGAGGCACCTGAAGATGGTCGAAACGTTGTGAGAATAACATCCAAGATAAGAACAGTTGTCTGACTAATCCAAATAATACATAATTCTTTTTAATACAAATTTCTTTTAAAGCAAACACAATCTGATTTCCGACTCTAATTCATCCTTAGGATAATCTCCATGCTGAGCAAGTGTAGTGCTTTCAACAAATCTCAAAAATTGCACCAAATCCGAGTAAATCAGTTAAATAAAATGATTCCAGAGTCAATTTTAAACAATCCAACTATTTTCAATTCCCAACTTCGTACATCTAGTTTTAAATATATATTTTGTTTTTTATGACAAGTTTCTTTTAAAGCAAACAATATATATATACAGAACTTTAACTTTACACATGTTTCAGAAAATTTGAAACACTTACACTTTGATGAAGAGGTTTTACCATGAAATATATTATGGAACACGGTTACACACAGATCACTGTAAAAGTTCAAACTGAATCAAGTAAGATTAACTAAAACAATTGAATCAAAATAAAAAATTACTTACTTTTGGTCTTCTTTTTAAACATCAACATATTTCCACTTACATTGTGATAGACTTGTATGGCCCTTCTATATACATATTACACAATGCTTCGACAAACTACATCACCTTATTATATATTTTTTTTAATGTGATCAATCTTTTCAGTAAAGGGAACTGATGAAGGCAACTGTGACTTGTGTCGTCAAAAACAAAAATCTCTGAATGTCTTCCATTGATCATGGGTTTGCATTTCTCTTTCAGGTCTGATGGTCGTAACAGCCGATCTCTTTCTTTTTGTTGGCTGTCTACAAGCAGCCAGTCTGCTGCACACGACGCTGCTGCATAATGTCCTGTTTTCTCCCATGACCTTCTTTGACCAGACCCCCATCGGACGTCTTCTCAATCGATTTGGGAAAGACGTTGATACTATGGATATTCAACTTGTCAAGAATATCGAGTCTTGGATGATGTGTTTGCTGAAGGTCATCTCCGTTCCACTTGTGATCATGATGACCACTCCCATGTTTGGGATCGTCTGTGTACCTCTCTTTATTTTTTATACTGTTGTTCAGGTTAGGGAAGACAGTTAATCTTTGTTTTTTTGTTGATGGATTTTTATTTAATTTTTATTTTCTTTGTGTCAATATTATTTTTAGTTTAGTTTTTTAAGGATATGCTTTGGTTTTGTTTGTTGCTTTGATAAATGGATTAAAAAATCTGAATCAGAAACGGTTACTGTCGCTGCTGAAAATACGAAGAGTTCCCTTCCTTTGTTTAGAAGCCAACCAAATATAGTTTAATATCCCCTCTCTCTATCTTCCCTTCTCTTTCCTCTCTCTCTCTATCTTCCCTTCTCTTTCCTCTCTCTCTCTATCTTCCCTTCTCTTTCCCCTCTCTCTATCTTCCCTTCTCTTTCCCCTCTCTCTATCTTCCCTTCTCTTTCCCCTCTCTCTATCTTCCCTTCTCTTTCCCCCCTCTCTTTCACTTTCTCTCTCGTTTAATTATTGACACCCCTCTCACCATTTCTCTTATCCTTTGCTTTAATCTAAAACATTCATGTACAGATCAAAAGTGTGTATGGTGACAAGATCACCAGTTTTCATAGTACAGGGTGTTCCAGAAGTCTTAGGAACATTTCAAGTCCTTATACCGGCTGAACTATAGATGGTAGAAAGATGAAACTGGTATCATTTTAAAGCGAAATTCATTAACTTTTTTCTAATGCTAATGATTATATGTCAGGCGCGTTTTTATATCCTAGTTTTCCACATATTCAATATTCAAATGTGTTCACGACTTCTCAGACACTTTGTATATAGATAAAATATTTGGGAGTAATGCCAAAACCGATTTTAAAGGAAATAATTTTGGACCATACATTAGTAAAATTACCCAATTAACAATTTCTAGTTTTTTTTCCATATGATCTATGCAACTTAATCTAACAAGAGAACATAACTCTTATAGCACTGCCTCATAAACTTCATTTTGATGTTTTGGGTTTTTATTAATTATTCTGATGTTATTTTATTTTGAAAAGTTGTCAAATAGAAATAGCTTCTTTTTTTTTTAATTTCTTTTTAATTTATATTAAAAATATTTTTGTTGTGAAATTATTTTTAGCTTTTACTAGCTGTAGCACTCCGGCGTTGCCCGGGATGCAGTGAAGTCATTTTATTTTTAATTTGTATTTGTTTGCACAGTTGTAAACTTATGGTAGACAACTTCTATTATATTTCACAATTTAAAATGAGTTATCCCCCTTGCTAATTTTTATTTTTAGGTGATTATTTTAAAATGTTAATCAGCAGTCATCTGGGCCGGATTAAATAAATTGTAGTGAAGAACATTAATTGTCAATAACATTATACAACAATAACAAATGAAAATTGACTAATCAGAAGCAAAGTTTGATTTGTCAGTTTAAATGCTATTTGGCTCTGACTTTGAAAATCCATGCAATAACTTTATATGTTAGAAGATGGATGATATGTTGTATATGGGCCGCTCGCCAATTAATTGGGTTGTATGCTTCAACAACAGCACTTGGGATGATGCCCCCTCAATCAGTTAACTATCTTTAATTCGAAGTGGTGTTTTTGTTGATCAGGCCAGAAAAGGAAAACAAAAACTACAAGGTAACACAAATAAATTCACTTATTTTATTGGCTCTTCTGGAAAAACCAATCTCTATGAACTGTGGTCGTTTTAAGTACCCCAAGAGGAGGTAGGTGCCAGCCAGCGGGTTAAACACCAGTCACGTGCTGACACACGTCCGACGCAGATGAAATCCTGAACTAAAAAGAATGAGCCGACCGGAAAACGTAAATCACCTGAATCGTAACATCACGTTTCCTTTCCACGCTAGGCAACTCACACTCCTAACTCCTTCACATTATCCAACAGATTTATCCACAGATTTACAGCAGTTTTGTTGGCTTCTAATCAAAGAGAGGGAACTCTAGTGTTTTTCTTAGGAATGCATGCATAGTTTAGTAACGTCACACATGAAATATTGTATCGCAGATATGTCGATCAAAAAAGATGAAAAATGATAGCTTCACGAATGGCTTTGTATTTATTTGCAGATATGTGGTACAATAAGCTGATTTGATGATTAATTTATTGGTTTAATAATCAATTAAAATTGCAACAATTTTTTTTTTAGATATCGAAATATTGCTCAAGTATTGTTCTCAGAATCAGTTAACGGTTAAGCTTGGTGGTGACTGTCAGTCAAAATCCCCATTCTGTATTGAAATAACCGAACTGTCATTCTGTGTTTTGTGGTCAACACAGGTGAGCCTACTAAAGCTTGACACGTTTACAGCTTTCCTGGCTCGTACAAACTTTGAAAGGTTGACCACCATCCAGCTTGTGTCTGAAGGGCGGAGGGATGTCTTTTGAATGACCACCTTTTTTTGTCTTTAGGAGAGAGTAATTCAGTTTTGTGGCTGTTACTGAATGCAACGGACACTTGTGTGGGGGACTGACATGGACTTGGTTGCGAGTAACAGCGCTTGGCTGATAAAATGAAATTTTTTAAATAAATTTTTCTAAGACAAATGTCTCGTCCAGTCCTTGTTCAGTTATTCCTTTCGGCTTACAAACTAATCCATTTTTTGTCCCTGAAACCCAGACAACATTTTCTGAGAAATTTAGAGAAGTAATGCCAACAGACAGCTACCCCTAAGACATTCTAGTCTAGCGGCATCAATATTACAGTTTTTCAGATCTAAATTCACAATGTGGGCACAAAGCTATTGACAAAGCAACTGGTCAGAATGAATGCGACACTCATGACCCCAGACTTACATCCTGGCCGGCAGAATTAAAAGGTATTTGTTTAAATATGAATTCGAGCTTGGACACAATATAACTTATGCTGACAATCAGCAAAACATTAGAAGAAAATACAACGACAGTATGAACTGTTCAGCGTTGGTTTGCTAAGTTTAACTCTGGCAATATGAATATCAATAATGAACTTAAAGAAAGGCCTCCAAACAGTCTTTATGATGAATAAGCTGTGCTTACCCAGTAGTTTGTTTTTGCTTACAATTTATTTTGTTTTTTGCTTTTTTAAACTACTTTTTTCCCTCAAAAATATTATTTTTTGTTCCAAACAAAATAAGTAACTCTGTATTGACAAATACAGAGTTATGTCCCTTTTTTAAGATGGCATCCATATGAAAATAATTCCGACCCAGTCAAAGTATTTTCTGAAAGGCATGAAATCAAATTAAATTTTATTCTTAACAACATGTTGCAATGATCCACAAGAAAAACTGACAAACCAGAATCAGATATTGATTTTGCAGGAAGGAAGCTATCAATAACAAATAAATGATAAAGAGACTGACTTTACTTTATATATTAGGTAAAAAGACTGACTTTACTTTATATATTAGGTAAAGAGACTGACTTTACTTTATATATTAGGTAAAGAGACTGACTTTACTTTATATATTAGGTAAAGAGACTGACTTTACTTTATATATTAGGTAAAGAGACTGACTTTATATATTAGGTAAAGAGACTGACTTTATATATTAGATAAAGAGACTGACTTTATATATTAGATAAAGAGACTGACTTTATATATTAGATAAAGAGACTGACTTTATATATTAGGTAAAGAGACTGACTTTATATATTAGGTAAAGAGACTGACTTTATATATTAGATAAAGAGACTGACTTTATATATTAGATAAAGAGGCTGACTTTATATATTAGATAAAGAGGCTGACTTTATATATTAGATAAAGAGGCTGACTTTATATATTAGATAAAGAGGCTGACTTTATATATTAGATAAAGAGACTGACTTTACTTTATATATTAGATTATCAGCAGCAGAGGCCAAGTATCTATGCATAACAGTTAACTTACTTGCTCAAAACTGCTATTTCAATTTGCAACAATATCTTATCTCAAAATCAAGAAATTAGGAAACTGTGTCCCACATGAACTTAATGAAGCCTAGAATCTGTACTGTCTTAAAGTTTATCACATACCTGTCAGGTA
Organism: Sepiola atlantica; assembly: GCA_963556195.1. Taxonomy (NCBI): domain Eukaryota; kingdom Metazoa; phylum Mollusca; class Cephalopoda; order Sepiida; family Sepiolidae; genus Sepiola; species Sepiola atlantica. Next base: position 138,747,238 of record OY744519.1, read on the forward strand.
ACTGTGGCTTCGCTTTGAGAAGTGTGAAACATTACCAATTATTTCAGCATTATTTGAGCTTTACATTAGCAACAAAAGGTTTAACAATTGTGAAAACAGCATCCATTATCATTTATATTATTTCTTACCACTAAATGTTGAATATCTTTCAGCAGGATCACCTTGCTGATCTCACTGAGGGTGAGGTAAACAGAATATTACATTCAGATGACTATAGCAAGACCCAAATTTTACCTGTGTGGGTGGAAGAATAACATCCGACAGCTGTAGCAAAACAAGGATGCCACCTGGATAAGTGGAAGCCTGTGCTTGGTTGTTGCAGCAAAAATAAAGAAGCCACCTGCATAAAACAAAAACAAATATATCCATTTGCTAAATAAAGAATGCACAGCTGGAGGTAGATGTCACCATATTGGGATGTCTAAGCGACCTGCCAGGAAAAGCATGGTAGTTGAGGATGTGTGGGTTTCCTAAACTGTTATTTAACTGGTTCGATTTTTTATCTGGCAAAAAACGACTGCCTTGAGAATTCAAGATTATGTTGCTTGTCAATTCCTGTTCGTACTCTCCAAATGTCTACGACTCTCACTCACTCTATGCATTGACTCATTAACAATTACCCAATTGACGTACTTGACTTAGTCATCTTCGCTCCTGGTAGAACATAGGGCCTCCAAGATTATTCCATCACTTTCTTCAGCCCCCTGTAGCCTGTGTGTCTTCCCAGATTAATCTTGCAGAATTTCATTTTTATTCATGAGTCAGGAAGTTGCGTAAGTGACATGCCAGAAAAGGTGTGAATACATTGGGTTATGTAGGCAACATGCCAGAAGGAGTGTGTCAGTTTGAGGATGCATGGGTGTTCAAAAATGTTATATAAACCAGTTTGATTTTTTTTATCTGGCAGAAAGCGACTGGCTAGAGAATCTGAGATTACGTCTCATCAATTCCTGTTTGCGCCCTCTAAACCTCTACAACTCTTTCTACTCATTTGCTGCAACTCAAACAAAGATATCCGGTTATATTTTTATACTACACTAGCTACACCTACCCAGTGTTGCTCGGGTGTAAAAAAAAAATGACTGATTTGTTTAAAAAGTAAAAGGAATTTATTTTCTTGACTTTTGGTGAAATTGGAAATTTTTAAAAGTTAATTTTAGTACTTGACGTTAATCGATTAATAGTAAAGAACAAGTAATCATACGTAATTAATGTGAAAACTTTCTTTTAATATTTAAAAATCTGTTTTTAGATATTTATTTTTGAAGAAGTCAATGGAAAAAACTCATTAAATGATTACTTCCCTTTAATGTTTAGTAATAATTGGTGAGTATATCCACTCTAAATGTTTCTTAGCCGGAATAATTATTTCCAGTAAAAAAAAACTCACACTGGGCTAGTCTGAATCAAGTATCAATATGTCAGATGGATTGCTATTTGGGTTTGACTTAAAAAATCTGTCTGGATAACTATATATTAGATGAAAAAAAGTGTTTCTAAAGATACAGGATCTTGTCTTTATTTGATCGGTGGGAAAAGGTTATCCGTTCTATTGTATCACATGTTGATGAAATAATTACCCTTTTTATTTGTTTCTACAACTTAGTTTGATCACGAAAAGCAATATTTCATGTGTAACATTTTTTAATCGAAGCGCATGCCATTTTTTCTTTCTCTGCAGTTTTATCAGTTCTACTGGTTGTTGTTTACTAAAAACTCACAATTTTTGTAAAAGAAAGAAAAAAAATGCTTTTTTTGTTTTTCCTTCATATTTCTGTGCAATGAAAGTAAATTTGAAAAATATATTTGAAGAAAATTTGATGATTTTGTTCTTTGAATTTTGAAAACGTCTTTCAAAATGATTAAATGCCAAAATATTAACCAAATTTCTTATTACACTTTCTCGCTAATCAAATATCACATTTTATCAAACTTTTCTTTTTTCTGTTTTGAACAATTTTGTGAAATATTTTAAGGTAGAAAGAAAAATACAAAATTCAATTTTAGATACGTTTTTTTTTACATCGAGTAAAGCGAATATTCGAAGTAAACAAATTAATACTAGTTTAATTTATTGAATTACAAAAAGTCAATTATTCATTAAAATTTCAAATTTTATGCACTTTAAAAAGTTAATGTAAATATTTACTTTGTTGTCCTATTCTGTAGTAGTGAAAGTTGAAAACGCACGCACACCAAAAAATCAAAGTCCAACTCTCAAATTGTATTAACAATTCTCTAAATCACGTATCTCGCCAATCGAGTATCCTGACACAAACGACTCCAACTCAATAGTTCCTCTTTTTCTCTCGCTGAACACTCAACATGGTTCCAACTCGTCACGTCAACGTTTTACTCTCTTTCCCAGGAGGAACGTTCCTTCTCTTTTTATCTCAATGAGAATTTGCCCATGTAAACGAATGCTCATTTGCATTAGTGAACTTTCGTCATCACATAAAAACGCTCTGAGTTCAATCCCCAATGGATGACACACAGTGCAATCCTCACTCTTTTTTCTTGTGGACCTGACCTGCATGGTGGCTGCTACATATTCTAAATAATCTGTTTCAACTGCCAAGTTTACAAAATCTTCATGGATATATCTGAAACATCAGGAACTTTGATCAGATTACCTGCTGGCTTGGCAGGCTGGGAGCAAGCCCTAAGCGTTCCCTCAAATAATAAACGATGGTGCAACAAATAACACCAATAGTTGATCGCTCTAACACACCGAAATCCTTTTCTTTTTCTCGTCTGCCAAACAAGTTCTTTTTCTTTAAAATTCCTCCAAATCCTTCGAGGTTAGGAATTTGAAAAGTGAGAAATAAACTTTTATAACATCCCTGATATTTCACCGACACATAGCTAATTTCATTTGCAGCATCTGTCGAAACCCAACTCTCATGGAAAGAGAAATTGTTGCAGGTGTCGAAAAAGTCAATAAATTCACCTACCTAGGTAACACAATTGATTCTAGTGGGGGAACTGACACAACTATAAGATGAGGTATATCTGCCACATGAAGTCTTCAGGACGCTGTCAACAATTTTATAAAATGCAGGGATCTTATTGTATGCGAGAGTGGCAGCATATAATACATATGTTCGACGCGTACTCTTGTATGGCTGTGAAACGTCATCAACGTAAAAACGACACGATCGAGGCATATTTTGATCGCTTACATCCCTTTGCTGATGCTGCTACATGATCTAGTAATTAAGCCATGAAAACATTTTGGAGAAAAAAACAAGAAAAAAACAACCCGATTGAAAAGAAATTCAAAAGATTGGTAAATAAAAATGGAACAATAGTCATAACATTGCCGAATAAACTTTCACTGGAGTAGGTATTTACCTCCCTCCTACCGTGGGAAGATGTAACACAAGGTGGGGATTGAAAAGCCAACACATAAGAGGTGTGTGCATTTTGGCCTACAAAAATGCCTGAGCAGCCCTATCAGCAGCCCCTTTCCCCTCGTTAGGGGCACCTTGGGTAGTTAGCAATAAACTAACCCCTTATCAAAGAACGAAGGTAATACCTGGGAGGATGAACCTTTTAGAACTGCACAGAACCATACCTCAGCCCAACAGAAACAAGGTTATCACCTACTCAAAAATGACCCAGAATCTGTCGGACTAAATGCTGTGGACGTATACTTGACTGGTATGAATAACAAACCCGGAGAATCCTGTCTGCTCGATAATATAAAAAAAAAAGAAATGGTGGCAATTCCCTATTGCAAAGATAATCAACAGTTTAAATATTTTAGTAAATTTAGTGCAAAGTTACATGATTCTCTTGTAGAATTTATTCAAATAAATTTTTATGCTGTCGATTATGTTGGCATAACTCCGTGCATGGTTGCGATCAGACAGAAAGTACTTGGAATTATAACCATGGTGAATTTATCAGCCAGTTCCATCCTGAAACAAAGACTCATCAGAAAACTGGAATGGACTTCTATCAAAATATGTAGACAAAAACTGGCCATAATATTTAACCAAATATATATGAGAGAGATGAAAAAAGGAAAACAAAAATTGGTTTATACATTCATAAATAAGTTGCAGCTATCTTTAATTGACTTGTTTTGTTATTTCTTTCCTACAATAACATCTTACAACATAAGTATTCGTGGGCAAGCATTTTTAAAAACGAAAACCACAAATTATCAATATGTTCATCGACGTTTCATTTTTATGCCCAAAAAATTATTTTTTTTGCCATAATGTGAAAAAAAAACAAGTAAAAATGTGAAATATGTGGTATGCCTTATGAAGTGGAATGAATTGTGTTTTGTTTTTTGGGGGAGCTTTTGTTTTTTAACAGACATTAAAATTCGAAATATTATCTGAATGGCTGTAGTTAGAAATAAAAACATTGTTTCCACTTCATAAACACACCATGTATTTCAAATGTTAGTTTCTATGTTTTTTCTCCACATCAGCTATCTTGAGAATAAAGATAAAACGTTGCCGAACATAATAACAATTTTGTAGTTTTTAAAAAAAAATTTCAATTTTTATTATGTTGGATTATTAATTCCATAATTATCATATATTTATATATATATATATATATATATATATATAACATAAAAATACAGGCCTTAGTGCATTAGGAAACTAGGGTTTCAAAAACAGACCTGGCCTAGTTTATACAAAAACTCTGCACAAAAAATGAATTTATTTATATATATATATATATATAGTTAATAAGTTTACACATCACCTTCCATAGATATATAAAAAAAAAAACTCATCAGTCCTGAAGCACCCTGAAAGAACTCGTTTTTTTCTTTTTTTTTTTTAGGAAGTGAAAAGATAAATTTCCAGTTAAGGAATCTCAAACAATTTTACAATCTACAAATCGAGCTTATCTTAATTCTTAAAAGGAATTCGTGTGGTGTTTACTCGTGACTCTACTATCATGAGCAAGGGACTGAACTCCTTATTTATGGAAAGGCCATTTAAAACCTTAGAGTCTAATTAAAACATAAAGGTACATATAAAAAGATGGAAACTGGGTTGTTTAATATATTTGTAACAAGGGCGGTAATTCTTCTGAAAATGTTCCGTGAGTTATCTCCTTTTTAAAAAAAAAGCTGAAGTAAATCAAAATTTTGCTACAAGGCTGGTACTGTCACAAATTTAAAGCTAAACCCTTAAGTAACAACTAGGGGCGTATAACATATACAGGGGTTTTGGAAAATCGATGGCATAACTTCGTGATTATGTTCTATATGTGTAAATTAGCCTCTTTGTATGTGGTGGTGGGGGGGGGGGGGCTTTTGTAATAGCACTCCGTAACTATTCTAATTTCCTTTGTGATCCATTTCTTCCTCTGTGTGGTCTTTCGTTTCTGGTAATCATATTTATTTACATGTATTTGGTCTGCTGTATCCTGTTACCTGAAATAAGGGCCAACATTCGCAGAATGCCGACTGGGTCCCTCATGTTGACTATCAAAGAAGCTTCTACCGATCTTGGCACTCAGATCTTTCTTCTGAGCCCCACAGCTTTTATATTTGTTTTGTGTCAAAGAATGTTGATCAGTATTTGTTTCAATGGCCTATAACTCTGAAACCAAGCATTTCTAAATGTATCATCATCAGCAGCATCTGGTTCATTTGTTGAATCAGGCCACAATTAATCCTCTGATGAGGCTGAGGCCTTGTTGTCTAGACATGGTTTTTAAGGCAATTTTACGGCTGGATGCCTATCCTTCACCAACTGAAACACTTTTGGCAATCCAAGATCATTATTGTTTCCATCTAACTAGGGCTGATGTGGTTTCCACTTGAGCATGCACCAATGTCACATATTACCTGTGAGTTGCCGCATACACTACTGTCACCCAGGTTGTGACTGGCCATCCAAAGATAGCATTTGCCACATACCCTGTGATCGGGAATTGGATTGGTGAGTGTCGGGACGTCTCCTCATACCAGTGGGCCCTGCACGTCTAGGGCTTCAATCTTCTCCGAGATCCCTAGCCAATTAGTCTGGGGCCACAAAGTGCACAGTATCCATGGTGTACCATGAGGAGGTTTGACCAGAGTCTTATCAGTGAAGAGGTTATATACCAGCAGGGAAGACTAACACATTTGGCTTCCTTTTCATCAAAGAACTAGCTGGCAGATGAGGCTGAAAGCAGTGGGTGGGAAGCATATGCAACTACATCTACACATAGCAACACCACTTTACACATCACACTGATCTGTGGCAGATACCACCACACCACACCTATATACACATATAGAACATAATCCCAAAGTTATGCCATCGATTTTTCAAATACCCTGTATATTAAAAACTTAGCCAGAGAATGCTAACTATTGTACATGAATGTATGTTTTTCAAAAATTACTTTTTATGCCACTTTCTTTGTTAATTATTTTTCTGTGCTTTTGAAATAACATCTGCTTTTTCTGTTTAGTAATTAATGTTTCTTTCTGAATTTTTTTAATTTTTATTTCCTCTCTAGAAAAGATGAGAATAATCAACCTGAAATTGCCATTTTATTAAATATAAAATTATTTCCATTTTTGTTTGGATTCAACCTATTTGAACAAAAACATTTTCTTTATTCAAAGAAGCACAAGCCTTTCTTAATTGCATTTTCAGTTTAATTCTGACTGCTTTAATTTTTTATTTGTTGAAAAAATAATCTGAGTGTTTGAATAGTCATTTTTTTTTAAGTAAAGCAATTGTGTGATTTCGATGTGTACGTGTAATCTTTCTACTATCTTTTGTTACATAGATGGAAAAAAATCCAAATTTTAACAAAAAAAAATAATGGCAATTTCAGATTGAATCCTGTTTGCTGCTGCCTGAAACTCACAACTTTTGAACTGTTTTCTGTGGATCGAACTGTAACTGTTTTTGCTGTTGTGTTGTTATCGTCATTGTGTGCATTATTTTTTACAGGTCTTTTTCAAATGGTTTCTGCTTTTGTCATGGCTTTGTCAGGAATGCATGCCTCGCACCACCTTTTCTATCGACTTCTTGTGAACACTTTGCACATGTCCCTATCATCTTTCGCTGAGACTCCAGTTGGCCGTCTCATGAATCGCTTCAACGAAGACATAGCAGAGATCGACTATGTACTCCCTTTTACAATACGTTCTTTCCTGAATGCTCTGATCACTGGTGTCTTCACGATGTTGGTCATTATTATCAACATCCCCTGGGTGCTCACTATACTACCACTTGTGGTCTTCTTGTTTTTCTTTGTTCAGGTAACACATTCTAGCACTAACCCATAACCCTCTTTTAGCATGCCTTTCTTTCCTCATCCTGTTTGCAAGAATAGAGTTTTTTTATTTCATCATTTTTTATTATTTTTCGTTTGTAAGCATTCAGAGCCAACAATCTTGTAAGAAAATAGGTTACGGTAGACCTAATGTGGACTTAAGTAATGACACTTTCTCCCAGTGTTCAAAGGATTGATTAAATTGAACAATTTGAACAATGAAAAAAATAATTACAAATGTCTCAACTCTGAAAGTTTTCTCATTTCGAATAAGTATTTTCAGCAAGAAACTGACACAAAATAAAATATAACCATGCCAATAAACATAGTGGAAAGACGAAATGAAAAAATAAGCTAGTTCGAATCAAGTATCGATATATCAGACAGATTGCTATTTGGGTTTGACTTAAAAAATCCAGCACAACATCTTTGTTATTAGAAGAAAGAAGCATAAGATTGTGAACTTAGCAGAAAAAAATATATAAATATATTTCATATTAAAAATAGCATCTGCAATATGGACATTCGAAATTTAGACTTTAAATATTTTCTTTTTGGTCTACATTAACTTTTGAAATGTTGCCACATTATTTTATTTCTAATATATTTTTTTACATATAGATTAGATAATATTCTCACAAAATCTTGCTACAAAGATGTTGAATTATATATATAAAGTAGACTTTGGGTTAACATATACATGATAATTTATTTGCACTAGTTATGAAAATATATTTCTGGCAACAATTAAGCTACACAGAGGCGTCCTTGTTTCATCCTTTCAGGTAATCGTCAGGCTACACTAATTCAACATCTGAATGCACTGAGTTTTTTTCTAACCTGGAGGGTTAACTTTTATGAGCACTGAGGATATCCTCTTCAAAAAAAATTGATGCTTTATGCATTTTGAACATCATGTATACCATGAGGAGATATTGATTAAGTAGACCGAAACAATTGTATGCAAATAAAAACTGTTTTTTAATGAATTTGTGAAAATTTGTTTCCTGCATTTGTTGAGGTTTACATAATATTAAAATATTTTATTACAGCTCTAGTTCTACACTATAGAACTATTACAAAAACTTTTGTGTTATAATAAAATTTATATTAAAAAAAACAAAAAAAACAACCAATATTTATAATTATTTGTCGCGCCCCAATCTAGGATGGAGTCTATAGTGAGTAGTATTAGTGTAGTCGTCATTGTGGCTTTAAATGTATGTTCTTTCAGCAGTTAAACACTCTGATGACGGCTGCTTTTAACAGGTGTAATCTCCTGCTGATTTACCGGGTTGTTGATAGTAGCCGGTGGGCTAAGACATCGGAATTTGAGTTTGAAACATGACTCATGTTCCAGGGTTCGACCAGTATGAACAATCACCTCTACACTGACGATTCCCGAAAGGATGAAACATATGTATGTAGATAAAAATAATATTCATAATTATATGTATATATATATACGGAGAGCAATCTGATGCAAGAAAATAGATTAAGAAGACCTAGCGTGTAGTTAAGCAATGACATTTTCTCCCAGTGTTCATAGAATTGATTAAATTGACTAAGAACAATGAAGAAAATAATTACAACAAAGACTCTCTCTGTGGGTCATGTGCACTTTCTCTGGCTCACACTCAATCTCTCAAGCATAAATAATAATAATAATAATAATAGAAACGTTATTAGATTAATAACCTAACTATACATTAATTTAAAAAATGACAGGAAAAAAATTATGCTTTGCCAGTGTTTGCACTAATATTCATATAAAATAATGTCTCAATCAGTGAAGTTAAAGAAGAAATAAGAAAAAAAAGAAAACGTCACAAACTCTAAAATTTAAAATAAGTAAAAAGAAAGAACAAAAACGTATCGATCAGTATAAAAAGAATTTTTTTTTAAAAGTCTCATCATGGAAATAGAGTGAAGAATTTCTTTCTGCATTCATTTCAGGTGAAGGAGGAGTCTGACTTATTATTTGATTTCTCCTTTTCCCTAAAGACTTGAAATGGGTTCGTCTGGCACATTTTTTTTTACTCGCATGATGGGAGAGAAGTACATTTATATATATATATATATATATATATATATATATATATATATATATACACAGGGTGACCCAAAAAAAACGGGCCCCAAATCTAATTAGGCCCCGTTTTTTAGTGTTTCGTCCGAATGAAATAAATTTTGGGGCATAACTAGTTTATTATATTCACAACATCATATCAAAACACTAGGGTCTTTGGTCTTTTTTTCTTCGTTCTACAGCATGTGTTCTAGATGCACTCTTTTTAGCTCCGTGCATTTCTTGAGGCGCAGAACGAAGTTGTCCATGACGTTCTTACAGACTGAATTGGGAATGGCTCTCATCTCCTCCCTGATGGCTTCCTTGAGTTCCGTGATGGTTCTGGGTTTCCTTGCGTACAATCTGTCCTTAAGATAGCCCCAAAGGAAATAATCTTGGGGGCTTAGGTCCGGGCTATGGGGTGGCCACTCAAAATTAGTATTGAGACTGATCACTCGGCCTCCGAAGTTCTCTTTCAGCCAATCTCGGGACAGGTTTGAGGTGTGAGAACTTGCTCCGTCTTGCTGGAACCAGAACTTGCTCATGAGCGACAGGTAGAGGGTCTGGAGCTCACTCTTGAAGGTTTTGAGGACCTCCACATACCGCTCCTTGGTGACTGTCACTGCTGCGCCAGATTCTTCGATGAAGATTGGTCCGATGATGCCTCTGACCGAGATTGCAGCCCACACCGTACAATTAGGAGAGTGCAGGGGCTTGGTGACTACTTCATTGGGTCTGGAGGACCCCCAGAAGACATTTGTCTTGGAGTTTGCCTTTCCGTCAAGATGGAAGTGGGCTTAATCTGAAGTCCAAAGGAGGTTAAGGAAACCTGGTGTCTCCTCGATCTTATCGAGCATCTTGACTGCCATAGCGCTCCTCTGCTTCTTGTCTGAGGCTGTAAGGGTCTGCAGTGTCTGTATTCTTTATGGATAAGCCCTGATATCGTTCACCAGCACTCTCCTGCAAGTCTCACGGGAGATACCGAGGGACTGACTTCACTTACGCACAGAGCGTTTCGGACTCTCCTGGAGAGACTCTCTCACACTTTCGACCAGCTTGGCTGTCCGCTTCTTGGGACGTGCCGAGTGGCTTGGACGGTTCTCACTGGCAGCGTTGAAGTTCTCCACGGTCCCATACTTCTTGAAGTGGTCCACCCAGTTCTGAATTCTGCTTTTGGGTGGAGCCTTTTCACATCCGAACTGATGCATGAAACTGTCCTGGGTTTTCTTAAACGAGCCTGTCTTGTAGTAAAATTTAACACAGTGTATTCTTTGTTCCAGCTCCCATTGAGGTCTTGGTGTACTCACGGTCGTTGATTCTGTCATGTCCTGTAAAATAAGGAGAATCAGTGAATAAATAAAGGAGATATCACATAAAGTGTACCCGGGGCCCGTTTTTTTTTTGAGTCCCCCTGTATAAGGCATATTCTGACAACGTTCGTTGAATACTCTAGTCAGTCTTTCTATATGTGCCTCCCTTCACATAAATAGAACTTAAATTTCCTTCTTGACGTGGTTATGTCTCGTGGCCTATGGTTATAGCGCTTGCTTGCATAGTCTAGGTTGATTCTGTAGCAGGGGGTCGAAGCTTGCCACTGTCTAAGATTATCATTCCCTACACTGATGAGAGCAAAAGCTTGAAATGCTGGCATATGTAGATAAAAATAATTTAATATTATTTAATTCAAATTAATATTGGTATATATATATATACATATATATATATATGAGGCACTAACTGGTCTAGCCGCACTGATGAGCTGTGAAACAGCGAAACAGTCTGTATGTGGATGACTATATATATATATATATATATATATATATGTGTGTGTGTGTTCACACACATTGGTCTTGATTATAGAGTGGAGGATTCTATAAACAATAGTTTCTTATATATAAGAATTAATTGAACAACCGGATAAATAGCTAAAATGTACTAAATATTCTTTGTTCAATTTAGGGTTACTTTTGAAGGGAGATAATTCAAATTAAAACATATTTTAATTTTTTTAAAGTTATTAAAGTTTTGTGTTCATTAGTACAAATCCTTACATGTTTGATGAAATAGAAATTTTTAATGAAATTTGAAGAGTTAATACAGAAAAGCGTTTTCACAATATGGCATGTTTTTTTATCATTCGTTTTTATTCCATTTTAATTTTATTTAACATTTTCTAAGTCCATTTTTATCATGCTATAGTTTGAAATATGTACAAAAGGACTTTTAATAATGAAAAATAAGTATTTTACATGCATATTTTCATGGTATTTCCCCCGTGTGCATTTATCACGTCGGGTTCACCAATGAAAAAGTAAGAATATTTTATATTTTATTTTGACGTTTTATAGTGATGCGCGTGTTGGAGTCTCGTCTCCAACACATGTGTCACTATGTTATGTTTTCTTGAGTAAACACGAGGTCGGAATAAAAAGGAAAGAAGACTGAAGAAACGGTTGAACTTACATATATATATATATATATATATATATATATATATAATGTTAGATTCCAGTAACCATGTCTTTATTCACCTTTCAAAAAATCCAAATACTTGACGGACCGTTTCGTCGACACGTAGACAACCATAATATAGTTATATATCCTGGATTTTCCATAAGTGCGACTTTTCTCTCTCTTTTTTTTTTAAATTTTTTTATTATTATTATATACTTTCTTTCGAAAGTGTCACACTTATGGAAATTCCAGGATATATAACTCTATATTATAGTTGTCCATGTGTCGATGAAACAGTCTGTCAGGTATTTGTATTTTTTTTTAAAGGTGAATAAATACATGGTTACTGGAATCTAACTTTCTATTGTTTATTTATACATGCTTTGATGTTTAAAAAATTAACATCCATTGAGCCATAACCTTAAGAGTTGGATTATCAATAATATATATAGTTCCTCATAGAGAAGACTTGTCAAAGACTAATGTAAGAGGGTCATAATAGAACATGATTCATAAAATGGGGTGAAAATAACTAATGTAGTTACTACTGGAAGAGACTACATTAATAGCCCCAAACACAATAAAAAAAATAGTATGTATTGCCAGGGCAAACGATTTATAGAGAGATGCATGTGCGTGGTAGAAGTAAATATGACTTAATTTTATGCTATCTGGGAACAATATATATGCAACCAGTATAAAAGGCCTTGATTGATATGCTCCAAATGTGCATTTCTGCATTGCAAGCACACTTTGATATTTGGTCGATGATGACTTTTTTCAATTCAGGAATAGTATTGAGATCATTTTGATAGACATTACCTTTGAGATAACCCCACAGATAAAAATCTTTGGGATTACAGTTCGATGAGTGTGAAGTGCGTTCAAGATCACACTTCCTACTGATCAGACAATCACCAAAGTGTCCCTGTATGTCATAACAGCGAGCACACAAAGACTGTTGGACATTCGTGACTGAAAATTGGTGGACAAGTCAGACATTGACTAGGGTTGGATTGTAGAAAGGATTGTTAATGTTATTAACGATTCCATTGTTGGCATTGGGGGGTACATTTTTTTTGTCAATTTTTTAATGCAATTTTCATCTCTTTCCCCTCTGCACCAAAGATTTTTTGTTTAACCTTTCCAAATATCTTTCTATTTCCTAATGCTTGACTCTTTTAATTTGCTGCCATTTAACGGCATGAAACTGCTTGACTAATTCTTGTATACCCTACACCCCCTCAAAAAAATAATGGAATGTTTTTTGTTTTTTTTTGCTAATATTTTCATGTCATCTTGAAATGACCAGGAGAAATAACATTTTCTGCCAATTTATCTTAATTTTTGGTTTATTTATATACTATCATGGCACCTGTCACTGGCCGTGTTTTATATAGGCCTATTAAAAAAATACTTGTGTGAATATAAAAATAATTTTTAATATAATTAGTTGTATCTACCCGGCGTTGGTTAGGAGTAAAAGAAAAAATGTAATTTATAAGAATATTCGGTGAGTAATGGGGAAAAAATATTTAAAAATATAACGTGTTTTGGGATATTTATTTTTTTAGAAGTCAAGGGAAATAACTAATGGCAGGATTACAGTTTCGAACACGGTTAGCTCACAGGCCAAAGAGAAAGAAAGTCTTCTCCACTTCTCATTTCTTCGCCATTTCGTGTAAAGTTGCTATTTGAAACAGCTAACAAAAATGGAACGACTTCTGTTTGTGATGAAAGGCATATTTATTCCCGAAAAATTTAAAACTAAAGTAAAAGAAATTACTAAATAAATAAATATTTGCGTTGTATGGATGGCTTCTAACGACTTTCTTGCTAAATTTTCAAAATGCAAATTTAGAAGATGCTTTAAAGAACTATTTCACTTTCATTATATTTCCCGACATGCCATGTGCCGTTCAAGTTCATAATTAAGAGCTGTTTCAAATAACACCGTTTCATGAGGCACAACAACGAGCACATTTTCTTTGCCGCATCTCATTTCAAACTTCCTGTCCATAACGTCATATCCTGACATGCATTCCTAACACTAATATTTTACTTCTAATAGAATTTATTTTATTTCTCTGCATAACTGAACCTTATGTAGAAAATACCATATTTAAAACTATTTTGACACACCTGGACCTAAATATTGCTACACTACCGGTTGAGACTTATTGAATTTCCTGAGTACCCACTTAAATAAAAAACTGTGGGCCTTGGGGCCTCGGGGCCTCATTATATTAAAGACCTATACACACACCTCAAACAACTCGCTTTAATATTAATGTTTTTTTCTATTTCTCTGTTAATTCCCCGTTTTCCTTGCAAGTGAATTCAAATCTATTATCATACTAAATGGGAGTTAATCAACGTTTGTTTCCCTAGGGCATTTTTTTCCTATAGTACAAAAATAACACAAAATATAACTAAAATATACATTAGTTCTGGGATTGAGTTATGTTTGAAAAAATGTTTTAATTGTTCTAATTAGCCGTAATTGATAATTAACTAAACAAGTCATCCATTTCTCTCTTAACTATCTGTTTTTCTCTTACCATCTCTCACTCTGTTGATTAAACCACTCTCTAATATTTGTTAAGGTCTCTGTGAGCATTTAGAGAATGAGTGACTCTCTTTTCTCAGCATCACTATCAGATTTGCATACGTGTCTGAACACACCACAAACACGTATGTAAATTAGATGGAAAAATAATAAATCTCTTTACTTCTATAGAAGAAAAATAAAGAATAATAATACTTCTATATAATAATAATTATAAGAATATCCAGTCCCAAGACAGGTAAAATAACTCCCTGAACAGTTTTGCACTGCTTTATAAAGATTAAAATACAGATATAATGCTACTAAACCTTATGTCTAGAATCCTTATTACTATTTTGATAAAAATCCATTGCATGATTTTGATTCTAGAAAATGTCTAAAATTTAAGGCTTTAGGGGTTTTATGAAGAAATGGAATCTTGCTTAATTGGTTTCTAATGAGTGAATCGAATTCAATACAAATCTGAAATATTTGAATTTTCAAATATGAGGTTGTGCCCATATTATGCCCCCTAAAAACCCTTTAAAATACTCCAAAGAAACTGAAATTTTGGAATATTTAATACCTATTGTTAAAATTTCACAAAAATAGGAGGTGTCTGAATTTTTATGAAAAGCTTTGACTTTCTTCTTTGCCTTATGCATAAAACAAAATTAAATAAATATAGCCCACATTACCCTCCTCACATAAGATTTGTGTTTCAAAATTTATAATGATCAATTTATTAGTTAAGAATTGAATCCTATACATACATACATATATATACACACATATATATATATATATATATATATATATATACACCAATATTTATTATTTGTAGCTCCTAGAAAACCCGTCTAGATAGACACTGTAAGTGTAGTATTAACACGTCGCTAGCTATAAATGCATTGTTCCTTTCATTAAGTTGAACACTCTTATGACGTCAAGCCGCCGGATAAAGTGTTAAAATTATTACTGTTTATTCAGCGTTGGCCCAGTGGTTCTAGATGTCAGGATTTGAGTTGTAAAATACTCGGAATCCGGGGTTTCGAATCGCATGACCAGTAGTGAATAGTCATATCTCTATGGTGATGAGTTCCGATTATAAAGGACGAAATGTATATGTACATAGATAATAAATAAAACAAATATATATATATATATATATATATATATAATGTAACACAAGTAGAATACCTATCCCAGGACGGGTAAAAGCAATAAATAGATTTAAATTTTAGCGTTTTTTCTTTCTTTGGTGGGTATGGCATGGTATGGTTTCAGTGCCCCCCTCCTCACAAATGATAAATTTAATAAAAAAAAATGATGTGCCCGTGTTACTTACCCTATTGTCTAGAATATTCTATAATTCATAATAATAAATTAAATAGTTTCGGATACCAAGCACATACATATTATTGACGCTCATGCGTGTGGATCGATCTTTTTAAAAATGTATTATATAATATAACTCAAAATTCGATGTTTTCTCTATTAAATATTTTGTATCTAACTCATTTAAAAAAAAAAAAGGTTTTCAGAAAGGGTGCAAGTTGTGGTGGGTGCACCCCCAAATGTTTACAAAAAAATAAGGTGCCCATGTTGCTGAGAATATATATTCTAAAATTCATAATGATCGATTCATTAGTTTAGGAGATTATCTGGCATTTTTTTCGTTTAGCTGTGAATCAGAATTTTTAAATTATGAAAACAGGGGCAGACAATCAACCGGAAGTAATATAGAATTAGAAGTTTTTATCCAAAAATAAAGCGAACAATAATAACAGCAGACAATTTTTTTTATTTAATAATGTAAAATTTTATCAAACGAATAGTCAACAGTTTTTTGGTTTTTTTGGGGATAATTAAAAACTTTATAAAACGAAAAGTTATTTAAAAATAAGGATAAAAATAACCTTTACTTCCGGTTGATTGGGTTAGGAGTGAATGTAACTCTTCAAAATTGATTTCTGATTCACAGCTAAACTAAAGAAGTGCCGATTATGTTGTACTGCTTTGTCCATTACAGAATCCTGTACATACAAATATATAAACATATACATGTACCTAACTTCATATAAATAGATATAATAATACAGATAATATAGAAGTAAAGAGACTTAGTATTTTTAGTTATGCAAGAAGAATGTCTGAATTTTCGAATGAAATCAAAGTAGATTAAATAGTGGTTGTGACCCGTTGGATCACTGTTACATGTAGTAATCAAAGAAATGTCACTTCTTCTCATAATCTTCTAAGAATGTATGTTAATGAAGACTGCAATTTTAATCTAACCAATTGAAAGTTCTTTGTGTTTGTTAATGAAGTTTTCATGACTTTTTGTACATACGACTTTATTTCTACAATGATGTATAGTTGTTACTGTTAACTTTATTTACACGTTTCAGAGTATTGTTCGTCACTTGGTGGTTATGTTCACAACATTTAAACCAGCCCATTTCGCATAATGGTTAGTGTGTTCACTAATGGGCAGGGAGACCGGAGTTCAATCCTCTGTCGAGTCATACGAAAACTCAAAAATGGTACTTAATGCCCATTTGCTAAACACTCAGAATTATAAGGTAAGGATCAGGAGTAAGTGCAGTAATCCTGGGAAAGAAGTGGTCCCCTCCCTTACATCTCAGTGTAGTAGCCACTCTAGACTGGTCGAGCACTTTTATTTAGATTTTTTTTTAATCTGCTGCCTTCTCTGAGTGTCTTTCGTTGTAGTTGGTAATATTCCAGGAATTTTGAATCAAACCTTTTATTTAAAACGGAGAAGACCACCACCCCATCTGGGCCGTTACCCCATCTGGGCCGTAATGTCTGGAGACGGAATCCTGGTGGCTGAGTATTCGATAACTTCTGACTTTTACCTGGACTACGCAGGAGGTTGGAGAAGCCCCAATTCAATCCATCAGTTGGTCAAATTAACCCCCTAACACCTATACATCTAACAGGAGATGGGACTTCAAAAAATGGCGAAATTCAGGGGAGTTTGGAAAAATGTTAAACGTTGGCTACACCTACCCCATGGATGCATCTGTGTTTTTTTTTGTTTTTGTAATTGAAAAAATGCCAGATATCATTCTTAACTTTAAAGAAACCTTCTGAATATTAAAAAAAAGCTTTTATAAGTCAATAACATGGTACGACAATAACAAATGAAAATTGGCTAGTCAAAAGCAAAGTTTGATTTGTCAGTCAACTCCAGTGAATTAAACGGTATTCTGTTCAAAATTCGCAGAAGGTTTACAGACTATGACGAAAGGCACTTGAAGAAGGCCAGAGTGTGCAACGACCGAAACGTTGTGAACATGGCAACAATCGAGATGGTGATAACAGTCAGAAACGCATAAATAATGACGTCTCATGTTTTACGAATTAAAAAATGCTTCTATCAAAGAAGTTTGTTGAATTTTGATCTTTTTCTTTTTCTTTGTTTAGCGCTTTTACATTGCAACTTCTCGGCAGCTGAAACGCCTGGAATCAGTGAGTCGCTCGCCCGTCTATTCCCATTTCGGAGAGACTGTGACGGGAGTGGCTTCCATCCGAGCCTATAATAAACAGGATCAATTCATCACGGAATCTGAAAACAATGTTGACAACAACAATATAGCTTATTATCCATCTATCGTTATTAATCGGTAAGTCTTGTGATTTTCATATGTGTTACTAACAGGGCTACCACACCTTGCCCCTTCGAACAATCGTTTAAAACACTCGGATAAAATTGAAATTTTAGGAGTATTTATTAATTGCTATCTAATACTTAAGGTTCAAATTTCATGCAAATTGGAAATATTTGAATTTTCAAAAGGTTTTACCTAATTATTTTTTTGTCTTAACGATTTTGTCAAATTACTTTTGTCCTATTTAACGATTTTACCCAATAAATTTTTGTCTTATTTAACGATTTTACCCAAATTATTTTGCTTAAAGGTGGCTGGCATTCCGAGTAGAATTCATGAGTAACCTGATTGTGTTTTTTGCCGCCATATTTGCCGTCCTTAACCGAGACACTCTCAGTCCCGGAAGTGTGGGCCTTTCCATTAGTTATGCCCTCAGCGTAAGTACAAGAATTCTACACTTGATACCTTGATGTCTGCATTCGCTGTGAGACTTTCGGAATTGCACACCTAATTTCACAAAGAAAATGTTTATTAAAATGTGTCTTTCATTCTTTTCTTTAAATTGATCTTTTGTATATAAGTAAATAAATTAGAAATCTTACATGAAAGTAGTATTTTATTATCTTGCAAGTTAAAAGTGACAAATTATAATAAATTATTAAGTATGCATGTGTAATTAACAAAAACATTGGAGTATATTCTCTCATTTTTTTTTTTTTTTTTTTTTTTTTTTCATAATACTGACCAGGAAACCAGTTTTTAACTAAGAGAGATAACTCTGATCCCAACACTTT
The DNA here is from genome assembly GCA_963556195.1 of Sepiola atlantica. NCBI lineage: Eukaryota > Metazoa > Mollusca > Cephalopoda > Sepiida > Sepiolidae > Sepiola > Sepiola atlantica. Next base: position 138,765,991 of record OY744519.1, read on the forward strand.
TATGTAAATTTTTATTGTGCATTTTTATATTTAACATTAACTTCCAATTAATAAGTGACTACTGAAATTATTTTTAAATATACGTCCGTAATTTAAAAAAGAAATTTTTAATAAAAATGTTTCACAGATTATAAAAAATATTCAATTTTATTTTCGAGCTGCCAATCATAATTCATATTACATACATTAATTTATCAAATATTCAATTTTCTTTTTAATATCAGCTACACCTACCCGGCGTTACAATGGAATCTTTTTAATTTCATTTTTGTTTCACTATTTTTTGTTTTTAACTATACCGTTTGTTTTTTAATTATTAATTATTTTTTTAAATAGTTATATTTAATTATGGTATAATTTGGTCAGTAAATTATTAATTGAACCAAATCGTTTTGAAACTATAACATACTTTCATTTGCTTCTTGTGCCACTGCCATGGGCACAGAACTTGCGTTTACCTAGACCTTCATTGCACTGCCATTGACACACACCAGTCTTCCTCCAATAGGATCCAATTTGCATACTCTGTACATTGTTTCTGCTAGCATGTGACAAAGAGACATCCTTGAACTCATCGTCACATCCCTTGGTTTAAATCACTTGCTTGGTGCTTGAACGCACTTGCCACTCTAAATACATAGGCATATGACCAACAAGTTTCCTGCACAGGGAAAATATATGACTGGTTACTGCATGGGAACTTCAAGGAAACAACCTTCCTATTTCCATTGGAGGATCCCATTCTCTCCCCCAAACTTGCCACATTTTCTCCATCTCTCAGTTGCTCTGGATTTTTATAGACTAGAGTGTAATCGCAAAAACTAGTCGTTCATTTATAAAAATGTTGTTGATATATGTCGATGTCGTGCTCTTTATTGTCTGGTCTTGGGACATTACCGCATTCATGACGGGATTAAGATGAGCGCACCATATTTAAGCCCAAATCGCTGTTTGAAAGGGTCACAGATCCAGAAGCTATACATCCTTGTTGTTGCCACTTTCACAATTTTCGCATGCATGCTTCCACAAATCCGTTCAATTGAATACCAGTCAAAAGTCTTTTTATTTTCATTTTGAGGTTATCTCAAAAATAATGTCTATTAAAACAATCTGCGGACTCTTTCTAAACTGAAGACGGCCATCACAGTCAAAATCAGTTGTATCCAGGTGTGCTTGCAACACGGTGGTGTACATGATCATTGAACGGTGATAAAACAAAGACTGTTGGATATTCATGACTGAAACTTGGTGGATAAGTCAGGTATAGACTGAAATTTATTTATACCAAATATAGTTAGATTAATGATTTCATGATTGGGTGGCATTTTCTTTTTGAGTCACCCTGTATATATTTTTATTAAAAAAATGTTTCTGGTATTAAATGTTGTTGCTATCGTAGCATTGACGTTGGTGTGCGTTTAAATCCATCAATCCATTGTTTGACTACCCCTAACCCCCCTTTGTATAGTGTTACATATGGTTGTTAACCAAACGCTTTATCACACTGCGAAATCGACTATGTGTAAATGGGACCAAGAATTATTCCCATTGAAAAAATAAATATGTTTTACTCAGGTTCGAACATTTACGTGAACAACAACCAAATAATGATCGACAACAATTGCAAGGCTTTAGAATTATGTAATTTATTTAAGTAATAAAGGAAGGAAGTAATGTCAAAATAAGTAGTATTTGTGGAGAGAATGGATGAAGGCATGTGTGTATGCATAATTTTTGTTTGTATTAAAGAATTTTTAAAAAATTTATCTGAACTAGTTACTTTTTTTTCTTTGTTTTTTTTTCTCTTTTTTTTATCTGTATCACACATAGTCTCTCATTTCGTAGTTGAAATTATTATATAATAGGGTTTCCGCTCCTTTCAAAATTGTTCTTTCATTTTCTTGCTTGAACATAAGCAATTTCTGTGAGTTCCATTATCTGCAACAATAAGTCGAAGTCTCTCTTCAGTCACTTTCAGGTTTGTTGACATTGTGTGTCTGTTTGTATTTTTGTTGATGCTTTAAGCGTTATTTACGTTCCGTCTATAGCTGATAACACTCTCTTCATATTCATACTCTTTGGATTTCAACAAACAGGTTGAAATGGACATTTTATTTTGGGAGATTTTATTTTAAGGTCTATGCCTTAGATGTACCCTGGAACTGACAAATACAGTTACATTTTTCATTTCTGATGTCTCCATCGATACGCTCCTTATTTGAGCAAAATCGCACGTAATTTTTCTTTTCTTTCTTTATTTCGGACGCTGTCTCATGCATAACGTGTAATGTTCAAAAGTTTTGCATGCCTAATGTTTATCTTGAAGGGAATGAAAGAGCAGTAAGTGCTTATGTGAGTTAAGGAGGGGGGAGGGTAAATTAGAGAAGGACCAAATAAGTTGAATTACTATTTGTGTTTTGTTTTAATTATTTATTTATATTTTTTCCCCCTAAGACGAGTGAAAAATGTAACAGTAGGAAGTAATTAGCCAAAAATATAGTCAAAATGAGAATACCAAATTTAAGACTAAGAAGTTTAATTAAAAGAAGGAAAAAACGCTTTGAATGATAAAGATTCTTTTCAAAATGATGGACAATGTTAAAAGTTATTTTTTTTGTTGTTGTTTTAAACAGATAACACAAACGCTGAATTGGTTTATTCGTATGACGAGTGAATTGGAAACGAATATTGTTGCTGTGGAAAGAATTAAAGAATATTCAGAAACACCTATAGAGGTAAATTGCATTTTATCTTTCAGTTTGTTTCAGTTATTGGAATTCATACGACGCTGGTCAGTGCGGTTGTCTTCCCTTGTCTCTTTAAGAGTCACATGGATTGGTCAAAATTGGTGACTGCTACCCAACCTATATAAACTCAAATGTGTGGAGCTTCCATCTCATTTCCCATTTTCACTAATATGGTTGAAGTCTGTTAACGGTGGACTGCATTACGACACAAGTTCTAAAAGGCTGTTGCAAGCAAAACCTATCTTCCTATGACAGAATGAGCCAGCAATCGTTCGCAACCTCTCATTCTGTTCATTTACCTTTTCTTTTCTTTATGGAAATCGCTCCAGACAAGTTATGAAGCCACTTGATGTAAGGAACTAAAAAAAAAAAAAAAAACCCACTTCATGGTCAAAAACCAGCCAACACTAGGTGCTTGATGGATAGATTTTGACCCAGAAAACAGCAATTCTTCCCCCTTTGTCAAAAACATTGCTCATGTGAGGACTAAAGGACAAAATAAGCGAAGTGGGAGTTACTCTTTGTATATCATTCTTTATTACTTGCCTAAGTAAAATTGTTCAATTAATATACACGGTTGTTGCTCCTTTTCTTCAAAAACTGTTGCTCTCAATTCACCTTTCAGCGCTTATCTTCAAGAATTGAACTTTCTTTCGGGAATAGAAATCTCCAAACTGTAAAAGTATTCAACGTTTATATAGTTAAAGAAAACCATAAAAACCTGATCCAAACTATACCCCCCCCCCCCACCCTATTTGTTTTGTTTATTTTGTTCGATACTGCTTACCTTTGCGGGTGTATACATCGTTTTACACCCGTTCATCTTCGCTGTAACCTAGCTAGTTGTATCATTCTGCATCAACTTCATGATCATCACTGTCATGGCAGGCTACCCTTTCGTGGCCGTTGACAAGGCTCACGCCATGAACTCAGCCGTTGATCGATAACCACATCGATGCCGGATTTGGTTTTAAAGAGGTTTTATTGAACATAAAACAAGGAGATAGAGATCAAATGCTTGTGCAGAAAGAGAAGTCTAGAAAGAATTAATAAATTGCAGAGAGAGATGCCCATAATATAGGAAGGCAGGCCAACTTCAGCTATCTGTGCACCACTGTCCCCGCACCCCCCCCCCATTTATTAACTGTTGCTTCCCTCTTTGCTACTGTTGTTGCTATCTGCTACTGTTAGATATTGTGTGTGTGGGGGAGGGCAGCAGTTGTCTACCTTTCTACGATCATGTCGAGATTGGGTGACGTTGTAGCCGGATGTTAATAAACTGACTTCTGTTTTCCGGTTTGCTTGCTTGCTTTTGATCTAGACGTTGTCAGGGTTGAACGTGTCTGTCAGTGGTTTCATCTAGGCTGCAGGAAGCGCATCCACCGTCCTTGAATACTTAAAACAACCCTGGTTCACTCCTTTTGGTTTTACAGAGTGCTACAATAGACCAGTGAACTGTATCTGTGTGGTCTCATAATGTTTGATTTTGAGAGCAATTTATTTCAGCATGACCTGCACCCTTCAAATCAAAGATGGTAGACTGGGAGAAGCAATTTACTAATACCATCATCTCGGTTAAACATTTTAATTGACTGAAAATAAATAGATTATTCTCAAAAACTCATGGAAACCAAGCCTCTGCTCAACAATGCTGGATTTAACGGATTGGTATAGGACTCTTTCGGATTTTATGTAACCTTTTTGCAGTGGTTGCAATTTAGCTTTGAATTCAGACTTTACTTTTTCTGACATAAAATAACCTTTACCCATCACATAAGACTTGTATCTGATGTCTTTGTAGACAACATTTCAGATTGTTCCTACAAACACACTGTTGCACTCGACCTAATGGATCTTCTAGGATTACCACCAACGGTGTGCTGTACTTGCCGGATAACTTTGGGTGTTCTAATGCTTTCAGTGTCTAGCTTATCTCTTTCATTTTGATAATGGTGATACCATTCCTTTAACTATTTATAAACTTTGTAATTTCTAAATTGCTATATTCAGTCTTTATGGTCACGATAACTGTGTGCCTCTGCATCTGTTGTGTAATTATAGCGGCTGCCATTGGTAATTCTGAAATATAAAGCTTATAAAATCAAATAATATTCCTGCTATAGTAAACATAATGTACGGGGTGTTTGTGCTCATTAACTTTTTGATACTTTGTTACATTGGGACACGCGCTAAAGTTCCTCGGTATTGGTGCTTTCCGGCAGTTTATGGTAAACGCTGGAAAGCCCCGAAGCAAGACAAATAAGCAGACGACATCTATGTATTAAAACTGAATGAAACGCTGAACTTGCAAACTGCCCTAACCCTAACCCGACTGCCCTACCTCTGAACCCTAACGAAATAAACAAAAATAGTCAGTAAAAAAAAGTTGACAAAAAATAATTTCGCAAAAGAATGTAAAAAAAAAACACTTGATTAACTTTTCACTGTAATTATCAGTATTTCTTTGTTTAAAAAAATATTTCTTCTGTACAAATGTTTAATAAGAAAAAAAAGTTAAAACAATAATTTTTTTTTAATTTAAACATTTATTTGCTTGTAAATCCAGCCTTGTTTGTGTTTTTTTTTTTTTTTAACACAGGTAAGTCAACAGAGTTTTCATTCAGTATTGTCCAGCGTTTAACGTAAACATCCGGAAACCATATAAAAAAGCACCAACTTTTTTATCAACTATGCTCAATACATAGTAATCCAAAGGATTAAGATCTGGGGAGCTATGACGTCAAATGTAAGGGGTCATATGATTATGAACATTTCAAAATTTGTTTAGGAGTCTATTGGCTCTGGTTAAGCGATTTCCTTTGTCTTTTCCGACATAAAATGACCTTTACCCATAATGTAAGATTTGTATCAGATATCTTTGTGAATAACATTTCAGATTGTTCCTTCTTAGACGGTGTTCTTTTGCAATCGACCTTATGGATCTTCTAGGATTACCACCAAAGGTGTGCTGTATTTGCCGAATAAATTCAAGTGTTCTAATGCTATCAGTGTGTCCAGAATGTCTCTTACGTTTCAATAATGGTGATACCTTTCCATCTTAAGCCTTTAATTCTTTGCGAACTTTGTAAACGAATGATTAGATAACCTTTAAAAATGGTTCTATTTCTAAATTGCTATATTCAGTCTTTATAGTTGGGATAACTGTGTGCCTCTTTACCTGTTGTGTAATTATAGCGGCTGTCATTGATGATTCTGAAATATAGAAAATATAAAGTCAAATGATATTCCTGCTCTAGTAAAAAAAAAAAGAAAACATACAAGGTGTTTGAGACAAGTTTGATAATTTTTAAATACTCATTAATTTTAGAACCATTCTAAGTAATTAATAGTGGTAAAATGCAACGGATAGCTATTTCTGTATTATTGGTGAGCTTGAGAGCTGGAAACCATAGGCGACTGGAAGGCACTCGTATATTGGAAGAGAATAATCTGTGTGCTCCAGGTTCAAGTCCCACCTGAAGGCTCAGGACAGCTTCTTCTAGTGAACTGTATTTGACAAAAGATCCTCTCAGCGATTCACTTTGAATTTTGAAAATACATTGATTATTGGCCAAGATGTGACGTTTGTTCTTTCCTTTCCAAAAAGTGTCAAATTTGTCTCAAACAGCCTATATGTCCTCAAATACCTTATGCACCCTGTATACTCATAGTTGCCAAATATTTTTCCCTGTAATGACACCACTAGAACCCACTTAGTGTATTTATATTTTTACTTCCTTTGTCAACTTAAATGATAAAATAAACTATCGACTCCTTTAATTCCCCAAAAAAGACTCTGTTCAGAAGAAAGCAACAAAAATAAATGCTGGCAAGTTTCAAATCTTCTTGATCAATTTATATCTCTGTATTTATTTTTTTCCTTTTCTGTCGTGTTAGGCTCCAGCAGAGATTCCTCGGTATAAACCAGCACCTGAATGGCCAGAAAAGGGGGAGGTTGTCTTCAACGATTATGCCACACGATATCGAGAGGATATGGATTTGGTAGTCAAGGATATTAATTGTCACATACAACCGGAGGAAAAGGTAATACAAAATATTTTTTTAATTCATTTGTTTTTACTTGTTCTTTTCAGAAGAATTAACAATAATCTGTTGCCCTACCATCAGGGCTGCGGAGTTTGAAGGTATAAGGTTAGACTCCAACTCCTAGGATTGCAAAATATCTGATTCCAACTCCTTATTCTTATGTTCGGACTGTTTGTTGATTCTTTGGAGATTAAAAAGTTTGACTCTGACTTCTAGCATTCTTACGGGTCTGACTCTGACTCCTTCCAAAATCTCTGACTTCACAATCCTGTCTACCATTAATATTTTTTGTCGAAAGGCTTGTTTTTGTTTTATTACTTTTTTTTTCTTTTTTATTTGTCATCATCATATTTGGTTTAATGTCCGTTTTACATGTTGGCATGTGTTGGACGGCTTTCAGAAATTGATTTCCAAACTAACCTATCTCTGACCAGGTGTTTATTTATCCCTCTTTCTCTCAAGTGCATTTTTATCATTTCCTCCCATGGTTTCCTTGGCCTTTCCCTGTGAACTGGACCTTCTACCTTAACTGTTCTACATCTACTAACCCAAGAACTGCCATCCATTCTTTCAACGTGACCATACCATCGAAGTTTACTCTTCTGCACACATCTCCCTATACTGTCCAGATTTAATCGTCATCAGAACTAAGCCTGTCTTTAAGACTCGCATTACACATCTATCATATCATTCTCCCATCATTTCTCTCCATGCAACGCATGTCCTCAACCCTCACTGGTCACGTTTCACTTCCATTCATCATCACATCAATTAAGATTCCAGTTACAAACTTTTTAGATAAGTTAAAAAATCTGAATCTGAAGTTAAGGTTATTCATTCCTAATTATTTGACATGCTTTTTTCCATTTCAGATTGGTGTGGTTGGCCGGACGGGGGCAGGCAAGTCATCCTTAACCCTGGGTTTATTCCGCATCATTGAACCTGCAGCTGGTGTCATCACTATAGACGGACTTGATATCTTCAAAATGGGTCTGCATGATCTCCGATCCAAATTAACCATCATACCACAGGTGAGATAATTGCTTGTCTCCTCACAAAAATATCTAATTTGAAAAAAAGCAAAAAACCTACAATGTACTTTTATCTAATATATAAAGTTATATTAGTAAGATTTTCCATGTTAGACCTACATAGCAATAGATCTGATAAATCGATATTTGATTTCTTCCTTTTTATTCTTGCAGCATGTTCTTTACACTAAAAGAACGTAATTCACTTCAGTTTCTTTCCGAAAATAATTATTCCGGCAAAGATTATCATTACAATGTAGACAATTTTAAATAATCACCTAAAAAGTTCAAAATGTAAAGGAGACATTTCTATTTTAACTTAAAAGTAAAATAAAAATCATCCTTATCTTTAAATTTTGAGCTTTTGTTTTCATCTCTTTGCGACTTACACATTATTTTTTTTTTAATTTTAACTAATCCTGGGCTATATTTTTTAAAACAATTTAAATGAAGGAACCATTTTATAAAATCAGGTTTTAATATTACACCTTTTATGTTTTAGTATCAACTAAATAATTGACACAATCAAATATATATATATATATATATATATATTAATGATGACAATATATGTATTAGCATATACTATTAGTGCCTTTTAATGAGCAGTCTCTTTAAAAGATTCAGCTCGATGAGTGTCAATCAGTAACAATAGAGCATATATAAGTCAAGTTCATTTTATATTCCAATAACCATGTTTTTAGTTTTTATTTGTTATCGTCCAAAAATGACCCACTGTATAGTGTAGGTTTTTTTCAAGACATTTTAATCCAAGAACTTTTTATTCTTTGTGGATTTTTCTAATGATTTTGTAGTGTTGCAGAAACGATATTGACATAAAAATATTGTTTGGCTCACAGCAAATGAAACCGACCATAAAAAATATATCTCACAGAAATGTTATGTTTTTTTGGAAATGTGAAAAAATAAAAATAAAAACATGGTTATTGGAATATAAAATGAACCTGACTTATATATATGTTACATTCTACCTCAGTGTAAGTTCTCAGAAATCAAAGGGCCCCTTCCTGGGGCTAAAACTTAATCTCTATATGAGGTACATAAATATCCGAGTGTTCCATTAAAGTTCTCCTTTATCTGTCAAACATTGAGTTAGTAAAGAAGTGAAGAACATTAATTTTCCTCTCCCCAATTTACCATTTAACTATGTTATCGCATATCTTTCTTACGGTCTTTTAGTCTTATCGGATTCCAGGACAAGAATTCATCTAGTCTGGTGGAGTATCCAGCTAAATGCTGTTACTTGAGGTAACATTACTTCGAAAAGGTGCACCATTCTTTGTATGAACCAGTGTATAGCCGTGTCAAGGTGATCTTTGGGCTTCGAATACTATGTTATTTTGAATTTCTGGTCAGGGTTTACTTGTAGAGTGAAGTATACTCATGTCAGGTTGTCCTGACAAACCCTTGTACAAAAAGGCCGAAGACACTCGAGGATGGTGTCTGGTAGGTAATTCAAATTTCTGTGTGTGTGTGTGTGTGTGTGTGCGCGTATAGGATAAACTAATGAACGGATTATGAATTTTGGAATATATATTCTCGGCACATATATGGCACATTTTTTTGTAAACTTCACCATCTAGGAGGTGTGCTCACCCAAACTTGCACCCTCCCCTATATAAATTAGATACAAAAAATTTAATAGAGAAAAGAATTGCTCTCCATAAAATTTTGAGTTATGTTAAGTAATACATTTTTAAAAAGCCTCAATAATATATATGTGCTTGCTAAAATCCTAAACTATTGAACTTATCATGAAATATGTATTCTAGGCACCAGGGTGATTAACGCGTGCACAGTATTTAATTTTTTTTGTAACCTTTACCATTTAGTGGGGTGCCACCGAAACTACCATATCTCCTTAAAGAAAGAAAAAATCATTAAAATTTAAAACTAATGCTATATTTATTGTTTATACCCGACGTAGGATGGGTATTCTACTAGTTTTGTTATATAAATAGCTCTACAATAATTTATGGAAAGCAGACTTTTTAGTTACGGAAGACTCTAGTAACATAATCCTGTAAGTTTCTCCAGCTCTTTTGAAAACTAACCCAGTCTAATATAGATGCAACACTAATTTTCTGACAACTGATGGTCCAATACCTCTTTTAATCCAGACAAAATCATGAGATGTAACTTGATAATCCCACTGCCGCCAGATTGGTTTACTGGGTACTCAACAGGTGGCACTTTTTGTGTAACGTACCATCAATTTGTTTACACTACACCTGTCGGTTGTAGTCACTCTTTATTTTGAGATTATATCTTATTTTGATTAAATTTAACCCTCGTTATGGCTTTACGGGCAAATTCAAGTGGCAGTCGTAGTGTTAATGTAAACACCCGTGTATTGTCATCAAAAAAACTTGAACTACTGTTCAAGTTTTTAGCACTCCCTCGTGGTTTAGAAAGTGGGTGTAAAATTAGTGGATTAGATGGTGTGTTAACGAATTATTATTAATGTGAAATCAGATGATCAGTCTAAACAATTAATCCGCAAGCCTCTGGAACAAAGGGTACCTAAAAATCGGTGTTGCACCTCTAAATATATTTTGTTTATACTTGCAACGGTATAAAAGTTTTGAGTGATATATACAGTGTCATGTTAAATATGTTCCTTTCATCTGCCAACATAACTGAAGTGGTGAAAATAGGCCTGGTCTATGAAATTTATACCCAAGATTTTAATGCACATTACTGTTATTTACATCTAATAGAAAAAGAGAAGTCTGTCTTATTCTCAGTTTGTCATCAATATCTTCTGAATAGCCATTTCCTTTTCTTTACCGTTGTTCCATGTTATTAAGAAAAAAATGGTAATTCGCTTTAATTTCTTGCAAATATAATTTATACTGCTAAAACCAGCAGTGACAATGGTATGTGTCCCATTTTAGTCTTTTTCGCAGTTTTTTTTTTTTGTTGTTTTCCTACCTTCTGCTACTGGCTTCTTCCTGTTTTTTTTTTTTAGTATCAGCTAAAAATAGTTATTCATAAATATTTTATTTTAATCTTTTAAAATATATTTTCTTTAAATTTTTAAGAACTTTTGTACAATACTTATAAAAAATTTTTTAAAAAAGCTTTATTTTGTTTCCTTTTCCAAATTGTGAAGTATCAAGATTTTCTGAGAACTTAACATCTATATTTCTAGGATCCGGTAGTTTTCTCTGGAAGTTTACGGATGAACTTGGATCCATTTGAACAATACAATGATTCGGATGTTTGGGAAGCCTTGGAACATTCTCATCTGAAAGATTTTGTCAGTTCTCAACCGAAAGGATTGCTTCACGAATGCACGGAAGGTGGTGAGAATCTGAGGTAGGTTGTTGTCACACCTTTGAAGAATAATATCCGTAAGGAATTTGGAAAGATTGATCAGTTTAAAAAAGTCTTATAATTTGATAGACCCGCCCCTACCCCACCCTAATGGTCTGAACGGTTTGTCTAGTGTCGCGGTTCAACACACCGCGACGTGTGTTGACATTTGGAAAACACGCCATTTTGGAAAAACTAGCAACAGCAGGAGTCGCCTTTTATTTTTTGCCATGATCAGCAGTTGTTTTGCCTAGAAGATTGGAAAAACCCAGTTTGGGGAAAACCCAATTTGGGAAAAACCCAATTTTTAATCGCCATTTTTGTCAACAATGACTCAGCAGAAACCAGTCAGCGATTATTTTTTTAAAATTTTCCTTCAAGGGATACACAAGCGTTTCGGCAACTATGCCGATAACCTTGCTAATACATTCAAGGCGCCTGTCAACCAGGTTTTACGGCGAAAGATCTCTTTGGAATTTATTTGTCAAAAATTAATCCCTTTCACAGGACCGACGAAAGTGACTTGACACAAGTTTCATGAGATCTCTACGTTCTCACTCAAAATTTTAGTCCAGCCCGGGGGGTCAGGAGGCCCCACGCAGTCGAAATCCTGCACCTTGCAGTGTCGAGTTCCTGCACCCTTGCAGTCGAACTCCTGCTCCCGCAGTTCTGAGTTCCTGCATCCAGCAGTTCTGAGTTCCTGCATCCAGCAGTCCTGAACTCCTGCACCAGCACTCTGCAGTCTTCAACTCCTGCAACAGCACTCTCCTGCACAAGCATCCTGCAGTCTTCAACTCCTGCAACAGCACTCTCCTGCCTGCATCAGCGCCCTGCAGTCCTGAACTCCTGCAACAGCACTCTCCTGCCTGCATCAGCACCCTGCAGTCCTGAACTCCTGCAACAACGCTCTCCTGCTTCAACTGCACCAGTGTCTCCAACTTTCCTTTTTCCAACAGCCCTTATCAGGGCTACAAACTGCTGCAATATTTATTTAAACAGCCCTTATCAGGGCTACTCCGACAACTACGGCGAATTTCCTTTCTTTTCTTTGCCAGCCAGCAAACGACAAGGGTGCCCTGTCAACTCTCACCAACGACACCACTCCTCTTCGGTCCAGTTTGCTGCCATCTAGAGACGTCACTCCCTACTGCCCAGTCTCTCCTGATTCAGTGACGTCATCACAAATCTCAATTCACTTCTTGTTGTTACCATTCCCTTATGGTAAATAAACAATACCTTTTTTTGAAACTGTTCACCAGTGTTTGTCCTCTCTTCTTTGCCATTGTCGTTCTCATCCTTTAGTGACATATTCTACTGTTTACAGTTATCCTATTTTAATGGATGACATCATAAAACTATGATGTCATCTACTCTTCATGGGGACAAACAAGATAACAAGATCCACAGAGTTTAAGTGATATATACTCTGATCTTGTATGCTTGTCATCGTATACACTTTATCTGTGTGTGTATATAAAAAAAATATAGAAGTCGGTGGATCTATATTTTAATAATAGAGATATCGTCTGATTGGCGACGCCAATTTCTAAAGAAAAACGAGAACAAAAAAAGAAGACCCGCTAAATCTCTATATTAACCATCTCAGTACAGATACTCTTCAAACAACGACACTGTGGCGATGGGAAAGTTGCAACGTGTGTAGGCCTGATGGGCTGGAAACATCTAGTTACTGATCTGCACACAGGCGACATTAGGCTTATCCTAACATCGCTTTTCTGAATGAAGGAGTAGCACTCATTTGATAAGACATCAGTCATCATATATATATATATATATATATATATTTACTTGAAAATGGAAGTATTGGGGAGAGGTGAATGACAGATAATTAAAAGAAACGATGGAATGGAGGAGGTAAAGCTTATAAAAAAACAAATGATTATTATCAAGAAAGAAATACATATATTTACTTGAAAATGGATGATGTCATAAAAAGGATGAAAGGTAATTTTTAGCAACTTTTCAAAAATTAAGCTCGCTTTGTGACATCATCAATTTTCAACACCGTATTGGATATTGTGAATAAAAATATTTGAAAATTCCAAAAGGTCTTCATAAATATTTAATAATATATATATATATATATATAACAAATACTGACCTAACAAATCACAGATGGTCCAATGAAGATATAAAATTCCCAGAAGGCATCAGCAATATTCAATTCCATTTTGTGATATTTGCCTTTTTTTTTATCTCATCCACTATTTTTTCTACCTCTAACCTTTTAGCACCTGCTCCCTATCCTTTTATTTTCAGCCTTCCTAATAAATGTTTAGCAAGTCAGTAGAATTCAGAAATGCCAATATTGACGGGTTCTCCTTTTTGGTTATGATAGTAGAGCAGTAGTTTATGCACCACTATTGTGTTCTTTTACGGCCTATTCTTTAGAGGAACTGACTTGATTTTCAACAAGTTGCGATCCACCCCCACACACGCACACCATCAACCAGACAACTTGATTTCTTCTTTCTTTTCTTTTCGGTCATATTTAAAAGATGAATAAATTTGTATAAACATTACCAAAATGTTAATGTTTATATATCATACATGAATAAATGTGAAAGTGTTTGTTTCATGTTTACAACAATGAAATGTTTATTAAGTTTCGTTTCAAGTATTTTGAGTAGTGAAATGATAATAAGCTAGCAAAATCATCTCTTATACAATAATTTTCAAGCTCATCATCATCATATTCGGTTTAACGTCTGTTTTACATGCTCGCATGTGTTGGAAGGCATTAAGAAATTGACTTCCAAACTAACCTATCTCTGGCCAGGTTTTTATTTACCCTCTTTCCCTCAGGTCCATTTTTATCTCTTCCTCCCATATTTTCCTTGGCCTTCCCCTGTGAACTGAACCTGCTACCTCAACTGTTCTACATCTACTAACCCAAGAACTATCATCCATTCTTTCAACATGACCATACCATCGAAGTCTACTCTTCTGCATACCTCTTCCTATACGGTCCAAATTTAATCTTCCTCTGAGGTCATCAGATCTCAGCCTGCCTTTAAGATTAACATTACACATCCATCGTATCATTCTCGTAAGTTAACTAATTAAATGAAAATCTAAATCTCTAAGACAAAATGAACGCTAACTATTGGTAAGGGTAAAGTTAAAGTTCATTGCAATCATATTAGTTTTCTTCTTAAAAACACTATTGTAAAATAGACTATATTTTATTAGGACATTAATAGCATGGATTTGAAAAGTGACTCAAATGATATTGTCACCTGCTCATTATGGTACTACCTGCTACATGTGCATCTCTTCACTATCACTTATGGTAGTCTTTATTATCTATTAGATTAAGGACAGTTGCGTGTATGTGTCCAACTAAAAGTAAAAAAAACTCCAAAACAAACAGCCACAAAGTCGGTATATTCTTGATCAGCGTTGCCCTGGTGGAATAATATCTAAAAAAATTTTTTAAATTATTAATTCTTTGGGGATCAAATGGGCAAGATTTCGTCAAAGAGGGTTGGATTTTCATCCATTTTATGTACTAATTTAGAAAAGAAAATGCTGATTCATTCCTCGAGGTATCTATTATATAAAGAAGTGCATGTGTGTGTGTTCAGAGAAGAATGGGATGGGCGGAGGAGAAAGAGGAGGTTGGGGAGAGAGAAAGATAGAGAGGGGTAGAGAGATAAAAGTTTTAATAGAAATATGTTACACTAACCCTGCTAGTATCCCATATGGAAAAGCAAATTTTGTTTGCAGTGCAATGTAAATACACTTTGTTCTGTGGTGCGTCACAATTTTGTGTATTTTGACTAAACTTTGGGAGCACAATATTTCATTCACAGGGCATATACCATCGTTCATGGAAGAATGAATTTCAAAGTCTCTGGCACCAAAGTGTTAATGGTTGCGATGTATTTAGAATAGACATTAGAATGCTTCTTGTTATGCGAAATAAATGAAGAATCTATCAGGATGAATATCTTACGGTTCACAGAGACCGGGTGTAGATTTGACACTGCAATTATGCTGACAACTGAAAGGACTGGGTTTAGCATGACTCTGTATCTGACATCCCTCAAATGACACACCTTTCCAAACATTAACAAAACAACAGTTCATATTTTCAAATTGACCTGATCTTCAAATAACATTTTTTCTTTCTTTTTCTTTTTCATTTTAAAAAATACAGAAACAATTTTTACTTTTACACAAAATATATTTTATTTTTATTTCTAACAAAATTTCCAAGTTGAAAATTTTAAAGTACAAAAATTACCTTTATCTTTCAGAATTTTTGAGATGAGGATTAATAATTTGAATTATTCAGACCACTATTCTTGTCTAGGACGGCATTCAGGAGCTCTCACTCTATTTAGTATTATTAATTTTATTTGTTGAATTTCTGTTCAATTAAATTGAAAAGATGTTTTTTGATTTTGTTTCTTGTTTAATTTTTTTAGTTTGGGTCAGCGCCAACTCGTTTGCTTGGCCCGAGCTCTTCTGCGGAAAACCAAAATCTTGATCCTGGATGAAGCAACAGCTGCTGTCGATCTGGAAACTGATGATCTCATCCAGCAAACGATCCACTCTGAATTCAGAGATTGTACGATAATCACCATTGCTCACCGTCTCAACACTATCATGGATTATTCGAGGTAAGAAAAACAAAATGGATTTATTCAAAGGTATAAAACAAGTTTCTTTATTAAACTAAAAATAATCCATCTTAAAATTCTGGAATTGGAAAAAATTTTAAGATAATTGTTTTTAGTATATAAACATAATGTTGTGGATTATAAGCTATCTATCTCCGTCGGGCCCGTTGGGATTATAAGCTATCTATCTCTGTCGGGCCCGTTGGGATTATAAGCTATCTATCTCCGTCGGGCCCGTTGGGATTATAAGCTATCTATCTCTGTCGGGCCCGTTGGGATTATAAGCTATCTATCTCCGTCGGGCCCATTGGGATTATAAGCTATCTATCTCCGTCGGGCCCATTGGGATTATAAGCTATCTATCTCCGTCGGGCCCGTTGGGATTATAAGCTATCTATCTCTGTCGGGCCCGTTGGGATTATAAGCTATCTATCTCCGTCGGGCCCGTTGGGATTATAAGCTATCTATCTCCGTTGGGATTATAAGCTATCTATCTCCGTTGGGATTATAAGCTATCTATCTCCGTCGGGCCCGTTGGGATTATAAGCTATCTATCTCAGTCGGGCCCGTTGGGATTATAAGTTATCTATCATTTTATAATTAGTATCAGCAATGGAAAATTAAATTTCAACAAAAAAATAAATTAAATAAAAGAATCGTTTTGGAATAGGAGATTAGGCTCAGATTTTTCCGATTCTGATACCCCAAAATGTTCCGATTCCCGATTTGATTAATTGTCCCAACACTAGTCTCAAGATAACGACTTAATCTCTAAAATTGCCATTAAATGGCAATTTTAGAGATTGAAGATTGCTATGTTGAACAGAAAAATATTAATACTATGGCAGATTTGGACAGACTTGAATAAATCCAAGCAGGATTCAGTAGTTTTTCTACGTTTAATTTGACCGAACAACAGATTGTGTTAAGGACCATATTGACCTGTTGACCTCTGGTTTGTTTGAAAACTGAAGATTGATGATTAGATTTTTTATCTGTATATATATATAAAATTCAGCATGTATATATGTTTTTATGTACAGGATTCACTTTTAAACTAATTAACTGATCATTATAAAATTTGGAACACAGTTACTAGGTTTAAGGAGTCATAATGTGGGCTATATTTAGTTTAATTTAGGTTTAGCCAAGGGAGATAAAAATGAAAATTCAGCCACCTCCGATTTTGTAAAATTTTAACAATAGGTATTATATATCGATTAAAAAATATTCCCCAAATTTAAGTTCTTTGAGTATTTTAAAGAGTTTTTAGGGAGCATGATACGGGTATAAATAATCTCCTATTTCAAATTCAAATATTTTCGATTTGCATCGAATTTTATCTATAGTCATTAGACACTAATTAAACAAGATTCCCCAAATTTTAGACATTTTCTAGAATCAAATTCATGTAATGGATTTTGATCAAAATTGAAATGAGTATAAACATAATGTTTAGAAGCATCATATTTTAATTTAAATTTCGTACGTGGACATAAAAGTGGTGCAAAACTGATCTGTTCAGGGAATTAATTTTACCTGTCCTGGGACAGGTATTCTAGTTAATATATAATGGGAAAGTGTTTGTTTTTCTATAAGGCTTGGATGGTTCATTGTTTAAATTAAAACTTATGTCTAAAAAAAAAATGTTTTTTCGACTCGTTCTTTATTTCTATGTCAAAACCTGTTTTTAAAAATCTTTGATTGTTTTTTTTTCTCTTGTTTTTCTATATGTATTTATGGACGCCTGTCTGAGTGTAACTTATTTAAATTGACATTTGATTTGGGTATTATTTACTGAAGTCAACAAAAAAAAAACTGTAAAAAAAAAAATATGTAGCAAATAAATGTTACCAAAGGCAAGTTAAGTTACTCTTCTACCTACCTGGATAAGTTTATTTGTATTTAACTTATTTTAAAGGGGTTTTTTTTTTGTTGTTAAAAACAAACCTTGTGTAACAGCAAGCAAACTGGAGCAAAGATCTCAGACACGAATTACACTGATGAATATGTATTTATTTGCGTGCACATGGCCAACGCTGAACTATAACATCTTTTCACCGTAAAACTGGAAATACATGAAAATAAACAAGTCTTACAAACATGTTCTAAGACAAAACAAAGCAAATTATAAAAGAGTAAAAATTCAAATAGGTTTAGAGAACTATGTGTTGCTTACCTCTATTTTTGCCAAGCTACTTGCCCCAGAGCCAACGTCCATCACAAGCGGAACAAACGTCAGACTCCCATGTTGACTGATTCGAAAAGACCGCCTCTGGGCAAGAAGGTGGTGTACAGGCACGACAGTTACCCCGTGTGCATGTCTTCCGGAAAAGGACGGTGCTGAATACAAAATGTCCCCTTCCTGAATTCTGACCGGCCAACATGTGAAACCCCTACGTTTACACCTTGTGTTGACTGTTCAGTTAGAACGAAAAAAAAAGATGGCGCCAATAAGGCCTGCACTTGGACTCCTGATAATCGCTCAAAAATTAAATAAAATACTGGTAGAAACATCCAATAAATGTCAGCAATTGTGCAAAAAATATAATGCTCTACCAGTATTTTGTTTAATTTTAGATTTTTGAGTTATTATGCAGGCCTTATCAGCGCCATCTTTTTTTTCTGTTCTAACTGAACAGTCGACATGAGGTTTGTTTTTAACAAAAAAAAACTTTAAAATAAGTTAAAACACAAATAAACTTATCCAGGTAACATTTATTTGTTGCATATTTGTTTTCTTTACCCCTTTTTTATTGTTGACTTCAGTAAATAATACACATGTCACTAATCTAAATTGATATTTTTTCTTTATCGTTTCATGAAAAAAATTTCTTTTTTTTTCAGAATAATGGTCTTAGACAACGGAAAGATCTGTGAATTTGATTCTCCTACAGCACTTCTCCAGGACAAGGACAGCCTCTTCTACAGCATGGCCGCAGCTGCCCACTTGGTGGGTGAGCGAGTGACCGCTGACTCAGTGGATTCATCCTGAAAATAAAGATGCATAACGGCTGACCTTGTTTTGACAAAAAAGAACGACTGACATATATGACGCACCCCCTTTCTCAGACTTTTTAGTTTTTTTATATCTCCTGATTATTATCGATAAAGGAAAAATTTTCAGATTAGTAAAATAATTTTTTTTAGATGGAGTTGCTATGTAAGTTTAATGTAAAATTACGGCACTTGTGCAGAATAGAGATGTTTGTTTTCATTTGTGAAGAGTTACTGTAGTATCAACGGCAGACAATCCTGGATTTTTTTTTTTAACTTAATGGCTAGGGGAGATCAAGTAACACAAAATCAATAATTCAAAATAATGAATTAATAGAACATTTATTGAAATAAATTAAAATGTGTGTTTTTTTTTTGGGGGGGGGTCAAAATGAACAGTTTATTTACAATATAGTAAAAATTTGTAATAAATTAAAACAGTTATGCTGTTTTTTGGGGGTTTTTTTCAATTTGTTTTTTGGGGTAACACAAAGTTCATTTAATAAATTAACATTTTGAAATAATTAAAAACAGTCATTATTTGAAAGTGTGTGATTTTTTTCTTTTTTTTTTTTTTGGGAAAACAGTTTCTTTAAACAGGATACATTTCTGATATTTGCTGAAAAAGAGTTTCCAGGGGGTTTGAGGAAAATTTCTGTCGGCACATAAATTCTGATAAATAGAATTCTACCATTATAAGTGAGTGTCTCCCTGTTAAGTTAAGTTAAAGAAAAAAAGTCTAGGATTGTCTGCCATTGATGCTACTGTAACTCTTCACAAATGAAAACAAAAATCTCTATTCTGCACAAGTGCCAAAATTAGTCCCCAGTTGATATTCCACCCACCACCACCACCACCACCACCACCAGAAGACTTCTTCACCACCCTAAAAAAAATGAAATAAAAATATTTTTAAATAAATCTTCAGATTATTATATCAATTAATCACTGATTCCTCAGATTGTTAGTATGAATTTATTTTTTTAAACTTACAGTTCAATTTTTAGACAGTGTGGGGGTCAGTTTGATATGCAAGTTAACATAAAATGCCCCTCCTTCAAAATTCCGAAAAGGTGTTTGAAAACAATCATTTTTTGGCTAAAGACTGATCAAATAAAAAAAAAATCAAGGCAGTAGAGGATTTACTTTAAACTTACATAGAAAACTGAATCTATGTCAGAAAATGTTTTACAATCTGAAAATAATTTGCTACTTAATCGATACTATTCCGTAAAAAAAAATTTTTTTTTTTTTCAAGATTTAAGGTCGAATGCGGCATATATATTTGCAAAAATATTTGATGTTTTTTTTTTGTTTTTTTTTTTTTAGTAAAAAAAAGAAAACGGGAAGACAACTATGAAATATTCGCTTGCTTTTTAAGGAGAAAAAAACAGGGGAGATAACTATGAAATGTATTTATGATGTAAAATCCTGTCTCTCTTCTGATCCTTTTATGAAAAGACTTTTTTTACAGGTATTGATATATTAAATATCCTTCATGGCAAAAATCGCCACCGTTGATCAAACCAAACGAATTAGCAAAAGATTATTTTTCTAATTAAATGGTGCTGAGAGTGACAACTTCATAAATCCTTATTTAATACTCAATTTTCACCATTAAAAACATTTCACCTTTTTTATGCTTTTTCTTTGTCTTCTTTTTCTTAAGATTTTCTTCCATAGGAAAAAAAAATGTCATAAATATGGACTGATGTGAACGAAACCTTTTCTTGATTTTCTTGAACATCAGCAATTATTAAGCTGGTGTCAATCACTTCAGGAAATCCAAATTGCCTGTACAAATTTTAAAAAAAGAAAGAAAATTAGATCTGTTACAAATACAACATTATCAAAAGAAGGAATGACAATGAATTAATTTTATTCAACAACTTGTTTAGACAATGAAATGATGGGTTGATATAAATTGCAAGGTTCAGAGAGCCCGAGAATGTTGTGGAGAAAAGAGGTGTCTTTTTGTTTTTTTTATAAAGAAATTAAGTACATGTTTACTTTGGCTGTCGCCTTGTATGTAAAGGAGTTCTGTACACGTGTTCATTTTGGCTGTCACCGTGTGTGCTTGTCTCTAAAGAAAAATTGAGTAGACATGTTTGGTGCGGCAAATGCATAGTGTGTATATCAATAGGCATGATAACATGAGTGTGTATGTTAGCGTATCTGCATTGTTAATGAGAGAATGTATATGTGTACATGTGTTTGTTGAGCACGTGTACTTAGAAAGAGTGTATGCGTCTATGAACTTGTGTACATGTGTGTTCGTTTAGTGGTGTGTGTGTTTGCTTCACATGGATATTGCGTTTAGTAGTCCATGAAAGTCTTTTGTTATGTGTTGCTGCGTGTCTCTCGTTGCATGTATCAAAGGGCTAAGGGAGATTGTCATACGTATGTCTGTTTAGTCTGGAACACGAGGAAAATGGAAAAATGTTTTGTTTACGTTTTTATACTAAGCGTCTATTTTCGGCACTAAATATTTTCGTTTCTCTGATTAGCAACAATACTCCATGCATGGGCAGATGGTGGCTTTGTAGAGTCACAGGATAATGTCAGGTGTGAGGAGTTTACTAGCACGGTAGATGGAGCCCACCTTCTTTGCTGCAGCCTTGGCAATGTCTTCAATGTATTTATTCCAATTCATGTTGACTGTGAAGGTTAGGCCGAGGAGTTTGAATGATGAACTCTCAGGTAGGGTGTTATCTGCTATTACAACCGGTGGTTGAAGAGGTTTCATGTAGTTATTGAAGGAAAGGAGCTTTGTCTTTGCGGCATTAAAAGTTACCAACCATTTATGACCCCAATCCACTACAGCCTGGAGGTCATTTTCTAAGGATTCAGCTATTGCCTCGGATATGTGTGTGTCCATTTTGCCCTCATGACGAGAGTAAAGTGTGGTGTCGTCAGCAAATATACCTATCTCAGACTCAATGTCATCAGGGAGGTCGTTTATGAAAATCAGGAACAATAAAGGTCCAAGGATCGATTCCTGGGGTACACCATCATTTGTGTCATGTTGCTTAGATAAACGGCCATCGAGGACAACCTGGATCTTACTTTTGGTTAGGAAGGATCTAATTATATTAAATATTTGCCCAGTAATACCATATGAGCGTAATTTTAGGAGAAGCCTTTTATGACATACCTTATCAAAGACCTTGGATATATCAAGTGCTACTGACCTAGCTTCACCCATTCAGAGATGACCGTTAGGATATCCACAGTAGATCGTGCTTGTCTAAATCCATACTGGCAGTCAGAAAGAAGTTTAGCATTAACTAAGTGCCGGACTATCGCTAGATTGATTAAGGATTCAAAGATTTTAGCAACGATCGGGAGTAGACTGATTGGGCAGTAGTTCTGAGGATCAGTTCTATCCCCAGAATTCTTGAAGACTGGACCACAGAGGCAATTTTCCAGCTATCGGGGAAGCAAGATTCAGCTGGGCACCTGTTGGAGAGGACAGGGGCCAGTTCTGCAGAGCATTTCTTTATTATTATTACAGGTATAAGATCAGGCCCACAAGTTTTGGAGGTGTCACGGTTTTTTACAGGATGGAGTGATGACCAGGTTTTCGAGTGTGCTTCAGTCTGCAATGGGGATTTAGGGAGGGGGTGGTTTACTGAGTCCAAAGTGGAGTTTATGGTAAAACACTAGGCAAGTAGTTTAGCCTTATCAGTTGTCGTGAAAACGATATCATTGATTGTCTATTGTTTACCACACTATTGTAGATTTTCCAGAAATCGCGAATACCTAGTTTCTGTGACTGAATGCGTTTTTTGGTTATCTCTGTATACCTTCTCTTTGCTTCACTTAACACTATCTTACAATTATTTCTTGACTCTATAAACTTATGTCTATTCACAGCTGACTTATGGCGGCCGAATTTACAGAATGCTTGCTGCCTCTCAGCAATGGCAGCTGCACATTTCGGGGTGAACCATTGAGGAGAGTGAGGCTTGCTGAAGAATTTTCGCACGGGGACATAGGCTTCAATGCCTGCTTTGACCCATTACTTTAACTCATTTGCACACTGATCAGCAGGGAGTGAGAAGGTTTCTCTTCATGGGGTGTCGCTGATGTGATCTCTGATGGACTCAAAATCAGCCTGCTCGTAGTATCTCATTGTTTTGAGCAACGGCTCATCAGCTTTTGGACGAGTTTTTAGGGTGATATAAATCATTACCACAATGTGATCAGCATTCCCGAGTGGGCTATGGGCTTTCGTCACACAAGCCTCGAGTAGTGAGGTCAAGAACAGGTCTAAAAGTGAGGCTTGCTAGTCTACTCGATCGGGGATGCGGGTCGGGAAATCAACAGTCTGAGAGAGGGAGTGAGCTAAGGAGAAATTATAGTCACGATGGTCGGCATTAAAATCCTCAAATACATGTATCTGGGCATTCGAGTTGAGTGAGAGTGCTCTATCTATGCTATCAGACAAAGTTTAGCAGGGTACAGTCCTGGGTTGAAGGTGAATGGTGTAAGAAATATAAGTAACTTACGCTGTGATGTAAAGTCAATCTAAAGCACATGTAGTCTTGGATATCTGATTCTAACCTATGTTCTCTAGTCAGGGGGAGGATGTTTCGAACATAAACTCCTAGCCTGTGCATATGTTTGTCAGAGTCTTAACGGTGGAGTGAGAGGTAGTCAGTCATGGTAAAGTGGTGAGAGGAGGTTGAGGATTGAAGGTTCGTTTCACTTAGTGCTAGGATATCTGGGGAGTTTGTCAGGAGAAAAGTTTCTACATCGTTGATGTTGGTTCGAAGTCCCCGGATATTAGTGAATACGAGTCTCAAGGGCAGAGGCGAAGATGTTTTTTGTTTGGTGTCTGGTTTAGGTTTGATTTTTTTTTTTTTTTTTTTTTTTTTTGCAATCACATGTTTGTTTTGATATAGAGTTGGGTGGGCAAGGTGGATGCTTGTTAGGTGCCAATAAGCTCACACAACCAGTCCATTAGTCTCGACGTGGTCCATGGGGGTTGTGGCCTCTTGAAAGCCACCAGGGATAACTTTAGGGTCCCTTTCCATGTGCGACATGGCATGTACAGCTACCCACGGTATTATGCAACTGATGATGTAGCAGCCATTCTTAGCAATACCCAAGAGTTTGGGCTCCTGTCTTGTCAGTCGGAAAGAGCAGCCAGACAAGCTGTCTAAACTGTACCCTCAACCTGGCGGAACAAGAGCAACCCAGACTGGTCATGTAAGACTTAGTGACAAAAAAACTTTCCCCAAGTTGCCCAGATAGAGAGAAAGAGAAACGGCATTCATTGTTCTAGTCAGGAAACAAGGCAAGGCATTGAGTCCATTTGAGGCATCCAGGTGCTGGTATCTCTGTGCCTAGCTAATAGGCAGAGAAGGAGTGCAAATGAGTGCAGAGCCCATCTACTCCTTAAGCAATTTTAGGTTTGCAAACCGGATATTTTGTTCAAGATTCCAGTTTTAGGACTAAAGCGGCCTCCCACATCAACGGTTTGCTGCCACAACGTAAGCGGTTAGTAGCAAGGTTTTCTTTCTCTTAGATGGATGACCTGACAAGAGAGAGGAAATAGCCTGCGCCCGTGTACTAGTCGGGTATTTCTGAGCCCTCGCAGGTAAAAAAAACTTTGATATATATATATATAGATATGTATATATGTAGATAGAATAAGTTCACTGTACACTCAAAAGAGAACAGAAGGTTGAAGATAAGTTTCCTTCTCACAAGTAAGTACAAATAAGAGAAAGACAGCCATAACTTCAGGCCAAATGGTGAGTTTAGGAATTACTTCAGTATGAAATCAATAGACGGGCAATAAAAAAGTATATATCCAGAATTAAGTACATTTAAATAAAACACATAGAACTAAGTACATTTAAATAATACACATTAGAATTTAGAGAAAAGTGAGTAGCCAAAAAAAAGAAAGAAAAAAAGTATTTATTTTCGCGCCGATGGCAGAGAAAAACTATCAGGGCTTTGCTTTGTCTGGCTATCTTACGAGTTATTAAATGATACATTTTAAAAGGATTTGTGTGAGTGTTAATAATATGTAAGTGTTTGGTAAAATCCTAAACTATTGAATTTATTATGAATTATGGAATAAGTATTCTAGGCAACAGGGTGAATAATATGGGCACATTATTTTTTTTTTTTGTAAACGTTAATATTGACGGAGGGGGGGTGGCACCGAACCACACTATACCTCTCAAGGAAAGGAGAAAAAAAACATTAAAATTTAAAACTAATCCTATATTTATTGCTTATACCTGTCCTGGGGTGGGTATTCTACTAGTGTGTATATATATTTAAAGATGTAAATTGTTTGTTTATTCATTTTTAATGGTTTTCCCATCCAATGCAGATATACAAAACCCATACAAATTTTAAATCACCCAGAGAATTGTTTAGAGAAAAAAACAAATTAGGACTAACATGCTCCCCGTGATGGCATTGATTTTCAATTTAAATACTGGACCCTGTCTTTCACACCAGTTTATGATTTGAATTGCTTCCTGCTTAAACTGTTTATAAACTAATGTGAATAAGATGACGATCTAACATCAATGCAATGCTTAATATGAAGTATATATTTCATTTGTTCTTTTATATATTTGAAAATATGAGTCACAACTTTCTGCCTTGGATGAGTAAAACCTGGATAGGAGTAATTGCCAAACAAACTTGCATGTGAAAGGTCTCCACCCACCCCGACATCATTTTCTTTATTAAGTCCTATTTTTAACAAGCATTTACGTATGCAACTCCGATCTTCTTTTGGGATTGTATCAGTAATCTTTTGTCAAAATGAATTCCTATGATAAGCTAAATAACTAATATCTCTTTAACATGGAAAATTAGAATGAATGTTGAAACTTAAGTTATGGTTACGAATGCTGAAGTTCCGTACACGGCAAGAGTTAACAAAGCGTCCCCACCCCACGTTAAGAATGGCTTTCTAAATTTGCACGGAGATGTTAAATGCACAAGTGCTCAAATTGTTATAAAACTAATGGAACCTATCTTAAAGATGAAACCTTCAATATAACCGTTGTTTTATGCCTTTTCCTAAAAATAAATAATTAACATTAATTTTTAACAGCACAAAATAAGTAGGAAAAAATGTTTGGTGCTTGTACATAGAAGCGCCCGGATCAAATTATCAATACCACAAAAAAAAACAACAAGCAGTAGATTCAAATAAGTATCTTCACCAAAAAGTAAGAAAAATTATCGAGTAGAACCCCAATTAAAAGCATTTTTTTGGAGCAGTCAATCAACATGTTCGAAGGTGGCCATCTTAAGCTAACGGGAGACATAATCAGGGGAGGTGAGCGCGTTTGTCATAATTAATATAGTGTGCTGTAGATGGAAATGTTAAAACAAACAAACAAACAAAAAAACTAAATCCGAAAAATGGATTTTGCCTTTAATCAAAGTTCCACTCGATAATCCCCCCCCCACACACACACACACACACGCCATGGTGAGGACCCCTATTCAAATCTGCTGCGCAAATACACAACACTGCTCCTCTGTGGCATTAACAATCCAACACGGACGCTTCTCTGTACAAGCACCAAATGTTTGGATACGGGAGTGATTTCGAAGGGTCATGATGTAAGTTATTTAAAAAAATATATATTTTTGATAGTTCTTCGGTTTACGGACCGTTCTGAAATAATAACATTATTATTTAGAAACTCATTCTTAACATGGGGGAGGGGGGCTTTGTTAACTATTATGTACTGTAGCAGTTACCTCCTCCTTTCAAAACATAACTACACCGGTTTGCCGGTAGGTGGCGCTTTATCACCGACAGGTGGCGCTGTAAAGCGACACCAGAGTTATCTGCCCTTCTGACTATAAAAACCGGTGCATAACGGAAAATCCGTCTCTTCCTCACCGACCTGCCTCGGCAGACAGACGCTGACACTAGCGTTCCGTTTCACTCTTCTCTGGTCGACAGAACGACGCTAATACACTAGCGTTTCGTCTCACGCTTTTCTTCTCAATCGGCATAACGACTACCAACACACGTGGGCAAACAACGGTAAGAGTTCTCAACTCGTTTTCTTTGTGTACGGCTTTCAAAGACTTTCCACACGCCGGATTCATTTCTTATACCTTTTCAAGAACTGTTTTTCCATCGACACACATGCATACATCACACATTTCATCATTCCACGTACACACACGTTCAATAAACGTTATTTGAACTACTTCATTTGTGTTTATTAATTATTACTCTGTCTTTGCATGCAACAATTGCTTGATTCAACTGAACACGTTTATAACCGGGGGACACAACCCTCGGTCCCGAACATTGGTGACCCGACGTGCAAGCTTTGTTGTATGTGGCGGAGTAATTAATTTCGTACAAAAACAAAAAAAAAATATATATATATCATTTCTTGTTTTTTCTTTCGTGGTGAAACGAATTACGCATCCATCTTTTTCCTTTTTTTTTTCTACCCACGAGGTAGAAATATACAAAAAAACAAAAGAAAAGAAGCCACCGTCTCCATTTTTCCTGGCCACGCGGAAATACCCAAACAAGAAAAACAAAAACATTTCTCGGCTTCTCCGAGTATAAAACAAGTTACAATTTCATTTTTTCTTCTTCTCTTTCTCCACTCACGTGTCGAAAAAAAAATATACAAAGAAAAAGACAAACTTTTTTTCTTTTTCGACGAACAAAAGGACCTTACAAGACGCCACTTCCTTTGTTTTGAACACGTGGAGATAAAAAGAAAACAAAAGAAACCAAACGCTCACGCTGCCCATCTTTTTCATAACCACGTGTTGACAAAAAGAAAAAAAAAAAAAAAAATGCTGCCACCCCTTGCCATGACCACGTGTTGATAAAAAAATTCAAAATAATGCCGCCATCTTTTTCACCTGGAAATGAAAATTCAAAAAAAAAAAAAATACGAATTTTTTTTTTCTTTCTTTTCAACAACAAAGGAAAGAGAAGCCGCCATTCTTTCTCTACGTGGAAACGAACATTCAAACAAACGAAAACAAAAAACGTCATTCCTCGTGTGAAACAAATTACGACTCCATTTTTTTTCTTTTCTTTTTCCCTTCCACCCACGTGTTGGAAATATATATATATAAAAGAAAATTACAAAAACAGACAACGCACGATGACAAACTCAGCCAAACACGAACAACATCACCAAGCCCAAAGACTTAATACTGGTTGTAAAAAGTCAGGCTCAGCAAGCACCAACATCACCCTTCAAGGGCTACCAACCCTCTTCAACAACTGGACGTTCGTTGATAAACAGGAGGAAACATCAACTTGAACAACCACATCTTCCCGGACATTCATCAAGCACCAAACATTTCCGGACATCACTGACGACACTATGGAAGAAATCACACCAGTTCAAAATGAGTACAACTGCACAAGCACGACTAAATACTCAACAACTGGACGTTCGTTGATCAACTGGGGTACACATCAACTCGAACGACGCGCACCAACACCAGTACAGACCCACTTGTACCTGGACCTGCTAACTCACTTGCAGACATTTGTGCATCTGACTTTGACCATAGTGTACCACCGATCTCAACAACTAGATGTTTGTTCATCAGCTCCACTACACGGACTAATTAACATGAACAACATCAACACCTGCACAGACTCACTTGTGCTCACTCATCAACAACCGCGCAGACTCACTTGTGCTCATTCATCAACAACTGCACAGATTCACTTGTGCTCATTCATCAAACAACTGCACAGACTCACTTGTGCTCATTCATCAACAACTGCACAGACTCACTTGTGCTCATTCATCAACAACTGCACAAACTCACTTGTGCTCATTCATCAACAACTGCACAGACTCACTTGTGCTCATTCATCAACAATTGCACAGACTCACTTGTGCTCACTCATCAACAACTGCACAGACTCACTTGTGCTCGCTCATCAACACTGCACAGACTCACTTGTGCTCGCTCATCAACACCGCACAGACCCACTTGTGCTCACTCATCAACAACCGTGCAGACCCAAGCACCAAACATTCCCGGACAACACTGATAATTCAACGTTTGTTCATCAGCTCTGCATCACGCAGACTAATCAACATGAACAACGCCACCAACAAGTGCAAATTCGCTTGCACTCAGCATTTTTCGACCGCAGACTCACTTGCGCTCAAACTTGATGCAGACCCAAACAACACGCAGATCCACATGCGTTACAAACACTCAATTCCGCAGACGCACTTGCGATCAATCATTCAATACAGATACAGAAATAAGTAGCGTGCACACTACTTTTTTCTAATCTTCAACAGCAAAACAGACATACCCACAAAGAATGCTTCTCATCTACAACTGTACATATTGAATAATATTTTCAATATTTTTCAATCTGGGGGGGGGAGTCCTTGTAGCAGTTACCTCCTCCTTTCAAAACATAACTACACCGGTTTGCCGGTAGGTGGCGCTTTATCACCGACAGGTGGCGCTGTAAAGCGACACCAGAGTTATCTGCCCTTCTGACTATAAAAACCGGTGCATAACGGAAAATCCGTCTCTTCCTCACCGACCTGCCTCGGCAGACAGACGCTGACACTAGCGTTCCGTTTCACTCTTCTCTGGTCGACAGAACGACGCTAATACACTAGCGTTTCGTCTCACGCTTTTCTTCTCAATCGGCATAACGACTACCAACACACGTGGGCAAACAACGGTAAGAGTTCTCAACTCGTTTTCTTTGTGTACGGCTTTCAAAGACTTTCCACACGCCGGATTCATTTCTTATACCTTTTCAAGAACTGTTTTTCCATCGACACACATGCATACATCACACATTTCATCATTCCACGTACACACACGTTCAATAAACGTTATTTGAACTACTTCATTTGTGTTTATTAATTATTACTCTGTCTTTGCATGCAACAATTGCTTGATTCAACTGTACACGTTTATAATCGGGGGAACATCACCCTCTCTCGATCCTAACAGTACTTTCTGTGTTATAAATTGTGAAAACATGGGATTACCTGGAAAACGGTCTCGATGCGCGCTCTGCAGGGCTGGACCGCCCAAAGAGCGGCAAGATGGCGTCCTAGGCTTAATATCGCCAGGTAATCCCGTGAAATCTCGTGTTCTCTCGCGGAGACGAGAGTCCAGTTTGATATAAAAACGGGTCGCTGGAGGCAAGACGGCAGAAGGCTGAGAGCGTAGTCTACGAGGGACGACGTGGAAAGAAGAAGAGAAAGAAGAAGAGAAAGAAGAAGAAGAGAAAGAAGAGGAAGAAGAGAAAGAAGAGAAAGAAGAAGAGAAAGAAGAAGAAGAGGAAGAAGAGGAAGAAGAAGAAGAGGAAGAAGAAGAAGAGGAAGAAGAAGAAGAGGAAGAAGAAGAAGAGGAAGAAGAAGAAGAAGAAGAAGAGAAAGAAGAAGAAGAAGAGAAAGAAGAAGAAGAAGAGAAAGAAGAAGAAGAAGAGGAAGAAGAAGAGAAAGAAAAAGAGGAAGAAGAAGAGAAAGAAGAGGTGGAAGATTAATTTTTTCTGCTACAAGCTATTTTCGGCATTGTTATGGAAAAATTCGACATCAGATTGATTCCGGAATTCGACGGCTCTCCTGCTGGTCCATCGGTGGTCGAATGGCTGGAGAAGGCCGAGCGTGTTTGCCGGTTGTGCAAAATTAAAGACCCAGCTATGGTCATCCCATTGAGACTCACTAAGGGGGCTTACGCCATGTACCAGCAGCTCAGTAATGATGCGACCATGGAGCAGATTGCACAGGCGCTGCACGGGGCATTTGGTGCAGATCCTTTTGTTGCCTGGAGGCAATTTTCCGAACGCCGGCTTGGGCCGGGGGAGACAGTGGACGTCTACATGGCCGACTTGAAAAAGCTTGCTGCTCCCTTCGGCGGTGCGAGTGACCGCATATTGGCATGCGCCTTTTTGTCTGGACTTCCGGACGATGCAAGCCGACTGCTGCGAGCATCATTGAGACTCACAGAGATTGAATTGGTGGAGTTGTTGGCGAGAGCACGAAACATCTTGAAGGACGATCGAGAACTGGTCTCTGCAGCGGTTGACACCTTGGACTCGCCAGCAGAGGGCCTACGATGCTATACATGTGGTGGCCCCAACCACTTCTCCAGAGACTGCAGAGGCGGCACAAGGCGCACCCCAAATTATGGAGCACGAAAAGTAATACGGTGTTACCAATGCAATAAGCCAGGCCACATAGCACGGAATTGTCCGGGAAACGGGCAAGGGGAGGACGCCGCAGCGCTAGCATTGAACAAAGCGCTTCCTGCAGTGACAGTTCAAGTTGATGGGTGTAAACGTTCAGCGCTGGTTGACACCGGCTGTACCCAAACCCTCCTTCGAAAGGAATGTTGCATCACATGGAAGAAACGACAGATCCCCGTCCTGACTGTCGGCAAAGGCTCATTAGTGTGTTGTGGATCCAGTGTTGTTCATATCAGCATTGACAATGGCCCCCCGGTGGCTGTGACGGTGTTGGTGGTCGATGGGGAGCTGCTCGGATATGACCTTCTCCTTGGAATGGACACTATTACACAGCTAGGCGGAATTACTGTAAACAGCGTCGGTGATGTGAGATTCCCTCGACCAGACAAACAAATGTGTGCAGCAATCACTCTTGACGAACCCGATTTCCACGCAGAATATGACAAGGGCACAAACACATGGACAGCGTCCTGGAAGTGGGCAGGCGACCAGCCACCAGTGTCTTTGCGGAATCGGCTGACAGAGTATCCCCCTCCTGCATGGCTTAGGGGGCAGTACGAGGCAGAACTTCAAGTGTGGCTGGATAACGGCTGGTTAATTCCATACCCAGAGGATGAGCTCGGGCCCCCGCGGGGGCTAATTCCCCTGATGGCTATCAGACAAGAGAACAAGCAGAAAGTTCGACCTGTTCTTGATTACCGGGAACTCAATGAACACGTTGACCCGTACACTTCGGGGGCTGACGTTTGTGCTCATAAACTGCGAGAGTGGCGACGGCAGGGTGCGGAAGCGGCCATACTGGACTTGCGAAGAGCTTACCTACAAATACATGTTGAGAAATCGCTGTGGCCATTCCAGACGGTGGTAGTCAAAGGAACTCGCTATTGCTTGACCAGGCTGGGGTTCGGCTTGAATGTAGCCCCGGGCATCATGACGGCGATCATGCGGGCGATCCGGCGTCAGGATAAAGCTGTGCAACAGGCGACATCGTCTTATATAGACGACATTTTTGTCAATGAGAGCCTACTGTCTGCCCAGGCGGTCAAAGAACACTTTGAGCACTTCGGGTTGTCGTGCAAGGAACCGGAGCGGCTGCAGGATGGGGCAAAAGTGCTCGGGCTGCAGGTGAGCGGAAGTGCAGATGGCCTCCAATGGGGAAGGGGCGGTGAAATCCCGGAAATCCCATCTACCATCACACGTCGGAGCACGTTTTCCGTGTGTGGAAAACTGGTGGGTCACTTCCCTGTGTGTGGGTGGCTCCGAGTGGCTGTGGCGGCTATAAAGCGACGGGCAACTTCTTTGTCAACAGGATGGGACGATGAGGTGCGTGATCCTTCCCTGCGAAGCATGCTGGTGGAAGCTGTGGCCAGAGTGACCAATGATGACCCTGTACGAGGGAGCTGGTGCGTCGATGGGAGTGAGTTTACAGTTTGGGTGGACGCCAGCTCACTTGCCCTTGGCGTTGCTCTGGCAGTCAACGGAAGTATAGTAGAAGATGCCTGCTGGCTCCGGCCAGAGAATGACGCTAAGCACATAAACCTAGCTGAACTCGATGCTACACTGAAAGGAGTCAATCTAGCGCTTCAGTGGCAGGCTAGCGTCCTCCACGTTATCACGGATTCCACGTGTGTGCATCGGTGGATGACCGATGCCTTGAACGGAAAAGCACGGCTGACAACGAAGGCATCGGCCGAAATGTTAATCCGGAGGCGGCTTGCTACCCTAACCGAAACCATCAATGAATACAACTTGGTCATAGATGTGACACTGGTGCAGTCCTGTTTGAATCGAGCGGATCGATTGACCAGAGTGCCTCGCCGTTGGCTGGACCTGCAGAAAGAAGTGAACGAACCAGCACCTGTAAATTGTGCTGCGGTGGGACGTAGACTCAGCCCAGAGCGTATCGCTGATGTCCATTGCCAAAGCGGGCACCCTAGTGTAAACCGAACCTTTTACTTCGCCAGGTTGGTTGACCCCTCTGTGTCACGGAGGGCTGTGAAATCTGTTGTGAGAAGTTGCAACACCTGCCAATCGATCGACCCAGCACCTGTCCGGTGGAAGAAGGGCACACTCGGTGTGAAGTATAACTGGGATAGGATTGCGATGGACATAACTCACTACAACGGGGGTAATTTCTTGACCCTTATTGACTGCGGACCGTCCCGATTTGCATTGTGGCGGTCCCTTCGCCGGCAGGATACGGCTGCCATTGTCCATGAGTTGGAAAGTGTGTTCCTTGAGCGTGGCCCTCCTTCTGAGATATTGACCGACAATGGCCCCGCTTTTGTTAGTGCACCGTTCAAACAGTTTGTAGATGGCTGGGGTGTCCGTCTGCGTTTTCGGTGTGCCCATGTGCCCAGTGGGAACGGAATTATTGAGCGCAACCATAGGACTATCAAGACCATCGCAGCGCGGAAGGGGTGTACGGTGGCTGAAGCAGTCTATTGGTATAACGTCACCCCTAAGGACGATACTTCACCCTCCACCGCGCCAGCTAATGCGCTACATACATACCATGTCAGGGCGAGAGGTTTGGAGAGCAGCTTACTGCCCGAACCAGAACCTCCACAGGAGAAAATGAAAAAAGGAGATGTCGTTTGGGTTAAAAAACCCCGAGGCCAGTGCACGACTCGTTACGGAACCGGTCGTGTCACTGAAGTGATCAGCCCGCAGGCGGTGCGAGTTGATGGAGTACCCCGTCACATTAAAGACTTAAGATCGGTATTCCAAACGCAGCTGCCATTTAACGAGGATAATGACATTGAATCCGTGACCAGCGAACCATCATTCTGGTTCATGACGGCTTCATCGCGCAGCGACACTGAGAGTGATAGCCTTGAATGTACTGACCCTCCTACTGCTGATGAAAGCCCGGACAGTGATGCTGCGATGCGCAGCCTCAGGTTCGCTGACCTTCCTGCCACGGAAGACAGCACGGATGACGATGAGGCCCCGAATCCCCCTCCCCGAAGAAGCACTCGAAGAAAAAGGACACGGCCTCCCTGCTCTTTCTGTGATAATGAGATCAGGGGGGAGTGTGTTATAAATTGTGAAAACATGGGATTACCTGGAAAACGGTCTCGATGCGCGCTCTGCAGGGCTGGACCGCCCAAAGAGCGGCAAGATGGCGTCCTAGGCTTAATATCGCCAGGTAATCCCGTGAAATCTCGTGTTCTCTCGCGGAGACGAGAGTCCAGTTTGATATAAAAACGGGTCGCTGGAGGCAAGACGGCAGAAGGCTGAGAGCGTAGTCTACGAGGGACGACGTGGAAAGAAGAAGAGAAAGAAGAAGAGAAAGAAGAAGAAGAAGAGAAAGAAGAGGAAGAAGAGAAAGAAGAGAAAGAAGAAGAGAAAGAAGAAGAAGAGGAAGAGGAAGAAGAGGAAGAGGAAGAAGAGGAAGAAGAAGAAGAGGAAGAAGAAGAAGAGGAAGAAGAAGAAGAGGAAGAAGAAGAAGAGGAAGAAGAAGAAGAAGAAGAGAAAGAAGAAGAAGAAGAAGAGAAAGAAGAAGAAGAAGAGGAAGAAGAAGAGAAAGAAAAAGAGGAAGAAGAAGAGAAAGAAGAGGTGGAAGATTAATTTTTTCTGCTACACTTTCACCTAACAATTTAATAAAAGGATACCGTAGAAATTGAATTTAACCTGAAAATCCTATCTAAAAAACCAGCACGGTCCGTAAACTGCAGAAGTGCCATCTTTTTTTTCTATTAACAAAAGAAAAATGGCTGACTTGTTTACGAAAACAAGCATATGCATTCTGTTGAATTTAATTTCGTTTTTCTCTTTCTTTATTAAATAGTTTTTTCAAAGTTCGTTTTTGGTATTTTCCGCTGTTGCATTAAATAAAATAACGTAGAGACGAGAAACACATTTAAAATTCAAATGTTTGTTAGACTAGAAAGCAATTTCAAGTATTTAAACTGACAGATAGAAAGTAGGCCTTTTTTGTTTTAATTTTTAAGGGAAACAGTAAAAATATGGTATAGTTGGGTCGCAATTTTCTTTTATGAAATACTTCAGTATTTCATAATTTAATGACGAAACAATTTAACCATTAGTTAACATCTTAATTAATTTGAACGTGTAAAAAAATTAAAAATAAATAAATAATAATAATAATAATGATGATGATGATGATGAAAAACATATATATAAAAATAAAAAGGGTGCTTTCTTAGATTAGGATGCACTCCAAAATCGACCTGACATTGGCACCTTCCGGATGTTTACGTAAATCATCGGAAAGTTCTGACGCCAAGTCGGTTGATGATTTAAAAAAATAAAAAACGAGGCTGGCTTTACAAGTGGGGAAACAAACAGACATTAAACAACATCTAAAGCAAAAAAATAATCAAATAATACATTTAGTCAAATTGTATGAAAGAAATATTTATTTCATGGTATTAATCTACAAATTTACCCAATAAAATTTAAAAGTTTAGAAATAAATAAAAATAAAATAAACCAAAATTTTGCTTACGTAAAGGCCAAGACGGAAATCAGGGGATATAATCGTTTCCTGGGCCATGTTTCCGACATGGTGGATTATGTCCCCTGATTTCTGTCTTTAACTTTCTGTAAGTAAAAATTTGGTTTATTTTATTTTTGTTTATCAAACTATCAAGCAAGACATCTTGTCTCTGTTTCTCAACTATACATAACTTTGATTAAAAAATAAAAAACTCATTGAATTATTTATTTATTTATTTATTCAGATCGAAAATGAAATAAAGAAAAACTAAAATGAATTTTTAAAAATCCTATTTTAAAAAGAAATTTATAAATAATTCAAAATATAGTCACATATTTTGAATTATTTTTCTCTATGCCCTTCACTCGGGTAATGCCGAGCAGGTACAGCTAGAAACGTTACAGAAGAATTATAAAACTCGCTATTGACAAGAATTTTCTTGTGGATATTTATTTGGCGAGGAACTTTCTTCGGGTGTCACCGATCCGTTTCAAAATATTGTGTGATTGACCAATTTTAACACATTTTTTTTTTGCGAACATTGCGTAAGTTTCCTTTACAATTTAATTTTTTGACGATGAAACTAATTTAAATCTAGATTTTCTGCAGTTTATTTTATTTAACTAAAAATGAACAGGTGTAAATCTGATTTAAAAAAAACAACAAACTAACATCATTGCAAAACGAATTAGATGATTGAACAGTGAGCAACACGAAGGAAATATTATTATTTATTTACTCACTAGAAGTTCTGGCGATTATACAGTATAGTTAACAAGAAAAAAAGAGGGTGAAAAAAAAAACAAAAGCAAATATCTGTTATTAAACGAAAGAAAATTTACTTTTCTACTTACCTGCATAATTTTCACGTGTGTTTACGGATAGTAAGATATGTTATCTATGCATTTGTTAGCGTCACTTTAACTTAGCCAAACCAGCGTGCTTTCCAACATGGGCGACAATTTTGCTGGGACTTGGTCGCGAATTTAAGGTTTAAAAGATGATGATCATCATCAGCAGCAGCTTACCCTAATCCAATTGACAATACGGTTCCGCTAATCCACTCATGCGTGTTGCCAAAATTACATAAAAATAATTTTATGTATTTTGTTTTTACTATCTTTAAGCCTGAAATTTGCGGCCAAGTCCCAACAAAATTGTCGACAATCTTGAAAAGTACACTGGACTGGCTAAGTAAAAGTGACGATAACAAATTCATAGATAATAAATCTTACAATCAGTAAGCACACGTGAAAATTATACAGCTAAGTAGAAAAGCAAATTTTCTTGCGTTTGGTAACAGTTATTTGTTGTCTATTTGTCCTTTTTTTCTTGTTGACTATACTGCACAATCGCCTCAGTCATGACCAGTGATCGCTCACTGGCAACAATAGGTGGTGTTCTCTGAAATCTGAGTGACAAGTCTCTCTGTACATACTGCATTCTCTGCTTCTTTCGCTAACAGTTGCAAATCA
Source organism: Sepiola atlantica (assembly GCA_963556195.1). Classification (NCBI taxonomy): domain Eukaryota; kingdom Metazoa; phylum Mollusca; class Cephalopoda; order Sepiida; family Sepiolidae; genus Sepiola; species Sepiola atlantica. The sequence continues at coordinate 138,802,967 of OY744519.1, forward strand.
CTTTTCGTTTTCACAACAGCCGTTTACTATTGATTTTTAGCTGGACCGTTCCTTTTCTCTGGAATTTCAATGTCAATAAGCCTCCCCAGGATTCTAGTATTCTCCTTGTCCTTCCAGTGGTGGTCTGGATGGTGCTCTTTCTTCTCGCTCTTCCCATCCCTCTTGACTCTTCACGACCGTTTATAATTAGTATTGGTAAAATGGTAGCCCTACATAATTAATCCCCCCCCCCCAAGAAAAATAAGGTTCTCTTTTTTTTTTAGAAAATTACATGTAAACAGCCTGAAAAAAAAACAAAAAAAAAACAATTGGTTTAGAATTTAGAGTAGGGGATCAGGTTCACATGTAAATTTAACGTAATATGATCATCAACTTCCGGATAACATATAACTAAATATTTTTTTGAGGGAGATGAATTGTGTATTAGGGGACGGGGTAAAAAATCATGTTTCATCCTCTCAGGGAATCGTCAGGCTAAGTGCACTTAGCTTAGTGCACTTAGTCTGATGATTCTCTGCGAGGATGAAACGCGAATGCCTCTGTGTAGCTTAATTGCCATAAATATATTTTCATACTACTATATATATAGTGAGAGATATAGTTATCCACAGACAGCTGTTTCATCATTTCACAACTCATGCGTGTTGCCAAACGTCAACTACCAACCGTGACCACTGGAGTCCAATGCTTTACCATCTGAACTCATGATCTCGCTATTAGGATTGGAAGAAATGATATCGTTTTTAAATGAAATTATTCATTTGTTTACATTTAATGATAAACTTGTTTACATTTAACTTAGAAGACTCAATTATTTTTATGGAAAAGTAGTGCGTTGAAATTAATTATTTTTATTTAAAATTTATTTTGCATTGAATGAAACTTAGTCGTAGAAAATCACTATGAAGCAAACTGATAAGAGAGATTGTTTTGTTGTTTTAGCAATCAATAATTTGGCATAAACAGTTTACCTTGTGATCTTCTTTGTGGGTAAAGCATCTTTTATAGGCTACGAGCAGGAAGACCCAACGTTGCTCGGGATTGAATGTATATTTTTACTATGCTTATTCAACCATATTACCTTTTTTTGTTTCGCCCACCTAATATAGTCAAAAGAATCTGAAATGTTCGAAAACTCTCTGAAATGGTTTAAATTTCATTTAAATCGGATATAAGTATTTGTAATTTTAAGGGGGTTCTATCTCCATGGGTCACTTAGAGGTGGGGCCATATTCGCTACATAGAGGGTAACTTAGGAAATTGGGACCACTTTCATTGTCTACCCCAGAAAATTTTATACATATTTAAATTTCATAAAAATAGAATATATTTGAAGTTTTAAGGAGTTATGCCCTTTAACAGTTTTGCATCTGACACATTTGTTGAGTAACATAATGCCTGCAATACTGATCGAAACTTTCATTGTTTCTTATCACAAATGTAATAATTTATATTTTTATTTTTTTGCTATGCTAATAAGTCATCACATACCAAGATAAAAAGCCACTCGAGGATAAGGGTTAATGAGATTGTCAGTTGAATGATGAACAATACTATGAGAGGATTGGAAACGATGAATGGAATAAACAAAATGTGATTACTTAAGAGAATGACTCAACAAGTATTTGTTGACATTGAATTTGAATACGACCATGTTGTAGTTTTAAGAGGAAAAGTCCCATGGCAATGTGGTCCACAGATGAGAAGTTCTTGGAAAGAAACTTTGTTCATGGTTGGATTTAGGTACACAGAGGAAGTTCTTTGCAGTGGTGCTAGTAAGACAAGTTCTATGAAGAATTTATTTTTTATGCTTATTATTTTTTTTCAAAATCTTGTAAAATGGAATTTGAGGTTAAACCATTTGAAGTATTATTTATATTTTGTCTATAATTTTTTAACCCTTTAAAGAATATCTGTAGATTTCAATCAAACCATGTTCATTTAATAATAATAATAATCATAATAATAATCATAATAATCATAATCATGGATGGTCAAAGAAGATGGAAAGACCAAGGAGGGAGAGCACCAACCAAACCACCACTGGAAGGTTGCAACAGTCGTTGCCAGTGAGAAATCAATGGCAAGGAGCTGTTGCGGTAATACAAAATTTTTTTCTTTTTATAAAACAGAAACCACCACTTTATCAAGGCCGAGGCCACCCGTGGACAAGTGTTAATGTGATTTCTATTTATCCCCCCTCCAGGAGATTAGACACAAGTGTCATGTGGGTTTGATGGAAGCGTTTTCAGTGGAATGACTTGGATTTGAACCTGGCACACCCAGGTTCTCAGTCTGCTTCGATACCAACTAAGCCACTGTGCCATCCCCAATACAAAATGATTTGCAACGGTTATCGAAAGAGGTGGAGAGTGCTGGAAATCTGGGGAGACATATTGCCACTCAGACTCCAGGGAACACGACTGGTTATTGTTAGTGAGCAACCACTGATAATGACTTGTTTGAGAACTCCTAGTGTGTAGATAATAATAGAGAGAGTGGAGCTTGGGTTTACTTTCGGCAGCCTTGTAACTCTCGCTTCCATTATTTTGTCCTTTAGTCGTCACATTCCATGAGCGATGTTTCTGACGAAGGGGGGAGAATTGCTGTTTTCTGGGTCGCAATTTATCCATATAACACTTATCGTTGGCTAGTTTTTGACCTTGAAGTCATATTTTTTTAATTCCTTAAATCAAGTGGCTTCATGCCTTGTCTGGAGCAATTTCCATTAAAAAAAAAAAAAATGTACAAGACCTTAATGATACTGAACAATTTTTTTAAAAAATCACAATAATGTTTTCCGTATTTTGGTAATATTGATATCAATCAGTATTTTGGTAATACAGAGTGACTCTAAAAAATGGACCCCAGATTTCACTGGTTCTCATTTCTTAATTTTCTGCAAGTATTAAATAAAACTTTGGTGATAAAACCTGTTTATTGTGTTTAAAAGCATCAAAACATGAAAGTCTTTGGACTCTGTTCTTTATTTAAAAGCATCATATCAAAACATGAAAGTCTTTGGACTCTCTTCTTTATTCTAGAGCATGTGTTAAAACTGACTGACATTTACCTCTGTGCATTTCTAGAGCCGCAACACAAATTTGTCCATGACATCCTTACAAACTGACTATGATATGGCTCTGGCCTTTTTTCTGATGATGGCTTCTACAGTTCCCTGATGATCTCGGATCTCTGTCTTTAAGGTACTCACGAAGAAAGAAATCAGTGTGTGTGAGGGGGGGGGGGGGGGCTAATGTCCTGAACCTTTGTCATAATATGCTCTCATTGCCTTACCTTCCTTCGCTCTCTTCCATATCCGACTCGCACCACACTCGCTCATGTCACAGCATCTTTGTTTATATTGAAAATTCTTTTTTTTAAGTTCGCTCATAAATCCTTTTATCGGCAGATGATATAAAGTTTTATTGGAAAAAAAAAGCTCTTCATAACATCGATACTTGACTTTTTGTATTTTTTTATGTTATTCCGTTTCCAATCTCTAACTATTTTCTTCTTTTGAAATTATTTACTTATGTGTATGTCCCATTTTCTCACCCCCCCCCCCCATCACAGTTGTTTCCGCCATGTTCTGCAAAATAAGTGTGATTGGTGAATTAATAAAGAATATATGGCAAAAAGTGTGCGTGCGGCCCGTGAGTTCCGTGTTGATCCCGGATCTCTGTCTTTAAGGTAGTCATGAAAAAAGAAATCGGTTTATGTGTGTGTGGTGGTGGGGGGAGGCTAAATTTTGGGGTCTGTGAGTTGGCCACTCAAAATCACTCTTGAGACTGATGATGCAGCTTTCAAATTCTCTTTTACCAATCTCGGGACAGATTTGAGGTGTGAGAACTTGCTCTATCTTGCTAGAACCAGGACTTGTAATAAGCGACGGATGAATTCTTGTGCACAGTTTTTCGGGATCTGCTGAATTGACTCAGCATCCTGAATGACTCGGTCTTCAATGCTCCTCTTAGTTGAAGGAGACTTTTTTACATTTGAACTGATGTATGTGAACAAACCTGTAGTAATGTTTGATATGCACTATATTCTTTGATGGATCTTCCATTGAGATCTAGTTGTGTCCATGGGTGTTGTGTGATGGCTGGTAATATCGGAAACAAATTAATATTTATATAAAAGGGAATGATACTTTGCTTGAAGCATGGCTGGTAAATAAGTATGAAGGCTGATAACAATGCAGAAAACCGGAATAGTGAAAGAGAGGATGAACAAAAACAAATAATCAAAGACAATATTTGAGGTATTAATCTTCACAATTGTCTATTTTTCGATAGGTCTTTCACATACAATATAAGTAAATATAAGACTTACTTTTAGTATTAATAAAATCTGGTTTGATAGTCCGGATTTTATTAATACTAACAGTAAATCTTATATTGTATGTGAAAGATCTATCGAAAAATAGATATTGTCTTTGATTGTTTGTTTTTGTTCATCCTCTCTTTCACCATTCCGGTTTTCTGCATTGCTATCAGCCTTCATAAATAGCCACATACTTAATATTAATATTTTTGCTGAAATTCATTTTGACCCAGGGTATGCTTCCCAAATTCTATAAGAATGTCTGCAAGGAGAACACATCGAATAAGATAACTGGCGAAAGAAAGACAAATGTGGTTGTAATAAGCAATTTAATGCTAAAATACAACAGGAGTGTGTAATGTATCAAGTTACATACATTGGGTGAAGTTTTTGATTGGCCCAGAGGGTGCCTTTGTTGTAATTGTTGTTGATGTGTTGATTATAAAAAGAAGAGACTTTAACAGATCGGCACTTGCTTCAGTCTTGACACTTAGTGAATGGTGCAGACTTAATAATTGGTGACGAGGTAGTAGAAGAATATGCGAGGAAGGGATTTGGAAGATTAACACCAACATGTGCTGGAAGTTTTTAAGGAAAAAAAAAAGTAAACACACTCATTGGATGTGTTCGGAGTTCCCAGAAGCATAAAAAAAAAAAAAAAATGGCGTTGATGGGCACTTTACGGGAATGGAACGATGTTGAGGAGTCCTGGATTAACTACATTGAACGTGTGGAGTTTTTTTTTTATAGCCAATGATATTGAGAGTGAAGGGAAGAAAAAGGCGATTTTATTATCAGTTATTGGTGCAAAACACTATGCTGTGTTAAGAGGTTTAGCAGATAATCGTCTGGAAAAGAAAACGTTTGATGAACTAGTTGGGCTGATGCAGAGACATATTAAACCAGCACCTAATGTGATTCATGAAAGATTCTTGTTCAACACGAGGGACAAAAGAGAGGAAGAGTCTATAAGTGACTATGTGGCTGCATTAAGGAAAATATCCGAACACTGCAATTTTGAAGAGAGGGTTGGTGAATACATAAGGGACCGTTTAGTCTCTGGAATTAAAGATGTGAAAATCCAGGAACGCCTACTAACTGAAAGGGATCTAACGTTGAATCAAGCTATTGAAATAGCAGTGTCAATCGAATCAGCCTGGAAATATTCTATATCAATACAGGAAACATTTCCCAATTATGAAAACCCAATACACAAATTACCCTTGAAACGGGAGTGTTACAGATGTGGTAGTACCATACACACGGCAGATAAATGTACATTTAAAAACAGTGAATGTTACAGATGTCATAAGACAGGACACACCCACAGAAAGTGCAGGTAGCAACAAGGTAAATTCTTTAAAATAACTAAAAAGAGCGATCCAATGAATGTGGTGGATGAAGACCAGACAGTTGAAAAAGGATTCACTATGGAAAGGTTACATCTGGATGAGATGGAGGTTCGGCAAGAAGAATTGAATTTATACAATGTTTCTAACTTGCAAACACCACCAGTAAAGGTGGAGCTGTTGTTAAACAAAAAAAAGTGGTCATGGAGGTAGATACAGGAGCATCTTGTTCGGTCATTAGTCTAAAAAAATTCAAAGAGCTGGGTAGGATTCAGGATTTTAAAAAAAGCACAGTAAAACTGACGACGTATACTAGTGAAATAGTAAAACCTCAGGGGACAACAGTTGTAGAGGTATTACATGAAGGACAAGTGAACTGTTTACCACTACTAGTTGTGAAAGGAGAGGTACCAACACTACTGGGTAGAGATTGGATGAAGAAGTTAAAGCTGGACTGGGAAAGGCTGTTTTGTTTAACAAGGGAGAACCCATCGAGGCTTAAAAAAATACTTACAAAATATGATGCCTTATTTAATGGAGAAATGGGATGCCTGAAAGACTTTCAGGTGAATATACCCATTGATAAAGAAGCCAAGCCCAAATTTTGTCGAGCCAGGCCTGTAGCTTATGCTTTGAGAGAAGGGGTGGAGAAGGAGTTAGACCGTCTAGAAAACCAAGGCATTTACAAAAGAGTAGAATATTCTAGATGGGCTGCACCCATAGTGCCCGTTGTTAAAAGTAACAATGGGGGGATCCGAATATGTGGGGACTATAAGCAAACCATCAATGCAGCAGCTCCATGTGTCAGCTACCCTATTCTTCGAACCGAAGATATATTTGCCACACTGAGAGGGGGTGAAAAATTCAGCAAACTGGATTTAAGCCACGCCTATCAGCAGTTGAAATTGGAGGAAGGTACCCAGGAATTGTTAACTGTAAACACACATAGGGGTTGTACCAACCCACAAGGTTACAGTTCGGGGTGCACAGTGTTACAGGCATTTTTCAACAGGACCTGGACAAACGATTGAAAGATGTTCCTTTCTGCAAGGTACGAGTGGATGATATACTAATTTCAGGTCCCGATGATGACAGCCACTTAAAGAACCTAGAGAGAGTATTACATACGCTGAGCATAGCTGGGCTCAAATTGAAAAGAAGCAAGTGTAAATTCCTTCTTGAGGAAATAACCTATCTAGGGTTCAAGGTTAGCAAGGATGGTACAGCTCCTCTACCAGAGAAAGTGGCTGCGATGGCAAGAGCCTCCACACCCAGGAATGTTACAGAGTTGAAAGCCTATCTTGGGGCAGTAAATTATTATCGCAGCCATTTACCAAATGTGTCCACACGACTTGAGCCACTGCACAGTCTAATGAGGAAAGGCACAGTTTGGAAGTGGGAAGCCTGGCAACAAAAAGCTTTTGAAGAGACAAAGAAAATGCTGTGTACAGCACCCCTTCTGACTCATTTTGACCCATCTAAGCCCACACTTGTACAAGTGGATGCTTCTCCTTATGGCTTGGAAGCTGTGTTGGCTCATAGGATGGAAGATGGCACTGAAAAGCCAGTATGTTACATCTCCCGAACGCTCTCAGATGCTGAACAGAATTATGCACACATTGAAAAGGAAGGGCTTGATCTGGTTTTTGCAGTGAAGTGGTTACATCAATATCTGTTTGGAAACCCCTTCACGATGTTCACCGATCACAAACCGTTGTTGGGTCTATTTGCAGAGAACAAGCCAATTCCTGCTATGGCAGCTGCCCGGGTTCAGCGTTGCGCCCTATTCTTGGCTGCCTATAATTACAAACTAGAATATCGAACTGGAGCCCTCAATAGTAATGCGGACTGTTTGAGTCGTCTTCCACTGGAGGCTCAGGAAAAAGATATATCTAAATCTACTAATGAAATATTTATGATGAACCTTGTGGAAGCTCCAGTGAAGGTTGAAGCTGTGAAAGCAGAGACTAGGAAAGATCCGATCTTAAGTCGAGTATACAAATTCACCATGAATGGCTGGAATGGGGTCAGTTGGAGTGAACAGTTAAAGCCCTATTTTAATAAACGGGAGGAACTGACCTGTGAAGATGGCGTGTTATTGTGGGGAAACAGGATTATTATTCCTCCTAAGTTGAGAGGAAAAGTTCTGCAGCAATTACACCAGACTCATGTAGGCATTGTGAGGATGAAAGCATTAGCTAGAAGCTATGTATGGTGGCCAAAACTGGATGAAGATATTGAGTGGACCGCCAAGGGGTGTGAAAGTTGTGTGCTAAATCAGAAACAGCCCAACAGAACTCCGATTCATTGTTGGGAATATCCAAGTCAACCCTGGGAAAGAATTCACATAGACTATGCTGGTCCAGTTTATGGACACATGTTCTTAATAGTGGTTGATGCCTACTCCAAATGGATGGAGGTTTGCATAATGAAGACATCCACTGCTGCAGCTACCATTGAGAAGTTGAGGGGAATCTTTGCGACTCATGGTTTGCCTCTGCTGGTTGTGAGTGACAACAGCCCTTGTTTCTCCAGTGATGAATTCAGGAGGTTTTTAGAGGCAAATGGGGTTAAACACATATTCACGGCTCCTTACCATCCCTCCTCCAACGGCCAGGCTGAACACAGTGTGCGTACATTCAAGGAAATAATGAAGAGGATGGACAAAGACACAAAAACATCTCTTGAAACAAAAGTCAACAGATTCCTTTTTAACTACAGGACAGCTCCACACACAGTAACTGGGGTTCCTCCAGCTGAATTGCTGTTTAAGCGACAATTAAGAACAGCCTTTCATCTGTTACAGCCAAACAAGTTTAAGAGCAGGGTGTATAACTACAAAATAAAGAAGGGTACTAAGATCATGACACCGTGTCGAAATCATGGGGTGAATGATCTAGTCCTTGTGAGGAATTTTGGCCCTGGTCAACGGTAGCTGGAGGGCATCATTACGAGGCAGTTGGGTAATGTCAATTTTGAGGTAGAGACCGAGAGAGGAGTTACATGGTGACAATCAGTACAAGGGAGTCTACTGAGGAAGAAGGAGTTCCTGAATTGGTAAAACAGGATGAGGTTGAGGTGGAACCTATAGACTTCAAACAGAAAGCATCACCTATTCCTCGGAGATCTGAGCGTGTAAGGAGAGCTCCATTTAAGTTAAGAGACTATGTTCAGTGATCCATCTAAGAATGGAGGGATGTAATGTATCAAGTTACAGCCATTCGGTGAAGTTTTTGATTGGCCCAGAGGGCGCCTTTGTTGTAATTGTTGTTGTTGTTTTGATTATAAAAAGAAGAGACTTTAACAGGTCTGGACTTGCTTCAGTCTTGACACTTAGTGAATGGTGCAGACTTAACAACATGTAACACATATTTTTATATTGATCAAGAGTTCAAAGTTCAAGATGCACTTATCTGTTTAGATATATGGTTCAACTCAACCACATTTTCTTCAAATAAAAAATCCATACAGGCGTGTAAACTTTTTATCTGACAGGACACAATATGTAGCCGATTCATTCAGTCATCTCTTTTTCTCCGAATCTCTTCTCCCAACATTTTCACTCCAAAAACTTATTCTTGTCTGTCGAAATTTCGTGCTTAAAACTGAACTATGATCTGCTCTCTTCCAATTTCATTTTTCATCGCCCTCCCTTCCCTTTTGCACACGGGTTCTAACAAGTCAAGCCGACGAGCGAAAAAGAAAAAGAAAGAAAGAACCAAACAAACAAGACAGTCACCAACAGCAAAACGCTGCATGGCCTCTCCTCTCCTCTCTCCCCCTCTCTCTTGCTAGCCTGATGACGTTGGAATGAGAAAGAATCAGAAAGGAGACCCTTGTCATAATACGCTGTTATTGCCTTACCTTCCTTCGCTCTTTCTACCAAGTTCTGCAAAATAAAGGTGATTGGGGAATTAATCTATTATATAAAGGGAAGTTATCTGTGTGTATGTATGTATGTCCAGCTAAAAGTAAAAAACTACAAAACAGACAGTCACAAAGTTGGTATATTCTTGATCAGCGTTGCACTGGATAAATAATATCTAAAATTAAAAACATATATTCATTCTTTAGGGGTCAACTGGGCCAGGTTTCGTTAGGGTGGGGGCATTTTTTTAGCCAGTATATGTACTAATTTGGAAAGAAAATGTCAACTCATTCCTCAAGGAATCTGTTATATAAAGAAGAGTTGTATGTGTGTCTGTATGTCCAGAGAAGAATGGGCTAGGCGGAGGAGAAAGAGGGGGCGGGGGGGGGGGTAGAAAGATAGACGGATGGAGAGGGGTAGAGAGATAGAAGTTTTAATAGAAATATGTTACAATTTTGCTCGGGCAACACCAGGTAGCCATGCTTGTAAAGAATATATGTCAAAAAGTGTGTGTGAGGCCCGTTTTTTGAGAGGTCACCTTGTATTACCCATCTCTAATAAGACAAGACCAATTGCTCATAATATCAGAAGACCATAGTAACACTAATGTTTTAATAGATAAATGCTTGAGAAACTGAATTGTTTATCTTAATGTTTAATTTGTTTTTCTTATTTTAATTTTAGGGAAAGGATTAGAATATTCTATTCAAGACACTTTCAAGAAGATTTACTATTGATGACATCGAGACTTTGGAGACATATGTGTGACAGAATTGAATATCTCTTTTATTAAACTGATATTTATTTATGAACTGACTTACCAAAAAGCAATCACCTATTTTAAGTTCTCAGTTTAACTATTTCATGTGAGGAACTTAATATTTTATTTTTATTCTTTTTAGTAAAAGGGAAAAATTATGGCCAATAGAAATACTTCCAATAACTCTAAAAGGAAATACCAATGTAAATTCTGTACAAAATGTTTCACTCGTTCAAGTGTGCTCACCGATCACATCCGTGTACACACAGGAGAAAAACCATTTCAATGTAAAACTTGTCTCCGATCTTTTTCACAGCTGGCAAATTTGAGTAGACATTATAAGATTCACGTTGATGTGCAAACACTTAAATGTAAATATTGTGATGAAACATTCTCGCATCTTGCATCTCTTTTGGTGCATGAGACTACACATGCAGCGCAGGAGGACATAACTCCTCTTGAATATCCTGCGGTGCCATTTAGTAACCGAACTGCTGTACATTCACCTTTAAATACAGATTCTATGCGAGCTGAAAATAATGCTCAAATTGAGTTCTCAAACACAAACGTAAATAGCATAGGTGACTCTTTTTTCCATAATTCAAATGCGATTTTAGTCTCGGATGAAAGTGAAGATTCTTTGTCATTTGATCAACAAATGAATGAAAACTCTTATGAGAACTCATGTCCAAGAGATAAGTTGGAATTGTCAACAAACGTGTCTGCTGATTCCAGAAAGTATTTTGATGACCAACTGGAAAGAGAGAATTCTTCATTTGACTTTTCTATAAAAATCCCAACTGATGAAGTTCAAGTGATTGAAATTAAGCCTGATATTTCGCCTTTATCGGTTCCAAATAGCAAATTGTTATCAGTAAATAAAACCGGAAACACAGCAGAAGGTTTCAATACTAGAATATTACAAATGTCATCATCCAATCAAAGCGATTTGTCAGATTGCCAAGATTCCAAGAACTTTGATATCTATGAAAATACAGAGAATCTTTCTGGAAATATCCAATATTTTAAATCTGAAAGTGAGCTCTGTTTTGAAACTAATGATCTAAATGTCATTCCAAGCTCATCTGTGAAGACGAGGTCATTAGATAATTCTTCTCTTCCAGGATCTTCCAGTTCTTTTCATTTTGACCATTCTCATTCTTTCATTGATTCTTTCAATGCTGAGCGTAATGACATGAGAGGAAATAGTTCCAATTTGGATTTTGGTCAGTTAAATATTTGCTATTCTTCAAGTCTGAAAGTAAATCAAGATGAAGAATTAGTCATTGAAAACCAAAAGGGAAATGATTTAAAAAACGAAGATTATAAAGTGATTCCCCACAAAATGTCTGTGAATGGTCGGATTGAAAACAATGATTCCAATGATATCATCTTATTGAATTCACCAAGTTCTCCAAAGTCGACATCCCAACCAGAAAATCTATTGACTTATTTAATTCCACAAGAGAATCAAGTTACTTTGGATCTTAACAAATCTTCTATTTCCAAAAACTTCCAGAATAAAAATGATGAAGATGTTTTTATAACATGTGAATCTATTCCAGGAAAGTCGTTTCAAGAAGAAAGCAATCATCAAATCCAAAGTGACTTTAATAGAATGGAAGAACTCTCAGTGGAAAGAGTTTCTGAAGATGTTTCAATTGTTATAGAGTCTGTTTTTTCAATGAAGGAAGATTTAGCCAAGAAATCCCTGCTCTCTTCAGCAGATGTCAAACATTTGGAGATCAGTGATGAGAATAAGACAACAAATGATGTTGAAATAATAAATCTTGTTGATTTTCCATCAAATAAATTAAAGTGTGATGAACAACTTAACTGGTCAGTTCCTTTGGTTCACATTCAAGAAATTACAAGAAAAAAAGTGGATTCTGCAGAAACTAGTTTGAATATTGAAGAAGCAGGAATTAAAGACGTTATTCTAGAAGAAGCTAATTTACCTAGCTCCAATATTTTGGACATTAGCGCTTTGAAAACTGAATCTGAGCAATCAGTTTTAGAATTTGCACCACGTTCCCCACAGATAACCGAAAATCAAAGGAAAACTGAAAAGTTTACTTGCAAATTCTGTGATAAAAGTTTCTCACAAGGAAGTGTTTTGTTAAAGCACATTGAAACACACACAGAGGGCAAAGCGCCGTTTCTATGTGACCTTTGTCGGCAGCCATTTGCTCAGTTGACCAACTTGAATCAAAAGAGGAATGATCACTTCAGGAATAAAATGTTACATTGTCAGTTTTGTCAAAGAACTTTCCCTTGCTCATTTCAACTTTTGAATCATTTGAAATATCATGCACGATCAGTTCAAAGGAACATTAAAACCTTGGAAGATAAAATTGGAAGAAGAAGAAAAACGGAAGGAAAGGTTCTTTTAAAAAGAACAGAGATAGTTTGTAAGAAACCTTTAAAGTTAGGGACATCAACCAATAAAAAGTATTTGAAAATGACTCCTCAAAATATACACTTATCTAAAAAAGACGCCAATCAACAAAATGATCCAAATTCTTTAATTTCTGATTTTCCTTTAAAAAGATCAACTTCTGATTCTCGATTAAATGAAATTCTCTCAGAAAATGACGAGAATGTTAACCCTCAATATCTTGGTAATAGAGAAAAGAGAAAAAATCCACAGGATGAAAAGGGTGTTAATTCTGTTGGAGTCTGTGAAAATTTGACAATCAACTCTTCATCTGATTCCGTTGTTGATAACACGAGTGTTGAAGAATGCTTTCATCCGTCAAACAAAACTTCTGAGGAAGAGAAAATGAGTGAAATTCCAGTTTTAGTAAATTCTTCAAATGAACAGAATAATATTGAAATTAATTTTGAATCTTTCACAAAGCCGTTTACATCTGAGAATAATTTATCTTCATCAAATATATTAGAACATTCCAGAATAGAAAATAAATCACTTCAAAATTCCTTGGTTCAAAATGAACCAATTGAACTGGTATCCCAAATTGAATATATAGAACATCTCCCACAAAATGACTCAATGCCTGTCTCATCTTTTTCTGTTTCTTCCCCTGAAAATGCCACGTTGAGTGATTTTACAATTAAATTAGAATATCCTTTCATATACGATGGCCTCAATACTATACAGTCAGATTGCAGTTCGACAACAGGAATAAATTTTCAAAAAGTATCCAAGGATGAAAATATGACGAAAGATATTTTTGAGACATCCAAATGTGTAGCAGGCCCATCATATAATAACTCCTCCTTAAATGAGCCACTAAAATTTGGACAGTTCCATTGCAAATTTTGCAATAAGTCCTTCAGCCGAAAATTCATTCTCACCAAGCATCTTCGAACTCACACTGGAGAGAAACCCTATAAGTGTGAGTTTTGTCCAAGGTTGTTTTCCCAATTGAATAATCTTAATCAACATCGGAAATCTCACATGTCACTTGGATTGTTTCCATGTAAAATCTGCCCTAGCAAGTTTCAAAATATTTCCGAACTGAATGTACACAATAAAAAATTGCATGCTGGCATGAAACCATATGTCTGCAAATTCTGCAGTAAGATGTTTTCACGCTCTAGTGTTTTGCGAGAACATATACGTACACACACAGGAGAGAAACCATACATTTGCGAAATATGCAATCGGGCCTTTTCGCAATCTACAAATCTCAACCGACACATGAAAGTTCATGTTCCAGGTAGAGTATTCCGATGTCGAAATTGTAGCTACACTTTCAAACAGTATTGGCATTTTAAAAGACATATGAAAACACATAATAACTCGGGAAGAACATCAAACAATGAAGCATTTATAAGAAAAATCAAAAGACCGTATTCCCACACTGTTCCGCAAATCAGTTCTAGACGGACTAAACCTTCAAATGATTTAAGTTGTAAAATAACAGACGGTAATGAAAATAACGCGAGGAAAAATAATGGATTATTTGAAAAGAAAACTGAAAATGTAGAATCGAACGAAAATTCTCGTTTTGTAACTGGAATTTGTGATAACACAATTCAATGTGATGTTTTGAAAACCAATTCCTTTCAGGATTGTTCAAACATCCAACCATTTCAAGAAACAGTTCCAAACATCGCTACAAGAACACCAGTAAGTCTCTCTATGAGTGGTCAGTTATTCTCTGCTACTAACAGTTTTCCTTTGCCACACCTTGCGATGCAGTCAGTTGCGACTCCCATGCGATTAGTACCAAATGTATGTCACAAATCTTTCCAGAAAAATCTAAGTCACGTCTCACCTGAAAATGGATCTTCGTATAACAAAGTCCAATCAAATCTACCGTTTGTGGTAACCTCTGTGCAAAACCAAACGCCTATTAGTAAATCTTTTAGTTTGCTGAAAAAAAGCGGCAATCTCATTCTTGATAATCATGAAACTGCTGATGAATCTCTGGAGAATGAAGATGCCAGAACTTTGGTTAACCCTGTCAATTCATTAAGCATTGTCAACGTTAAATTGGAACCCGATGATGTAACTATAGAAAACCGATCTGAAATCGTCCCTAAAGTCGATCATTTTGATTCTGTTTACAGAAGTCAGTCCGCGGTTCCGTTTAAAGAGTTTCCTTGCATTTTTTGTAACAAGTTGTTCTATCACAGTCAGGTGTTATGCAGGCACTTACGCAGCCACCACAAATCTGAAATGATGCTATCGTCCACTTGTCAACTGTGCCGTGTTTCATTTCCTGATTCCGACGCCCTCGTCAGACATCGTAAAACTTGTTCCCAATTGATGTTACCCTATTTCTGCAATCTCTGTAAGGAAAAGTTCCCAAATTCTTCAGAGCTCAATCAGCACAGGCAGAGAAAACATTCCGGAGGTGTGAAGCGTTATTCTTGCCGCTATTGCACCAAAGTTTTTGCTCGGAATAGTGTGCTCACTGAGCATATACGCACGCATACGGGGGAGAGGCCATTTGTCTGTGAGCTGTGTCTGCGTCCATTTTCTCAAGCTACAAATTTGAAACGTCACCAAAAAACCCACGCTAAGAATGGTTCTTTTGCGTGTAATTACTGCAAAGCAAGTTTTACCGAGTTTGCACTTTTATCCAGACATCTTCGCATGCATGTTGGAGAGCGGAAAATTAATGAGAATCATAATATTGAGCAAAATAGAATGATGTTAAAGACGAGGCCGTTTTCTATAAAAGTGTCTCCAACCATTCAGATTACACCAGGACAAGTATCAGAGACTTTGGCCAATAATGACGCCAATAAAAGTATCGATGTTTCTTTGTCAGACATAAAACCACAAAAGGGCATAACAGCAAACCATTATAAAATAAAAAATATTACTGATGAAGTTGCCTTGGAAGGGAACAAATCTAGAATATCTGAAGCCGTTACCATGAATAAACAGCGTCAAATGGCGTTGGTGTCATCTGATGCAACGAGGGACAATTTTCGGCCAACTGAGATTGAGCAAATTGGTCCAATGGTGGAAGAATCGAGTTTATGCTACCGCTTTTCAGAAAGAGACGCAGGAAAAAAAAGTAGAGTAATACACAAAGATGATTTATCAGTCGTCGTTGCTCGTAAAACACAAGATGTAACCCCTAATTTTCCCATCAGCTCTTCACAAACCATTTTTTCTGATACTGTTCCTCCAATTTTCCATGACCAGTCAATAGGGAAAGATTCTTCGGACATATCAAGTCAGCCGTCTTTAATCAACATCGACAGTCCTATTGTGAAAATAGAGGATAACCAGTTAGGCAAAAACCCTTCTCCTCAAACATGTGATAAAGTAGATGCGCAATCATATGATTTCGGTAACATATTTAATCAGCAAACCATACCTTCCATTACTCCGACCCCAAATATTAGGCTACACACTTTCATATCCTCTACGGATAGAGAACCAGATAGTTTTATAAGTAAACCCTATCAGACTCTTGATTTTGAAAACAAACACCAATTAAACAGTCACATCTCTGCCCGTTCACTACAAAATGCAAAAATATATCCCAGGAAAACAAACATATCGCACATTTGCAAATTTTGCAAGAGTTCTTTTCCAACCTCCCGGCAATTATTGTACCACCACCAGCTGAAACATCTGCGGAAGAAGTCACACCAATGTAAATATTGTAACCGCTTCTTTGCGCGCACCAATGTCCTTACCGAGCATATTCGCACACACACAGGTGAGAAACCCTTTGTTTGCAATGTGTGCAGTAAGGCTTTTTCTCAACTGACTAACTTGAAGCGTCATCAGAAGATCCATGATCGTAAAATCATCACGTGCAGATATTGTAAAACCGTTTTTACGGACTATTCTCTGCTTTTAAAACACATGAGATCTCACGGAAAGTTCCAAGAAAAACACCCAAAAAGTCCAACGTCTAATGCGACTGCATCTTGTGATATTTTAACAAATATTTCAGACAGAATCAAGAACACGTCACCCCAATCAGTTCAAAAAGACACATCGAATTTAATTGCAAATGAACCTTGCTTGTCTAATACTAACCCTAATCCTTTTGTTATCGATCTGGAACGCGGGCAGATTTTGACCTCGAACGCTTCTTCCTATTCGGATTCTTTAGATGCTGGTTATTCGGCAGCGTATGTTCATCCCCATCACTTTTCAGAAGTAAAAAAGCATCGCCATACTCACCCCGGTCAAGCATCGCATCCGAATGAGACTGGATTGTCTCGAATTTCCACTTGGCCATGGAAGACTAAGCTTACACATAAGATTGAACCAATTCCACAGACAGCCGTTGACAAATCTGGAGACGGGATAATTTGGTCTAATGATTTGATCAGTGGCAAGGATGAACAACAAAGAAAGGAGATTCAACATTGTATCAGCGCCGAGCCAAATGACAGTCAATTAAACAAGTTTAGCTCTTCTCATATTTCCCACTCAAATTCCTTAAACAACACAAAGAAATATTCTTGTAGATATTGCGAAAACTTTTTTCTTCAAATCACTGACCTACATGCTCACATGGCTATTTGCAATGATCGCGAGAAGCGTCATAGATGCAAATACTGCAACAGGGTCTTTGGTCGTTCTAGCGTCCTGAAGCAACACGTTCGAATCCACACGGGTGAAAAACCATTCAAGTGTGATCAGTGCTCGCTTTGCTTCACCCAATCGATTCATCTGAAGCGGCACGCAAAGAAGCACAGTGTAGACAATCAGATCCTCAAGAACTTTGAAAGCCAAAAAAAATCTAATCTCAGATCTTTCTCGCATGGTCTCCATAAACAGTTGGGTTACTATAGAAAATCAACATTGCGCAAATATAACAAAAAATTAATTTCAGAAAAGTCGTCTGAACTGAATACGGAAATCATATTTCCTCCTTTGTCAAATCCACGCTCAACCGATGAATTATCTTTTAATGCTTCCCAGACACAATGCGACTCTGTACAGACTTCAGCGGTCAAATCGGTTACTATCAATTCAGGAAACACAATGGATGATACAGAAGTAATTTTATCAGAATTGAATTCATTGAAACAACAGTCTAAAATCAATGATTCTGTTGTTATTCCATCATCGTCAAAGAATGAAAAATCAAGTGAAGCGAACCAAACTACGGTTCCACTACAACCAGGAATTTCTACTATAACTGCAACGTCTAATTTTAGACTGACAGATGAAACAATCAATCCTTCTACTGAAGTATCGTCTTTTAATGAACCAATTGATTGCGACCGTTATGCTTCCAATGACCAAAGAAGAGATTCTTCATCTGCCAAAAGACTGCATAATTGTAAGATCTGCAAGGAAGTGTTTGCAAATAGATCGAAATTAAGTGCTCATTTTAAAAGCCATTCCAAGAAATTATTTCAGTGCACGTTTTGTGATAAGGGCTTCACTCGGTCGAGTGTACTGAAGGAACATATCCGAACTCACACTGGAGAGAAACCATTTAATTGCATTCATTGTCGACGCTCTTTTTCCCAAATGACAAACTTAAAAAGACATTTAAAAGTGCACAATAGGCAGCATGAGGCGGGTTCATCGGACAGACGGACAAGTTAAAAACAGAGTTGTTTCTCCTGTAGAATTGTTTAAAAAGACCAAATATTTTCTATTTTACATTTTGTACAAATTGTTTGATGCTGAAAATTATTTATTTTTTAATTTTGATGAAATTTTACTGAGAGCAAGGCAAAAACAAAAAAAAATGCACCAGTAAAAAGAGACTTTTTCTTCCACATAGATTGTGCCCTACTTGCTGTTAAAGCCACCTTCTGTTATATGGGCAACATATTGAATGCTGGTTATGGTTGCAAGCATGCTATCACTGCTCACTGTTGTGTTGCTTTGAGAAGGTTCAGGCAGCTGCTGCCAATCGTTAGATCTTTAAGATTCGGAGCAAAGTCTTTTCAAACTTGCATGGCAGTGAGATATGGGCCCCAAACATTTTTGATGTGTAAAAGCTTCAGTGTAATGATTGTGACATGATCATGCAGATAGCGGCTGCAAATTGGAAGAAAGGATTCCATCAAGTGTGCTTCATCAGAAGCTTCATATTGGTGGCATTACAGATGCTTTATGCGCTCATCGCTCTGTTGTTTCGGCCATGTACAGCATGCCATCTCTTGAATCAACTCTATAATGCATCTGGATATCTCAAGCCCTCTGTTCAGTCTAGAGAGACTATGGATACCCCTATAAGGGGCTGGCTGCGCGTGTAATTATGAAGCAAGGGTTGCGCAATCCCTAACAACACCTCTCCTGAGTCGGCACTGCTTGATTCCAATGGCAAGCAGTTCAAGACGACTGGAAACAATGCCGAGATAAACAGAGAGCACATACAGCACCTGGTAGTCGCAAATGGTCACCCATTTAATACTGGCCAGGCTCGACGTCGCTTAACTTCGGTGATCTAACGGGAACCGGTGTGTCAACGTGATTGTACCTTCTGGATATCTAGGGACCGAGTAAGACCGGCTCAAGTGGGTAAGAAGTTATATGACTGCATTAGCCTGACTAATGTCAAGCCTTTGGATCGGACCATATCAAGAGCCGGTATGAGATTTTGCCTGGTGTTGCCCACCACAGGGTCCAGGACACTTGCAACACCCTAAACTTCAAAACCAGATGAAATCGGTCATTATGGTGCAACATTGACGAATTTGCACCTAATCCGTTCAATTTCTCACATATTTCTGGTCAAATCATAAAAAAAAACTTGGTTGGAAAGAAAATAAAGTAAACTTTGTAAATATGTAATTTGTATGTGTTTTTATTCATTGTATTATTTTTTACAATGAGTTAAAATGGTAATTTGCTTCGACCAACCAAAAATGAGAAATATTAATTTTTTTAGACTCATTTTCACACATTCTTTTCTTTTGCAAAATTAAAGTGACCAACCTTTATCAATTTTCTTGAACTTTTACAACCAATCAGAAAAAACCTGAAACTGCAATCAGAACGTTGATTTTTATTTTTTGGGCCATCTCCAAGCAAAATACAACCATGAAAAGTTGCTCCAAAACTAGAGAAATGGTAAAGAAATTACTTATTTTCTTGCTGTAAATTGGTTTGTCATTTCAAGTAATTTTTGCATATCATCATCATCATCATCATCATCATCATCATCATCGGTTTAACATCTGTTTTATATACTGGCATGTGTTGGACGGCTTTCTGAGGCCATCAAAACTATGCCTGTCTTTAAGACTTACATTATACATCCATTGTATCATTCTCATCATTTCTTCCAAACTAACCTATCTCTGGCCAGATCTTTATTTATCTTTTTTTCTCTCAAGTCCATTCTTATCACTTCCTCCCACGTTTTCCTTATGAACTGGACCTGCTACTTCAACTGTTCTACATCTACTAACCCAAGCACTCTCATCCATACTTCTAACATGGCCATACCATGGAAGTCTACTCTTCTGCACACATCTCCCTATACTGTTCAGATTTAATCTTCCTCTAAGGCCATCAGAACTACGCCTGTCTTTAAGACTCACATTACACAGCCATCATATCATTCCTCTCGATGCAACACATGTCCTCAACCCTCACTGGCCAGGTTTCACTTTCATACATCATCACACTGCATGCACATGTCTAATAGACTCTTCCCTTGGTAACACACTGCTAGTTAGTAAAGGCAGAAGTTCCCTGAACTTACTCCATCTACTCCTAATTCTTGCAATCACATTGGTACCTGTTCCACCCTGTGCTCTAATGGTATCACCAAGGTAACAAAACTTCTTGACAACCTCAATAGCTTTGCCATCCAACATCCAAATAACGATGTCAATTTTGAACACCAAATTTTAAAGATTTAAATTCTCAACTTTTGAACCACAAAGGATATTTTCATGATTCAAACAGTTTTGAATTACTCAACTCTTTATAACCAATTTGATCAAATAACAAATTTAAAAAAATCAACTGGGAATGCTAATTTATGTTAATGTTTTCCTTCTTTCTTAAAGTGTATTAATTCCCATACTTTTATAAAACTATGTATTATACATTCGTCCCAATCTTTGCTAAAAAAAATCTATTTCATTAAATATTTGCATATTGTCAACAATTATTTCCCAGATTCATTTTACAAAAAAATCATAGCAAAATCAAGGATCTGTACTGAGTCTTTTGATTTTCATTTGTTTCTTAGAAGCGATGTCCAGGGAATTGCATTTGGGTTGTCCAGAAGAGATGCTTTATGTTGATGATTTAGTGCTTGCCTTTGAAACAATGGAAGGTCTACTTGTTAAGTTAAAGACTTAGAGAAAAGTAAAGGTCTGAGAGTGAATGTTACCAAGACCAACGTGATGATCAGTGGTTGTAGTGTTGGAATGCATACAGGTTCACATTGATCCTCAGGAAATGCCAGTTGTGCCTCAAAGGGCTTAAAGACTATAAATTTACCAAAATTTGTTTCAATTAATTTCACTTTAGTTACACTCCCTCTGAGTACATCCATGGGCCCCACCCCAAAAATTGAATATATAAAATGTAAAAAAAATAAATAAAAAAGGTGATATAGTGTTGTGGACTGGGCACAAAAGGATATAGGGTTCCTTATTCAATCCCGGACAACGCTGGTTCTTTCTGCTAGTCATTGAATATGATGCTAATGACAATAATTAAATTGAGTTACTTGTAACACTAGAATTATTGATAATTTATAAGCAAAATATTATCAACATTTTTCCAGAAGAATGAATTATTCAGACTAACTAAATAGATGGCAAAAACAAATATGGATATTGTTGGAGAGAAGTTCATTTGAAATGACAATGGAGTGTTAGCAACAAATGAAAAGAACAAGGGAGATGCTTGGAAATGCTATTATGAGAGATTGTTGAATACTGCGTTTTCATGGGACCGAGAAAATCTAGAAGTTGCAGAAGTAAAATTTCGTCCAGCTATAAGGATCGATAAAGAAATGGCACAAGTAGCTGTGAGTTAGATGAAGAAAGGCAAGGCTGCAAGATCCTCAGTTGTTGTTGTAGAAATGTTGAAGACTGCAGGTGAAACAGGCTTTGAGATTATCACAGACTTGGCAAATCAGATCATAAAAGAAAGGGTCATTCCGAAAGACAAGCAATTGTGAACTGTTACAATTGTAAAGGAGGAGCTCTAGATAGAGGTAATTACAGAGGGTTGAAGTTGATAGATCAGGTCCTGAAAATGATTAAGAAAATATTTGAGCAACAAATAAGAAGTCAGATAAGTATAGATGAAGTACAGTTTAATTTTATCCCTGAGCGAAATACCACTGATTCTATATTTATCCTGGATAAAGTATCTTGGTAAGAAGAAGAACCTGTATTTTGCTTTTGTGGATTTGGGGAAAGCTTTTGACAGAGTACCAACAGATTTTTATCTGTTTGCGTAAATTAGGGGTAAGCGAGTGGTTGGTGAAGGTTGTTCAAGCAATGCTCAAAGTCGTGTTAGAATTAACATCACATTTAGTGACAGTTTTAATGTTAAAGTGAGAGTATATCAGAGATCTATACTGAGTCTGTTGCTTTTCATTTATGTCTCAGAAACATTGTCCAAGAAATTTCGTATAGGTTTTCCGGAAATGATGCTTTATGCTGAATGATTTAGTGATTGCCTGTGAAACCCAGGAAGGTCTACTTCTTCAGTTAAAGACTTGGAGGAAAGCTATGGAAAGTAAATATCTGAAAGTGAATGTTACCAAGATCAAAGTGATGATCAGTGATTATAATATTGAAAAGCCCCTCAGAAAGAGAAAAGTTGTCCATGCTCTGTTTATGGAAAGGGAGTTTGGGTACACAAAAAGTGCAGTGAAATTACAGATACAGTGTATTTGGGATATTTTTACACTTTTGGAAAGGGAAGAAAACGTTATATCGTGACTGATAATAGATATATTCTCAAAATCCAAAGTGCATATTTTAGAGAAACTTTCGCCAAATACGGCCAACTTGAAGAAGCGACCCTGACTCTCCACCATAGCCACCAGGTGGGACCTAAACCTGGAGCACGTAGCCTTCATGGTCACCTTCGAGCGACACCTGAACACCAGTTTGATCCTGGCAATTAGCTCATCATTAGTGTTGCAGGCGGTATAGTTGGTGTCTTTTCCCAACTGCGCCCCACACATAATAATCTATGGAGTTTTAATCAGGCGAGTTGAGGGGCCAGATGTTAGAACTGATGAAGTCGGGGAAATTCTCAGACAGCCACTTCTGAGTTTTCCCGTTTTTGACAGAGCTGAGTCCTCCTGTCATACATATGGCTTTGCTGCAGCCACCCTCTCCACCCAACACTAGGCAGCAATTCAATATAGCAATCTGAATTGAATCTGTGTCCCTTTTCGAAGATGTGGGTCAACATGATGTGGCCTTCACTGAAAACACACTCAAAGACCATTACAGTTTGAGGGAACTTGATCTTCATTATATATGGGACTGTGCAGACTGTACACTAGCCTCTTGTCTGAGAAAAACCAGAGCAGCTCTCGATCGACTGAATGTTTGACCTCTTGCAGAGTTTATTAACTTTCGTAATGCAGTTCTCTTGATCCTTGCTGGTTCCTTATGACTCTTGTACGAAGAGTAGCAACAATCCTCGTTCAGCGCTTTCTTCATAGTCGCCATCCCAATACCCATATCTTTCGCCAAGGTCTGCATTGCTTTACCTGGATCTTATCACACCTTTTTTTGCAGCTTCTCAAAGTATTTAATTGTGCAGACACAGTCAAAATTATTGCTATGATCTTTCCGCTGCTTCAACATTTCCATTACAATTCTCCAGCTCACTTCTCACAGTGTTGAAGGTATTCAAAGAGAACTGAACTTCAGGTAAGATTTCTGAAGTTTTAAATCCGGTGCAAATCATTATGAAGCAGGTCACTCTCTTCTAATATGTTGGTGCTTTTCAGTCGCCTATGGCTCCCAGACTCGCCAAACACACGAATAGTACACAGAAACAGCTATCTGTTGCACTTTACACTTATTAAATATTTCAAATGGTTCTGAAATGAACAAATATAAAAATAATTATCAAATTTTTCGAGAACACCCTGTATATGTCTTTGTTTTTTAATCTACTATTTTAATCTACTATTTATAATTAATGCTTCTAATATTGTATTCAATTCTATATTAGGTCTACTTAAAAGGCCATGGTTGCTGCTTATTTTAGACGTCTTACTCTCCACTGTTCTTTTGTGCTTATAATTTTGTTGTGAAAATAACAACCAAGATGAGAATCGTAGTCTGAATAATCGAAATGATACAATCTCCAAATTGTCGCTAACTTTAAAAGAATCCTCAATAAGGTACTGAAAGAAAGTTCAATTCTCAAATGTGATAATGTAGGAATATTTCTTGTAGATAAGTGCTGAAATTGAAATCGGAGTGACGGCTTTTGGAGAAATATTTGAAAAGAGGTCAAGGCCTAGTGTGCTGGGTTTATATATACCAGCTCACGTGACCCCTAAGGGAACAGGGATTGAGTTACCTGTTTGCCAATTCATAGGACTTTTAAAAGAATGTTAGTGTATATTTTCATCACCTTCACCATTCTGTAAGGGAAAACATATATACTAAACTCAATGTTATGGGGCACACAGAATAAGGGGAAAATACGACCAAATACAATATACACATTTTATTTACATATTGACAAACGTAAAGTGGACTTGCAACACAACATAAAAGAACATACAATAAAAGGGCTTGTTACTCACCACTTGTGATGGTCTCTACCATACATTGTAGGTTTCAAATCTAAGACAGAGTTCCTTCATATTCAACCATGTGGAATCGTGTCCAACATGGTGAACACCCTTCTCTCTCGTTAAATAGTCTGGGTTTCTCTTAGCAACAGGTATTATTCTCTCTTGTTCGCCTTACCTTCTTGTAAGCAACCAATGAATGCATGTTATAAATTCCAATAGTACTTCTGGACCTTGACCTCCAATGTCAACCATTAACTATATTGAATAATATTGATGGAGGCAACACGGTAACTGGCAAAAAGTCATAGACTAAATTGCCTTCTCTTGGAAGGGTCGATGTTACCTAACTAGCATTTGATCTAACTTCTGTTGGCCAAATCTTCTCTTGCTGTGTAGTTGAAGATTTTGAGACCATCATCTCTGATAAAAACATTCCCGCTGTTAGATGAAACAGATTTCATCCAGATAATAAATATGAAAAACATTTTGTATTTAAAAGGGAAGTAACTCTTTGCCAAAAACTTATCTCCCTTGCCTCAAAGAAATTGCGAGAGAAGAGTTATATCCCTTGCATTATTCAGAGAGTAGACATTTTTATGGACATGCATCGCACAGCAGCTTCAATTAATGTCCTCATTATAAAAGTAAATTCTTCAATTGTAAATATATAATAAATATCATTGTTTATCTATACAAAGGAGTTTTCATTCAATTCATTGTTTATATTCGACCCATATCTCACAATATATCATCACATCACTTTCAACTACCGACACGATCAAATCACCCACTGATGACAGTCTTGTACATGCGAAAATTTGTGAAGATTGCTCAACAACTCTGAAAATTTGGCCTAAAATTAAATTCTGATAAATGTACATTCCTCGCCAAAGAAGCCAAATTTCTCGGTTGTCTCATCGACAGCGATGGATTTAGACTTGATCCAGAATAGATTTACGGTATCTTAGATATAAAATCCTGTTCAATGAAAAAAAAGTTTAATTGGACGTCTTGTTTGGATTTGCTAATTCACTGAAACGCATCTCGAAGAAGGGATACAAACCGATATTTTTAATTATTTGGACTACATTTCGACCTTGCGCCACGTGTTGATGTGTACAATTCTAGTATGAATTTTTGGAGTTTTAAAACTAACCTTGTTTAAATGTGTAGTATTACTAATTATTAGTATATATATATATATGTATATATATGTATATTATTTGCTTATAATTATTGTTTATATAGACCAACCTTTTCTAGGTAAAAGCTCGATGATTGTTGACATATAACAACTGAGCATATATAAATAAACAATATTATACTACTTTCCAAAGACAAAGACTTTATTCACCTTACTTACTGATCATCTTTTCAAAACAAAAACTTTGGTACATTTATGGACTGTTTCGTTCAGAGAAGAACATCCGGCATTTGCATGTTAATCCAGGATCTTTCCTCTATGGACTCACCAGAAACAAAAAAAAAGTTCTCTTCAGAAAAAATACATAGCGATGTGTAAACAAAAAAAATAACTCACATTTATTACATCTCCATTTAAAGAGAGCCTTAGAAATCACTACCCAGAAAGAGCAGCCATCTTGTTTTATGAAGTAAAGCCATGAAAAAATACGCACAACATTGCCCAAGAAAAAATTACCAGAGGAACTAATAGTTAACTTGGTTGAAAGTTAACAAAAAATTTTTTATAAAATATCCCCTAATCAATATATAAATAATAATCATTATATAAGATAGAGAATAATTTCAAAGTATAGAGATACGAAACTACATCGTACTAAGCATCATGAAAAAACAGATTTTATGGGGTCCATTAAAACCTAAGTTGCCTATAAGCATAAAATTAAAGGGAAAAATATATAAATTACCAAACCAACATTCTAATATCTCTAGAGTGATGTTTTATGGTCTTTACAAAGAAAAATATTATACACTACACAAATGGGTAACTAATTATAAAATCTTCCATCCATAACTAGTGTACGATGTACCAAAACCCTTACGTTGGTCCTGAGGTATTTCTTTTTAAATTTATTTTTTGTTTAACGTAGTTCACCCCAAAACAAGGCAAGTTGCCACTGTAAACGTAAGGGGCTACTGAGAATTGGGGTGAGAGTTTAGGGGGTCATCCTAAATTGAGAGCTGTGCAGTGAGATGCTTGTTCACTTTAGTTTTAAATTTCTGTATGTCGATACAGTCGGAAACAGGGAGCAGAGAGAGGGAGTTCCAAAGGCCGACAGCTCAAGGAAAGAAGCTATTGGAGTAGAAGGCTCTTCGGCATCTGGGGACCTCCACAGTGAATGGATGGGATTTAGTTGACTGTCAGGTTGGTCGAGTGTATTTACGTCGAGGGGCACAAGAGTAGCAAGTTCATCAGCACATATTCCATTGAAGTACTTGTAAAACAAGCACAAGGATGCAACATTGCGGCGATGGGATAGGGGCTGGAGCTTGGTGGATAGTGAGGGACCTATTAGATTAGATACTCTTTTTTGGATCTTGTCTAAGAGGGAGAGACTGGTGGATGGTGCACCAGCCCAGATGTGACAACAGTCCTCCATGCATGGGCTGATGGTGGCTTTGTAGAGATATAGGATACTGTCAGGTGTAAGTGGTTTTCTAGAACGGTAAAGGGAGCCCACTTTCTTTGCAGCAGCCTTGGCAATGTCGTCTATGTATTTGTTCCAATTCATGTTACCTGTGAATGTTAGGCTGAGGAGGTTGAACGTCGGACACTCAGGTAGGGTGTTATTTGACATGGCAATCGGTGGTTAAAGAGGTTTCTTGTAGTTGTTGAAGGAAAGGATCTTTCTCTTAGAAACATTAAATGTTACCATTCATTTATGACCTATTTCCAGTACAGACTGGAGGTCATTTTCTAAGGATTCAGCCATTTTCTCGGATATGTGTGTGACCGTTTTACCCACATGTTGAGAGTAGAGCATGGTGTCATCAGCAAATATACCCATCTCAGACACAATGTCATCAGAGAAGTCGTTTATGAAAATTAGGAATAATAAAGGTCTAAAAATCGATCCCTGGGGTACACGTGCATTTATGTCATGTTGTTTAGATAAACAGCCATTGAGGACAACCAGGATCTTTCTTTTAGATAGGAAGGATCTAATTATATTAAATATTCGTCCAGTAATACCATATGAATTCATTTTTATGAGAAGACCCTTATGCCAGACCTTGTCAAAGGCTCTGGATATATCAAGCGCTACGGCCCTAGTTTCACCTGCCTTGTCCAGTATATGGTATATGCGGTCAGAGATGGCAGTAAACCGTGCTTGCCTAAATCCATACTGATGGTCAGAAAGAAGTTTAACATTAACGAAGTGCCAAACTATCGCTAGATTGATTAAGGATTCAAAGATATTAGCAAAGTGCGGGAGTAGACTGATGGAGCGATAATTCTAAGGGTCAGTTCTATCTCCAAAATTCTTGAAGACTGGTACCACAGAGGCAATTTTTCAGCTATGAGGGAAGCAAGATTCGGCAAAGCATTTGTTGTAGAGTTTAGAGAGGACAGAGGCCAGTTCAGCAGATCATTTCTTTATTACTATTACTGATATAAGATCAGGTCCACAAGCTTTGGAGGTGTCAAGGTTTTTAATGATGCCCAGGACATGAGATGGGGTGATGGTCAAGGTCATCAAGTGTGGCTTCAGTCTGCAATGGGAAATTTGGGAGAGAGTGGTTTGCGGAGTCCAAAGTGGAGTTTAAGACGAAACGCTAGGTAAGTAGTTCAGCCTCATCAGTTGCCGTGCAAACGAAATCATTAATCTGGCCTGAGGCGAGAAAGCACATATCTAGATTGGTGTAAACAATTTTGGATTACTTCCTGCTTCTTGTTAAGTAATTATCTTATTTATTTAACATCATTAGAAGATACACTAGTTGATGCTAAGTTGATGGAAGTTAAAAATGATAATTTAACAATGTTTTTATTGATAATTTATTTTTAGTTTATTATCATGAGGGAAGTTCTCTAGAATTCGGTAAAATTCTTTAGGTATGTTGCTAAGAATGTGCATGCTGTAAGTCAGATAAAACCAAATCGAATTTCTACACCTGTTTTTTTTTCTTGATAGTATTACTACCAGTTGGTTGAAGTGGGGTCCGCTTAGGTCTTTAGTTGCTCCTATGCGTATCATTTGTATTGTTTTTCTTCATTTCAGGTTTAAATTTGCCCATAGCCATGTTATATAATATAATGCAGTATAGTTTCCTATTTCTAAGGTTACCCACCCACTGTTCATTTGATTTATCCTTAACATCCGATGCGCTGCAGCCAGGATCGTTTCGTTTTGACATTTTGCCGTTGAATGAAACAGGATATTGATTCTAGAAAGAATATCACCATTGACAAGGAAATTGATCCAGATAACAAGAGAGCTCCAATTTTTAGAAGATGTTAAATCAAATCAAAACTTGTCAGTTGTTCAATTGTAGGAGCAGATAACTCATGCTCAAAAAATGTCTTTTGACAAGGGAGATAACTTTTGGGTACATAGTTATTTCCCTTTTGAATAGAAAACATTTAAAAGCATTATAAGTGGCTTCTGTACTCACCTAACACTTTTAATCAAATCAAATCGAAACTTATTGCCAACAAAAGCGGAAAAACGTATAATGCCATGTAAAAAGCAGCAAGTTGTAGAGAGGTTATGTACAAGTATATGCATTCTCAAAAATAGTGTTCAAGGCTCTCTTGAATGCTGTTTAACTACATCCGTGAGAAGTCTGTTCCATGGAGCAGTGATGTGAATAGAGTAAGCAGCTTTTCACCTATCGAGTCCAAACTGTTGACAGTTCAACTTGGTCATACGACTGCGGAGAGGCCTCGGTATAGCACCGAGGTAAAACAAAAAAACCTAAAGAGATAGATTAACTCTCTTTTTTTGGGGTTTAGTTTTGCTTACACCGTTGGGTGTAGGTTAGCAAAAGTTAGGATAGTATCAGAGTGAAGAATGGAATTAAGTAAGAAGATTTATGGGTTGCCGCAAGTCTACGAGTAGTTTATCTTCAAGTGAAGATAATAGCCAGTGCTCAATTGTCCAGTTGATGGAGAGGCTGTATTTCTTCGGCGGTGCCAGGATACTCTTTCGCTGCTGTCTGCAATTCCCAAAAGGGCTGGAAGTAATTCTTCAAGTGTTCGATTGAAATTAATGCACCCTGGAAGCTGATTGATTATTGTATGACCCAACCACCTCACAGGGGTTGCTGTATGCATGAAGAAAGCGATGTAAATGTTTATGACTGCTACAGCTCTGCAGTCTTCGTTGTTCAAGTGCAAGTAGGTTCTGCTGCGAGTATAAAACTCTCTTTGAACATGTGTGCGGCAACATGTTGTATGCGTTCGAGGTGAAAAATGTACTTCTTCAGGTACAGGCTGAAGTCCTAAATTGTATACTCCAGTATAGTTCGAATAAGGGACAGATATAGAGGGAGAAATACGTCGACGGACAGATTGATGAAGGATCTGCAGATGAGGAAGAGAAGCTTTGAGCTTTATTTGTAATCAAAAGCAAGACAAAACATACAGATCAAACAGCAGTAATGAGATTAATCAACTGCACACAAGGTCATCCATCATAATTGTCCACATCGCTACACGCCTTATGATCACATTAAATTTATTGGCAAACAATAGCAAATTGCAACAGACCATGTAACAAGACAGAAGATATTTACGTCCAAGGTAATCTTGGTTTCAAGAGACGTAATCGTAGTGACGAGAAGTTTTGCTACCTTGGTAATACCATTGGAGCACAGGGTGGAGCAAGAATTAGAAGTGCACGGAGTAAGTTCATGGAAC
Source organism: Sepiola atlantica (assembly GCA_963556195.1). Classification (NCBI taxonomy): domain Eukaryota; kingdom Metazoa; phylum Mollusca; class Cephalopoda; order Sepiida; family Sepiolidae; genus Sepiola; species Sepiola atlantica. The sequence goes on from OY744519.1 coordinate 138,833,274, forward strand.
TTCTGCCATTACTAACCAGCAGAGCGTTACCACTGTTCACCCGCATGTGCATTTTTATCACTTCCTCCCATGTTTTCCTTGGCCTTCCCCTGTGAACTGACCCTGCTACCTTCACTATTCTACATCTACTAACACAAGAACTTTCATTTATTCTTTCAAGGTGGCCAAACTAACTTATCTCTGACCATGTCTTTATGTATTCCTCAATTCCATCCTTATTACTTCCTTCAATGCTTTTCTTGGTCTTCCCCTGCTAATTGACTTGCATCCCCTCTTCTAATGTTACAAAACCAACAAAGTCTCCTTTTCTGTACACATATCCCTATACTGTCTAGATTTAATCTTCCCCTGAGGTCATCAGAACTAAGCCTGTCTTTAAGACACATTACACATCCATCGTGTCATTCTCATATATCATTTCTCTTCATGCAACGCATGTTCTCAACTCTCACTGTGTACATAAATGATGTTTACTTCGTAATGCGTATCATTATCCCTGATGTGGGCCAATCAGCTCGCAGGGCGCATTGATATCATTAGTTCCTTAAAGGACTACTTCAGCCTCTTCAGAAATTGAAGATGATCAGCAGTTGTTTCCATGGCACCAGCCAAGGTGGATCGCCTCATCTTCTTCTCTGCCTTTGTCACCAACATCCCATGATGCTATCTTCACCGAAGATATATTCATCTACTAAGTGGCACCAGATTTTTTTTACTTCTCCCTATTTGAATATACCTTCGTTGTTTGTTGTTATAAAGGAAATGTTTTTCTTTCGCAAAACGTTTTCTTTATAATAAAATATAGAAATTGATTTAAGCATTTCTATATTTATTTCTATAATAAAGTTATGCTGGTTAGTATAGTTCCCTGAACTTACTTGTATCACATGTAATTTTCTATTATCTTGACTTCCCATAAAAGTCATGAAACACATGATTGAATTCAACATTTGTGTTAATGAAATCGGTGGTAAGATTCATATCATTGGGAGTTAAGTTGCAACATTATTATTGGCGACCAGGATTAACCTGATTTATTTGGATTCTTCGCACTACTCTTCTCATCTTAGATGGTATTCTCACAAAGTTTCAGCTGATGTAACCTCCGACCGTCTTCAGCTGCATCTTGCTGAACTCGGGAATCTTTATGTCAAACTTATAAATCTGTACGGAATTTCTAAAGGACCTAACGGATACAAGTGCTAAGTAATAATCAGTGACAGTCTTCTGAAGGTTGAAGGTTCAATCCTCAGTGCGGGCGATACTAAGAATACAATTATGAATTACTTAAGACTTCTACGCGATCATGGCTGATGAAACAAGAGCATGGTAACCTCGTAGATTAAATAAAGGGTTCCGTTCGAAATTCTGTACAGATTCCCGAGTTCGACATGAAGATTCCTGAGTTCGACAAGATACACCTGAAGAAGGTCGATAGTTACATCGACTGACTTCCACCCGGTCATGGCTGACGGAATGAGAGCAAACAACCCCGTGGATTAAATAAAGAGTTCTGTTCAAAGTTCCATACAGATTCCAGAATTCAACTAAGTTTATTTTACTTCTCTTTGTGTTTATACACACTTTTATTTAACTTAGACGACCAAACATTGAAAATATATCATTTGGATTATTCAGGATACTATTCTCATCTCAGTTGTTATATTTACAACGTTTCGGCTGATATAACTTTTGACCTTACAGATTCCGGAGTTCGACAGAAAGATTCCCGAGTTCGACAAGATGCACCTAAAGGTTGGAAGTTACATCGGCTGAAACATTGTGAGAATACATCCAAAATGAAAAAAGTAGTCTAAATAATCCAAATTATCAATCCTTGACTCAAAAATTGTGAAACATAATTAACCTGCTTTAAAAAATACATCCATATTGATCACGACTCCAGATGTGCCTATTCTTATTCGTCAGAGCACCTTCCGTTATGATATATTATCCACATACTAAAATGCCATCCATGGAATTGTTAATAAAATACACAATCCTTTTTGCAATCCAACAATGTTTGGTACTAATAAAATTGAGTCTATACCCGACTTGTCCACCAAGTTTCAGTCGTGAACATCCAACAGTTTTTATTTTACCACCGTTCAATGATAAGCATATCTGGATGCGTCATGCAAAATTGTCAATGACTCTGAAATCCTCCTCTCTTGGCACTGCCTTGATTTGGGTCGTGACGGCCTTCTTCAGTTAAAGAATAGTTTAGGGATTGGTTTGATAGACATTGTCTTTTATCGTTGAGATAACCCCACAGATAAAAATTAAGGTCTGATGAGTGTGACACCCACTCAGGATCAATCCTCCTACTGATGAGACAATCACCAAAGTGTCCCCTCATATAATTTAACGGTAATAAAACAAAAACTGTTGGATATTCATGACTGAAACGGCAATACGTCACACACATCTCCACCTCTTCAAAAGGATATACAAGGGGAAAGATATCTATCCTTAAAGTTACACCAAGAAACCAAAGCATCACCACAGTTAAAGCTTCGCTTACTTGCTTTCTTGACTTGACAGCATACAAAATCGGCTTTGAACTTTGAAATCTACTGTGTGTGTGGAGTGAAGGGGGAATTTTCTGTTTTGTATAGCCCCAAAATTGAATTACTTACAAGGACAGTTTATGATAAATATCTGTTGGCGGTATATCGGCATAACGCCTGAGAATTGCCACTTCCAGCTAAGAATGGGTTCAGTAGAAAGCGGTGAAGTGCGAAAATCAGTCGCCGCAATGTTACGTTTTTTGCCAGCCGCTTTGTTAACTATTCTTATTTTGGGACAAAAAACACATTTTCTTTTGTTTATTAAATTGTTAGGTGAAAGTACAGAATAGTTAACAACGCACCCCCTCCCCATATTAAGAATGGCTTTCTAAATAATGTTATTATTTAGAAAGCCATTCTTAACATAGCAGATGGGGGGAGTATTTGTAAAAAAGAAAACATTCCAATTATAATAAATAAATTTTTATTAAAAATAAAACTCAAAATTTTCAATGAAAGAAATCACTTTTCAAAATTTCTTGTGTGTTGACCTACATTTTTGTATTTGTAAAATACATAGGGGACTGATTTTCGAACATATTCTTAGCCAGAAGTGGCAATTCTCGGGTGTTATGCCCTGTTGGCATTAGATTTGAAGACGACCATGTTGCAAACTGCAGGGAAGCAGTTCCGCGGTAACATGTTCCACAGATGGAAAATTCTTGTTAAGAAAACTCTCTGTTCATGGAAATTTTGTATGATGTTAAGTACACAGAGAAAGAAAAGTTCTTTGCTGCAATTGTGCTAGAGAGACGAGTTCTTGCTGTGAATATCTTACAAGGACAAACCAAAGATAGAAGCTCAGTCGAGCACATTGTATGGCCATATTGACTGTAGCAATAGTTTTATCCTGAAAAATAATAAAAAATAAATAAAAAGACAGAAAACAATTTTGGGAAAATATAAATGAGGCTTTGTTCCAGACATTTTTCAAATAATTTACGACAGAATTAAATAGAATGATGAAAAGAAAAACGCTGAAAATAATTAGTAATAAAGACAGCTTTACAATATTGGTATGAGATGCATTTTTGATCAGAGTTCTTCTGATTTGAGAAAAAGACCTACAAATGATTTCTCTCATTTAAAATTTTTTTTTTTTTAGTTCAGTTAGTCTTCAGAGATCAAGAGGTGTGTTCATATAGGCAAGAAAGAGAAACAGCCAAAAATATTTATATTTTCGGTGAAATATTTGCACGGAGGTAGAAAAAAAGTTCAGCCTGCAAAATCGAGTTTACTTCGATGGAATATTTTTTTGGTACTGTTGTCGGTTTTACGGCATATCAACCCGATAAAAAAGCAGTCAAAAATATTTATAGTTCCAGTGAAATAGCTGTATGGAGGTAGAAAAAATGTAACTTGCAAAATTCACAAATTTACTTTGACGGAAGATTTTGGGGGGCGTTGTTGTCTGTTTTGGTTTATTTAATGCAAAAACAAATTGAGAAAAAGCCCTAAAAATTTTTTTTTTTTTTAAATTTAAGTTCAGGTAGTTCTCAGATGTCAAGGGGCCCTCTCCAGGGCTAACATTTGATATCTTTATGAGTTTCATATATATCTGAGTTTTTTTTTTTTTAATAATCTTTCCCACTTTTCAACCTTGAAAGCATGAGATAATTTTTTGATCAGAGATTTTTTCTAATTTGAGAAAACAGATTTTTCTCTTTTATTTTTAATTTATTTCAGTTAGTTGTCAGAGATCAGTCTTTTTTTAGATGTCAGAGATCAGACATTTTTTTCTTCTTGGTGAAAGCAGTTCCTGCAAAGTGGTTTGGTCACACGAGGACCAATCAGACTCCAGGGCGTATTAATTTCCACTGAACCTTTGAAGGACTACATCCAGACTCTTTGAGATTTGTAGATCAAACAGAGAGCTTCCAGACACCAACGAAGAAAGACCTCTTCTCTCTCGCCCCGGTCAACTTGATCCCGAGCACGCCTATCTCCACTGGAAGATATACTGCTTAAGAAAATACTTTCGGCAGCCGACCATTTTTACTTTATTATTACTTGACTAACACTGTTTACTCTTTCGACAACCTACACCCAACGGTGTAGGTCACTTAAATAAATACATATCGTTGTTGTTTCTAAAACGGTTTTGTTTTCCTTTCATTTGACGATTCTTTTATTACAAAATATTATAGGAGTTGGTTTTACCCTCTATATGTTCAACAAGAAGTCAAAAATATTTAAATTTCCAGTGAAATAGTTGCACGGAGGTAGAAATAAATTGCAATCTGCAAAGTTGACAAATGTACAAGTTTACTTCGATGGAATATTTTTGGGGTACTGTTGTCTGTTTTACGGCATATCAACCCGAAAAAAAGCAGCCAAAAACATTTATATTTCTGATGAGATAGTTGCATGGAGATAGAAAAAATCCAAACTGCAAAATTCACAAGTTTACTGTGACGGAAGATTTTTTGGTGTGTTGTATTTTGGCAGTGCTTAAAAGAATGATGACACATTGATATATGAAAATATAATGATATATCTTTTTTGTGGGTGGCGGGTTAATGAGTGCGGGTTAATGAGGAAGGAAGACACACAGACAGAAATTCGGCAGGTTGATTTTCTTGGGCCCAAATCATCAACCAACTAATTATATCAATTTCGCGTAGTTATTATATAACAATTTGTGACTCCTTACAAACACCCACCATGGGACTTCACTGTTAATGTAGCCAAGCCCCCAGAGCGTTTTATTCAGCGATGGGGTGTTTTCTTTCTACCGCTAACTTTTTTCAGGTGGTTTCAATCAATAATTGTTTTATTTCTGACAAGCCACTATATTTGTTTTCTCGGCCAGGTAGCCGACTTCACCCAACGATTATTTTATTTTTGACAACCAATCATATTATGTTGTTTTCTTAAAGCCAGATACATGTCCATGCGAAGTGCACCTACTACTGTCAAATGACCTGGATATTTAACAGGTGGTCTTGTCTATTTTACAGCATATTGACCCTTTTGGGGTTATTTAATGCGAAAACAAATTAAGAAAAAGTCCTACAAAGGATTTCTCCCATTTCTAGTTTGCATTTGATTTCTTTATGAGTTACATATGTATCCGAGTGTTTACTGGGTATGGGGCATCCTACTGGATAAATATACAGGGTAGCCAAGAAGTCACTGAGGGATTTTTAACTTGAATAGATTCTTTATTTTTGATGGTACCGTAATGGAATTTTAACATAATATTACGAAGACAATCGAGATTTGTTTGCAAAAAAAAAAAAAATGAAATAGTTGGTAATGTCAACTAACCTTCACGTTCCTTGACTAGACCTGACTTTTTTCTTATGGGGGTATCTCAAAGAAAAATGTTAAAATCAACAAACCTGAAACTCTACAGGAATTGAAGGAGAACATCAGGAATGAAGTCGGGGAATTAAATCGTAATTGAATGATCGTAAAACTACACATAATCGCCTAAAAAACTGTGCGGTTTTACGACCTTGCAACTCAGAGTTAGGGTTAGTCGAAAAAGATTTGGTTACCATTAATTAATATGTATTTAAAAATACATATTAATTAATGGTAACCAAATTTTTCAATTTAAAAATTGAGATAAGTTATCTCACTTTATATGACAATCTGCCACCCTAAAGTAAAAAAACGGCCTGATATAATACAATTACTCAATAGGTGTTTTTGTTTTTGCATTAAAAAACACCAAAAGGGGTTATTTAATGGCAAAACAAAAATACCTAATGATTAATTGTATACAGTTCATTGAGAGAGTGAGTTTGAAAGCCTACCGGAAAAAGTGAGTTTGAAAGCCTACCAGTGAGAGTGAGTCTAAATGCCTACCGGAGAGAGTGAGACTAAATGCCTACCGGATAGAGTGAGTCTGAATGCCTACCGGAGAGAGTTAGCTTGAATGCCTACCGGAGAAAGTTAGCTTGAATGCCTACCGGATAGAGTGAGTTTGAATGACTACCGGAGAGAGTTAGCTTGAATGACTACCAGAGAGAGTTAGCTTGAATGACTACCGGAGAGAGTTAGCTTGAATGACTACTGGAGAGAGTTAGCTTGAATGACTACCGGAGAGAGTTAGCTTGAATGACTACTGGAGAGAGTTAGCTTGAATGACTACCGGAGAGAGTTAGCTTGAATGACTACCGGAGAGAGTTAGTTTGAATGCCTACTGGAGAGAGTGAGTTTGAATGACTACCGGAGAGAGTGAGTTTGAATGCCTACCGGAGAGAGTGAGTTTGAATGCCTACCGGAGAGAGTGAGTTTGAATGCCTACCGGAGAGAGTGAGTTTGAATGCCTACCGGAGAGAGTGAGTTTGAATGACTACCGGAGAGAGTTAGCTTGAATGACTACCGGAGAGAGTTAGCTTGAATGACTACTGGAGAGAGTTAGCTTGAATGCCTACTAGAGAGAGTGAGTTTGAATGCCTACTGGAGAGAGTGAGTTTGAATGCCTACCGGAGAGAGTGAGTTTGAATGCCTACCGGAGAGAGTGAGTTTGAATGCCTACCGGAGAGAGTGAGTTTGAATGCCTACCAGAGAGACTGAGTTTGAATGCCTACTAGATATTATCCTCAAATGTCTTTGATCTCTATTACAGGAGTTTGTTAGGATACCCTAACATTAGGATACTTCACCCTAACCCTAAACTCTGACTAAATATTCAAAATAACATAGTATTCGAATTCCAAATAACATCCTCTCAGCATGGCACATACGAGGAATGGTGCACCTTCTCCTAGTGATGCTACCTCAAGTAACAGCACTACGCTAGATACTCCAGCAGGCTAGATGAATTATAGTCCTGGAATCCTGCAAAACCAAGAATAGACTTCAATAAAAATAAAATTTGTCAATTGGGGAGAGAAAAATTATCATTCTCCACTGCTTTACTTGTTGAAGGTTTCAGAAGTAAAGAAAAACCTTAAATAAACACTCAGATATTTATGTATCTCATAAAGAAATCAAGTGTTTGCCCCAGGAAGGGGCTCCTTGATCTCTGAGAGGTAAAGGAAGTAAAGTAAAAATTTTATTCTGTCGCATGCACACGAAGATGCATGGAAAGATGACTCAATTGGCTAAAAGTTGCTCTGCAGTATTTGCACGCAAAACTACCATTTCTGGCATGAATTTTCTGATGACGCTTCAAATTTGCAGCCTGAGAGAATGGGCAGAAACACCATTCACAGACAAACGGCCTCTCACCCGTATGAGTGCGTATGTGATCAATAAGCGCATTATTCTTAGAAAAGGATTTTATACAATAGCGGCAAGAAAAAAGCTTTACTCCTTCAGAATGCTTTCTCTGCCTATGCTGATTGAGCTCTGAAGAATTTGGGAACTTTTCCTTACAGAGATTGCAGAAATAGGGTAACATCAATTGGGAACATGTTTTACGATGTCTTACAAGGGCATCAGAATCGGGAAAGGAAACATGGCACAGTTTACAAGTCGACGATAGCATCATTTCAGATTTGTGGTGGCTGCGTAAGTGCCTGCATAACACCTGACTGTGATAGAACAACTTGTTACAAAAAATGCAAGGATATTCTTTAAACGGAACTGAAGACTGACTTCTGTAAACAGAATCAAAATGATCGACTTTAGGGACGACTACAGATCGGTTTTCTATAGTTACATCATCGGGTTCCAATTTAACGTTGACGATGCTTAATGAATTGACAGGGTTAACCAAAGTTCTGGCATCTTCATTCTCAAGAGATTCATCAGCAGTTTCATGATTATCAAGAATGAGATTGCTATTATTTTTTTGGCTGGAAATGTTTTGCTGGATACAACGTGAATTCGGTCTTTTACCGTTTCTTATAAATGCTTCGTCATTAGATATTTTTCTCGGGTTATTATGTGTTTTTAAATGCCTTTTTAAATGCCAATACTGTTTGAAAGTGGAGCTACAATGTCGACATCGAAAAACTTTACCTGGAACATGAACTTTCATGTGTCGTTTGAGATTTGTGGCTTGTGAAAAGGCGCGATTACACAATTCGCAAACATATGGTTTCTCTCCTGTGTGTGTTCGTATATGAACCTTCAGGACACTAGAGCAGGAAAACTTCCTGCTACAGAATTTGCAAATATGCATTCCCACGCCAATATGCAGTGTTTCATTATGTGCGTTCAGTTCTGAAATACTTTGGAACCTGTCGGAGCACATTTTACATGGAAACAATCCAAGTGACATGTGAGATTTCCGATGTTGATTAAGATTATTCAATTGGGAAAACAACCTTGGACAAAACTCACACTTATAGGGTTTCTCTCCAGTGTGAGTTCGAAGATGCTTGGTGAGAATGAATTTCCGGCTGAAGGATTTATTGCAAAATTTGCAATGGAACTGTCCAAATTTTAGTGGCTCATTTGAGGAGGAGTTATTATATGATGGGCCTGCTACACATTTGGATGTCTCAAAAATATCTTCCATCATATTTTCATCTTTGGATACTTTTTGAAAATTTATTCCTGTTGTCGAACTGTGATCTGACTGTATAGTATTGAGGCCATCGTATATGAAAGGATATTCTGATTTAATTGTAAAATCACTCAACGTGGCATTTTCAGGGGAAGAAACAGAAAAAGATGAGACAGGCATTGAGTCATTTTGTGGGAGATGTTCTATATATTCAATTTGGGATACCAGTTCAATTGGTTCATTTTGAACCAAGGAATTTTGAAGTGATTTATTTTCTATTCTGGAATGTTCTAATATATTTGATGAAGATAAATTATTCTCGGATGTAAATGGCTTTGTGAAAGATTCAAAATTAATGTTAATATTATTCTGTTCATTTGAAGAATTTACTAAAACTGGAATTTCACTCATTTTCTCTTCCTCGTAAGTTTTGTTTGACGGATGAAAGCATTCTTCAACACTTGTGTTATCAACAACGGTATCAGATGAAGAGTTGAATGTCAAATTTTCACAGACTCCAACAGAATTAACACCCTTTTCATCCTGCTGATTTTTTTTCCTTTCTCTATTACCAATATATTGAGGGTTAACATTCTCGTCATTTTCTGATAGAATTTCATTTAATCGAGAATCAGAAGTTGATCTTTTTAAACGCAAATCAGAAATTAAAGAATCTGCATCATTTTGTTGATTGGCATCTTTTTTAGATAAGTGTATATTTTGAGGAGTCATTTTCAAATACGTTTTATTGGTTGATGTCCCTATCTTTCTATTGGTTGATGTCCCTAACTTTAAAGGTTTCTTACAAACCTTCTCTGTTCTTTTTAAAAGAACCTTTCCTTCCGTTTTTCTTCTTCTTCCAATTTTATCTTCCAAGGTTTTAATGTTCCTTTGAACCGATCGTGCATGATATTTCAAATGATTCAAAAGTTGAAATGAGCAAGGGAAAGTTCTTTGACAAAACTGACAATGTAACATTTTATTCCTGAAGTGATCATTCCTCTTTTGATTCAAGTTGGTCAACTGAGCAAATGGCTGCCGACAAAGGTCACATAGAAACGGCGCCTTGCCCTCTGTGTGCGTTTCAATGTGTTTTAACAAAACATTTCCTTGTGAGAAACTTTTATCACAGAATTTGCAAGTAAACTTTTCAGTTTTCCTTTGATTTTCGGTTATCTGTTGGGAACGTGGTGCAAATTCTAAAACTGATTGCTCAGATTCAGTTTTCAAAGCGCTAATGTCCAAAATATTGGAGCTAGGTAAATTAGCTTGTTCTAGAATAATGTCTTTAATTCCTGCTTCTTCAATATTCAAACTAGTTTCTGCAGAATCCACTTTTTTTCTTGTAATTTCTTGAATGTCCACCAAAGGAACTGACCAGTTAAGTTGTTCATCACACTTTAATTTATTTGATGGAAAATCAACAAGATTTATCATTTCAACATCATTTGTTGTCTTATTCTCATCACTGATCTCCAAATGTTTGACATCTGCTGAAGAGAGCAGGGATTTCTTGGCTAAATCTTCCTTCATTGAAAAAACAGACTCTATAACAATTGAAACATCTTCAGAAACTCTTTCCACTGAGAGTTCTTCCATTCTATTAAAGTCACTTTGGATTTGATGATTGTTTTCTTCTTGAAACGACTTTCCTGGAATAGATTCACATGTTATAAAAACATCTTCATCATTTTTATTATTGAAGTTTTTGGAAATAGAAGATTTGTTAAGATCCAAAGTAACTTGATTCTCTTGTGGAATTAAATAAGTCAATGGATTTTCTGGTTGGGATGTTGACTTTGGAGAACTTGGTGGATTCAATAAGATGATATCATTGGAATCATTGTTTTCAATCCGATCATTCACAGACATTTTGTGGGGAATCACTTTATAATCTTCGTTTTTTAAATCATTTCCCTTTTGGTTTTCAATGACTAATTCTTCATCTTGATTTACTTTCAGACTTGAAGAATAGCAAATATTTAACTGACCAAAATTCAAATTGGAACCATTTCTTCTTATGTCATCACTTTCAGCATTGAAAGAATCAATGAAAGAATGAGAATGATCAAAATGAAAAGAACTGGAAGATCCTGGAAGAGAAGAATTATCTAATGACCTCGTCTTCACAGATGAGCTTGGAATGACATTTAGATCATTAGTTTCAAAACAGAGCTCACTTTCAGATTTAAAATATTGGATATTTCCAGAAAGATTCTCTGTATTTTCATAGATATCAAAGTTCTTGGAATCTTGGCAATCTGACAAATCGCTTTGATTGGATGATGACATTTGTAATATTCTAGTATTGAAACTTTCTGCTGTGTTTCCGGTTTTATTTACTGATAACAATTTGCTATTTGGAACCGATAAAGGCGAAATATCAGACTTAATTTCAATCACTTGAACTTCATCAGTTGGGATTTTTATAGAAAGGTCAAATGAAGAATTCTCTCTTTCCAGTTGGTCATCAAAATACTTTCCGGAATCAGCAGACACGTCTGCTGACAATTCCAACTTATCTCTTGGACATGAGTTCTCATAAGAGTTTTCATTCATTTGTTGATCAAATGACAAAGAATCTTCACTTTCATCCGAGACTAAAATCGCATTTGAATTATGGAAAAAAGAGTCACCTATGCTATTTACGTTTGTGTTTGAGAACTCAATTTGAGCATTATTTTCAGCTCGCATAGAATCTGTATTTAAAGGTGAATGTACAGCAGTTCGGTTACTAAATGGCACCGCAGGATATGCAAGAGGAGTGATGTCCTCCTGCGCTGCATGTGTAGTCTCATGCACCAAAAGAGATGCAAGATGCGAGAATGTTTCATCACAATATTTACATTTAAGTGTTTGCACATCAGCGTGAATCTTATAATGTCTTTTCAGATTGTTCAGCTGTGAAAAAGATCGGAGACAAGTTTTACATTGAAATGGTTTTTCTCCTGTGTGTACACGAATGTGTTTTGTGAGCACACTCGAACAGCTGAAACATTTTGAGCAGAATTTACATTGGTATTTCCTTTCGGAGTTATTGGACACATTCCTGCTGGCCATAATTTTCTTTAGTTAACAACAGATAAAATATTGTTAAATATATTAGTCCTCAGGGTAAACAAGAAAAGTTAAAATTCTCCACTCTATAATAAAGACCAATGTGTATTTATTTGTATATATAAATATACTTCCACCCCATCATGCAAAAATGTTGCACGTAAAACCATGACTTTTTCGTGCTCCCTGAAGAAACCATTTCAAGTGGTGAGGGGAAGTGAGAAAGCAAATAGCAAGTAAAACAATCACCCAGACTTAATCTGCTGTCTGAAATTACTTCAGAAAGAAATGATCCACTCTAAATAAAAAGTCAATGATAGATATTCATTTTTCTTTAGGTCATCTTAAATGGTAATAATTCATATATGAAAACTTAAATTACTCATATAGTTGTATGATTTTATATGAATATTTTAGTAATATAACAAGATAAATATTGAGCGCAAACACTGGCAAAGCATTTTTCCCTCGTCAATTTTGACAGAAGGGTGTACACTAGTAGATATATATTTTCCATATGTGAAATAGGATGCAATTTTTTCAATATTTTTTCATAATAATGATGATGCATCAGATTCAGTCAAGTCCAAAGTCGCAATTTAATAAATCCAGCTGCAAACGCTTCCAATTGAACATCCTAATCACCTCCCTAAAAAATAAACAAGAAAAAAAAAATAAATGAAAATAATTGACATCAAAATAAATAATCAAAAGTATTATCAGTTAAATTATGTATTGATTGACCATTCGTGGTGGTCTTACCATTTAAAAGTTTAAATACGAAATCACAAAAGGTAAATCAATTTAAGAGATTTATGATTTACTAGCAAAAAACTACCTACCCTCCAGGCAGCAATTACTGAGGCTGTAGTTTTCTTTACAGAAAACAAAGGAATAATTTTCATTTGACATTTTAGTAATTTGGAGGAAAACAACAAAAAAGATTTTTCGTAGTGTTATTTGATATATTCTAATGTTGAGGAAATTTACTGTGCATGAACATAGTAAAATTTTATTTATTAAGAAAAAAAACAACAAAAAGGTCAATTGATAATGTCTTTAAGATATTTAAAGTCGAGGAATTTTATTCTGTTTCAGCATAAAAATGAAAATGAATTCCCCATTAAAAACTGGTTATATAATGAAATGAATAAATGAAAGAGTAGAATGTCGATTGGTACAAAGTAAACAATTTTATATTACTGAGTAATTCAAAAGGATCCCCGGCACATTAGTACTTGACAATCAAGAATCAACTATTAACAATGGATAATCCACAATGCGTTATCTTCATAGACCAGATGAATCAATAACTACTCCCTGGGTTCAACCACTGGCACGTCAGCACTCGGTAAATCGAGAATACACTATTAACAATAGATAATCCACAAATCTGTTATCTTCATCGACAAATGGATCAATAACCCCCCCCCCCCCCAAACAATTCAGAAATATCTCATTTCTCTCGGCAGATGAGAGAGCTGGCTATTTGCAATCAAAGCCCACAACAATTTTATTATCAAAAACAAATGACTGAGTATTATCGACGCAGTACTGCTACTACAACTCCATCAAAACATTAATTAAAACAGACTTCCTTTTCACAAAATCACTAAGCCATTGAACGGTTGATATTTTACTTCCAATTTTTATCTCAAAATAAATGATTGAATATTACAATCAGTTAAAAGTCCATCCTGTATTTGTCTGTTTCTTTCTCGTCTCCATACCCTTATTAATAACATAATACTTACACATAGATTCACCAGGGGGCGTTTCAGACCACATTATCTTTCTTTTCGCGATGGTAGAGGTGCTCTAATTGGGATATAAAAAGGACACACAAGGAAATTTGTATTCTTTCCTCCTGTTTCGCCTCGCCAGCACACATGCGCTACATGCACACATTTCACAGTATGTAAGACCTTTCTCTTAACTTCCACATACACACACACCTGTACACATCCTTTTCAGTGCACATCCTTTTCAGACTTTATTGTACACATTTTTATGGACACAATCTCAAAGTGAACCCTGTTGGTTTTGTGAGGAATAAATGTTTTTTGTATACATTATCGTTCCGTGTTGGTTCTTTGTTTCATTTGTTATTGCTCATATGAACATAAATAGAAGAAAGACGCTGCCAAAGCTTCAGCTAACTCCGTCATGATTCTTCATTTCTTACAAATTGATTCCCCACTCTAAATTCTAAAAATATTGGGGGGGAGGCAGTGAATACCAAAAAAAATTATGTAAGCAAATATTTTTATAATAAAAACTTTACTGACAAGGCTAAAAAGAGTTTTATAGTTAGTCTTATAACTTCTTTCTTTTCTTTAAGATTATCAATAAGAAAACAATTTAGAGTTTTTTTTAACCAATCTAAATTTTTATCTTCATCTTTGTCTTTTCGTTAAAAATCAAAAAAAGCCATCTAATTTTTTTAATCACATGATCGCACCTTTTATTTAACAGACGATAATTTTTGTAGAATGAAACTTGCTACCGGAACAGTAGCAGAAACTCGCTATGAAGTGAGCAAATAACAGAAGATATTGTTGTTTGGAAGAAACAGCTTACCTTTTGGACTAGTGTGTAATCATGTTTCCTCAGCTGTTTTCATTTGTGGAATATTTCATTTCGGCCTCCAGATAATGGCGGGTCATCAGGAGAGAATATACACCGTTTCAGGGCCTTCTTCTCAACGACTTTTTCGCATATCAGCTCCCCCCTCTGATGTGAGAATTGCATTTCAAGCCAATGAACTGTTCAATAAAATAAAAACAACTGAACGTTTAACGGCTGAGCGTCTCACGTCTTCATTGCATGAAAATGTGCTCTTATTGCAAAAAATCTTTCCTCTCACAGAGATAACTATACAGTGAACACTTGCTATTATATCACCATGTGATATTTCTTTTTGTCTAGAGTCACATTGCACATTCTACGGTAATCTCTAACGAGGCCTTTGCTGGCTGCAACTCTTTTTCGCCCTTTAATTCCAAGCTGGCCTAGGAGCTGATATAGAGAGCCTGCAAGGAAGCCTCTTGCTC
Source organism: Sepiola atlantica (assembly GCA_963556195.1). Lineage (NCBI taxonomy): Eukaryota > Metazoa > Mollusca > Cephalopoda > Sepiida > Sepiolidae > Sepiola > Sepiola atlantica. Next base: position 138,848,366 of record OY744519.1, read on the forward strand.
CAATTTCAACAGCTTGAAGGATTACACTATAAACTTCACGGGTCAGTTCTCATTTTAGGTCTTTGAATTTCTCTATCTTGTATTGATGTTGTTTTTCTACCCAGCTTACATAAGGTATTGTCAATTCAACCAAGATTTGCTTGTTCTTCACGCTAGAACAATGTCTGGCTGTGGCCCCTTTTCACTTATAATCTTGGGGTAATTATTGCGCCAGTCAGGGAGATCTGTGGCTACCATCCAGTCCAAGAATATTTTGGACGGGTACTAATAATTGGCCAGCTGTACATCTTCCCTCCTTCTGCAAAAAACTTGGGGCTTATGTTAGCTGTGTTGGGCTTCATATGACTGCTTATTGTTGTGGTCAGTTCATCTAGTACTCTGTTGAGCCGCCACATATTTCAGCCATTAGCAAGGGTTACTCTGCAAGAACTAAGAACATGTTTCATTGTTTGAGGTTTGTCCTTACATAACGGATAGGTCATTGATAGAAGCATGCTGTAAGTTAAGTGTATTATGAAGCTGAACCTAAGCGGCGCCATATGCCAAATGCCATTCCATGTAAGGGATCTTTGGATAGCTTCTTCTCAGTTCGTTCATTGTCCCTGCTGTAACTGTTAGACTTTTTTTACGGGCCTTTTACTCTTCTCCTTGCTCCTTATTTCCTGAATGACCAGGTCTTGTCATTTTTGACCGAAGACGTGGACCATCTTTGAATGCTGATCATTCCCAGCCTAGATCTTCCTGTTTGAGTGAGTCCAATGACTTCCTTGAGAGCTAGGTTTTCTTTAGCCTCATTTATAGTGTCTTGGACTTGCCACTTCCTTCCTGCCTTAAGAGAGGATTGTACTGCCTTTACTATCGTGTCCTTAGAATCGTCCAACATCATCTGGAACCTGACTTTTTCAGCTTTGAATTCCTCTGCACTTGAGCAGTAATTTGAGTTTGACCTGTTTGCTACATAGTGCTACATTTGACAATCCTGGAGGCAAACCCAGCCATTTTCTCATATATAATCACCGGACCTTGTTTTCTATTGCCTCAACTGTGCTCATAGTGATTTCATATGAGAAGAGGCCATGACTGAATTGGGATGATCATGTGTTGAAGAAACCATACCTTGTATTTACCTTGCAGCGAACAGCGCCCGATCGTTTTTAAACTCTCATCAACTGTTTCTATTGTCACTTTAACCTGCTTGGTCTCCTTCAAGGTCTCTTCATACCATATACCCAAACTCTTTATCGGTTTTTATGACCACCCACTGCAAAACAGATATCCTGAACTACTTTCCCCTTTTCTGAGGCTTCTGGACTTCTTAGGCTTGAAGGTCATTCTAGACCAGATTATCAATCATACTGAGTAACTTGCGTGTCTCAGCTTCTTTTGATGTGAGGATCGTAGTATCATCCATGAAAGCTTTCAGATGTGGCATTTGCAATTCTACTCCTAAGGTAGTAGGGTTTGTATTGCTTTCTGCTGCTTTGAGAATTATCTGCATCGCTAAAACAAAAAGTGTAGGTGACACTATACATTCCCATCTCGAATCTCATCCAGTTTGTGGTATAGTCATTTGTGGTGTGAAATCCATCAAAATATGTTGCAAGCATATCCAATGGGATATGGTACATCTGAAGGGATAGTTGAATCATTTGATGAGGCACAGACGCATATATATTAGCCAAATCGAGTCATAGACATCCAAGTTCGTCTTGTTAACTCTTGCTTTTTGGATAGCCTCCCAATTTCATGTTTCCATGCTCCAGGCGAATTGCTATTCGGGAGTGTTGATAGATCCATTTGAGAGTAGGTATTTTGTTAGTCTTGAAGCCATTACTGCGAAAAATATTTTTACTTCTACATTTAGGAGTTAAATTGGTTTATGGCTTCTGAGTTCTGTTCCTAGGGTATGTACACACCATCTGCTTTCATTCACTGGTTACTGACATGAATGTTTTTCCATGTCAAACTCACATTTATATGTTGCTATTTAAGCACTTTAGGGCATATTTTGTAGAGTAAGAAGGGTATTCCATTCGAGCTCTGTACAGATTTATTTCTGGCTTTGTTGAAAACACGTCTTACCTCTTCGTGCCTGATTATGTTCATGCTGAACTTCGTATGAGGAATTTATGGCTATATCAACTTACTATTTTATTCCAGTGGGATGTGCCATATGTGGTCAAAGTGCATGTCTTAAGTGCATTTCTAAAACTCCTTGTTCCGTTTTTAGCACTCCTTATTTGGGCTGGTTAAAAAAAAATCCTTGCATATTATTTATATGGTTCTTGAATTAACAGTTAATATTCTCTCTGTCTCAGTCGTTTTTTTCCTGATGTGTTCTGCCTTGCCGAGAGCGCTGTGTTTGTCTTTGAGATCTTTCCGGATTTTAATGAACCCTTCTTCTCATAGGGATTGGAGATGTGAAGCTGTATTTTCAAATGTCTCTTCTTATTTCTTAGGTCTTCCATCTCCCTCTGTCGTGTTTTACTTGACTCGTGGTTTAGTCGATTTCCCTTTCTCACCATATAAATATAGTATATAATATGAGCACATTCTTCCAATTGTTGATCATATTTCTTTCTATCCAATTCTTTATGTAGTACATTGCTTATTGTGTCATCAAGCATGCACCAGTTTTCCAAACTACTTGCCGGTGGAAATTTGATTCTGGGGAGTTTCATTCAGACAATAATTTTTGTACAAATATCAAAGTGATTAAAGAACGATTATCAAGGCATTTCTATATTAATCAAAATGTGTGACCACTTCTCGTGTGCCCGTGTCTGTGTGTTTCTCATTTCAACATGACTGCACATTATTGATACTTCTACAGAATTTAAACTGAACTGTTTTTAAACCATACCCTAAATATTCAACGTTCTTTCTGCAAACTCACTGCTGAAATATTTCTCTCACTTTGTCTCCCTCGTCAGATTACTGTTAGAGTATGGTGTTCAGGCCTCTGCTTCATATCTAACACGTGATATCCAGCATATGGAGAGAGTTCAAAGACTGGCTACTCGAATGGTGCAGGGTCTATGGGATCTGTCCTATGAAAGCCGACTCAAAATACTTAACCTTTTCTCCCTTGAGCAGACGATTACACAGTGATCTCATTTTGGCCTACAATCTCTTCAATGGTCATTACGATATACTTCAGGACCTATTATTCACTCCTGCACCAGAAAGAGGTCTATGCTGATACCACAAGAAACTATTTCACTGCCAATTTCGATTGAACAAGAAGAGGGTCGCCTTCTCAATCAGGATCCTTGGACCTTGGAATAGACTCCCAAGAGAGGTAATAAATGCACCAACAACACAGCAATTCAAGGTGCTGGGCTACTGTATCCTCTTCTGTGTAAATTTCTACCACCCTTTCCCTACATGTCAACTGAAACATGCTTGTTTTATTTTTTGCCAAATTGAATTGAATTGTAATAAAAATTAGGTTTAATTCGGCAAAAGTTGGTTCGGTTCAAATTCTGTAGAAGCACCCCATTATTTTATTTATTACTATTATTCGATTATTTATTGAAATAAAAAATGCAATAGTTTAAAATTTCTGAGCAACGCCGGGTAGGTATATTATTTAACTCCTCTCCGGGAGGTTAGAAACAAGGTCATAGGTCATGTGTGTGTTTTGATGAAAGAGTTTCTGTGGAACGGACTGTTTCGAACCCGGCATACCGGATCGTTAACGCTCGTTCAATATAGGTAGTTTGAAATAAATAAATAAATGAGATTTAATTCTATACAAAACAAACAAGAAAAAAAATGTCGAATATATGGATTGGCTGATAAACGATTTTTTTCAGCTAAGTTTAATTTTTTATTTTAACTGGCGGGGCTATCCGGCATTGCCCATGGACATGTATAGCGAATTAGAAGAGTTTTTTTCTTTTTTTTTAAGGTGTGTGTAACATTTTGCTCATTAAAAACTTTTTCTTTTCTTTTCCTTCCCTTTTCTCTCTCATTTTTTTCCGATTAAAAAAAATCATACAAATTAACCAAAAAAGACCCCCCCCCCCAAAAAAAAGAACACATGGCCGCTAGTGATTGAAGCATTTAAGGTGAATTTTTATTTCAGTCACATAAATTATTTCGAGTGAAATGAGATTTGGAATTATTTCCAAACAATTTATTTTTACTTAAACAATGTTTTGTTTTAGTAATAATAGTAATAAGTAATATCATTAAAAGGGGTGCAGCACTTTTTGTTTCCGCCAGGATTTGTCTCACGTGACTCAAATGAACCAATCAATCGCAATCATTTATAAATAGAGAATCGTCTTCATTATTAAAAAATTAGCACAGAATTGCCATTTTATTACCCCCACCCCGAATACAATATGTTTCTTTACGGTTTATTTTCATTTTGTTACTTTTCAAAATAAAATTAACGTTGATGGATTTTCCCCACATTACTAAGTTTGCTCTCGATTTAAATAATTGAAATTAAGGAAAATTATATTAAAAATAAAGGGCAAGATAAATGACTCGTACCTGTATAAGTTTATTTCTTCATTTTTTTTTATATTGTATTCAGGGGGGGGGGGGGGGGAGAGGCGCAATAAAATGACAATTCAGTGCTGATTTTTAATAATGAAGACGATTCTCTATTTTTAAATTATTGCGATTGATTGGTTAATTTGAGGGCACATGTTCGTCTTTAACCACTGTCCGTTTTTCACAACTTTTTACTGACCATTTTTCTTTTCTTTTTTCGGTGTACACTTATCTATCAGGCTGCTAGAGAATTCCGGCGTTTTTGGAATTTTTTTGTCAAATATTTTACATTTTAGGATGGGGGATCAGTTTCCAATGTTAATTCAACGTAGACTGATCCCCCTCTTTTTGACCATCTCAATTTTAAAAAAAAATCTTTTTTCGGTGTACGATTACCTTTCATGTCAATAGAGAATTCCGGGGGTTTTGGAAAGAAATTTTAAAAAATTGTGATTTTAAGACGGGGGATCAGTTTTCAATGTAAATTCAACGTGGACTGATCCCCCTCTTTTTAACCATCTCAAATTTTAAAAATTATTCTTCTGCTTACAATTACCTATCATGTCACGAGAGAATTCCGGCGTTTTTGGAAAGAAATTTCAAAAAATTTACATTTTAAGACGGGGGATCAGTCTTGTTCGTCTTTTACCATAGTTCGTTTTTCACAACTTTTTACGTCTTAAAATCTCATTTTTTGGAAATTTCTTTCCAAAAACTCCGGAATTCTCTCACGACATGATAGGTAATTGTAAGCAGAAGAATAATTTTAAAAATTTGAGATGGTTAAAAAGAGGGGGATCAGTCCACGTTGAATTTACATTGAAAACTGATCCCCCGTCTTAAAATCACAATTTTTTAAAATTTCTTTCCAAAAACCCCGGAATTCTCTATTGACATGACAGAAAAAGATTTTTTTAAAAATTGAGATGGTCAAAAAGAGGGGGATCAGTCTACGTTGAATTAACATTGGAAACTGATCCCCCATCCTAAAATGTAAAATATTTGACAAAAAAATTCCAAAAACGCCGGAATTCTCTAGCAACCTGATAGGTAAGTGTGTGGCAGATGAGACGAGCGGGCATTGGGGAAAGGGCTAGCCTGTTTAGCTACCCCTTTTCTTTCTGGGTTCGTTCGGCTTACTCTCTCTCTTTCTTTCTTTCTTTGTTTGACCCTTCTTTGCCTCTGGTGAGACTCGCGAAATCTCGCCTAATCACGGTGGCCGGAGGTTTCTGACCAATGGGCGGCCGACAGGTCAGCTCGGCCATACGTGATCTTAAATCTATAAAGAAGGGGACGTTCCTTTCTAACTCTCTTTTTCCTTCAGCGTCCGGAGACCAAGAACGCACAAAGAACTCTCGGCGATTTCCCCCCCCCCCACCAGCTCGAACGAGCTGTGTGGAGGAGGAGGGGAAGAGAAAGGTAACCCTTTTGATTAAAAAAAAATCTATCTATCAATTTGATGAACATTTCCTTTCATTCCCAACGAACTTTTTCCTTCACACATTCACCATTCACAAAATGGCCACCCAACTGACATTCAACACGCATCGCATCACACGCTCCAATAATGAACTTATACTCTCTTCTAAATAGTAAATAAATTGTTTTGTTACTAAAATGTTATTCCTTTCCTTTTTTATTAACGCCTATTCGTATATGTGTATAGCTTCCTAATTCCTTCGCTTTCTTTAAGGTAAGTTTAATGTTTTCTTCCTTCATCTTGTTTGTCTTAAACTGTTTTATTTAATCCCCACGTGGTCCGATGGTGGAAGATTAATGGTGTGATAACATGCAGTTATAAAGGCATCTATCACACTACCTATGGTCGGGGGATTCATTATCGCAAAACCATTTGTCCGAAATCCTTCGCGACTGTGGTTAAAATCCAAAAACCCTTTGTTCTCCTTTTGAATCTCCCGCCATAAACAAACACTTCCACCCCGGCCATAATTGGTGATCTCTCCGACGTTAACACGCTAACTAAATCCTTCTACGATAACATAAATACAAATCCTTCTGATTAAATTTTAAGATACAAATAAATAAAAAATAAGATAACCATTTCTAAACTTAGAGACAAACAAATAAATTTAAATATTAATCTTATTTAGCGAAGGAAACTTAGAATAGAATACGGCAGTAAGTTAAACGAAAAAAAACAAAAATTCATATACGAAGAAAATACAAGTCTATGAACTTAACAAAAAAAAAATGAGCGTCTCACATCACAAAAAAAAAAATCTCTTTCAACAACAAAAAAAAAAATCCTTTTCATGAAACAATCAACAAAATTTCTTTCAACAAAAAAAAAAATCCTTTTTCATAAAACAAACAACAAAATTCCTTTCAACAAAAAAGAAAAAAATCATTTTCATAAAACAAACAAAACCCCTTTCAACAACAACAAAAAAAATCCTTTTCACGAAGCAATGCAAGGAAAGAAAAGCTTGAAAAACAAAAATCATTTCTAACAAAAAACACAAGAATATTTTTTTACAAAAAAAAAAACTTCTTTCAAAAACAAATTTTAACGAAACAAAAAAAAAAAAAAAAAAAAAAAAAAACATCCTTTCACTGAACAAAGAAGGAAAGCGCTTTTCGCGAGACAAGGAGAGATGGGTCTACAAAGAAAACAGGAATCTTCCCACATGGCGCAAATATACCGGACAATGAAAAATTCCCGCCAAACGCCATATAAAAAAAAAAAAAAAAAAAATGGAGCTACAATAGGCAAATACAAAAAGAGAAAAATGTTTTTAATGAAAAATTAATGACGTCAACCCGACAACCAAAAAAAAAAAAAAAAATAATGATGATAGTCTTATCAGTCGAGGAACAATGGAAGCAACAAAAGGCGCCAAGCGTTGAATCTCCCAAGCCAAATACAGCTTCGTGTGAGAAATCTACAACCTGAGAAAATTTGTATCAGCTAAAGAATACTTACACGAACGCGACCAAATTTCAACGCAAGCCTAAAGATTGTTTCCTAAAAATACCCAGCTTCGTCTAGAGACATTTCTTTCTCCTGATATTTCATCAGCCCAAGAATCTCTAGGTGAACGCTAAGTTCCAGCAGAAAAATACACATCCGAAAACTAAAACTACAAACAATACCAGCTTCGCGTGGCGGAAAATCTCAATGTGCACAAAAATTAAAATTTCGCCCGCGAACGCTAATTTTGCTGGAACACCCATATAACTTCAGCTTCATCCATCCCGGAATGAACGCTAAATCCTCGCTGATAAAGATTGTTGTTATATATATAAATAAATAAATACATAAAAGTAAAATTGAAATAGGATAGTATCTATCGGGTAAGCTCCGCTTACTGGTGGGGGACTATTGTGGCAGATGAGACGAGCGGGCATTGGGGAAAGGGCTAGCCTGTTTAGCTACCCCTTTTCTTTCTGGGTTCGTTCGGCTTACTCTCTCTCTTTCTTTCTTTCTTTGTTTGACCCTTCTTTGCCTCTGGTGAGACTCGCGAAATCTCGCCTAATCACGGTGGCCGGAGGTTTCTGACCAATGGGCGGCCGACAGGTCAGCTCGGCCATACGTGATCTTAAATCTATAAAGAAGGGGACGTTCCTTTCTAACTCTCTTTTTCCTTCAGCGTCCGGAGACCAAGAACGCACAAAGAACTCTCGGCGATTTCCCCCCCCCCCCACCAGCTCGAACGAGCTGTGTGGAGGAGGAGGGGAAGAGAAAGGTAACCCTTTTGATTAAAAAAAAATCTATCTATCAATTTGATGAACATTTCCTTTCATTCCCAACGAACTTTTTCCTTCACACATTCACCATTCACAAAATGGCCACCCAACTGACATTCAACACGCATCGCATCACACGCTCCAATAATGAACTTATACTCTCTTCTAAATAGTAAATAAATTGTTTTGTTACTAAAATGTTATTCCTTTCCTTTTTTATTAACGCCTATTCGTATATGTGTATAGCTTCCTAATTCCTTCGCTTTCTTTAAGGTAAGTTTAATGTTTTCTTCCTTCATCTTGTTTGTCTTAAACTGTTTTATTTAATCCCCACGTGGTCCGATGGTGGAAGATTAATGGTGTGATAACATGCAGTTATAAAGGCATCTATCACACTACCTATGGTCGGGGGATTCATTATCGCAAAACCATTTGTCCGAAATCCTTCGCGACTGTGGTTAAAATCCAAAAACCCTTTGTTCTCCTTTTGAATCTCCCGCCATAAACAAACACTTCCACCCCGGCCATAAGTGTACACCGAAAAAAGAAAAGAAAAATGGTCAGTAAAAAGTTGTGAAAAACGGACAGTGGTTAAAGACGAACATGTGCCAATTTGAGTCACGTGAGACACATCCTAGCAGATACAAAGTGCTGTCGTTAAAAGGGTTCTTGTAAGGAATGGACACCCACAGGATTTCAATACTTACAGAGTAAGTTTTGAATATTGACGGAGAATCCCAAGTCGTTCCCGGAAACGGGCGAAGCAGTTTACGATTTGAAAGTCACAAAACAATGTAAAAAGCCAGACGACACTAAGAATGCGAAGGGTTAGGTTAGGGTTAAAAAAATTTTTTAGCCTCTCAAAAAAATAAAATATATAAAATTGGAAAAACTTTTTTTTTAATTTAAAAAGAAAAGAAAACAAGATGACTTTCAAATCATAAACTATTTTGGCCATTTCCGGGACTGACTCGGGATTCTCCGTCAATACTCGGGGCTGGCCTGCTTGATAGAGACGCATTACTTTATATATATATATATATATATATATATATATATATATATATATATATATTTACATCTTTAATTTAATAAAATTCCAATATAAAAAAATATATAATGCAATATTTTATCTGTAAAAATAAAATGACAATGTTTTCATAGAATTTTGTTCTCCTTTTTTTTTCCTAACGTAGGTGGTCATTTTTTTTTTCTGGGGACAAAATTAAAATCACGAAAGCTTTCTTCGAAGAAAAATAAACTGGGCGACTTTTAACTTTAAAATTCGACTGATCCGAAAAAGAATTGAGAAAATTAAAGAAGTAAAAAAAAACGAACTTACTTTCTTGCAAAAAATTGTCAAATTTCATTTCTAAACACAGCAAATAGATTTTTATTTTCATGTAGACAATTTGACAATATTTTGAAACGATCGGTGTCAACCCTAAAAAGTCCCTTGCCAAAATATCCACCGGCAAATGTTACGTTAATCGCGTTTTATTGTTTACTTCCCTCCCGACGCAGGAAGATATGACACAAGGCCGGAAGGTGGGGAGAGAAGCAAATCACCTGTACCAAAGGCGGTGCACTTTGACCCACAAAAATAACCTGAGCAGCCTTGTCGGCATTTCCCAGCAGGGGCGCCTCAGGTGATTGGCAATAAGTCAACCCCTTCTCAAGGAGAGAAGTCCACCACAAAGACTCAAGTATAAGTCCCAGTACTGAGAAATATAATTAAAAAAGGAGAGACGGTTGTAATATGATTGAATCCCCGGGGCCACTGTCTTGCCCGTCTACACGCCACTGCTCCGAGTTATTAAATTTCTCTCCTAACTAAAAGAAAAGGCTTACTGGCAGAACCCTGTTCTGAGCGAAAAAAAATAGAAGCAGCAGCAAACAACAACAGCAGTTCGACGTATATCGTAACCGGTCTAGCTTCTGTCAAGTATGCAGCTGCTGTATGGCTGCCATGGACATCTGCAACAATGGAAAAGCTGGAGACATGTCAACGCTTACAGGTTGGGCTATTATAAAGCATGTGAAGACGACACCAGTGGAAGCGATTCTGGCGAAAACCAATCTCTCCACCATCAAGACCAGGGAGAAACAGCTAAGGGTAATCACAATTGAAAAATCCTTATGACTGAGACCTACAAATCCTCGCTATCAGAGCGCAGTTACTGAAATTAGACAAAGAATGCAGAAGACGAGCTGGCGTGTGAAAACAGGGCAAACTTGGAGCTCCATCTTCAGTTCAAGAAAGTCGACACACAACCCTGACCTCCATGGCTTGAGATGGGCCAACACATCTTCCGGACAACGGGGAGGTTGGTGCAAGACTGAAAACCCTGCTCAAGATAAACAATGTCCGATGAATCAACTGGAAGAGAATTGGGAAGCTTTCAATGTAACCATTAACACGACGGCTCAGCACTGAATGATAACGCCATAGGCAGTAGGGGCATCATTATCACCACTGGCCATCCAAATCATCCTGCAGCTCATGGTTCACTCGCTATACCAGCTAGCGAGTGGTACTCCCTCCATTCCAGGCCGAAATGAAGGCCATCGATGCTGCCCTACAGATCATGCAGACCAAAGAATAGTATTAGAAATTCTGCAGCTTTTCTTCTGATGGAAAATGCCCACCCATCCCAACCCTCAAAAAAAGTTGACGAAAGCAGTATTCTTGAAATTCTCTCTGACCTCAGTGTATGGGTGTACAAGTCACCTTTACCTGGTGCCCAAATCACTGCGCTGTTACCAGCAATGATCAAGTTGACGAGCAAGCCAAGCTAAAGTCGATTGTCACTATGATTCAGCCAAAATGGTAATTAGATGGTTGACAAGGGGAGATCCCATCTAACACAAACGTACCTGCAAAGTCTACGGTAACAAGGGAGTAAAGCTCAACCGCCTAACCAAGAAAAATCTACCGCAGAAAGACCAAATGACTTTTAGTCGCAGACGCAGTGGCCATCACCTGGATCTGAAGGACTGGCTTGACAAACTCAACCTAACAGTGGACACTGTATGCCAAAAATGTGAGCTTGACAAAAAATCACAAGACTCAACATTCTCACCATTACTACCAAAATCAACAAAGACAAGTTACTTCTATTTCCACAATAAATGATTGAATAACGTACAAGAATATCGACACAGGATGAAAAATAAGTCAATTTTTTGCTTTTAATCTTTCAAGTATGAAAAGGAAAAAGTTTTATTTTGTGTAAGATTTAAGATATAAATGTATTAGCTATACATTCCTGGTGTTGCCTGGGATCCAGTGATGCCATTTTTTAAAAATTGCCCTTGCTAACTTTGATTTTTTTCTTTTCGGTGATAAACTAAAAAAAAAACTTTCATTATATAGATTGTCTGAGCTGGACTAGGTAATTTTAAAAATAAACTGTAGCGAAGTCATCATCATTATCATATTCGGTTTAACGTGTTTTACGTGCTGGCATGTGTTGGACGACTTTTAGAAATTGACTTCCAAACTAACCCATCTCTGATCAGGTTTTTATTTATCCCTCAAATCCATTCTTATCACTTCCTTCAATGTTTTCCTTGGCCTTCTCCTGTGAAATGAACCTGCTACCTCAACTGTTCTACATCTACTAACCCAAGAAATATCATATATTCTTCCAACATGGCTATACCAATAAAGTCTTCTTTTCTGCACACATCTCCCTATACTGTCCAGATTTACTCTTCCTCTGAGAGCATCAGATGTAAGTCTGCCTTTCAGACTCACATTACACATTCATCGTATCATTTTCATATCAATGATTCAATCACAAAAAGGTGATAAATCTTTGGTAAATTTAATTTATATATCAACACAGGATGAAAAATAAGTCATTTTTTTCAAGTCAGAAAAGGTAAAAGTTTTTTATGTAAGATTTAAGATATAAATATATTAGCTCTACCTACTTGGCATTGCCTGGGATGCAATGAAGTCATTTTAGTTTGTAATTTTTTTTCTTTGGACAGAAAAAAAAGAAGTTAATTGTAAGAAAGACAATTCTTCACTGAAAAATATGAGTTAGGAGACAACTGTCCATTTAAAAAAAAAATAGAAGTTATTGTCCTTGCTCATTTAAATTTTTTTTTTTCAATGATTAGCTAAAATAAATCTTTCATAATATAAATTATCTGGGCCGGACTAAGTAATTTTTCAAATAAACTGTAGTGAAGTACCTTATTACATTGCTAATAGCACGGTACAACAATAGCAAGTAAACATATGCTAGTCAGAAACAAGGTTTGATTTGTCAGCTTAATTGCTTTGAAAATCCTACTGACATAATTTTATAGATACAGATAGACTAGAGAATGGAGAGAAATAGATTTTTTTACAAATAAAAATGTAATTCATATGAATGAGCATGTTATGATCTTTGACCGGCGTGATTTTGATTGTTGGCATTTGTTTATCTGATTATTTTTAGAATCGGGTACCCACAGGAATGACCCAGTAAAGATTTCCGATGTACATAGTAAAAGTGGTACTATAACACCAACAGGAATCAAACACAGCATGTCCAGTTGTCTTTCGCATATCCGGAGCTTCACTTTGCCACATCCACCTGGAAAGGATAATTGTTTATTCTGAGACCAAATCAATTTCAAAATATAATTCCTTATTTTTGGAAAGGGATGGCACATTTGATTTATATTAGATACCGTTGTGGTATTGTCGTGGCTCGAGCGGTGCCTGCGTGGAATCTTTGTTTGGTACACCATTGTGATTTTATTAGGTCACAATCTTGGTGCTAATGTAAGACCATGAAAATCACATTCGTTTTGAACAAGTTCCTTGTCCATAGTCTTGAGTCCATGTTGTGATCCAGATACACAAGACTTCTTATTTTGGAATCGCCTGTCCGAGGGTGAGGGTAAGAATCTATTTGCATTAATTCTCTGCAGGGTTAGAGAAAATGTCGGGACTAAAATTCATCGAGTCTACAGCTGAAATGGAATGATAAATATAAAAATAAAACATTTGCTGCTTCTTAAAAAAAACTATTTTCTTTCCTTAACTCAGCTATTAAAACAGCGTCAATGCTTTCGAGGCACCGATAGTCATAGTGGCGTGCCCCTTTAATTGGTCTGGAGACAATAATGAAATATTTTGATATTCAGAAAATCTTGCTATATCTTTTAGTTAAGTTTGGCTTTGGGGCATTTGAAAAGGGAACCTCGTTGCTCCTTTTGCCAATGTCATGCTAAAACTCATTCATTTCAGAGGCAGAAGGATGTATGCTGTATTTACACTTGGTTAAAAAAAAACTTTTACAAAAATAAATTATCTGCAGGTGAATTGTCATAATCAATGCAAATATCACTCAGTATGCAAACTTTCCCAATAGTATTTTGTCACTGTTTGGGTAACCCCGTAGTAGAGTGCTAGTTCTCATAGAGACAAAACATTTCGTTTTAATTGTTTGCTAAGTTCAAATTCGTGCTGGACTACCGTGTTTTAAGACATGTAAAACAGGATAAATTATAGAAAATTACTTGTGCTGGCTCAGAATATTCAGAAGTTTCTCTCTTAAACAATATCCAAGTTATCTCACCTGAATTATACCAGCCAACGAATGAACACACTCTCGATTTCCAAAAACTAAAAATATATATAAATTCACCCACATGTGAATTTAGAAGCTGATATTCTTTCTGGCTTGGGCACCAAGCCTGTTAGACGTAGCTCGACTGACTCTCCATTTTTACATGGCCTTCACAACTGTCTGAAGTTGTGAAAGTCATCTATTCTGGTTACAGTCGGAGACTTCCATATAAATTTGTCATCTTCGTATGGCCTTTCCTGATAGCAGTCATATCGTATACGCACCTAGAACATTGTCAACAAGGTTGTAGTTACTTGTATGTTACTCATGCACCTCTATTTGTTTACCCTGACAATACATGTGATTTCGATTGTGTATGGGATAATTAACATAGTCCTTCTGTTATTTACTACGTCTGTGACTTTCACCCTCTTTTATGTATCATGCTTAGTTATCCCCTGTATGTTTGTTTCTGTTAGCATAAATGTAGATATATGTAAAATCAACTATTTCTTTATCATTACCCATTTTTCATTTTATTCTGACTTTGTGTGTACTCAGGAAAACACATGTTGTTGGAGAATAGATACCAACACATGCGTCAGAAAAAAAAAAAACCCCGTAAAAATAGCACAAAACTTAAAGGTGAGGTGTTAGATGGATAACAAAGTCCATCTAGGAAATAACTCTTGTATGATAAAATTATCTCCCTTGCCAAAAGACATTTTGAAGCATATTAATTGATCTGCTCCGAGATTTATCAGACGACAGAACAGAATGATTCAATGGAGGACGCTTGACATCGGCTCAGTGACAATTAAAACCTTATTTCATAGTATTTCTCCCAGTTGTAAATTGTTAATAAATCATTTTATATTGTTGATCTCCATAGAATCGTTTTCATCCATTTATTTTTTCAGATTTGTGTCTCATCCTTACACACCACATTTCAATATAATTATGAGAAAATAAAAAGATCTTAAATGGAATCACATGTATCTATCATTTTCAAATGCAAACAAAAGACATCTAAATATCATTAACAAAATTTTAATTCACACAGCAAAAAACATCATTTAAATCAAAACTTATTGAACTATGTGCTGCCTTATTGCGCCTTATAACCCTGTTGCACACAGGATATTTGGTAGCAATTTCTTGAAAATGCATCACTTTAATACTACTTTATACTTGAAAAAAAAAAAAAAGACGATTTTTAAGGGTTTTTCTTAACATGTTATTTTAGAGAAATTACAATGAAAACAACTCAAGATTAGAATTATAAGATTAAGATTTAAAAATAAGATAAAAGTAGGAAAAGATTAAGATTAATACAAAGATTTAGGATGATTTATTTTACCTTATTTCTAACTGAAGGACAGTTTTTAAAAATCATTCCTTACATCTTCTAATATATAAAATTAAGTAGGTCGGATTTACCAACGTAGACCTTAATAGCAATCGGTATTTGATTTTGCCAAGCCAAATTTTATTTATTATTGTTGCACCATGTTCTTTGCAATAAAAAAGTACTTTGCTTCAGTTTCTTAAAAAAAAAATACTTATTCCGGCCCAGAAAATTGGTAAAAAAGAAACATATTTAAATTCTGACCTAAAAAGCAAAAATTAGCCTATGTCATCATCATATTTGGTTTACTGTATATTCAAACCAAATATGATGTAAGCTGATTTTTTTTTTTAGGTCAGAAGTGAAAAAAATGTATATTTTACAAATCATCCGGGCCAGAATAAGTATTTTCTTAAGAAACTAAAGCGAAGTACAAAAAAAAAATGTTCATCATTAATCAAAAAAATCATTGTTACTCTATTTTAGCTATCAGATAAACAATTATATTTTTTCATTAAATGATAGCCCATTAATTTTTTACAATAATTTGACTAATATGGAAGTAGGTAAAAAATGTTCTTTTAAAACTATTTAAACTGTTTTACTCTAATGATGCAAGTGGCAGACACATCTTTTCTAAACAGTGTCTTTTTTTCTAAGCATAACTCAAACAACATAAGGGAAAATAACTCCTCTTTTACCTTTCACGTTAAAATAGGAATTATCTCTTACATGAGCATTTCTTTTTCCATTTCTGTTAATAGTATAATATGTGACTTACACATTATTAAAAACCAACATTACATTACAGGTAACAATGGATAGGTTCAGTTAGTTATGTATATAAAAGTTTGAGATCCTTATAAAATAAGTATAAGTTCAAGGTTCAATTACAGTTGAACATTCCCATTAAAAAACATCACCTTTTGAGGAATATTATTGTCATAATATTTTGTTAATATATTTTAAATCTCCTAATATGCATTTTAAAATAATGAAATTGGCCTTTTGAAATCTGAGAAGACATGGCTCAATGGATAAAGGTGTTGATTAACAATCAGTTCTAAGTGACAGTCTTCTGGAGATTGAAGGTTCAATCCTCACTACAACTGATACAAAGAATAAAATTGAAAAATTACTTGACACATCTACCCAGTCACGGCTGACGAAACGAGAATTACAATGTGCTATGTGACCTCTTCTTCACACCAGCTCTGCAGAGAGGACTTCGCGGAAATTCAGAGAAGCTGTATCTGGGACGATTTTGGTGTAATCGTCGAAAGGCTTATTTTTCGGTTCCAGTCACTGGGTTGTGGAAAATGTCGTTGGATGATTACTGTAGCAGAAAAAATTAATCTTCCACCTCTTCTTTCTCTTCTTCTTCCTCTTTCTCTTCTTCTTCTTTCTCTTCTTCTTCTTTCTCTTCTTCTTCTTCCTCCTCTTCTTCTTCTTCCTCTTCTTCTTTCTCTTCTTCTTTCCACCTCGTCCCTCGTAGACTACGCTCTCAGCCTTCTGCCGTCTTGCCTCCAGCGACCCGTTTTTATATCAAACTGGACTCTCGTCTCCGCGAGAGAACACGAGATTTCACGGGATTACCTGGCGATATTAAGCCTAGGACGCCATCTTGCCGCTCTTTGGGCGGTCCAGCCCTGCAGAGCGCGCATCGAGACCGTTTTCCAGGTAATCCCATGTTTTCACAATTTATAACACACTCCCCCCTGATCTCATTATCACAGAAAGAGCAGGGAGGCCGTGTCCTTTTTCTTCGAGTGCTTCTTCGGGGAGGGGGATTCGGGGCCTCATCGTCATCCGTGCTGTCTTCCGTGGCAGGAAGGTCAGCGAACCTGAGGCTGCGCATCGCAGCATCACTGTCCGGGCTTTCATCAGCAGTAGGAGGGTCAGTACATTCAAGGCTATCACTCTCAGTGTCGCTGCGCGATGAAGCCGTCATGAACCAGAATGATGGTTCGCTGGTCACGGATTCAATGTCATTATCCTCGTTAAATGGCAGCTGCGTTTGGAATACCGATCTTAAGTCTTTAATGTGACGGGGTACTCCATCAACTCGCACCGCCTGCGGGCTGATCACTTCAGTGACACGACCGGTTCCGTAACGAGTCGTGCACTGGCCTCGGGGTTTTTTAACCCAAACGACATCTCCTTTTTTCATTTTCTCCTGTGGAGGTTCTGGTTCGGGCAGTAAGCTGCTCTCCAAACCTCTCGCCCTGACATGGTATGTATGTAGCGCATTAGCTGGCGCGGTGGAGGGTGAAGTATCGTCCTTAGGGGTGACGTTATACCAATAGACTGCTTCAGCCACCGTATACCCCTTCCGCGCTGCGATGGTCTTGATAGTCCTATGGTTGCGCTCAATAATTCCGTTCCCACTGGGCACATGGGCACACCGAAAACGCAGACGGACACCCCAGCCATCTACAAACTGTTTGAACGGTGCACTAACAAAAGCGGGGCCATTGTCGGTCAATATCTCAGAAGGAGGGCCACGCTCAAGGAACACACTTTCCAACTCATGGACAATGGCAGCCGTATCCTGCCGGCGAAGGGACCGCCACAATGCAAATCGGGACGGTCCACAGTCAATAAGGGTCAAGAAATTCCCCCCGTTGTAGTGAGTTATGTCCATCGCAATCCTATCCCAGTTATACTTCACACCGAGTGTGCCCTTCTTCCACCGGACAGGTGCTGGGTCGATCGATTGGCAGGTGTTGCAACTTCTCACAACAGATTTCACAGCCCTCCGTGACACAGAGGAGTCAACCAACCTGGCGAAGTAAAAGGTTCGGTTTACACCAGGGTGCCCGCTTTGGCAATGGACATCAGCGATACGCTCTGGGCTGAGTCTACGTCCCACCGCAGCACAATTTACAGGTGCTGGTTCGTTCACTTCTTTCTGCAGGTCCAGCCAACGGCGAGGCACTCTGGTCAATCGATCCGCTCGATTCAAACAGGACTGCACCAGTGTCACATCTATGACCAAGTTGTATTCATTGATGGTTTCGGTTAGGGTAGCAAGCCGCCTCCGGATTAACATTTCGGCCGATGCCTTCGTTGTCAGCCGTGCTTTTCCGTTCAAGGCATCGGTCATCCACCGATGCACACACGTGGAATCCGTGATAACGTGGAGGACGCTAGCCTGCCACTGAAGTGCTAGATTGACTCCTTTCAGTGTAGCATCGAGTTCAGCTAGGTTTATGTGCTTAGCGTCATTCTCTGGCCGGAGCCAGCAGGCATCTTCTACTATACTTCCGTTGACTGCCAGAGCAACGCCAAGGGCAAGTGAGCTGGCGTCCACCCAAACTGTAAACTCACTCCCATCGACGCACCAGCTCCCTCGTACAGGGTCATCATTGGTCACTCTGGCCACAGCTTCCACCAGCATGCTTCGCAGGGAAGGATCACGCACCTCATCGTCCCATCCTGTTGACAAAGAAGTTGCCCGTCGCTTTATAGCCGCCACAGCCACTCGGAGCCACCCACACACAGGGAAGTGACCCACCAGTTTTCCACACACGGAAAACGTGCTCCGACGTGTGATGGTAGATGGGATTTCCGGGATTTCACCGCCCCTTCCCCATTGGAGGCCATCTGCACTTCCGCTCACCTGCAGCCCGAGCACTTTCGCCCCATCCTGCAGCCGCTCCGGTTCCTTGCACGACAACCCGAAGTGCTCAAAGTGTTCTTTGACCGCCTGGGCAGACAGCAGGCTCTCATTGACAAAAATGTCGTCTATATAAGACGATGTCGCCTGTTGCACAGCTTTATCCTGACGCCGGATCGCCCGCATGATCGCCGTCATGATGCCCGGGGCTACATTCAAGCCGAACCCCAGCCTGGTCAAGCAATAGCGAGTTCCTTTGACTACCACCGTCTGGAATGGCCACAGCGATTTCTCAACATGTATTTGTAGGTAAGCTCTTCGCAAGTCCAGTATGGCCGCTTCCGCACCCTGCCGTCGCCACTCTCGCAGTTTATGAGCACAAACGTCAGCCCCCGAAGTGTACGGGTCAACGTGTTCATTGAGTTCCCGGTAATCAAGAACAGGTCGAACTTTCTGCTTGTTCTCTTGTCTGATAGCCATCAGGGGAATTAGCCCCCGCGGGGGCCCGAGCTCATCCTCTGGGTATGGAATTAACCAGCCGTTATCCAGCCACACTTGAAGTTCTGCCTCGTACTGCCCCCTAAGCCATGCAGGAGGGGGATACTCTGTCAGCCGATTCCGCAAAGACACTGGTGGCTGGTCGCCTGCCCACTTCCAGGACGCTGTCCATGTGTTTGTGCCCTTGTCATATTCTGCGTGGAAATCGGGTTCGTCAAGAGTGATTGCTGCACACATTTGTTTGTCTGGTCGAGGGAATCTCACATCACCGACGCTGTTTACAGTAATTCCGCCTAGCTGTGTAATAGTGTCCATTCCAAGGAGAAGGTCATATCCGAGCAGCTCCCCATCGACCACCAACACCGTCACAGCCACCGGGGGGCCATTGTCAATGCTGATATGAACAACACTGGATCCACAACACACTAATGAGCCTTTGCCGACAGTCAGGACGGGGATCTGTCGTTTCTTCCATGTGATGCAACATTCCTTTCGAAGGAGGGTTTGGGTACAGCCGGTGTCAACCAGCGCTGAACGTTTACACCCATCAACTTGAACTGTCACTGCAGGAAGCGCTTTGTTCAATGCCGCTTTGGGGAGGGTGCTAGCGCTGCGGCGTCCTCCCCTTGCCCGTTTCCCGGACAATTCCGTGCTATGTGGCCTGGCTTATTGCATTGGTAACACCGTATTACTTTTCGTGCTCCATAATTTGGGGTGCGCCTTGTGCCGCCTCTGCAGTCTCTGGAGAAGTGGTTGGGGCCACCACATGTATAGCATCGTAGGCCCTCTGCTGGCGAGTCCAAGGTGTCAACCGCTGCAGAGACCAGTTCTCGATCGTCCTTCAAGATGTTTCGTGCTCTCGCCAACAACTCCACCAATTCAATCTCTGTGAGTCTCAATGATGCTCGCAGCAGTCGGCTTGCATCGTCCGGAAGTCCAGACAAAAAGGCGCATGCCAATATGCGGTCACTCGCACCGCCGAAGGGAGCAGCAAGCTTTTTCAAGTCGGCCATGTAGACGTCCACTGTCTCCCCCGGCCCAAGCCGGCGTTCGGAAAATTGCCTCCAGGCAACAAAAGGATCTGCACCAAATGCCCCGTGCAGCGCCTGTGCAATCTGCTCCATGGTCGCATCATTACTGAGCTGCTGGTACACGGCGTAAGCCCCCTTAGTGAGTCTCAATGGGATGACCATAGCTGGGTCTTTAATTTTGCACAACCGGCAAACACGCTCGGCCTTCTCCAGCCATTCGACCACCGATGGACCAGCAGGAGAGCCGTCGAATTCCGGAATCAATCTGATGTCGAATTTTTCCATAACAATGCCGAAAATAGCTTGTAGCAGAAAAAATTAATCTTCCACCTCTTCTTTCTCTTCTTCTTCTTTCTCTTCTTCTTCTTTCTCTTCTTCTTCTTCCTCTTCTTTCTCTTCTTCTTTCTCTTCTTCTTTCCACCTCGTCCCTCGTAGACTACGCTCTCAGCCTTCTGCCGTCTTGCCTCCAGCGACCCGTTTTTATATCAAACTGGACTCTCGTCTCCGCGAGAGAACACGAGATTTCACGGGATTACCTGGCGATATTAAGCCTAGGACGCCATCTTGCCGCTCTTTGGGCGGTCCAGCCCTGCAGAGCGCGCATCGAGACCGTTTTCCAGGTAATCCCATGTTTTCACAATTTATAACACAATTACTCCTGTGCATAACCCTCTATCCTAACTTGTTTAATACAGTTCTAGCTCTGTGTTAATCTTTTGCCAATATATAGAATTCATTTTATCCCATGGATCAAATAAAGGGTTCAGTTCGTATAGATTCCTAAGTTCAAAAAGATGCACCTGAAGATGGTCAGAGTTTACATCGGACGAAATGTTATGAGAAAAACATCCAACATGAGAATAGCAATCTGAATAATCCAAATACAAACTATCAAAAAAATCCGAAACATGCTTAGAAGACATTTTACATTTTTATTTAGTAGTCATGACTTTTTCTTTTGTAACATTTCAGCTTTTTTTTTGTAAAAACAGAAAACAACAGAATGATATATTTTGCTTAAAAAAGTTTTTTCTGTAAAAAAAAACCAAAAAAACAGACCAAAAAAAAAACAATTGTTTTCTTTCAATTAACTAGTAATACCTGTTCCATGACCAGATGTCGGTGCTACCTAAACTGGCATCCTCATCAGGAAAACCATGGCTGTCCGATGAGGTGGGTGTGTCGACATCAAACAAGAGCTGTCAATAGGCAAATGAGTTCCATGAAATCCAACGGCTACCTAGACTGATGGAGAGTAGAAAGTGAACCTTGGATCTACTTTCGGCAGACTCATAACTCTAGCATCCCCTGTATGTTGTTCTTTAACCCTCACATTTCATAAACAATATTTTTGACAAAGGGGGAAGAATTGCTCTTTTCTGGGTCAACTGTTGTGCTGAGTGGGTGGTATGTGGAGATTTTTAATCCTCCCATAGTATTAAACAATCATTCAACTGTCTATCCATCTCATTAAGCCTTATCCTTGAGTGGTTTTTGGTCTTGATGAGTGTTAACTGATGAGTAAGAAAAAATAAAGAAAAGGCAAAAAGTATGAAATGAAGGCTGAATATGACTACTTGATTAAAAATTAAAAATTTTAATTAGCAAAGGTGGATAGTTGGTTGAAACATACACCTCCTGGGTAGGTTTTATAAAACCTAACTCACCAGCTGGACTGTGACGAGTCAACAGTAAAAGTCTGACTTCAACGTCAATTTTTTAAAACATGTCTGAATCTTGATTCCCCATCATAGTATAGTTAAGAATTTTAATCTGATTTCAACAATTGAAAATGCCCCCGATTTTTAAAAAACTTTTATTCATCCTAAACAAGGCACATGTCCACTGAGACGTGAATAAGATGCCATATTTATAGGTGCATCCTAAGTAGAGAGTTGTGCAGCAAGATGTTTGTTCACATTACATTTAAATTTCTGCATGCTTGTACAGTCAGGGAAACAGGGGGGAATTCCAAAGGAAATAAACTATTCAAGTAGAAAGACCTCCGGCATCTGAGGATCTCAACAGTGGAGAGGTAGAATTTTGCTGATTGTCAGGTTAATCGGGCGTATTTATGTTGAGGGGACACAAAGTCAGCAAGTTCGTCGGAGCACATTCCATTGAAGTACTTTTAAATCAGGCACAGGGATGCAGCATTGCGGCGATGGAATACAGGCTTATGAAAATTTAATATAAATTTTTGTATGTAACAACAAAGTACTTTGACATTAATGTACCCCAAAAGTGAGTTTTTCGACGAAGTCACTAACCTATAACTGAACCGAAGTTAAATGAGTGGAATTTAAATAAAAGTGTATTTACTGAATGAATACACACACGAACAATATCCCCATTTATCATATTGATAATTTAATGATTAAAACACTAAAGATAAATTTTTAAGTATATCACCAAATAACAATTCTTATCTGTATTTTGTTACAGGTTTTTTTTAATATTCAGGTTTCTCCCTCATCTTTACTTTTATATATTTTAATGACGTTCTGGTGTTGTATTTCATCGATGTGAAACTTGTCCATCCCTTCAGTCGCATATTTTTTCTAGTATATATGACGAACGAACATATATTACACTGCCCCGTACATTAAGGAGGAAGTAATGCCTAGGAGAATGGTATCATGATGAACGAACATATACTGCACTAGCCCTTTTTATTATTTTAAGAGTAGGGGTCAATTTGCCATGTAATTTTCACACAAAATGACTTACCTGCTACAATTTTTGAAAATGTTTTTCGCTAAAAACTTGTCGAAAGATTAAGTTTTTTTTTATGTTAAACTTACATAGAAAATTGAACCCCCTTGCTAAAAATAAAACAACTGTTTTCAAAAGTTTTCATTTTATAATATGAAAAGTTAGTGTTTAATTAGTAATAATCCAAATATTAGATCATGAAGTGGGGTCGAAAGTTACAAAAGGTTTTGGTTGATTGAGCATGGTCACATGTTAGGGGAGTGGGGTACATTTGAAGTAGTCAGCAGTTAAGTAGTTGGTGTTTATCAGTAGTGGCATACAGAAGTTCATCTGGGGTTTCTCTCCTCATGGTCAAACCAGGAAAAACAAATCGAAAAGGGAAATTCCAAGGAGTCTATGATACAACTAACCAACTGGCAAGAGAGATTGGGTAGCATAATTAAATAAATTAATGTAGCAAATGTTCATAAGTTCATCATGAGGCAGCTATGAGAAATGAAATTCAAGATGGTGATGGTTCACCTGTGCAGTTCAAATAAAACCACTAAGACGATCAGTGGAGAAGACAGAATATAACAATATTTCAATACGTTTTGGAATTTTTGAGATGAGAATGTATTATTTGTGTTATTCAGACTACTGTTCTCATCTTAGATGTTATTTTCATAACTGTTCAGTGATGTAATCTTTGAGCTTCAGGTGAATAGTGTAGAACTCAGGAATCTGTACAGAAATTTGAACAGTCCTCTTTATTTAATCTACGGGGGTAGATTGTTCTCATTCCACCAGCCATGATCGGGTAGAACTCTTTTATTTTATTGAACTTTCAACATCTAGAAGACTGTCACTTACAACTAATCATTATTTAGCACTTTATCCATTGCGCAACAAGTCCATGTGGAATTACTTAAAACTACTACTCAGTCATGGCTGACAGAATGAGAAAAATTTACCCACATGGATTAAATAAAGTTTGAAAATCCATACAGATTCCCAAGTTCAACATAAATGTTTTTGAATTCAAAAAGACGCACCTGAAGAAGGTCGGAGGCGACATCGGCCAAAATGTTGGGAGAATAACATCCAAGATGAGAACTGTAGTCCGAATAAATTAATATTTCAATAAGTGCTGTGAGCAACATTGTATGCAAAACAAATAACTTTAAAAAAAAAATTATATAACAAACATTTTAGAGAGGTGCACACTCTCTCCGGATAATGAACATTAAACAATTTACAAAACGAGTTACAATACAGATCAATCCAACATCAGACGGTCGAGATGGTCAAAAGTTTGTTACAATAAAAGGAAGTCCTTTCATGTTGATAAGGAAGAATGCCGAAGAGTATGAGATTTGTAAATGTGTAGACAACTTTGTTTGTGTCCAGTAATCAGCAGAATCTCTTTGTCCGAACAGAATAGGGTCATGCATGTCATCCCGAAACTGTTAACACAAGCCATCAAAGAACCGGAATAAAGATCCCAAATGTCAAGTACAGCGTCTTGAACAGACAGCAAATTTCCATGAAGAATCACTGCCATTCTAGAGTCAGACCTGGAAAAATAAAATACAAATAAATTTTCTTTGACAACATTTCTGACTCATCAAAGTTATACTCGCAACATTTCTGACTCATCAAAGTTATACTCGCAACATTTCTGACTCATCAAAGTTATACTCGCAACATTTCTGACTCATCAAAGTTATACTCGCAACATTTCAACCATGCTTCCTCTCCGGCCTTCTTCACATTCTTGACCGGATAGAAACATTGGTTAACAATCAGTTCAAAGTGACAGTTTCCTAAGTTTGAAGATTCAATTCTTACTCAAGGCGATAATAACTAAGAATAACAAGTCATGGCTATCAGAACAAGAACAATCAACCACTGTGGATTAAATAAAGGGTTAAGTTCAAAATTCCATCCAGGTTCCCAAGTTTGACTAGAAGCTTCCATCATCATCATATTCAGTTTAACATCTATCTCTGGCCAAGTATTTATTTATTCCTCTTTCTCTTAAATCCAACCTTATCACTTCCTCCCATGTTTTCCACGGCCATCCCCTACCAACTGACCCTGCTACCTCAACTGTTCTACATCTACTAACCTAAGCACTCTCATCCATTCTTTCAATGTGACTAAACCAACAAAGGCTTCTGTTCTGCATATACCTCCCTATACTATCCAGATTTAATCTTCCTCCGGTCATCAGATCTAAGCCTGTCTAGTTCTAACAAATCACTCAATAAGTCACGGGCTTAGATAGATGACGCCACTAATAAAAAATTAATACGACTTTTATAAAGTATTAACCTTCAAATGACACGTGTCTAAATTTGAGCTTAATTGGATTATTAGTTTACAAATTACAGTCATTTAAGTGAAGCGCTCATCTATATCTAAATGAATAGATGCAAAAGTTGTTTTTCACTTATCACTCCTATATTACCATAAAAACGAGTTAGTATTATTCAAATCAATAATACAACAGAGTATTTTGAAATACTGTATGTATCGTAGAGACGAATGGTACAAAGACATAACTTTGTACACCTAATTTGTAGAATTATTTTTTAAACAATTAATAATAAATTAATATTTAGTGTTTTTCATTCGTAATTTTATTGTCCCATTTTTTCCATTCATATCCAATATTTTTACCAATATTAACAGTAATTAATTAAAGGATTTAATGAAAACAAAGATAAATTATTAAACCTTTCTTAAAATATTTGCCGATTAATTTTCAGGGAAAAGTAATTGAAATTTAACTAGAAAGAAAGATGTACGTTCGCGATGCCACAGAGAGAAAGGGGGGATACCGACGATTCCTCCTGTTAGCGACCCATGCCATATTTTTTTAAAAGTTCAATGACAAAATTGCAAGTTAAAAAAAAAGAGCACACACACACACTATCGCTCATGCGAATTGATTTCTTTTTTTTTCATTACGAATAAATGTTAATGTTTATTTATTTATATGAATAAATGCAAAAGTGTTTGGATTTTGTTTACAACAAACTTATGAATGAAATGTTTAATATTAAATATTTTAGTTTCAATTATTTCAAATAGCAAACTTTGCAAAGCGATAGCGAGCTGGCAAAGCCAGCTAGTATATATATAAAGAAAAGTTGTATCTGTGTCGTGGAATCACAGTTAAATGGTTGATCTAAGAGCCAAATTAACCATAGATTTGAAATCAACACCTTCGATCCGGTGTTCTTATCGATGCCAGAAGTTTTTGAACGTTTTTTTTTTTTTAATTCATTATTCAAAATTTAAAGCATGCAGAAATAACATTAGAAACAAATGTTCCTACATTTTGTAGCGTTCCTTTTTAACCGACTGAACAACTACTTTTCACATCAAATCATCATGTTGAAGAGAAAACATTTATCCTTTTGTTATTAAAATGGATAAAAGATATTTAATAAATGTTCACTAAAACTTTTTTTTACATTTATGCTTATTTTAGGCAATCAAACTATTTTAGATCTATGCGGAGAGGTAAAAAATCTCTATGCTGAACTCCTTTAAATAGGTTAAAAAGACAAAATATTTTAGTTTGATTGGTGGCCGTGTGGATAAAGTGTTCGCCTTCAGTTCCAACATTTTATGCCATCGTGGGTTCTAATCTCACACTAGACAATTGCTTTTTTTTGCTATAGCGTTCCAGTTTGATCATCAATGGCCTTGTGGATGAAATGTTTGGCTTCAGCTATTCTGTACCATCATGGGTTCGAATCTCACATTAGACAATTATTTATTTTTTTTGCTATTGTGTTCCAGTTATTTCTTAGTCGATATTGTTATATTACTAATAAACGTATGGTGACGAGAAAGAAACAGACAAACACAGGATGGACTTTTAACTGATTGTAATATTCAATCATTTATTTTGAGATAAAAATTGGTAGAAAATTATCGTCTGTTCAATGGCAAAGAGATTTTGTTAAAAGAAAACCTTGTTTTGACACGCATCTTGGAGTAGAAGCGATAGCAGTACTGTATCGATAATTCTGAGTCATATGTTTTTTTTTAGATAATATTGTGTGAGCTTTTATCACAAATAGCCAGCTCTTGTCTGCTGAGAGAAATGAGATATTTCTTTGGTTAGAGTTATCGATTCATTTTGTCGAAGATAACGGCTTTGTGGATTATCAATTTGTTGATAGCTGATTCTCAATCGTCGAGTGCTGAAGAAATATTTCTTGATAAGTTGGGTTGTACCCGTGATATAGATGACCATGGATTGTCTTAATTGTCGAGAACCCTTGGTCCAACGACCAGGGTTAATTTGAGTTGTTCGTTAGTGTCTGAGTAGTCGTGTTTTGACTGACAAAGGTCCGTTTTGCAAGCTGTGATCTTTCCCTTTGGGTGTGCTTTGGTTCTCGCTTATATAGAAATGTTTGACAGGTGCTCGGCTCTCAGGTCGACTGTTTCTGATTGATTGAAGGGATCTCATTAACCAAACAAAATTTAAGTATTTAACCAATCAAAATTGAATATTTTACAGAAATCGTTTTTGCTGTTTTTGCTCGCTTGAATAGGGTTCTATCAATTAGTCGTTATCTATTAGTCATAAGAAAACTTAATAAATCGGAATGAGATCTTGCTAATGATTCTGTAACAATATCGATCATAAACCAGATTCATAAACCTGAATAATCTTTTTATTTTAATAAAAAATGTATGAAAAATATTTAATAGATGTTCTTAACTTCTAATCGTGGCTATAAAACTCAAACGAAGTTGAGAAACCCGTCATAGTCAGTGGTTATATAATTTCATGCAAGATTTTGTGAGAAACTAATGAACCAATTTTAAGAAAATCAAAAGAATGGACAGTGGGTTCATTTTTCCTCTTTTTTCGATTAACATGTCTTTTTCACATCAGATGTGGATTACATGGTGCTACATAGTGTCTTTCTCCATGGAATTCTATCATTTATATTGGTTTCGATGTGCCATTGCTTGAGGTCAAAAATAAAAAATAATAATAATCATCATATCCCCGTCCTCCCAATAAGAAAAACTAAGATACTCACTTTTTGTCAGGCAATAAATGCCTTTGGTATGACAACAACTTAACCACAACATCAGTGTTTGGATTAATTGCAAGTAGACATCCTTGTTCAGGGCCATCATCAAATAGTATTGGAAATACAATGTGGCCCTGGAAAAAAGATACAAATAATTCAAATACACAATTTTAATTTTTGCAATGTTAAAAAAACAAATATATTTGATGGCAGATAGACTTTCTGTAATTTAAACAAATGGGTGCATTTGAAATTGCGGGATAAAAAAATTATAAGCAAAAAAAATAAGAGGAAAGAGCTTATAGCAGTGCTCACTTAATTTTTTACTGAAAAAGGTGATAGGATCATTGAAAATTTTTAACCCCTAAATCCAATAAAATAAAATAGAACCTACTTATATATATATATCATTAAAATAATAACTTTAATTCTTAATTACAAGTTTTAAACTTTGTATCACAATCTAAACTAATTCTGTAGATAATTTTACCATATGCTTTATCCTTTAATTAATCTTTCGATTTTCTTTTCTACCAATTCTAATCTATTAGGAATAGTTTTTAATTAGACTCCTTACTTTAGCTTTTTTTGGCCAATTGCTCTACCACTGATAATTAAATTTTAGAATCTTTATAACCTTTTTCCCATTTTATGATTATATATGTTAGTGATTCTCCCTTATAATGCTTTTTATATTTTGTATAAAATGATAAATGTTTTGAGCGGGAACTGTCCGATGTATCTGCCGTATTAGCCTATATACCCAGTACTTTGTACTAGTAGTGAGAACATACTAAAATGCTAATAATACTAACACTAGTACCTTTTTAATACTATAACCATCACGTGATTCCTGCCAAAACTACTTATAAATAACTAAACACCATGTTCTTCATTTAATACCACTCCTGAAGATAGATTCAGACGGATCCGAGAATACTAGGGATATAAGAAAATACGGCAGATATATCGGCCAGTTCCGCTCGAAAAAGAAAACACATATGGAAATTAGAAAGGATCAAAACAAAAATATGCAGACATAAATTGTGCGTCATATTTAATGAAATATATAATGTATTATAGTATAATTGTTTTTATTTATACAAACATTATGTGCATAGATGTTTTAGCTGCGACTTTATTCAAAGTCTAATATCTTCAGGCCATATTAAGGTTAATATGGCCTGAAGATGCTGCACTTTGAATAAAATCGCAGCTAAAACATGTATGCGCATATGTAGCCAATAAGGTTTGTATAAATAAAAAAAAATATACTATATATATATATATATATATATATATATTAGTAGTATGTTTTTTAAAAGGCTGTGGGCAATGCAAATTCCGGGTAAGATGTAAGCTGGAAGGAACAAAAATAATAAATCGAATTCGAAATGTGACTTACTATTTATTTTTTCTTAAAATCTTACATAACAGCAAGTGTGGTGTTAGCTGTTTGTGTGATGTCCGGATGATTAAAAAAATCATTTATTTAATATTTCGGGAAAAGAAACTTCCCTTTGACAAAAATAATAAACACCAGAGGAAAAGGGAAGTTTCTTTTCCCGAAATATTAAATAAATGATTTTTATAATCATCCGGACATCACACAAACAGCTAACACCACACTTGCTGTTATGTAAGATTTTAAGAAAAAATAAATAGTAAGTCACATTTCGTATTCGATTTATTATTTTTGTTCCTTCCAGCTTACATCTTACCCGGAATTTGCATTGCCCACAGCCTTTTAAAAACATACGACTACTATTCCCAGCAATGCTTCAAGCAAACTACCATTCTCTCTCTCTCTCTATATATATATATATGACCATCAGTTTTCCATCTCAATATCGTTGTTAATGCAAAGGACCTTGGTACAGTTTGGGACAATTTCTTCAACCCAACATGTCACTGTATTGAAATGGCAAGCAAATCCAGGCAGGTTCTCAACCATTTTAAGTCTAACAGCAGACTCTTTCTGTTCCCTATACATAACCCTGATACAGCCTTTTCTTTAGTACGCAATCCAAGCAACAAATCATTATCTTCAAAAAGATATCATTCACCTGGAGCGTCTTTTAATGGTTAGCAACCAAGACGGTGATGGGATTCTTCACGCTTACCTACAAAGAACGACCTTAAAGACAAGATCTGTCCTCACTTGAGCAGCAAAGGATGCGAGGGGACCTGATTTTGGCACACAGCATCATCAATAGGAATGTAAATCTACCTTTAGAGGAGTTTTTCACCAACACTTAGTTGCAGTCTCCGCATCACCCGCAGAATGTTCCACCTTTGCTTTCATCTCAATAGAAGAAAGACAGCATTCTCTGTCCGTGTTTCTGCTACCTGGAACAACTTGCCAGAGAAGGTTGTGATGATGCCTACCATATCAAGGTTTAAAGTCGCATTGAACAAATATTCAGATGGTATATAGATGCAAAATCTTCTGTCCTTTTACATAGCTCACTGCACTTTGCTATTTTTTTGTCAATAAAATTGACATATATATATATATATATATATATATATGAGAGAGAGAGATATAAACATCTATCCTGTAGACTCATGTGTCATCTGTCGGGCCAATGTGCTATAAGCCAGCACATTGGTAATGTGGAGACAAGCATCATAAGAAAACGCACTTAGCAAATCCTCATGTCTTAAATAACTGAACATTTTGGAAGTAATTTATATTCAACTAGCATGGCTACTCGGAGTCGGCCAGGGTCCTAATTTCTGTAAAGTATGTCATTACAAAAAACAAAATGTACAATATTATAATTTGAAATGTTCCTTTTAGGACAAAATCTTAGTAAAAATACTTATGCCTGGGATAGGTTTGAACTCGTAACCTCTGCGTCTTAGTACAGTGTGCTAATTGACTGAGCCACCGAATCTATTCTCTCTCTCTCACAGTCGAATGTTTATTAAAATCAAAACAGGCATCATTCTTACTGTCTTTCTTCCCTCTGTCTCTCTCTCTCTCTCTATATATATATATATATATTTATTTCTTTTCTTTCCTCCTGTCAATCAAAGACAACGAAAGAAAGAAAGCTAAAAGGATTTCCTTTCCCTCTTTACCCCCATCCCCCTTCTTTCCTCCAATATCGATGGGGAGAGTACGAGAACATCTTAATTAGGAAGTAAAAACTCCTCCCACTTCCTTTATTCATAACTAAACTAAAAAGAAAAAATGTATTGATCAGGATTAAATATAAAAATCAATAAATTCGATTGAAAATAACATTTTTGTTTTAACACAGAGAAATATTTGCCATATCTGACTGATGAAATGATTTTTTAGGCTAGCTTTTGTTAAGAAACAAATGAAATAGTAAAAAAATTGTCTTCATATTTTATATATAAGATTACAAACACACTGAAGTCAGTAATGGTATATATACCTGTTCGGTGAAAGCAGAAGGCAGCATGCAGGGTTTCACCAAGATGTCACTCAAAGAAATCTTGGTCAACAGAACATTAGCAACGTGGTTCCTGAAACAGAAATATTCAAATCAAAGAACATATATTAAGAAAATTTTGTTCAAATTACATTCTCATCTTGTTGAATAAACATAATGAAAATATATAAAAAAATTTCAGTAAATTGTAGAATAAATATTATTAATTTCGGACTCTTCCACCACCCGTACGGGGAGTGGCCGGGAAGATGCAATCATTGAGATGAATTTGCTGCAAAATATTTTTTTTTTCAAGTCTAAAAGATATAAATAAATCAATGAAAAAATAATATGCAGCCCAGAGCAAATTATGGAGTTGTTGTAGTTCTTAATTGCTTTCATTATTACAGCTTCAAATAGACAAAAGAAAAACTAAACTACTTACATCCTACTTTTACTTACACCTTGAATAAAGACAGTTTATAAAGTTTAACTTCCAAGATATATTTGTCTTTACTGTTGCTTATTTATCCAACGCTATATACAGCAACGTTCTGGTCTCTTGCAATGACACTGGACAAAATCATAGTTTGTTCATGCTTATTACCTTTATTCTTATCTATACATACAGATTAGGTCATCCAAAATAGTAAAGAGTGCAATCTAGTTCTTTAACAGGCATGAACGACATATGAAGACAAAATGATAAAATACGCTTAATATAGACAAGAAAATAAAAACACAGAATATTCTTCCCAATTTTCATACTGGAAATTAGTAGTAGTATTAATGTTTATAATCAAACGGAGCACTCACTGCCAAACCTCCAATGATAATAACATTCTGTTCCCTCAGAGTGAAAAATGACACCTTTGACGAGGCCTATTACTACTTATCATTGGGGAACGCCTATTTTGTGGATGGTCGTTTACATTTCACTTGGGTTGTATTTCCTAAGTAAGGTGTTGCATTTGATGAGTTAACTATTCTGTGCTAGTATGGAGTGCTGCTAACACTGATTCTTCTTGGGTAATTTGGGGATTAGCACTCCCATATAACTTTGTAATTGATTGTTCCAAAATAGTTGGTAGGGCTACTTCCAAAATTCTGTAGGATATGTTGGTGAAACTGTTGATAGACAAGTCTTCTGCGTTTGGTGCCAAGATAAGCGGCACATTGGTTGGCAGTCTCTACAAAAATAGCTGTTTCATTATGTTGTTTTCTCAGTGCAAATGTTTTTCTTTTCTGAAGCGGAAGTTGGTTTGATTAATTGCTCATTCAGTATCTGGTATGATTTACTGCTTCCATCTACAGCAAAATGTGGCACAAGGCCAGAAAGTGAGGAAAATCAGCTCCGACAAGTAAGGCACACTGATTGGGTACAAAAAATAGCTGAGAAGTCACGTCAGTATCCCTGTCCCCCCTCCCCATCTCAAAGGATGAGGTAACATCCAGGAGGGTGTACCTCCTAGGACTTACCTGAACCATATCTCATTTTGCCAAAAGAAAGGTCTTCTCAACAGCGAGACAGTCTCTCCTTGCCAGAATGATTATAAAGATCTATCCTCGGATTGTATAAACACAGCCGGCAAACCAGTCATTATGAATGCTGGACAACTGGCCC
Source organism: Sepiola atlantica (assembly GCA_963556195.1). NCBI lineage: Eukaryota > Metazoa > Mollusca > Cephalopoda > Sepiida > Sepiolidae > Sepiola > Sepiola atlantica. The sequence continues at coordinate 138,881,449 of OY744519.1, forward strand.
TTCAGTATCTGGTAATAGTTTATTAGAGATTGAGAAATTATTAGGTTCCGTATCTGACGACCTGCTGTAGTAATGAAGCGTCCACATAAAAAAAACACAAATTTTGTGTGGTTATATTTTTATATCAAATTGTGATTTTATTTGATAAAACCACAAGGTGGAGTTGTTTGACCAAAAACAAGTAAACTTTAGACTCATCGTCGCCAAGTCAGGATTCTACTGCTGAGGTTGAGGTATTCATTAGCGTAGATTTGTCTATCATTTTCTGTTTGCTGATCATGCCAAGATCACCAATTGTCAGAGTACTACTAGCTCATTAATAATAATGTTAATGCAATTTCCTTTGTTTCAACAAAGGTTTGTTTTTTGAAAGCAGCTTAGGGCCTTTTTATTTTCTTTGTTCACCACCAATATGCAAATTAGGTGACGTTCATTGTTGGGGAAGCATAGTCTGTTTGTTTTCAGTAGGAACTGATCGCTACACATTCCTTTGTGGATGTTGCCATTTTGAATTAGCACCATCATCAGGCTTTGGTATTTAAGGTTCTGCAAGTGTTCCGGACTCCAGGGTGGGCAACACCAGGCAATATCTCATGTCTGCTCTCCATGATGTCATATACAAAGGGTTGATATCAGTCATGTTGCATGCAATCAAATCACTCCGTACACTAAAGCCAGGTCTTTTTCGGGCTACCCTAGTGCAAGGGATATCCAGATGTATTATGGAGTTGATGCAAAAGGTGGCCCGCTGTACATGGCCGAACCATATGAGACACAGAGCGCGTAAGGCATACAAGACCGCACCAATACTAAGTATCTGATAACGCACGGTTGAAATGATTCTTTCCTTTAGTTTGCAGCTGCACTATGACTCTTCAAAATTTTCACGGAAATGATCCTAACAATTCCTGAAAATCTGGATGAAACCGAACTGAAATGATGGCACCGTTAACTGTATGGAGGGATGTACATTCGATTATCGGCTTTTAAACAGAACAGTAACATGGCAAAAACGTTTACATACTTACCATACAAACAAAATATAAGTTGCTGTGAAACCCAGCAAGGCAGCAGGTAAACCTTTGACGGCATTTAACGATAGAAGTCTGTCCGATGAAAATTCTAACATGTGAATACTTTCTATAGAAGAAAGATTCTCAGAGAGGACATATTTGCAGATTTCAATCGTCCTGTCATTTGATGTTCTCGCTACGGCCATTGTGTAACTATTTAAACAACCGTAGACTAATCTGAAGAAAAGGAATAAAAATATTGATACAGAAAGGGGATTATACATAAGGCGGCAAACCAGAAGAGTAAGCGACTCAAAATAAGCAGCAAATGGTGTTCTGTCAGATTTAGTTCCTGATATCAAACTTCATCGATAATATAACTTCTGGCAAGAGTTTCAGTTTTCCAAATTTATTTATTAAATTGTTAGGTGAAATTACAGAATAGTTAACAAAGCCCCCCCTCAAGAATGGCTTTCTAAATAATAACATTATTTCAGCAAGGTCTGTAAACGGCAGAAGATTATTTAGAAAGCCATTCTTAACATGAGAAGGGGGGGGGGGGCTTTGTTAACTATTATGTACTTTCGGGTACTCTTCTGGTTTGCCCATAAGGCTTATAAATGACGGAGAGGAAATCATAAGGTTACAATTTCTATCGCAAAATAACATAATTTTTATGCATTGTAAGGTATCATTAGGGTTAGTTTTTTTTATGTACTAACAAGTCACCGCTTATCAAGGCCTAAAAGCTGCTCAAGGATTAGGGTTACTGAGTTGTCAGGTGGACGGTGAGACAACACTGTGAAGATTCATAACAATGGTTGAAACTGGGCAGAATTTAATTATTTAACAGGAATTTGTTAACATTGGACTTGAAAACGTCCATGTTGTAGTCAGCGTGGAAGCAGCTAAGCAGTATTGTGTTCCACAGACAGATAATTCTTGGAAAGAAACTTTGCTCATGGAAGTTCTGTTTGTCAATTTCTTTTTGGTCATTTAATGTCCAAACATAATACCTGTTGTATACAATTAGTTGAACACAAGTCACTATTTTACCTACAGATGGAGTAAATAGCTGGTTCATATGTAACAATACTTATAAAAAAAATTTTTTTTTAAAGGAAATCGCTCCAGACAACGCATGAAGCCATTTGATGAAAGGAGCTAATCCTAATAATAAAAAAAGAGGGGAAGGTAGAATCATTTTAAGACAAACCAAGTCTGAAAGAAACCCCACCACCAGCATTCAATCATCTGGACTCCAAACAGGCTAGCCAAAAACTAAGCCCTTCAAGAGCACAATAGGAAGGGGTTACAATGCTGGCCGACAATGAAGTCTTCTTCTAAACTGATTAAGTGGTTGATCAGAAACTTGACATCATCACCATTTATTTTTTTAGTATACCTTATATTATATACGAAATAATAAATATTTAAAAGAAACTTATCTCAAGTGCAGCTTCACAGTATATCTAATAGTCAGAAATGTATTTCTATCGCACATGTCTGTATACATCCACACATGCGAGTACTTTTTTTTTTTTTTTTTTTTTTTGTTTACAATTTTCTTAACTTTTTGCTTTTGCTGAGGATGGGGCAGATGCCAAACATTCACCCATTATTTCAGAGACTCCAACCAAGAGATCTTTTTAGGATTCTAACCGTCTCTTTAAGCGCAATTGTTTGGATCTCTATTGCACTTGGTTCACCATGTATATTCACCTGGTAGTTTTCTAAATTCTTTTTCATGAGATCTTGGAATTTAGTTATCTTCTCCCTCTCACCTCTGTTTAAGCCAGCATCTTTAAGGACACTGACTTCAACTAGCTGTGTATACACCCATGTATGCGAGCTCAAACTAACCAGAATTTGAACGGTAGATCTCCAAACGCTTACTTTTCAAAATTATTTGACATGATAATCACCTCACAAAATAATCTTCATTTACAGCTTATGAATATTATTAAAATATAGTATCTCTTATTTTAATAATAAAATGTTTTTTCACATATTAAAAGGCATTCTTTAAAATGAAATACAATTTTGTTTAAGAAATTGATAAGATGCCAAGATCTTTCTTTTTTTTAATACAATAAATCAAATATTTCGGACGTCGATATCCGTCCATCTTAAATGAAAATAAGAATCCGACATTGTTATATAATATATATATAATATATAAAATATATATAACAATGTTGGATTCTTATTTTGAGAATGGATGGATATCGACGTTTGAAATATTTGATTTATTGTATTAAAAAAAAGAAAGATCTTGGCATCTTATCAATTTCTTAAACAAAATTGTATTTCATTTTAAAGAATGCCTTTTAATATGTGAAAAAACATTTTATTATTAAAATAAGAGATACTATATTTTAATAAAATCTTGGCATATTATCGATTTCTTAAACAAAGTTGTATCCCTTATTTTGTTTTCTTCATTTATGTTAAAATGGCGTAGAAACAGAATTTTTCACATGAAAGTAGATTAAGTAAAATGTAATCTTCCATTAGAAGTTACAGTTAAAATAATTAAGCTAGAATGTCAGGAAATGACGTCATAACAGGAAGTCAACGGGAGAGGGGAGGGAGACGCTTACATCATCATATTTGGTTTAACGTCTGTTTTACAAGGTGGCATGCGTTGAATGGCTTTAAGAAATTGACTTCTTAAGTAACCTATCTCTGACCAGGTCTTTATTTATCCCTATTTCCTTCAGGTCCATTTTTATCACTTCCTCCCATGTTTTCCTTGGCATTCCCTGTGAACTGAACCTGCTACCTCAACTGTGAAACTACATAGCCTGAAATTTAACCAATTTTCTTTGGAAGTCATTTCCTTATTTGAGGCAAAATTTTTATACGCCTACCCAGTGAAGTGATGGGGACCAATTCTTTTATTGAGACACCATCTCTAGGTGATTGCCTACCAAGGATAAAGAGTGCTTCACCTGCCCTTTTGGGTTTAGATAGTAATTACAAAGTTACAAGTTTTGGCCGGGATCAAAGTGTAGTATCTGTTCCGATGTTCGGTATCATCTTGGCCTTCGGGGCTTGATTTACGCCGGTCTATGGGTCTGTCCTGTGCAGTTCTAGGAGGTCCACCCTCCCAGGCTTTGCCTTCTCACCCTTTGAGAAGGGGTTAGTTTATTGCTAATCGCCTGAGGCGCTCCTACCGGGGAATGCCTACGGGGCTGCCCAGGCAATTTTTAATGGCCAGAGCGCTCACCTTCTCGGGCGCTGGCTTTTCAAATCCCACTTTTCCGACCTTGTGTCACATCTTACCTTGTGGGAGGAAGATAAATAAAACAAAGTTACGGAAAGTGATGGAAGTCTAAGCCCAATTTGATGCAGGTACTACCTCGTCCAATCTTGATGTTATATACCAAGTATGGTTGTGAGAAGACAAAAAAAGGGTAACCAAGTGGTTAGAGGATTATGTGCATTACTTGGATGAGTTGTTATTAAGAAGTGGGGAGGTGCCCCAGAGCACCTTTTCCTGTCTTGACAGAGTACAAAATCGACTTCGAAATCTAGTGGGGGGATGTCCTCTTCTCTTACCTACAGTCGCTTTCTCAAAGAAAAGACATTAGTTCTCCTCTACTTTCGTTATTTTCATGGTAGGTGCTCTAATCTATGGTTCCCCCATTGTAAAACATTCACAAAACAAAACTTGTCTAGCTACAACCACTGTAAATAATTTTCCTTTCTTTCTCTCTGTACTTGGAGCTAAACAGAACTTTCATGAGCAGAGTTTATTTCCAAGAACTATCCGTCTGTGGAACACAATACCACAAGGCTGCTTCCCTGCTGACTACAACATAGTCGTTTTCAAGTCCAATGTTAACAAATTTTTGTCAAGCCGTCCTCTTAAATAATCAAATTCTGCTCAATTTAAACCATCGTTACCAATCCTCAAGGTGATGTTTCACTGTTCACCTGACAATCCCATTAACCCTTATCCTCGAGTGCCTTTGGGCCTTGATAACCGGTGACCCATTAGTACATAAAAAAAATCTCTATATTAATAAAATTGTATGACCAGTTCTTGTGTGTATTTCTCGTGTCAATGTACCTTTGAAAATTACACATTAAATTATTTTTTACTTAATATTAATCGATTATTTATTAAAATCAAAAATGCAATAGCATAAAATAAAAAGGAATTTTAAAAATCCTATTAAAAAATTAATTTATTTACAAAATTAAATTCACCAGAATGCATGTGTTTATTCATAAACAAGTTGCTAATAGTTGAAAAAAAAACAACATTACCTTGTGAAAAATTTGAAAGGAATTTGGAAGCATTTAAACTGTCCAATAGAAAGTCATTTAAACTGGCTTTAAAATTCTTAGCAAATCTTTATTTAAATAAAAGATTGAAAGTTTTCGAAGCTATTTACACAGAATAAATTTATATAGATTAAAACAAAATTACATAACAATTAGTTATAATTTTATAATAATTTGGTTCAATAAATAATTTAATGACCAAACAATACTGTAATAATTAAATTCAACTTTCAAAATCCTATTTAAAAAAATAGAAAATAATTCAGTGATAAAAAGTGAAGTTGAAAGAAAAAGATAAAAATAAAAGTAAAGATTCCTGGATAATGCCGGGTAGATACAACTAGTTAAAAATAAGACAATATGCATTTTCTTTTTACTTAAAAAAACAAAAAAATGAATTACTTGTGATCCTTCGAAAGAAATTTTGAAGCCTTTAAACTGTTGAATAGAGTAATTTCTAGCTTTGAAGTTTTAGCAAATCTGCATGTATTAAAAGATGATAGTTTTCGAAGTTATTTACATTTGATAATTTTATAAATAGAGATTCAATCAACTCCACCTTAACAAAATCAGTTTTATATCAATTTGGTTCAATTCATAATTTAATAATCAAACAATACCATAATATTTAAATCTAATATTTAAAATTCAATTAAAAAAATAATAATTTGATTAAAAAAAAAAGTTGCTTAAAAAAAATAGAAACAAAATGAAATTAACAAGACTCCCGGGCAATGCAGGACAAGTAGAGCTAGTTTTCTATAAAATAATCAAAATATTTTGAAAAACTTTTGATTATTGAAATTCTTTTTTTTTTTATGGAAATCGCTCCAGACAAGGTATGAAGCCACTTGATGTAAGGAGCTAACAAGAACAAAAGATGATTATCGCAAAGACAGGAGATGCCTATTGGCCTTTGTCTTGAAAAGACCAAGGCTATAGGTAGGAGGAAAACAGCAGGAAGAGTTCCACAAGCTGCCGTTCTTGGAAAGAAGCTACAGAAATAGGAAGCTGTATTACAATGGGGTATCAAAACAGCAAATTGATGGAGACCACTAGACCGACGAATTAAACGAGCTGGTACAAAGGCAGCAGAGAATAAATCAGACAATTCTGAAGAACACATGCAATAATAGTATTTATAGAAAAGACTGAGACTAGCAACATCACGTCTGTGAGAAAGAGTGCAGAGAAGAAGAAAGTGGGACTAATCAAATTACAGATACATTTCTGCACCTTATCAAGAACCCTCAAATGGGACAGAGATTTACCAGCCCAAATATGACAAAAGTACTCCACACATGGTCTGATAGTAGATTTGTAGAGATAGAGAATAACCTCACGTGTGAGAAAGTGTTTAGAGTGATAGAGAGATTTGATTTTATGAGAAGCAGAAAGAGCAATGGATCTAATGTATGAACTTGAAGAAAGATTTGATGAGAAAGAAAGACAAAGAAGCTTCAGAGTCGATTTCTCCTCGAGTTTACCATCTCACTTGTTCACTTTGATTCATTGTGTTTCCTGTTAAGACTGATCACATTCATTGTTCGCATTTCAATAAAATCAGTTCCAATCAGTTTTATAAGGAAATATAAATTGCTAGAAATTTGATTTGCAGGTAGGAGAGAAGGGATTAGCTAAAGTCATCTTAGCCTTAATTCCTACGCCATTCTGTCTACAAGAAAACTTGTGTAGATTAATTTCTAACAAAACATTGAAAGTAACTGAACTCCTAGCAACATATAAATCATACTTATTGCAAATTTTCAGTTTAAAAGAGAGGAGACAATTATTATCTACACTATATAGATAATAATAATAATCTGCATCTGGAACGCATGAAGTAAACCATGTTGAGAAAGAGAGAGAAAAGGAGAGGGAGTGAAGAAAAGAGAGAGAAAAAGAGAGAGAGAAAGAGAAGAAGAGAGAGAAAAGAGAAGGAGAGAAAGAGGAAGAGAAAAAGAGGGAGAGAGAAGAGGATAAGAAAAAAGGGAGAGAAGAGGGAGAGAGAGAAGAAGAGAGGGAGAGAGAAAAAGAGGGAGAGAGAGAAAAAGAGGGAGAGAGAGAAAAAGAGAGAGAGAGAGAAAAAGAGGGAGAGAGAGAAAAAGAGGGAGAGAGAAAAAGAGAGAGAGAGAAAGAGAGAGAGAGAGAAAAAGAGAGAGAGAGAGAAAAAGAGAGAGAGAGAAAAAGAGAGAGAGAGAGAAAAAGAGAGAGAGAGAAGAGGGAGAAAAAAAAGAGGGGAGAAGAGAGGGAGAGAAAAAGAGGGGGAGAGAAAGAGAGAGAAAAAGAGGGAGAGAGAGGGGCAGAGAAGAAATAGAAGAGAAATAGAAGAGAGAGAAAGAGAAGAAGAGAGAGAAAGAGAAAAAGTGAGAGAAAACAAAAAAGTGGATTTCAGCCAAATAGATAAAAACCGAGGCTATGTCATTGGAAATCATCCTCCCACCCAATTTACAAAAAACAAAAAAACATGATTTCCATCTTATGGGTTAACATACTTATGTATTTGCTGCAACGTAACCGGAAGTTGTTTGCTTTCTATATCTTTCTGCATCTGGAACGCATGAAGTACCAATTGGCTTTCTCCCGCCGAAGTGACCAAAACAGTTGCCACTCCGATACCATTTTGAAGAGGATGAAGAGATGCATGACAACATCGATCCTGTCAATAAAAAAAGTATACATAAAAGAAGTTGAGGAATTTAGTCAAAATAGCTGAGATGAGGTACCACATTATGTCACGATTTTGAGAGAAACAATTCATGTGAAAACTTGAACTTCTGACAGCCAAAAGTTTGGTTTCATTTTAGGTTCAAACAGCTGAACATTCAAATTGACTGAATTTCAATTATAAAAGAATGAAATCTTCACATGATTAAAATTCTAATGCTGTTTGTTTGTTATCTTGCTTGCTTGTCATCTGTAGATGACTGTTTGAGATGGTGGGAGGAAGGGCAGAATGATGTAAATTAAGGATGAATGATAAGAGAAGTGGTGAGAGGAGGCAAATGACGTAAATAAATAAAAGAAAAGAGAAGGAGCAATGGAGAAAGAGAGTAGAAAAGAGAGGGGAAAGAGAGAGAGTGAAAGACAGAGAAAGGGAGAGAGAGATGAAAGAGACAGAGGGTGAAAGAGAGAGAGAGAGAATGAGAGAGAGTGGATGAAAGAGAGAGAGGATGAATGAAAGAGAGAGAGGGTGAGAGAGAGTGTGAAATAGAGAGAGAGAGAGAGAGAGAGAGAGGATGAAAGAGAGAGAGAGAGGATGAAAGAGAGAGACGGGGAAGAGGGCTTTCACAAGGCTAAAAATTGATATTTAAAAAATTTCTTTTGTCATTTGAACAATTTTTGTTTTCAAAACAGTTTCAAATAATTTTTTAGAAAAAAACAAACTTAGTTTTTAAATGGAAGTTTGAGACTGCTATTAACATTTAATACAAACAGAACTTCCTTGAGGAAGTGTAGAGAGAACAGGTAACCTGGAAAGGGCAGTGATTTGGGGTATTCAGACAATTGGCGGTGGGGTAGGGAATGCAAGAGGGTGTCTCCTCTTGAAGTTTGCTTTTCCATGGTGTACGGTTTTCAGGCACTTGCCAAAGGTGCAACAAGAGTTGGATCTCCTAATAACACAAGTACCTCCTGATTAAAGTGTTACAACTTACAATTAGAAATCGTTGCATCTGTGACAGCTGGGCTGCCATTACCCCATTTATATAAACACACGCACACGTATATTCATACACCAGACAAAGTGAGGGAGAAGAGAGAAAGAAGAACAAGAAGAAATCTGTGTTCAAAAATCGTTTCAAACGTTAACATTTGAAGTTACTTGCTCCTGGGTAATGTTGGGTCTACTTGCTAGTATAAGTTGATTAATAAAACATCTTTGAATAAGTCTCGGCTGATAAATCACTTACCGTTTCTGTTATCTGTTGTTGATGGACGATTTCCCATTGGCCTAATTGAGTCAAAGTCCACAAATAAATCTTGTATTGAGTGACACATACGAGCAGGTCTCTGGACATAGGGGAAAGGTCATCACAGCCAGAAGGACAGAGCCGGCTATTAAGGAGACTCACGACTTCTTCGTTGCCACCTGGGAGCTAACAAGCAAAATATACAGATTAAAAAAAAAAAAAAATTGGTAATCTAATATCTATAGAGTGTTTGAGACAAATTTTATAATTTTTTACATTTCAGAACCATTTAAAGTATTTAATAGCGGTAAAGTGTAATGGCTAGTTGTTTCTGTGTACTATTGATGGCTTTGATAGCTGGAGACCATAGACAACTAGAAAGCAGTGGAATATTGGAAGAGAGTGACCTGCATGATGATGATTTGTGCCGGATTAAAACATTTGGAAATCTTAGCTGCAGCTCTGCTCCTTCAATATCTTGAAGGCAGTGAGCTGGAGAATTGCAATGAAGATGTGGAAGCAGTGGTGTCGGAGTTGTGACGATGACAAAAGCGCTGAAAGAAGATTTTCATTACTGTTCAGACAAGAGTCGCAAGAACCAATCATTCACTGCCAAAGAGAACCACCTTATGAAAACCAACAAACTCCTCAACAATATCAAACACCCAATCAAGCCGGGGATGCTTTGGTTCATCTCAGGACCAGTTACACAATGTGCAGAACAATACATGACTAGCCTACACTCCACACAAAGTCCCACACATCATGAAGACCAAGTTCTTTCAAACTGTCTTTGGCTGTGTATCCAATTCAGATGGCTATATCGAGTTTCTGTCCATTGTTGTCAAGTGCTGGGTGGAGAGGGTGGCTGCAGGAAGGCCATATGTACAGAAAACCCAGAAGTGGCTATCTAAGTACTACCACGATTTCACCAGTTAACACATCTGATCATTCAACACACCTCACTGCAACCTCATGTTGGGTGCAGTTAAGAAAGACACCAACCGTACAACATACAGCATCAATGACGAGCTGATTCTCAGAATCAAACTGATGTTTAGGCATCTCTTGAAGGACACAGTGAAGGCAGCATGCTTCAGGTACCTTCTGCGAATGAGCTATATTCGACACAAAAGATTCTCTAAGAGATGCACTTTGAATTTTGAGAATACATCAGTTATTGGCCAAGATGTGACGTTTTTACTTTCCTTTCCAAAAAGTGTCAAATTTGTCTCAAACACTCTATATATCTGCCATTTTCTTTTTCAGATATTTACCATCTTCCTAGTTCTAACATCTGCAACTACATTTTTAAAATTTGGGTTTTGTTTCAAAATTTATTTGCTATTTTTTATTTATGGTTGCGTATAATTCAGCTGTTTTAAAGAAAAACACTTCCATCTTTAAAAACTTATTTATTTTGTATTTTGTTAATTTTGATTATTCGCTGCAACTTGGTATTGGTGAGATTATGGATGCCTTACACTCTCAGCATCTCGAGTAGTTTGGCCATGTACAGCGCGCCACCTCTTGCATTACCTCCATAATGAGTTTGGATATCCCGGGCACTAGAGGGCATGATAGTCTGACGAAAACAGGGTTAGAGTATGTAAGAAGCAATATAATTACATGCAACCTGACTGATGTCAACCCTTTGCTTCGAACCACATGGAGAGCAGGCATGAGTCGTTGCCTAGTGTTGCCCATTCTGAAGTCTGGGACACTCGCAGCTTCCTTTATTTTTCCTACTCTCCTTCCATAAATTCTCAACTTTTATTTTTATCCTCTTCTTCTTTATGTTACATAACCAAGGGACTTGTCTCCTCTCTGATCCCCACGTAACTTTTCCGATCCCTATTTATTTATAAAGTTTGTTTCTTAATTAAAAGTCAGATACTGGTACAGCTTTTGAACCTGACAAAAAAGACTTTTACCGACGCAGAATTACATAAACAGCTGGAAAAATCCGAATGAAAACAAACCGGCATCAAAATAAAAACGCAACAGGAAACAAAAAATAATGAAACATTTAAACAAGAAAAACACTCACTGTATGTTTATTTTTATGAAAAATTATTTATTTTTTAATGAAAAAAATTAATGAAACAACTTTTATAATTTTTTTTCACAAGAAAGTTAAATTAATTTTTTTTTTCGGTCTAGCTTTTGAACCAGACAAAAACCGAAACTTTTTTTTGGTACTTATATCGATTCTGACCCAATTTCTGTGATCTCCCCCATCGGAAGCGTTCGGCCATTCTACGTAAACACCCGAGAGATAATTAGTGGAGAGATACCGAGTGATTAGCCAATCAGCGAGCAGCCGACAATTTTTTTACAAAGCAGTATTCAGATCGATCGAAGACGCAGACAGCTGTTTGAACGCCAGTGCAAACAAATTTTTTCAATAAACTTTTTTTTATAAACGAAAAAAGGAAAAGAAACAAAAAAATAATGAATTACAAAGAGCTGTGTATCGCAGTAAAATCGCGAGAAGAAGCAATTTCTTTCTGTCAGGAAAGTTGGTGGCCAAAAAGAAAACATGCCCCAAATGCCACTACATGTGTCGCTTGGCTGACAGGAAAGCTACCAGGGACGGCTTTTCGTGAAGGTGTACTAATACCGACTGTCGTTATTGGAATTCCATGAGAAGCGACACTTTTTTTTTGCGATCCAGAATGGAACTCGAAAAAATACTGAAACTGATCTACCTGTGGTCCCAGGAAATGCCAACCTCAAAAAATCTACGCACAGAATGCAGCGTCGTACGGCCGAACACGCAGACCGACTGGAGGAATTTTCTAAGGGAGGTCTGTGTCAACCATTTCGAACGATATTCTCATCGGATCGGAGGCCCAGGGCATACCGTTGAGATCGACGAGTCTGTGTTTCTTTCTTCTCCGCCCAGTACATTCCTCTCTCTGGACATACATGTTTTATAGATTACTCAAGTCAGCTTAAGGGAAATAAGTTTTTGAAAAATATCAGTTATTTCCCTTTATTTAGTAGATGAAAATTACCTCCCCATCCCCGACGAAATCGGCGGCAGGTTAGGGTCAAAGAATGGGTATTTTTTTCTCTAAATTTGAGATATTTATTTTGAGCAATGCTGATCAAGAAAATATCAACTTTGATTGTGTTTGTTCTGTAGTTTTGATCTTTTAGCTAGACACAGGCAACTGCCCTTTATATAGGAGACTAGCAGGGATTACCCGACGCAAAAATGGCACATATTTCTAATAAAAGTACTATTTCTGTCTTCCTTGGTCACTCCTTCATCCCCTAAGTCATCATTTAAAAAAAAAATTCTTAGGAGTCGGCAGGGATCGAACAATCAACCTCTCAGTCTTCGTTCTGTATCGCTAACCGTTGTGTCGAAGAGACAGAGTATAAGATCTGACGAAAAATAGGTCACTTGGACGCTTTTAGAATCCGTGTTTTTTTTTTGCACGTTGCGCATGCGCAAAACGTACAGGCAACGAAAAAGATGAAGCAATTCGACCACTCTCTCGCAGCAGATTTCATATCAGTTGTACATGAAGGAATGGATATTTTTTTCTAATTTTTGCATATTGTACAGCCGAAAGATGGAGGATTTTGAAAATGTGGGTATCTGTTGCATATTTTTCAAGTTTTAGCTGGACATACAAACATACACAGACAACTCTCGATTATATAGGAGATGTTTACATTGGGATCGGAGAGAAAATGAGTATGGATATGTAACAAGAGCAGTAGTTAAAGTTCTCAAAATATTAGCATAAACGTATTGCAATGGCGTTAATACTTACCTTAAAACTGTCAGCCTCCTCCAAATTCTGGAATGTCTTATTGTTTAGCTCACTATCACAGACAAAAGATGAAAACTTATGTACACAAGACTTAACAATTAATGATGGCGCCAACATCCGTTTGGGCTGAGAATCAACGCACTTTGACATGTCTTCATTGGAATGTAATAAATGGTCAGAATGATGCCTGGAAGTCACTCCTGATAAATCAGGATGTCTTAAAGAACGATATCCGGTTTTGGGATCTTGTTTGTCCGTTTTAAGTGCAATTATGTTTTTATTATCACATGAAGTAATTTTGGTTGTAGATTTTGTATTATTATTTTCTCTGTCAATAACATGATCGCGTTCTGATAAACTCTCGAATGAAATACCTTTATTAGCACTTGCACTCTTTATGTTCGTTGTGCTGCCAGTATTGGTTTTATTGTTCTTTGGTAACATAATTCTTGTCTTAGAATCCGATTCTTCTTGAAGAGAATCTTGATTTTCATTTTTTGAAAACAAATCTGTAGGGCTTTCTCTGCTTTGCCATCTTTTTGTAAGATTCTTTTCATCGGAAACAGATGTAAGGAAAGAGTTCTTTCTTGGACTTGTTATATTAACCTGAGATAACCCCTCAGCACACCGGGGAAGTAAGGGCAGCCCATTATCACTGAACGGCTCATCAACATCGACCGAGTCTAATAAATCTTGATAACTGGTTAAACAACTTTTTGACTTTAAACTCGTAATCGTAATTTGGTGATTAGTTTTATCAAACATCCTCAATGGATATTTTCCAGAATCTTTAGAATCAATACGATCCAAAGAATCCGAGTGCTCTTGGGATTCTTGGAAGCGATTTTTAAATTTGGTATTTGGTTGATGTTTAAGGGTGACCTTTTGAGGATTCTTAATAAAATCAGCTTTGGTAAACGGTAAACATCTCTGGAAGCATTTGGAATTGTCAAGTAAGCATGCATTTTCGGAATCTACAGAGCAATTTTCTGCCTTGGAATTAACATTTTGTTTTGGAATTCTTCTTGGCGTATCAGCTGATTCAGTTTTTAAGGGGAATTCTTGGATGTTCTTGGACGTACAAACAGAATCTAATAAATTCTGAGATACCAATTTACAACTGTCAGTGTTGCTGGCATCTTCGGGAAGAGAATTTTGAAGACTTTCACTCGAGTTTGGTAGGTGTTTTTGAAGATGTTCAGATTCTTCAAGATTTGCAGACTTTGCTACATCTGAATATTCTTTTAAATGACTAATTAAATTGTCTTTAATACTGATAATTTTCTTAACGCCAACCGTTTTTGTTGTAGACTGACAACTTGAAGAATTCTCTACTTTTCTACAAGATTTAGTTCTTTTTATCTGTTTTGATTTAATGTGAGCATATTCTGAGTCAGGAAGTTGGAATTCTTTGAAGATGGCATTGCGTTTTCCTTCCTCTACAATATAATCCAAAACCGACAAAAGAATAACATTCCGTTCTTCCTTTTTGAACGAACGCCTTTTTTGCTTTGGCTTCTCTTTTAAAGAACTTTGGTTAATATCACAGTGGAATTCGGTACTAGGGGATTCAGTTGTCGGTGGCAGAATTTCTCTAAAAGATGCACTGTATTTCCGTTTTCTTCTGATTGTCGGTGAAATGGAGCTAAAATCATTCATATTGCAATCAAAACTGGAATTATTTGGTTTGATGCTCAAAGCAGAAATCTTCAAGATGTCCGTAGAATGATCAGAATTCAGATTATCGACATTTTGCTTTTCAGATGAATTAGATTTATCTTTGATTTCACTTTCTGGAAGTTTCTCTAATTTTCTAGAACAAATTATCTGCTTCTCGGAAGCGGCAAAATTACTTTTCTCGACATCTTCATTTTTACGATTGATGGATTCACCCGAGCATGTCTTTCCTTTTGAAGGCGAGTCTCGAGAAATGTCTTCATTTGTGTCTTTTTTGATCAGAATTGCGTTATGTTTTGGTAAATTGATCAAAGGAAAATTCTGGCTTTGCAATTTTTCTTTTTTAGAAAAATCTGAATTCTGCAACGTTACATCAGAAAGGGGTAAAGCTAATGATTTCTCTTTGGGAGACAAAACAATGGGAAAACTGACATCTCTGTTGTCGGATTCGTCTTGGAAACTTCCTTCATCTGTCGTCATCAATTCATTTTGTTCTTGAAGTTTCCTTTGCACATGTTCTCTAGCATTTTTTCCTCGCATAGCAAGCTGTAATAAAAAAGAAAAAAATGTTTTTTAAAGAATATCTCAACCAATGAAAATAGTATGATTAATTTTCCTTCACTTATAAAAGCCATTAAACTCCTTGGCCTAACTTTCACAGGTAACATGAATTGGAACAAATAGATTGAAGACATTGCCAAGGCTGCTGCAAAGACAATGGGCTCCCTCTATCATCCTAGAAAACTTCTCACACCTGCCAGTATCCTATATCTTTACAAAGCCACCATCCGCTCATGCATGGAGTATTGTTGTCACATCTGGGCTGGTGCACCATCCACTAGTCTCCTCCCCTTAGAAAAGGTCCAAAAAAGAGTATCTAATCTAATAGGTCCCTCACTATCCACCAAACTCCAGCCCTTGCCCCATCGTCCCAATGTTGCATCCTTGTGCTTGTTTTACAAGTAATTCAATGGAATGTGCACCGATGAACTTGCTGCTCTGGTGTCCCTACGACGTAAATACACTTGACCAACCCAACAATCAGCTAAATCCCATCTATTAACTGTGGAGGTCTCCAGATGCCGGAGAGCTTTCTACTCCAGCTGCCGGCCTTTGGAAGTCCCTCCCTGCTTCCCGTTTCCCGACTGTACCGACATGCAGAAATTTAAAACTAATGAGAACAAGCATCTCGCTGCACAGCTCTCAATTAAGGATGACCCCCAATACTTTCATCCTAATTCTCAGTAGTCCTTTACGTCTACAGTGGCAATCTGCCTTTTTTGAGGTGAACTAAATTTTTTGAATGTAAATCTATCATTAACTTCATTAAGAGATTTAAAGTAAACATTATTACATCATACATATATAGTTTTTGTTGGCTGTTTTCTTAGTATTTTTCTACTTCCTAAGTGGTAAAGAATATTGCACTTTTTAATAGGACATGTCATTATTTTTATTTTATATATGTATTTATTAATCAATTTTTACGTACATAAAAGGTATTCATGGACACGTGTTTCTGACTATCAGCCATCATCAGCATGGCTAACCTGGGCAAGGATCAAACCTACGATATTACTGTCTGCAGTCTGGCGTTGTACCACCAGACCACAAACACTGCCGAAATATGTACAATTTTTTATCGCCATAATGTTACGTAGGAATAATATAACTTACGAAAACAGCTATGTTTCTATCGGCAATAAAAAACAACAACAACTACGTAGCATTATGGCGATAAAAAATCATACATATTTCGGCAAGGTGTTCGTGGTCTGGTGGTAAAAGCCAGACTGCAAACAGTAATATCGTAGGTTCGATCCTTGTTCAGGTTAGCCATGCTGATGACGGCTGACAGCTAAAAACATGTGTCCATGGATTCTTTAATGTACGTAAAAATTAATAAATATATTATATATATATATATATATATATTTATTAATTAATTAGTAGAGCTTAGTATTAGTAGTATAAAATATATTTATAGTAAGTAAACTACACAGGCTTAATTTTAATTATAAACCGTTCGTTTGATTTATTCAGCCATATTTGATATATAGAGAAGTAGGTGACCTTCTAAGAGAAATTCGCTGTTTTCATTTAGCTTGCTGATTCCCTGTGGGATGAAACATGGACGCCTCTGTATACCTTACATTCCATAGATATTTTCATACTACATAAATATATATATATATATATACACATACATACATATATATATATATGAATTCCCAAAATAGTTTTGCACTACTTTTATGAAGATTAAAATTTAAGTATAATGATACTTTATGTCTAGAATTTTTATTCCAAAATTGATCAAAATCCATTACATAATTTTGATTCTAGAAAATGTCTCAAATTTAAGGCTTAAGCTTAAAATGGTTCTTAAGAAGAAAATGAAATTCAGGGAATTTTGCTTATTTGGTGTCTAATGATTATGGATCAAATTCAATGCAAATCTGATATATTTTAATTTTCAAATGGGAGGTTGTGCCCATATACCCCCTAAAAACCTTTTAAATACTATAAAGAAACTGAAATTGGAAAAATATTTATTAATTGATGTCCACTACCAATTAAAATTTCATAAAAATCGGAGGTATCTGAATTTTTGCAAAGGGTTTTTATTCCCTTAGCATAAAACAAAATTACACTAAATATAGTCTACATTTGAACCCCTTACACCTAGTAACTGTTCTAAAATTATAAATGTTTGGTTAATTAGTTTAGGAATGAATCCTGTACATACAAATATATAAACATACCTATATGAGGGAGAGAGAGCATAAACTTTTACATTCCTGGGATAGAGTAGCGACCTACATACTTTTGTCAAGTATCGTATGAAATCAGAGTGAAAATTAATGTCACATGTAAAAGTTACAATTTTAGGAGTCAGCAATTTTAGCAAAATTACAATGAAAATGCCAAAGTTGTTGTAGATCGGTTTTTATTTCGTTTAAAATAAAAAAAAATTTCTTTTTCAGTACAAAATTCACTTAGATTTACGTATTAGAAAAATTTGATTTATGTTCATATTCTCTACAAAAAAAAACAAAAACCTAATGAAGTGAATTTTAAAAAGTAAATCACAATAAATGAAAACTGATCAAGATATTTGTGTAATCTTTGCCTGGTTTTATCTGTAGGTAAAATAAACTTTGGCACTTTATTTATTTTCTTCAGTTTGCCTGGGTATGGCTCAGTGGTGAGGGAAGAGAGCCAGGAGAAATGAAAAATGGAAGAGAGGGAAAGTGTAGGTAAATGGAGTGAGAGAGATAAGGAGAGGGATAAAGTGAATGGGAGTCAGTAAAAAGAGTGTAAGAGTGAAAAGTGGAAGGACACTGGAAGTAAGAGGGGTGAGAGAGGACAACAGGAATAAGAGAGGACAATGGGTGTCACAGTGAGAAAAGGGGGATTGGAAACAGAGGAGAGGAGAGGAGATAAAGGTAAGAGTGGAAAAAAAGGGGAGGCAAGAGTAGCCGGGAGCAGGCAGGTAAGGGGTATAAGAGTAGATTAGATGGCAGGGAAGGCGGGTAAGAGTAGATGGTAGTAGGAAGAGATGAGAGAGAAAGGCCAAGGAGATGTTGTAGGGGAACAGAGAGAAGGGGGAGAGATGGAAAAGGGAGTCAAACAGGGGAAGAGAGATGGAAAAGGGAAGCGACTAGAGGGAGAGAGGGAAAAAAGAGGTGAGAGGGAGTAGAGAGGGAAAGGAGATGCGAGACAACAGGGCTAGAGGGGGGGGGGGTAAAATGAGCAGAGAAGGCAAGGGGGAGAGGGGAGTGAAACCGCAAGGGAGGAGAGGGTGGGGGAGAGGGGAGTGAAACCGCAAGGGGGAGTGAGAAACAACAGGAGGGGGAGATCGAGAGAGCGTAAAAAGGAGGGAAGGAGTGATAGAGGGGAGGGGGTGAAAGGAGTGGGAGGGCAAGTGGAGTGAGAGAGGGCAGGGGGAGAGAGTAGAGCATGCAAGGGTGGGAGGGGAGAGAGTGCATGGGTGGGAGAGGACAAGAGGCAAGAGAAGTGTAAGAGGGCAGGGGAGGAAGGTGACAAGAGGAGTAAGGGTAGGGGGTGAGAGAAATGAGAGAGGGCAGAGGAGGGGGAATCGAGAGCGCAAGAAGGAAGGAGTAATAGAGGGAGAAAGGAGTGAGATAGGACAGGGGGAGTGGGAGAGGACGTGGGGGGGGAGAGGATTGAAAGGGGGAGGAGGGGAAAAGGAATGAAACTGCAATGGGGGTGGGCGAGAGCGCAAGAAGGAGGGAGGAAGTAATAGAGGGGAGGAGACAAAAGGAGTTGGAGGACAAGAGGAGAGAGAGGGCAGAGGGAGAGGGGTGTGAAAGAGTGCAAGGGCAAGAGGAGTGAGAGAGAGCAAGGGTGAGTGATAGGAATGAGAGAGGGCAGGGGGGGGGCGAAAGGAATGAGCTAATCTGATGTTCCAGTTGTTTGGAGATTTTCTTCTTTTGTCACTGGCATACAACAGAAGGTCAAGATTGTGTATTGTCCTTCAACTGAAATGATTAATGTGCATGTTATGCTGTGGATAGAGGAGTGCTCATATCGTTAGTGATCTTGGATCAGACTGAGAGGAAGCTTGCACATCTTTTTCTGTGCTGTAGCATGTAAAAAGCTACGACCAATGGTAAAAAGCACTCTAGTGATCTGAAATCAAGTGTGAAACTATAGCAACAATAATGACAACAAGGAGAAAGTAGGAACAAGGAGTACTCAAATACTCTCTTCTTAGCATGGGGTAGATCAAAAGAAACCAGAAGAGGCACAAAAACAAAGCATAATGTGGTCTGATGCTGTGATGACAACATTCATTCCAACAGGTTGCTTTTTCTATCGTTATGCACCAACGCTGTGTTTAGAAGATATGCAAAACATTAGATTTGATGCAACTCAGTCACAGACTTGGATCATTGGCCAGTCAGCAATTTCTCTTTGGCATGATTCGAGAAAGCGTCGTTTTGATCTATGGATGGGCTTTTTCGTTGTGCATTGAGACTTAGGTTTTAAGCAATGATCAAATAACAAAGACATTTCTTTAAAAAATATACTTTATTATGACTAAACTAACACGGTGGATCCATTCCCTAACTATAAAATATAAGATTTAATTCAATTCAATAAATTTGGCAAAAAATAAAACAAGCATACTTCAGCTGCCATGTAGAGAAAGGGTGATAGAAATTTACACAGAAGAGGATACAGTGGCCCACCACCTGTCCAATTTTGCCTTGAATTGCTGCGTTGTTGGCATATTTACTACATCTCCTCACACTCTATTACAAAGTTCAAGGATTTAAGAACCTCAAATTCTCAATACTTCTTGATTCAATGCCATTCAGCTACTTGTTTCCTACGTCAGAAATAACTCTCGCCCTTTCCCACATCACACGACGATTTCAACAAACTACAACCTTCAAATGTTCATAATTAAAAACGACCTTTCAATATTGTTTTGTAAACTCAACCCAAGTTATTCTGAACTCAACAATGTAACCTTTGCCCTTTGTTACGCGCACGAGATATGACACCTCAAAGTATTTTTTAAATAAAACTAATATTGCTAGTCACCGTCTGACAACAATCATGGTGTTAAAAATTGAATTGTGCCAAAAATGAAGAAATTAACCTATTTATTTTTTTTTATGACTATAAAAGTTTGCTTTTCACAAATACATGCATGCAATTGTTATATTGTTATATTGTTAGTGGTCAAGCGATTGATGGATATCCATTAGGATTAAACAAAGCGGGAGTCGTAAATATGTAGATTTTTCTTACCTGAAGTTTTTTGCTCTTTTTATAATATTCTTTTTTCATTTGCTTCAGTTGTTGAAAAAGCTGTAATGGAAATAGGTTTTTATTTTTCTAAAAAAGTAAATTTCAACATTTTATAGATAACTATGTTTCACAAACGTCATACAAGACTTAGTACAAAATTATTGTAAACATGCATGCTGCTGCATGTTTGGTGGGATGCATAGATGCATGCTATAAACGGCAGACCTGCAATGTGAGAAATATTCAGCTAAGATAAGAGAGACCACACAAGAAATATGCTGGCTATTTGAAATAATGTCTTCTTGGATACAAGATTCCCTGCTGTGATTGTGATCCACTTGAGACTTTCCAAAGTTATGATCATCCCAGATGGTTCTCCCCCACCCATGGTCTACTGGTTTTTATGTCCAGTAATGAAGCAGCTTTTTCCTTTTCGAGTAGGTAGATGTGTTGTCTACCACAAATGACATCAATATCTGTATATATTCCAGTATGATGGGAAAATGAGGTCAAATGGGTTTCTGTGGTTCTCAGAGACAGATGGGCCTTTGGGTCATAAGCTGATTTTTTTTTGTGTTTGCTTCGACTTATGCTTGGATTTGGTTGGCTCGGAATTCTGATTGCAAGTCTGTTGTTCACTGGAGAAGTACCATTGTAACTGCTAAAAATAAAACATTGTTACTCATTTTAAACGGGTTTTGTTTGGAGGGAGAATCCTTTTGTTACAGCAGTGACCGAGACCACATGATTGCGATCAGTGTCGGAATCGAGCACTGAATTCAGCCGAAGACAACAAGTGGACGATCACGATCTGTGCATTGAACACACACAGACGCACGTTCACATTATGAGTTGGAGAAGCTGTATCTAAGACAATTTTATTTATAATCGTCGAAAGGCATCTTTTTCCGTTTGGGTCGTTGCACCGTAGAACAGACTACCAAAAGCCATGGTCAGCCTGCAGACGACCAAACAGTTCGAGGCAGCGCTGGATGTATCATGGCCGCTGATCTTTAGATAATTTACGGAGAGTATATCTTGGGTTTACTTTTGGCAGCCTTGTAACTCTCGCTTCCCTTATTTTGTCCTTTCGTCATCACATTCCATGAGTGATGTTTCTGACAATGGGGAAAGAATTCTGGGTTGGAATCTATCCATATAACACTTATTAGTTTTTGACCTTGAAGTGGGCAATGCCGAGCCTTCCTGATAGTTTATTTTATAAACTTGTTTTTTTTTTTTAATTAATTTTCTTTTGAAATCAACAAGTTAAACATAAATTAGAGATTTTATACCTAAAAAAGTCAGAAAAAAGTAAAAACATTGTTTAAAAATTGGAAATTAAATTAACACAAAATACAAATGCAGTAAAATAAAAATAAAAACGTTAATTCATGAGTCGAAAATTCTTTATATTAATAAAATTGTGTGACCATTTTTCGTGGGTATGTATATATTGTGCTTCTTTAGAGACGTGGGTGGGAGGGTCAAATCTGATTTCTCACAAAATGGACGCAAACAATTTCAACTTAGAAGACCTGTTGTTTTTACTTAGAGATAATTGCAAAATAATCGATTTTTTTGCAAGCACAGACTTATTTTGGGTGCCGAGCATCTGTGGCACTGAGATGAGACTTCCATACGCAACTAGAAGCGATGGATTTGTGTGGCGATGCCCAAATTTGATATGTAGGAAGAAGGTGTCCATTAGACGAAAAAGTACCCTTAACCCTAACTTTTTATTTATTTAATGTTTAATTTATTTCAATAAATCTATTTAATTTTTACGTATCCTCAGAAACTTTATTTATTGCATTTTAAATTAAAAAAAAAAAGAAGAAAAAAAGGTGCTTATCTAGAATTACCGAGACATAAAAGAAAATCAAATTTTATCAATAAACGAATAAGGTTGAAATATTCACACCATATTCGTCATATTCAAGGGAGATAATCCAAACTTTTGCAAACTAGAGAGATAAAGTCTGGAATTTTCAGGTTTATCTCCCTTAGCTCCCTTGAATATGACCAATAATGCTGCCGATATATCAACATTACCCGCTTATCGATAAAAATTGATTTTCTTTTATAAAATAAAAGCTCTTGTTGGACAAGAACTGTTACGTTTCAACATTGATGTAGCAGCCTTGTCAGAATATGTATTTTACTGGATCTGGAAACTGGAAGGTGAAACGACACGATCATGGCATAGGATTTGCTCTTAAGAAATGGGTTGTTTCTAAACTCGAGAATCTTCCTTGTGGTCTAAATGAGCGCATCATGACTTTACATTTGCCTCTATCTGGTCAGCGATTTGCAACTCTTATTTCTGTTCAAGCTTCTACATTGAACAGCCCACCTGAGCTAGTAGGATCCTTTTATGAAGATCTTAAAAGAGTTATCCTCACTGCTCTGTAAAATGATAAAATTGTTTTGCTGGAGGATTTTAATGCGAGGGTGGGTAGGAAATATAAAACATGGCATCCACTCAGAATAGACTTGAGCAGATATTGTTTGATGGTACGTGGGAGTGTTTTAAGAAGTGTGTTTATGAAAAAGAAGTAGATGTCCTCGGACTAAGAAAAGAAAGCATCAAGACGGGTTTAATGACAATAATGCTCAGATCGCTCAACTGCTACGGAAAAAGCATGAACTTCATCAAAAACAGATTGATAGCGGCTTGTCACCTCAGGATTTGAAGTCTGTGGAATTGTCATACTTAGCTATTAAATCAAGAGTTGCAGAAAGAAATTGGACGGATGAAGGATGAATGGTGGTGACAGAAGGCTTGTGATATTCAGCATGCCGCTGATATTATGGATAATAAAACAATGTACGACCATTCTAGTGTAACCCCATTAAAAATCAAGGATTGCACAGAGTTGATTAGGGATCCAAGCAAGCTACTCGATATGGACAGAGCATTATACTGATCTGTTCACTAATCCGTCGATAGTCAGTACTGATGTGATAGATAGCTTGCCTCAGAGGGCTATCATTGCCGAAATGGATTCTGTTCCTTCTCTCAAGGAAGTGGAAAAGGCTATATGGCAGTTGAGATGCGGAGCACCTGGTGGAGATGGTATACATGTATTAGTCCTTCGCTATGGTGGAAGACCATTGGCAGTTCAAATTAAAGGGTTGATTGACACGCCAATCTTGGTAAACATGCCCGTAAAACCATCTGGTTTGACGGGCATGTTTACCAAGATTGGCGTGACTCCATTATGGTCTCTTTGTACAAGGGCAAAGGGAGGAAAGATGAGTGCGGCAATTACCGAGGCATCTCTCTTTTGAATGGGACAGAAAAGGTATTTACCAAAATCCTGTTGAATGTCCTTTTATGCTTCCTGAAAGTCAGTGCGACTTTAGAAGAAATAGGGGTACCATTGATATAATCTTTACAGCACGTAAAATGCAGAAAAAATGTATTGAACATCGTCTAGACCTATGTCAGGTCTTTGTTAATCTGAAGAAAGCGTTTGATACAGTTAATCAGGATGCACTGTGGAAGGTATTGGGTAAGCTGGGATTTCCTCCTAACTTTGTTAGA
This sequence comes from Sepiola atlantica, assembly GCA_963556195.1. Classification (NCBI taxonomy): domain Eukaryota; kingdom Metazoa; phylum Mollusca; class Cephalopoda; order Sepiida; family Sepiolidae; genus Sepiola; species Sepiola atlantica. The sequence goes on from OY744519.1 coordinate 138,905,474, forward strand.
CTCCTTTGTTAGCTACACGATAACATGAAAGCACGTGTCAACTGCAATTGTTGTCTCTCTGAACCCATTGCAGTTGACAATGGTGTAAAACAAGATGATATACCTGCACCTACTTTGTTTTTCATCTATTTTGCTGTAACTGTCATTAGCTTTCAATAACTGTGACAAAGGTGTGTATCTTCGATTTTACACATCGGGTCGGCTGTATAACTTACAACGTTTTAAGACTTCGTCAAAGGCATTCTTCACTGTTGTTCGAGATTTGCTCTATGCAGATGCTGTGGATCTTGTGGTTCACTCGCAGAATGATATGCAGGATATAATAGATCGCTTTGCATGGGTATGTAGAAGCATGGGTATCACAATAAGCCTAGGGAAGACAACCCATATCAGGAACCAGATATATTTGTTGAAGGCCACAAATTGTCTGTGGTGGATTGTTTTATGTATCTGGGTAGTGTTATTTTGAGGAATGGGTCATTGGATGCTGAGATAAATGGATGTATTGAACAGGCTGGTGTGCCTTTTGGTTATTTGGAGAAGCGGGTGTGGGCACCACGTGATATTAGGCTGGAAACTAAGATTTCTGTCTATGAGGCCTGTGTTGTATCAACTTTGTGATATGCTTGTGAGACATGGACAACTTACAGAGCTCATATTCGCTAGAACGTTTCCAGCAGAATTGCTTTAGGCACTTGCTTAACATCCGTTGGGATAGCTTTACCTCTGACACCAAAATGTTGGAACAAGCTGCTGTTCCAAGCATCGAGTCTCGTATAAGTAAACGCAAACTTTGTTGGGCTGGTCATCTTATTCGTCTTACTGGTGATTTATGGGGAACTAACTGGGAATCCTTGCCCACAGCACAAACCTCATAAGCGATTCACAGATTGTCTCAAAGACGATTTGAAGTACTTTGTAATTGATGTTGGAGGATGAGAGGGGGTGGCTGTAGATAGGTCAAGGAAATCGATTTTTGAAGGCAGCAAGCTTTTCGAAGAGAATAGGATGAAACACCAACAGCAGAGGAGAGCAGAGAGGAAGTGATGTGACACCGCCAGCACATGGAGGAAGCATGGATCAGCTAAGATACCAACCTTGCAACTTGGTAACTGTCACATGCAAGGTTGTTGAATCACCAACAAACGCATGTTTTGCAAAATCAAGCACGGACAAGAGGTGGCTTCATTTATGGCATCCACTCAGATCATCACAACACCTGCCACCCCTGTGATATGGTAGGTAAAAAAGTCTAGCAGCCCTGAAGAGAAACCTTTACACTAATATCACATCGATACGCCAAACGTGGTCATATTCGAAATTGAATAGACAGCTGCCATATATATATAACTATTGATCGAATATTTATTGAAATCAAACATGCAAAACGAAAATTTTAAAAATCCTATTTAAAAAAATTTAATTATGAAATTAAATCTTCCATCATGAATTTCGGTTTCTTCGTAAATAAGTCTATCATAGTATTTTTGTTTTAATAGTTAAAAAAAAAATGATTTCGTGACTCTTCCAAATCCGAAATGAATAGGAAGCACTTAAACTGTCGAATAGAAAGTGATTTCTATCTTTAAAATTCTTGGAGATGGTATACATGTATTAGTCCTTCGCATTTAATTAAAAGATTGAAAGTTTTAGAAACTATTTATATCCAATAATTTTAGAAATAAAGATTAAAACAACAATTAAAATTTTTTTTTTTTTAAACACAAACTTATTCGAGTATGTAGAAGAGTAATTTATCTTGCCTTTCGTAAACTTTATTTGTTGCCTATTTGTTTGTTTTTTAATATCCTTTTTATCCTTCTGATAGCTGTCTTTAAAATGCCCGTTTATAGTCTTATAATCATTTGGTTCAATTAATAATTTAATGACCAAACGATACCAAATATAAATCTTAAAATGAAACAAAAATATATTAATAATTTGGTTTAAAAAAAAAGCGAAGCAAAAATGTAAGTAAAAGATGCCCGTGCAACTCTATTATAATAAAATTGAAAAATCTGTTCTTTTAAATTTATTGTTTTTAAAATTGTCAAAAACAAACAAACAACATTGTAAAAACAAAACTATTACTTTCAAAAACTTTTAAATTATGACCGAATTAAAGTAAATGTGTTTCTTGTCTTCAACCTACCTCTTTCTTATCCATTATGGCACCCAAACTTTTCTTTTTTCTATAGACGAAGACTTTTATTATTTTTGTTTCTAATTATTAAAATAAAATAATTAAAAAAACTCAACAAGTTAATTCATCGGAGAAAAGTGTTATGTTTGTTTGCCGCCACACGAACCGGAAGTGATTACTCGATCCCTCCCCCTCCCCCTCACTAGACTTTCACTGGAGGAGAAGAGGGTGAAGCAGACGTCCATTGAAATAAATACGGGGGCCCACTGTGATAAAATAAACATATTACTTATCTTCGGGCTAAAATTAGAGTGGAATATGTTCGATCTTAGGAGGTCATCATCCCAGACATTACCTCCTCTTTCGGGAGGGGATTGGTCTAATGCTGGTCGACTGAGGCGCCCTATCGGAGAATACCGACGTGTACGATCTATGCAACTTTTGCAATCATTCAGTGCCCCCTTTTTTGTGTGTGTGTGGGGGGGCTAGATTTCCCACTATAAACTGATCTCATGTTTAACCTTGCTTGCAATGAGGGACAGGTAAATAAATAAACAAACAGGACGATCTTGGGGTAAAAGAAAAGAGGATGGAATTTGGGAAACCTGGTTTTCCTTCCAAGCTGTAATCAATTTGGGTGGTCGTGGGTGTTGCTTGTTCTTGGTCACCTGGGGGAGTTTTGGCCGACTTGTAGAGACGAGGTTTACCCTTCAGTCCTAAAATGAAAATGCTTAAACTCGTCTCTGTGCAATCGAGTCGACGCACGCGTTCGCTTAAATTAAATTTACACAAGAGATATTTATATGTGTTTAAAAGGGAAATAAACAAAGATAGGAAAACATAGAATAATTGTCCATATTTGAGTGTCCTTGCAGAACAAGGGGAAATCATTAGTTGAGATATTTAGGAAGCCAGAGTCGATAATTTAAGGACTATAAATTATCCACGGATCTGAAAAATTGTAATCAAAACTCAATTACATAAGTTACATTTCATTGAAAGTAATTAAATATTCAATACTCATTTGTTTTCATATTAGAAAGTTCAGTGAGAAATGTATGAAGTATTAAAATGGTTGTTCAATAATTTGTTTTCAATCAGCATAAATCAGAAGACGACATTGAAAGGGGATTCAAGGAGTGTGTGTGTGTGTGTGCGTAAGACAGTGAAAGAGTTAATGCAGTGTGTCTGTGTGTGCGTTGATGTAAGTGTGGTATGTGTGCATGAGCTTAGAAAAGGCGTTTTTCAGCATTCCCAAGGCCCAACAGAGGGGCGATGGGGGCTGGTAAAACATCGATGTTAGCTCTCTCAGGGATTTGGGCTAAACATGGTTGTTGAAGGAATACATGCATTCCGGGCAGATCAAAATGCCAAAATTGGCTTAAAATCTTTTTATTTTCTTTTATTAATTCAAGCGAATGCGTGCGTTGATTCGATTGCGCAGAGACGAGTTTAAGCATTTTCATTTTGGGACCGAAGTCTTTCTCTTTCTGGGCCAGGAAATTCCACTACCAACAACGCATCACATTGCTCAGACCAGCCCCATAACTTCTCTTTTGAGACACAACCAAAACACCTCAGGTTGTTTGGGCCTTGTTTTCCACTTCGACAAGAAGATCCAAGGATCCAACATAACTTCAGGCACATACACATGAACTTAATGAAACACACACACACACACATGCCTACATACACACATACACACTGCCTGACTTCAACACCTGTGTACGTTACAAACATTCTCATATATGAACTCTTTTCCTTTCCTTACAAACAGGACATTCATCCTATCCTTCATATATGAACTTTTCTCTCTTCCCTACTAATAGGACATTTATTTAATACCATGTGGACTTTCTAACCTTTTTTTCTTAGTCTATACTCATGAATGCATTTTTTTACTAACATTCTCTTTTATTTACATGTTAACGAAGATGACTCAATAAAGTTTTTTAAAATGTTAGAATGAGATTTTGTCCACCTATTCTAACACTCAGTGTGATGTTCTGGGTGACTCAGCACTAAATGTTAAACTATTGTTCTGTGATAGCTTAGACCACTTCCATTGTCTGTTCCGGAGAATTTTGTACATCTACTATATAAAATGGACTTGATTTTCCCCTTCCAATTCAGTTAGAGTAGGCAAGAAAACACATCGAAAATCAACACTACCTATACACCCTTACCTGGACCGTGTTTCTGGCAACTTACATATATTTTTAACATTTCACATTAATTCCTATTATTTATACCATGTGACTAACTCTCCTACCTACATACCCCAAAGAGAGGGTAGAACGCTAATTTCTCTCTGTGAATTATTAACTCTTACACACCTCAAACACCGCTTAGCAATTATTTCACGAGGAAATGCGATCCACTTTCACCGCTTCAGAATTTGTAAAACAGTCAATCAGCAATCAGCTTACATAGGCATGAACCACATTTAATCCCAACTGCATCATCACAAAATACGCATTGCCTGAAGTTAGTCATTTACAGACATTCCTTAAAATCTTTATCCAATAAATAAATCGTTTCATTAATAACATTCACTACACATTTCACAACATAATATATATTACACACTTTCGAATCAAATCCATCACCAAAACACACAATTCCATTTTACAATTATGACGCTGAAACCGTACATAAATGATTTACAGCAAAATAATACTTTAATAAACGAAAGATTTACTACACATTCAACAGATAAGTATTTTTTTCTTTTTACAACCCTGATCGATTGTAGCATATCATAAAATACTGCTGTTTTAATGTTTTTCACGTATCATAAATAAATTAAATTTTACCTTTTTTAAGAGGAAAACTCTGTAAAGGCATCTTCCTATTTTGGATGTTATTTTTGTTTATATAATTAAGTTGTCGAGAAATAACCTGATAAAATTGGATTATTAAAAAACAAAAAAAATTATACCAATATTTCTCAACTGCCACAAAGCAATATACGATATAGATTTTTTCAATTGTGGTTTCCTGAGGCAGATATAATAATCCTTCCTTAACAATGTGTATGAACGAGGAAGGCAACAAGGTATAAAATAAAACAAATGAGATTTGTGTTGTGCAGTTCTTTTTGGACATTTTCTTTTTTACTATTCCTATTTAATTTTTTCCCCACGAGGGCAGAGTTAGACACAAGGTCGGTTAGTAATGTGGGGAAAATCAAGCTCAATAAATAGGGTCACTGGATTTAGACAAAAATGAAAATATCAGATGTGACCGATTTGCGTTCTGTCGGCTGTTTAATTCATTCTTTTATATTCCTCCTTGGCAGCGCCAGGCAACGGGTTCTGCTAGTATGATATAAATTTCATCAAAATAGGATACATTTGAAGTTTTCAAGGAGATTCCACCTCCATATCTCCCTTAGGTTAGGAGGGTACTTAGAGATTGCGAACCACTTCCATTGTCTTCCCCAGAAAATTTTATACATAAATATATGATTTAAATTTCATGAAAATATGATATATTTGAAGTTTTGAGGGGTTATGCCCTCATACCCCCTTAGTTTATTCTCACATAGATTCTCTAACCTTTCTGTTTTCCAGGGAACACACAAACATACCCCACATACAAACACACACATACACACAGACATTAAGTTACATATATATATATATATATATATATATATATATATATATATATGTATATATATATATATATATGTGACAAAGTATCCGGGGGCGTGGGGATCGGGTACCCTGGTTACGCGCTAGTATGCATTTTGGTGATGCTAGACTCTGCATAGAGACAAAGTGGAGATATAAAACTAGTATATATTCGACGTGAAACAAGCTTATTCAAACAATGGAAAAAGGCGCCGGGCTGTCTGGTAGAGCTGTGTTGCCAGTCAATACCGATCACCGCTGCAACAGGAAGAAGCGGTCCAGATGCAAGTTAAGGATTTAGCAAAATCCATAATTTTAGATTTAACTCCAATAATATCAATAGAGCGATGCTTGTTCTGTTTAACTGGGCAGATAATCAGTTAGGTCTGTCATCGTTAATTACGGCAGACAGCCATCGGCCCACACAGCGAGAAGGAAAAGGTAATTGTTTTATGATAACGCTAAGCCAGAAAATGAATTCCATTTTATTTTAGGGGCAAGGGAGTAGGACGCCCATCCTCCCAACCCCTGAGAGAGGGAGAGCAAGTCGAGAGTCGGACGTCACTTGGCGCATGCCGTGCGACGACGAATAGAAAATCGGACGATCCCAACCATCGTTTTCTTAGCCAGTTAATTTGTGCCTAAACAACCACTTGTAACGAATTTACACACACACACAGAACCAACAAGATAACTCAGAGCAACGGCTTTTACGAACACGGTAGACATTAATCTAATGTAAAATCAATTCTTTTATTTTATTAATAATTACTCTTCAATACAAAAAGACGCCGACCGAGTTGTTGAACATTATTCTTTTCCCTTTGTTCTGCTTTGAATAATCTTTCGCCCTCACAGAGCCAACTGATTGCTGTTCGCCCAGTGATCGCTCGCTGATATAAACAGTTTCAACGTGGGAGTTGGACGAGATGACAAGATCGACAAAGTCATATCATCATTGTCGCCATCCCGGCCTAGAGGAATTTCGATCGACATATTTTTTTTATGGCCACTACGACGATCGGCTATAGTGTGTTCACAGTCTGGCAAGACTGTGCGCATGAGTGGGGTTCACAACTTGGCACCACGACCAGGATATCATACACCTGTGTGTGCGGTTGCCAACGATCCCCACGGTGCAGAGCTTCGTGTGGGGTTCATATATATATATATATATATATATATATATATAGTTTGTCGAATACAGACGTAAGAGGGATATACGAAACATTATACATAAAGGGGTGAAAATCACAGATGTAATTACTAAAGGTAAATGCCCCAATGTAATCAGAATACACGTGTTACCAGAGTAAATAAAGAGAGAGAGAGAGAGAGAGAGAGAGAGAGATCAGTAAAATGAACTTACTTTGTTAATGACTACCACCAGGAAATACCATATAAAGATGGCGTGTTGTTCTAGGAGTTTCATCATGTCTGACGGAAATGGCATCAGAGCTGTAAAAGCCATACGAAGATGGTAGGCTGTCAGGCCGCATCCAATATCTGGGGCATGCAATCCAGAAGGAGAAAGATATCCATTTCTAAATTATACACATCAGTTGGAATTATCTGTTTTTAGTTCTGGAAATAGGAGAGTGCATTCTTCGTTGGCTAGTAATAATTCAGGGGATATACCTTGAATATAGTTCAAGAGAGATGAATCCTAAATATTCTGCCATTACATCTACTTAAAGTAAAAATTCAAGCAAAACATTATTTAAAACTATTTTAATGATGGTGTGATGATTTATAAAAATGAAACCCGGCCAGTGAGGGTTGAGGACATGCGTTGCATGGAGAAAAATGATATGAGAATGATACGATCGATGCGTAATGTGAGTTTTAGAGATGCTTAGTTCTGATGACTTCAGAGGAAGATTAAATCTGGACAGTATAGGGAGATATGTGCAGGAAAATAGACTTCGTTGGTATAGTCAGTTGAGAGAATAGATAAGAGTTCTGGGGTCAGTAGGTGTAGAACAGTTGAAGTAGCAGGACCAGTTCACAAGGGAAGGACAAGGAAAACATGGGAGGAAGTGATAAAAATGGACCTGAGAGAAAGAGGGATAAATGAAGACCTGAGCAGTTAATTTCTTTAAGACGTCCAACATATGCCAGCATTTAAAATGGACGTTAAACCAAAGATCATGATGATGATAATGACGACGATGATGATAATGACGACGACGATAATGATGATGATGGAAGAAAGCATAAAAAGAAATCCAAAGATTCTATCCTATAAACATTGGAGCCATTTTGGATATTCTCATAATCAGTTGTGCTGCACGACCTTGAGGCAACTGTACAATTAATTAAAAAAAAATGTGGGGAACTGATCCTTGTCATGCTTAGATTTTAAATCTTAGTTTTTAAACTAACCCACCTTGGTAACCGGCTCCACTAGAGCCCACTGAATAAGTGTTCCTAACTTTTCCCGGAAGTCGCATATCTCCAGCAAGGCGGTATTTATCTTGTAGTATACGGCTAGCCTAGGCTTATTGCTTAACTGCAATCAGCCCATGATCAATATGTCCAATTTCCGGTTCTGTGCCCCTTGGTTTTACCCTAAAAAGGTAAGAGAGTATTGAGAATTCCCCACCACTGGCATCTCCCACAAGGGTCCCGCAGAATAAAGAATATCTGGATTTTCCAAGTATCTATGTTCCTATCTTAAAAGATAGAGTACAAACTATTGTCTTTAATGTTTTGTATGATGTTACATTACTGGTTTTTTTTTTTATAAATGTCAACTGTAAATAAATGCGTTAAATGTACTTGATTTTTCTTTTATCTATTATCCGTTCTGATTAAAAAAAATTTTTTATTTGCCACTGAAACATAAGGGACTACTGTGGTAAGGGCCAGATTTATAGGGTGATAACTGGGTGAGGAGTTGGGCAAGATGTTTGTTCACATTACATTTAAATTTCTGCATGCTGGTACTGCCGGGGAAACAGGGAGCAGGAAGGGAATTCCAGAGGCAAGCGGTCTGAGGAAAGAAGCTATCAGAGTAGAAAATCTTCCAGAATCTCGGGACCTCTACAGTGAAGGGGTGGGATTTAGCAGTTAGTCGAGTGGGTTGAGGGTATTTTCGTGTATGTGGTACAAATGCAGTACATTCATCGGAACACATTCTGTGGAAATACTTATAAAACAAGCACATGAATGTGACTCTGCAGTAATGCGATAGGGGCTGGAGATTGGCAGAGAGTGCAGGACCTATTAGGATAGAAATTTATTTTTTGAACCCTTTCCAAGAGGGAGAGACTAGCAGTTGGTGCACCTGCCTAGATGCGGCAACAGTACGGGCGAACTGTTGTTGCTGGCATCCATTTGTCTCAAGAGACAATGGAGTTCTGTACCAAATTGCAGCATCTTCTGTGACTGTGCAAGCCTATCCTGAATCGGCAGGCTGTTGCAGTTACCACGGATGTTGGTAGTGTGTGGTTCTGAGATCTCTATTGCATCCATCTGCTGTCTATGCTCTCTTCTCTCCCTCCACATCTGGTCTCTCCTCTCCTCTCCTCACTCCTCTTGAAGCATGCCTTCAATCGTAGCTTTGTAAAGATATAGGATAATGGCAGGTGTGAGATGTTTTTTGGCCGGTAGAGGGAGCCCACCTTCTTTGCAGCCATATTGTGTGTTGTAATAAAGATGAAAAGGCGTAATAATTAAGAAACGGTTGGATTTACATATATACACATTCATTCTCAGAGACACACTTTGTCGAAGACAAACATAAAGTAGATATACAAAATATGATACATAAAGGGGTGAAAACCAAAGACATAATTACTAAAATTAAAGTATACAGTAATGTACCAACACAATCGCTAAAGAACATGTATTGCCAGGGTCAACGGATAGAGAGAGATATACATGGACAATGTATAAATAAATGCAACTTACATTTTGTTGCTGATGTTTTGGGAGCCTACAGCCGAGAACAGAGAGGAGATTCTGAAGATAATTGCGACCATAACATATTCTGGGATCCTACGGCTGTAACTAAGAGAGAGAGAGAGAGAGAGAGGGGGGGGGGTCTGAAGACGGCTGTGACCAGTTCTTGCTGTCAATGTCTTTTAAGGAAGAACCAGAGATTATAGCTCAGTCGAACATTTTCAATGGAAATAACGCTACTTGTAATTTAATGTACAAGATAATGTTTTTTTGTTTGCTTTTTACTAACGAGTCACTGCTCACCAAGGCCTAAAAGCCACTTGAGGACAAGGGTTAATGGTTTCTGTCAGGTGAATGGTGAGACAAACACCTTGAGGATTGCAAACCATGGTTGGATCTAGGCTGAAATTGATTACTTAATGGGACGGCTCAACAAGAATTTGTTAACATTGAACTTGAAAACGACCATGCAGTAGTCAACTGGGGAGCAGCCCCCTAGTATTATGTTTTGGAAAGAAACTCTGTTCATGGAAGTTCTGTTGAGTTTTAGGTACACAGAGGAAGAAAGGAAAATTATTTACAGTGTTGTTAATAAATAAATTAATTAAATTGAATTAAGTAATATTTATTTTCATAATTCTTACCTGTAATTTAATGTAAAAAATTATTATTTAATTTAATCTTATTTATTTGTTTATCAACAATATTCTTTTGTAAATTAAATTTCGAGAATGAGGTAAGAAAAAAGTTATTTCCCCAATAGTCCAACAAGAGTTATGGTTACTTTGGGACCATAAAATACAAAAGAGCCAACCAAATAACTAACCATGACTGTGCTCCAAAAGATTGGCTTGTGTAAAAAGAGAAAAATAAGGTCTGTCTGTAAATAAAAAAGCACTGAATCAACTTTTTGCATCCAAAGAATTATTCACAATCTTCTTGATTTGGCCGCATATCAAGAGGAAAATAATCCAGCTTATCCTATTAAACCAATTATATACTCAGAATTATAGATAATGGCTCTTTCATCATCAGAAAGAGACCAGCATGAAACAGTTTTGGCACAAGATCGATTTTCAATCAGAAATTGTTATTATTTTTTTGTACTGATGAGTCAACCAAGGGAAGAGTCAGGCATGTATGTGCAGTGTGATGATGTATAGAAGTGTAACTTGGCCAGTGATGGTTGTGGACATGCATTGCATGGAGAGAAATGATATGAGAATGATATGATAGATGTGTAATGTGAGTCTTAGACAGACTTAGTTCTAATGACCTCAGAGGAAGATTAACTCTGGACTGAATAGGGAGATGTTTGCAGAACAGGAGACTTTGATGGTATGGCGATATTGAAAGAATGGATAGAGTTCTTGAATTAGTAGACGTAACAAGGTAGCAGGTCCAGTTAACAGGGGAATGCCAAGGAAAACATGTGAGAAAGTGATAACAATGTACTTGACAGAAAGAGGGATAAATAAAGACCTGGGAAGAGATAGGTTACCTTGGAAGTCAATTTCTTTAAACCGTCCAACACATGCCAGCATTTAAAACAGACGTTAAACTGATGATGATGATGATGATGATGATGATGATGATGATGATGATGATGAGTCACCACTTACCAAGGCCAAAGGATATTCGAGGATATTGGTCAAATAACTTACCTGATGACATCGAGTCTGAGATAGGTATATTTGCTGAAGACACCACACTCTACTCTCATCATGTAGGCAAAACGGACACGTACATATCCGAGGCAATGGCTAAATCCTTAGAAAATGACCTCCAAGCTGTGGTGGATTGAGGCCATAAATGGTTGGTAACTTTTAATGCTGTAAAGACAAAGCTCTTTTCCTTCAATAATTACAAGAACCGATTGCCATGGTAAATAACACTCTACCTGAGAGTCCAACATTCAAACTCCTCGGCCTAACATTCACAGGTAACATGAATTGGAACAAATAGATTGAAGACATTGCCAAGGTTGCTTCAAAGAAGGTGGGCTCTCTCTACCGTGCCAGTAAACTTCTCACACCTGACAGTATCCTATATCTCTACAAAGCCACCATCTGCCAATGCATGGAGTATTGTTGCCACATCTGGGTTGGTCCATCATTCACTAGTCTCTCCCTCTTAGACATGGTCCAAAAAAGAGTATCTAATCTAATAGGTTCCTCACTATCCACCAAACTTCAGCCCCTGTCCCATCACTGCAATGTTGCATCCTTGTGCCTGTTTTACAAGTACTTCAATGGATTGTGCTCCGATGAACTTGCTGCTCTAGTGCCCCCTTGACATAAATACACTAGACCAACCCGACAATCAGCTAAGTCCCATTCATTCACTGTGGAGGTCCCCAGATGCCGAAGAGCCTTCTACTCCAATAGCTTCTTTCCTTGTGCTGCCGGGCTTTGGAACTCCCTCCCTGCTCCCTTTATCCCCAACTGTACCGACATGCAAAAGTTTAAAACTAATCTAAACAGACATCTTGCTGCACAGCTCCCAACTTAGGATGTCACCCAAACTTCCACCCTAATTCTCAGTAGCCCCTTACGTCTACAGTGGCGGCCAGCCTTGTTTGGGGTGGACTATGTTAAAAAAAAAAGATGGGACGTTCTTGGAAGTTCCGGTTGGTTTTAAGCACATAGAGGAACAAATGAAATTTATTGGCAGTGGTTGTAACTAGACGAGTTTTTGCTGTGAATGTTTTACAAAAAGGAACCAGAGGTTAGAGCTCAGTCGAACACCAACCATGAAAATAACGATAGAGTAGAGAAAGACTAGCAACATCCCTTCTGTAAGAAAGAGGCTCTAGGTAAGAGAAGAGACCCCCCCCCCCACTGGATTTCTAAGTCGATTTTGTACTCTACCAAGGCAGAAAAGAGTGCTCTGAGCGACATCTCCCCAGATGTGGTAACAGTACCCCAGAGAAGGGGTTGTACTTTGTCAAGGTAAGAAAGAGTGTAATCAGGTGTACTTCCTAAGATATGGTAGTAGTACTTCCTCTTAGGACATATCTGATTATTATGCAGGTTATTAGAGGATTGCATCAGGAGTCAGGTACTTTCTGGAGCAGTAGAATGATCCAACCATTTTTTCCAGCGACCTTAGCAACAGATTTTATGTAAATCTTCTGTTTCAGGTCTGGAGTTTATTGTGATCAAAACAAATGTGATCCTCTCCCACTTGTCATCTCTTTTAATTTTGCTGGTATTATCACGTTGCGTTTGACCCCAGTATTGTGCTTCAGTCAGGGAGATAATCACACTTCCATAAAACTCCAGAAGAAAAAACAGATAGTAAAGCCAAGTTTCACTGAGACCTTATTTATTCACAAGTTTTATGTTTTGGTGGAAAGCGATCACAGAATTACACCATAAGAACAAGAATCATGTAAGTATCACGCCATAACATCTTTCAGCATTGATGGTCAGTTAGAATGGATGAAGTGAAGGCAAGTGGATATCCAAAAGGTTTTTGTAGAGATGAATGACACGTGTGACTCCATGCTAAAAGCAATTAAATAAAACTTGACTTGTTGGTAACGAGTGCATGTGTGTCGTTGGGGTCTTGCAGCTAGCGTCTACATCTGAGTTAAATTTCCATCTGTCAAGTTCAGAATCTCAGCTAAGACTAACTCTGCTGTATTCCCCCACTGAACTCATCTGCTTGTCTACTTCGTCTTCTCATCTCAAACCCTCTAACTCGCCTTACTCCCTTAGCCGATCTGACCTGCTCAACCTGATCTGTTGGTCTACTCCCATTTAAAATTGTCTGATCTGCTTCGGAGCGAAAAAGAAAGAGCAGACAACATGTAATAAAAAATACCTTTTTATTTTGGCCGAACTGGAAAAAGATTTACGAAATTAAAGACAAACAATAGTAAACTTCACAAAATTTATGGAGCCATGCTCCGTAGAAGATTCTAATGCAGCTGGGTAGAGCCAGCCAAAGAGATATCACACTCGAACAGCTCCTTACTCCCAACTCTCTTGAAGCAGGAAATATTTGTGCGGGCGTGCTTCAAAGAACTGTATTCATACACCAAGGCATTCTATTCATTGATGGGCTAATTACTCAGCGCTTAATTTTGTCTGTTTATATAAATAGAAAATAGTGCATCAAAACATCTAACTGCTACAATCTCATCAAATGATAGTAAGAATAAATGGTAATTTAATGCATCAGAGAAAACTTTTTATATCTCTATTTATATAAATTTAGGTATGTGCAGATGTATATAACCATGCAACTCCTCAACAATCATTGATCCCAAAAACACGATGTGCCATGAGTTTCCTACTCTTTCATCTTTTTATGCTGGCCATGTCGACTCTAGTTGTATCCAAAACAAAAGCAACACAGACACACATAATAAAAGCATAAACACAGATTGTGTATTAGACTTGTTGGTAACGAGTGCATATGTGTCGTTGGGATAAAATTCTTGTCTTTAAAGTTCAGTATCTCAGCTAAGACTAACTCCATTGTACGACCCTGCTGAACTTGTCTGCTTGTCTACTTTGTCTCCTTGTCTCAAGCCTCTAACTCGCCTCACTCCCCGATCTGACCTACTCCACCCTATCTGCTAGTCTACTCCCATTTTAATTGACCAATCTGCTCGTCTCCTAAATATATTTACTTTCAACCGGAAATCCTAAAAGCTAAAAATTAATGCCAGGGCGCCATTTCCTAACTTAATATTTTCCCCCCGGGGGGGGGGGGGGGAGCAATCCATAGTATCACATATGTTTATATATTTGTATGTATAAGATTCACTTCTAAACTAATTAACCGATCATTATGAATTTTGAAACATAGCTGTTAGAAGTAACGGTAGGTTAAATGGGCAGTTTTAGTTTTATGTGAAGGAGGCAAATAGGGGATGGAAGCCCTTTCTGAAAATTCAGATACTTCTAATTTTTGTGAAATTTTAACAATAGGTAATTAATAAATATTCCCTAAATTTCAATTCCTTTGGAGTATTTTAAAGAGTTTTTTAAGGGGTATAATATTTTCAACCTATTTGAAAATTTAAACATTTCAGATTTGCATTAAATTTGATTCATAGTCATTAGATTAAGCAAGATTCCCTGAATTTCAATTTCTTTTAAGAGCCCTTAAGCTTAAGCCTTACATTTTTTACATTTTCTAAAATCAAAATCAAGTAATCGATTTGATTAAAATTAGAATAATGATTCTAAACATAAGGTTTAGTAGCATTATGTCTTGATTTTAATCTTCGTAAGAGGACAAAAACATGGTATGAAATTGTTCTGTTTGGGTAATTAATTTTAATAGTCATATGAGGCTTAATTATACATCACTGTTCATTTGGCCAATGGGACACTAAAGTCTATCAATCAAAGTATTTTACTCAAGCGACTCTTAAGAGGCCTTAAATTTATTTAAATTTATTTAAATTTATTCAAATTTAAATTTTTTTATATGATTTGCTTGTAATTTAAATTTCTGAAGAAATAATCCTAAGAGCCTTTTACTGTGCTGAACTTCACCACCAAACACTAAAAATGATCTTGTGTTACATGTTGTCTCTCAAAGTGGTGCAGGGGAAATAAGTAAAATACTTTTATTGATAGACTTTAATGTCCCATTGGCCATACTTTGAGTGATTTAAATTAAAACTTTAGATTTTATAAACGATTAGCTGTAACTACCGACATTGCACGGGAGTCTTTTTTCATTTTTTGTTTCGCTTATCGGACCCTCTCCTGCCTTTTCTCTTAATTAACTTCTTGTGAGCAAAAAAGATAATTCAATGATGAAATGTATGTCATTAAAAAAATCAGTTTTTGCAATGAAATCGGTTGAATGCAGTGGTGTGCAGTGGTCTGGTGATAACCTAGTGATGCTCGGGGCCAACTCTTTGATTATATGCCCAAAGACTGAAGTATAAGTCCTAGTACTGAGAAATATTATGAGAAAGGGAGATAGTTTCAATAATATGATTAAATGTCCCCAATTTGTATGCCTGTGACCATCCCAGTCGCCTCCCCCTCCTCTGCACTCCACTGATTGGACGTCTTACGAAATTTCAATATAATATTAACATTATAAAAAAAATAACTTGTTTTAGTATTGAAGGATTCAGTTTCTTCATAGATTTTAATTTATGGATTAAATAAAATTTAAATTATTGGATAATGTTTAGTTTATTGCTAAACTAGTTATATCGATCCGGTGTCGCCCGTCAATCTTTTTACTTTAATTTTCATTTCACTTTGTTTTTAACTATACCATGTTTTAAACATTTTAAAAAAATCAATCGATTAATAGTAATAAATAAAATGATGTACAAGTTATGCACACATACACACGAGAAGTGGTCACAAAATTTTATCAATATAACTAGCAGGGTGATCCGACGTTGCTCGGGATTAAATAAGGCTCAGTGCTATGTATTTTTTCACTATGCTCATAATAAAATATTACTTTATTTGTTTTTACTGCCACCCTCCTTCCATTTCGCCTCCTAACATACTTGGAAGAAGCTGAAATATTGGAAAACTTTCTGAATTAATGTCTTACATATATGGTTTACATTTCATTTAAATCGGATATATGTATTTGAAGTTTTAAGGAGGTTCTGTCCCCATGGGTCATTTAGAGGTGGGGCACATAAATATTCAGCACATAGAGGGTAACATAGAGATTTGGGACCACTTCCACAAAGAAGTTTATTCATATTACATAAATATTATATAAATTACATAAAAATAGGATATATTGGAAGTTTTAAAGGGATTATGCCTCCATACCTTCCTTGGGTGTGCATTTGAGAGATTCGGGAACACTTCCATTCTCTTTCCCGGTAAATTTTACATAAAAATACACTTTTTTAGATTTTATGTAGGTTCTCTAACCTTTCTTTCTAAAGGGAACACACAATCACACATACACACAGATATTGAGTTTTAAATATATAAAAGATTACAGATTCATTGAATAATGTTTTATTGTTTTTTAAGAAAACATTTGCCAACACCTGATGCGATGAAAATAAGGTAATAATGTCTCAGAAAACTTTATTTTTCATCTATTGGGTTGACATCAATTATGATCATGGTGTCTTATGTCGCTATGAAAGTGTTGAATACAAGATTCAAAAGGAGTAGGGTTAGGTGAGGGGGTGGCTAAAAGTGGATTTGGTGCACGGGGAACCGTTTTAAAGAATTCAATGGTGACAAAGTCTGTAAATAGACTCTTATATTAAAAAAACCCAAAAAAGCTAGCAGTACTTTCTGGCATCGCCTGCGATCCTAATTTCCATAAATTATACAGATTACAGAAAAAAATAAAAGTAAAACTAAAAAAAGCTGATTAATATTGTAATTTGAAATGTCTAAATTCATTTTGGGACAAAAGCAGAGTAAAAATAATTATGCCCAGGGGTGAGGTTTGAACTTACAAACTCTGTGTCCAAATAAGGTGAGCTAACAAATTGATGATGCTATTAAATACATAAACCAGATCGATTTCTTTTTCTTTTCTTCCTCCTATCTCTCTCTCTCTCTATTCTTTTTGTAATATTATGCGCCTTACAGTGAGTATATACACTTTTATACACCTGCGTTTTTGTTGTGAACTCAGCTTGCTGACAAAACATGAAAATGAGGTTGCCTTTAGGCTGTTAACAAAAAACATGTGAATGCCAATATTCAGTTTTTCAACAGGATTCATTTAAAACAAAAACATAAAACAGATTGAGTTCTAATGCATGATAAAGATATATATATATATATATATATATATATATATATATATATAGAGAGAGAGAGAGAGAGAGAGACAGACAGACAGACAAACAGACAGACAGAGACCGATAGATAGACAGACAGATAAATCACTTGTCTCATTACATTTAGCTAAATTGTATGCGACCGTCCCCGCCCTTGCTGGCTATGTTTCACGTCTGCTTGCTTCAATTGTCAACCAGAAAGAGACCAAATACCCCCCCCCCCCAGCCGAAAGTCATCTGGTCTCAACAATTTCTGCTTTTAGGTCACCTCTGACCTTTAGGGTGTCACTCAAACCCTCCCATTCAAACCCCTTTTGCTATCTAACATTTTTCTCTCTCTCTCCCTTTCTCTCTTTTTCTGTCTCTCTCTCTCTTTAGAGTCGAAAGTCAGTTAGCCAAAGGCAACAAAAGAAAGGACAGAAAGAAAGCGCCCTCTTTTTCAGCACTGAATATGGAAATACCTAATGATTTAAGTAGCAGTATTAGGACTTGAGATTGTCTGATGGTTAGTGTAATGTTGTAGGCTCACCTTGCGAGGCTGATATCTGGCTTTGCACTCAAATGCATTTTGTAAATTCGTCATGTCTTGATCATTTTTCAATTTGAGGGTTTTGATTGTATTTTGATGTGACAGTTCTTTTCTTTCAGTTTTATTTTGAGATTCTGTTTGTCTTTACGTAAATCAATCTCGTTAGTTCGGTTGTTATCTCTGCCCAATTTCAACTCGGCAATGTTGTTTTGATGTTCATACATTAAATACTTCACTTTTTGTTTGTACATCGGTTTTGAATTGCAGACTTGAGTGAAGTGATTCTTTTTAAGGCTTTTCCTTGACGGGACACGTCACATGTGTTGCCGAATATCCACAGTCATGGCAAGCCTGTCCGCCATCTTTATTTTGTCTCCCACATGGTCGGGGTCTCGAAGTAAAGTAGCGAATACTATTTTGTGTGTATCTGTGGTGGCGTTCGCTGTTAGAGTTGTTGGTACTTTTACTGACTTTGTTTCTGCATGTGCACTGCTTATGGCTTTTGTTGTTGTTGTGTAGGACAAAAGTGCATGGACTTTCTTTCGTTCCATGCCTGCAGCATGTGTGTCGGCAAGTTCAATGGCCTTGGCTTCGTCCAGTATTTGCTTAAGAGCAGAGTTGTCTCTTAGTGCTTTTCTCCTAACCTTAAAGGACAAACAGCCTTGTAGTATCTGGGCCAGTATTTGAGAAGTCATATGTGAATGCTAGAGTTCTTAGCCTGACATGGTAAGAATCAGTTTTCATCTGTATTTTGCATTGTGCGTCAGAATTTGAAAATTTTGTAGGATGTGGTTTTTTTAGGCATAAAATAGTCGGTTAGTGACTTCTTCACTGTTTCGTATTGGTTTGGTATTAGCATCCCATCTTCCGCTTCAGTGGTTACTCCGACACTCTTCTGTTTGTCCGTGAAACTGTGAAAGATGTCGAAAACTTTGTCTCCAGCATAATGTAGAAGAGTCGCTTTCCATTTTCTGTCGGTGTCAATATCCAAAGAAATGAATAGGTTTTTCAGTTTGTTTATCCACTTTTGCCAGTGAATGCCAATTGTATTTTGTTCAGAGTGGACGCTGAAATTGGGAAAACGGGCAGACTACCAGTAGCCATATCTCTCTCTTCTCTCGTGTAGACTTTCCATTTTTGGTAGAGAAACGTGAGCATGTCACTTAAAATCTCATCCTCGTCGCCAGTTGTAAAGTCATAGGCTCGGCTCGTGAGGCTGAAACAAAGGGCAAAGAAAGAAAGAACAAAGACAAACAGATATGCGTGTGGTTTCAATCAGCGCCGGAGTCAAACTGCTTAGTTTACACCAGGCCTTTTTATTATTTTCTAGTGTCTCTCAATGCGCATGTCCAGTAGTCTCCCAGCTTCCGATATACAAAGGGGGGCAAGTAATGACGATGCTACAGTTAGCTCCTCTGACCCCCTTGATAGTATTAAAAATCATAGCAAAACTGATTATCAGATTAAATATAAAATTCAATCAAATCCATTGGAAATGAATTATTTTGATTTTAAGAACACAGACAAATATTCGCCTTATACGACTGATTTTTTTTTTATACAGCTTGTAATGAAAAAGCTATTGATCACAAAAGTATGAGGGTAAAATTCACATTACTTTATATATACTACAAAAATTAATTTCCTGAACAGAAAAGTTTTGTACCACACTTTTATGTCCCCTTACATAGATTAAAATCACGATATAATGCTACTGAACATTATGTCTAGAATTCTTATTCCAATTTTGATCAAAATCATGTTATGGGTTTTGATTCTAGACAATGTTTAAAATCTAAGGCTTAACCTTAAAGGGTTTTAAGAAGAAATAAAAATCGGGGAATCTTGTTTAATTCATATCTAATGACCATTGATCAATTTCAATATAAATCTGATATGTTTCTGAATTTTTTAGATGAGGATTGATAATTTATATAATTTGGATTATTAGAACTAATGTTCTCATCTTGTGTGTTATCATCACAACGTTTCGAAATTCTGTCAAGATTCCCGAGTTCGACAGAAATATTCCCAAGTTCAAAAAGATACACCTGAAGAAGACCAGAGGTGACAGCGGCCGAAACGTTGTGAGAATAATACTCAAGATGAGAACATTAGTCCGAATAATCTAAATGATATAAATCTGATATATTTGAATTTTCAAATGTGAGGTTGTGCTCATATTATGACCTCTAAAAACCCTTTAAAAGTCTCCAAAGAAACTGTAATTTGAGAAATATTTATAAATTGATGTTTAGTACCTATTGTTAAAATTTCAAAAAAATTGGAGGCATTTGAGTTTTCAAGAAAGACTTCCACCTCTTTTTAACCCCCTTTTCATAAAACTTAATTGAACTATATATAACCCACCTTATGATCCCTTACACCTAGTAGCTGTGTTTCAAAATTCATAATGATCGGTTAATTAGTTTAAGAGTGAATCCTGTACATGCAAATATATAAACATATACACATACTTAACTTTATATAGAGATTTCTCTTCGCTGATACTGAAATCACTTGGCTGATAATACTCGTCTGTTTTAAAGATCTAACACATAGTACTTGATTTTTTTTTGTACAGTGTAGTGATGTACAGAGAACCGGATGTTCACCCTGTGACGTCAAAGTAAAAAGTGTTTTAAAATGCTCTGTATGCAGGTGGATCATCGCAGCATTCCCAATAGAATCAATAAATAAAAAAAATGTTTTTTTATTTTAGCCCAATCAAGTGTCACTTAAAAAAAAAAATTTTTTTATATGTTATTACTATTAAAATCAACTCTATATACAGGATGTGTAAGGACATACATTATTTTTACTACAGCAGGAATATTATTTGACCACCACCACCACCACCACGATCATCATCATCATCATCATCATCATCATCATTTTAATGTCTAGCTTACATGCTGCCATGTATTGGGCGGCTTTTAGAAATTGACTTCCAAACTAACCTATCTCTGGCTAGGTCTTTATTTACCCCTCTTTCTCTCAAATCCATCCTTTGCATTTCCTCCTATATTTTTCTTGGTCTTCCCCGACTAACTGACTCTGCTACCTCAACTGTTCTACATCTACTAATCCAAGAACTTTAGTCCATTCTTTCAACATGACCACATTAATAAAGTCTTTACATTTTCTATATTTCAGAAGTATCAATGGCAGCCACTATAATTACACTACAAATGAAACGATACAGTTATCATGACTATAAAAGCTGAATATAGCAATTTAGAATGAGTAGCATTTTTAAAAGTCGCTTGATCTTTCGTCTACAAAGTTTACAAAGCGTTAAAGGCTTAAGATGGAACAGAATTTTAATGTACAACTAACTCCAATCAAAGGGCGATAACCCATCCTGAACTATCATGACCTAGAAGACCGGAAAAGGGGAGACCGGTAGCGAGACAGTAAACAGTAAACAAAGTGTAACATTGGTCTTACAGCTCCCTTAATCTGCAGACATATATCATCAACAACAAACCATCCTTACATGTAAAGATGAGAAATAAATAAATATTAGAAGCATCACCATTTTCAACACATGAGAGATATTCTAGACACACTGACAGCATTAGAAGACTTGAATTTATTTGGCAAGTACAGCACACCGTTAGTGGTAAGCCTAGGAGATCCATGAGGTCGATTGTAAAAAAACACCATGTGTCAGAAGAAACAATCTGAAATGTTATCCACAAGGACATCAGATACAAGTTTATGTCATGAGTAAAGGTCATTTTACGTCAGAAGATGTAATGAAAATTTGCTAAATCAGAGCTAATAGATTTACATAACACAGGAATGGATGGTGGAAAATTTTCATGATCACATGATCCTTAACATTCGACCTCCTAGGTCCCCAGATCTCAATATTTTTAACTATTATGCTTCGAGCATAGTTGATTCTTTTTCTTCTTTGCGTGTCTTTGGAGCATCTGGTCATACAACAGTTTCCACTTTTTTACGCAGTTCTTTGCATTATTGTTGTACTCTGCAAGATCTTTCAAGCTGTACCAGTTGTTCAGTAGAAGACATATAAGTCAGTGTTGCATCGTATGGTTCTCCTCTCCACATTCACAGATGGTTGGGTCAGTTTTCTAGCCCCATATAGTCATAGCAACTTTTGATCGCCCCATTCCTGTTCTCAGGCGGTTGAGTGTTTCCCCCTGGAGCCAGGGTGCTTCTGAACCGGGAGGAAGGACATCATGAGGGGTGATTCCCATGTAAGTAGGAGGGAAAAATTCTCTAGCCGTCTGGTTCACAGCTGTAGTCTGGTCTCTTCCTGAGATGTTGTTAGGGGTTTGACATGGCTGAGGAAGCTGCTCCTTGACTTCAGTCGTTGGACCATTGGTTCATGTCCATGAAGGAGACAGCGTTCATCACTGATAACATAGTTGACAAAAAGGTTAATGAGCACCCTCATGACATTAAATAATCCCTAAAAGTCTCCTTAGGTAAAGACATATCTAATATGAGCAAATACCACCTAATCCCAGCATGTTGGCGATTCATATCTTACAGAAAAAAACCGTTATCAAAGCTGAATGAGACTTTAATGGATAACATTACAAAACAATAACATTTGACAGCTCCATTAATCTGCAGACATATATCATTAACAACAAACCATCCTTACATGTTTAAATAATGTGTTCTTTGTGAGTGGTAAGACACAAATATGAAGAAATAATTTGGATGAAAACGCTTCAGTATAGATCAACAAATATAATTATTTATCTGTCCTCAAATACATTACACACCCTGTATATTTTTTTGGACAACATTTTAAGTAAGAGAATCAAAAATTAAACTAAGAAGACTTACCGAACACTGTGAAACTATCTCTTTTGAGGTAACCCCACAGATTCCCATCCACCCATCTGTCAGATTTAAAAAATGCCCAGTAACATTTTAAAAATATGTTGTTAACATTAAAAGCGACTCTATAATTTTTATGACAACATTTTGAGAAAGAGACAAAAATAAAACTTAAGAGGCCTCAAGAGTGCTGCTGAAACCATCCTTCTTCTCTCCTCTTGCACCCCTGCATTTCCCCTCCCCGGATCTGGGAGTTCGGGGGTAGATAGCGCCGGCCCTATCTGTAAGAGTGAATGAGTAACAGATCAGGCCGTGACACCTTGTTGAAAAGCCAAATTATTTGAAACTTGCTTATTCATCATCATCACCATCATCGTTGCTGCCACCACCACCACCACCACCCCCATCATCATCATCATCATCATCATCATCATCATCATCATCATCATCATCATCATCATCATCATCATCATCATCAACCATGTTACAGCTGACAAGTTGATACCTTTATGAGTCATTCGTTCTCTGATGGAAAATCTGTCACATTTTAATGTGTCATCAATATTGTCCTTTTTTGTTTAATTGTTCAATGATCATTTACATCAGTGTGTTATTCTGTATCTTAATCAACTTTACATTAAATAATATTAGTATGACCCGTGGAAATTCCACAATTAATTAAAAAACGATATGTTTTAATTCCAGCCTAATTTCCGTAAATTACATACAGAAAAAAACTAAAAGTAAAATGAAACACTCTGCGAACAAAATCAGAGTAAAAAATACTTATGGCCAGGCGAGGTTTAAACGTATAACCTCTGTTAGTATATATGGCGTTCTAACCAATTGAGCCACCTAATCAATTTTCTCTCTGTCTCTTTCGCTCTTTTTCTTTTCTTTTCTTTTCTTTTCTTTCTCTTTCTCTCTCTCTCTCTCTCTCTCTCTCTCTCTCTCTCTCTCTCTCTCTCTCTCTCTCTCTCTCTCATGATCAAATGTAAATTAAAACCAGAACAGGCAGCATTGTTTTTGTCTTCCACTCCATTCTTTTTACTTTCTTTTCACTTTATTTTTCTTTCCCCTTGTCAGCAAAAGGGTAATGAAAGAAAGGAGAGAAAGGAAGCGGAAAAGAAATAAATAAAAATTTCCTTTCTCTTTTTTTCATTGGTGAATCTTTAAAGATTTGTCTGATTAATTTTTTCCTGGTGTCCATGGGTAGAGTAGTAGTATATCTGAATTAAAGAGTGAAAACTCCTCCCTCTTCCTTTATTCATGACTTAAAAAATAAAATATTGATCAGGATTAAAGGATTAAATATAAAAATTCAATGAAATCTATTGGAAATAAAATGCTTGTTTTTAACAACATGGACTAATGTTTGCTACATCTGACTTACGAAACAGATATTTTAATATACCGTTTGTTAATAAAGCTATTTGAGTCAAAGAAAGAGAAGGAAATCGACTTTATTTTATATATAATATTATATGCAGGAACAGGTAAAGAATAAATAAAATTAAATTAAAAAATAAATAAAATATACGTAATAAAAATTAAAAATATTAATAATAACATTGTCACTAATAAAATTAAAGTCGAACAATAGATTTGAAACAAAATTAAAAAAATTTTTTTTTTAATTTTGATTTCAAATCCATCTCATTTTCTGCCGAATAGCCCTCACCGACAATGGTCTTCTTATGCACGTTTGAATTAAGGTTGAACACACATCTGAAGACAGGAAATTTTCTTCCCGAAATATCATATTATATGGAACTTCCATCAAACCACAATGATGCAAGTAAGATTGTAATATAATATATATAAAAATACTTATATTGTATTAATAAAAAAGGTAGAAACTGCAAAACTAATTCTGCTATTATATGCCTTAATTTGCTTCAGTTCGTGTTTATCCGTTATACCTTTGCATTGTATTGACTTCAATAAATGACCTTAATATACACACTAAGCAATGCTTCAAGCAAACTACATGAACCTTTTATAATATTATATATTTATATTACATTTAATTAAATTCTTTAAGAACGCCACTGAGTGACAAAAGCCAATATAACCTACATTTGATTTAATGAATAGGTTACTTTCCAAATACACCAATATTTAATGTTCTCCATCTCTTTCTCATTGTCTATTTATCTCACTATCAACTCATGTGCTACTCTCTCCCTCTCTCTTGTTTAACTGATATAACGCCCTCTTTCTCAACCTTTCCTATATATCAACGCATGTGAATTAATCTCTCTTAGCTCCCTCCCGTTTGTTACCCCCTCCCTTCGTCTTCTTTCTTTGTTTGAATTGTGTCTGCTTCTTCTTGTCTTAAGAATAAGCGTCCATTGAGGAGAAGAAGAATAGCAGGATGTGATTGTTCGGGCTGAAATCTTAATGTAGAGAGAACCATTTTTTATTAAGCAATCATCATGGACTCTTTAACGGGGGAAGGTGACGATCATGCCATCAGCAGGTGCTCTACCCAAAAGGTAAATTATCTCCAAGGTGATATAATTGTATCATACATCATTTTATAAAAATGTGTAATTTTTATATCACTTGAAATATATTTTTGACTTCACTGTTTAGCAAGAGAGAGAGAGAGAGAGAGAGAGAGAGAGAGAGAGAGAGAGAGAGAGAGAGAGAGAGAAGAAAGACATACATACATACATACATACAGACAGACAGACAGACAGACAGACAGACATAAATACATACAGACAAACAGATACAGAAACTACTACCGCATGTTCGCCCCCTACTGTAGCAAGATTTGAGGCGGGTGTATGAAAATAATGTTGAAACGGTATTTTTCCACATAAAGCTAAAGTAAGCATAAGGTTAGAATAGTGGAGAATTCCATTAGAAGTTAACAGGCTAGAGTTATGATTACTTCACAGGATATGACGTCTGAGAGGAAGTACATGGCAGAGAAGTGAGATCGATTCTTCTTTTTGAGTGTACGATGTCAAAGTGAGCAGACGTCTTTTTTTTTTAGATCTCCTCCTCCTATGGGGATGGGTCGGGAAATTGCGCTTATCTCGATGTACATTGCTGTTATAGATGAAAAAAAAAGGAAACTAAACTCCAGAAGCAAATAATGGCGTTATTTGTTGTTCTTTTTAATTGTCTCTGTTATTCTAGATGCAAAGAGAAGGAAGATGAAAACCTTAACGTCTTTGCACCTACCGCATCACCAATTACTTCAGACAGGATGCCGACACTAGTGTTGGGATGTTGAATGGGAATCGGAAAAAGCTGAATTTTTTTATGTATCAGAATTGGTATTGGAATGGGAAAAATTTTAGCTTAATTTCTGATTCCAAAAACGACTTTTAAGTTTTTTTATTTTATTTTTTTAAAACCTAATTTTCCATTGCTTGTACTAATGATAAATCATAAATACTTATTTATTTTAAACTACCAGTAAAACTAAAATTTATATATCATAATAACGAATTTAGGTAAAAATGTCACTGGGAAAAATGGCACAAATAAAAATGTCACGAGTGAATAAATAGGAAAAAATGACACAAGGGAAAAATGTAGATAAAAATCTCACAGTGAGTTCATTAAATTACTATTTTCAATCAATTACAAGGAAAATATTAGAGAAAGAACAGTTAGAAAGATCTGTTCGTGTAATGTCCCTCCCCCCCACGATTATATTTTTACTATTGCGAAAATATATGCACATATTATACAGGTTTTTATGGTAATCCGAAGTAAAAACAACAACAACTAAATATTTAGAAATTTAAAAAGGGTTGGAATCGGAATCAGTAATTGTATCGGAATCGGAAATTTAGAACAGAATCGGTAATTGTATCGGAATCGGGGAAAATATTGGAATCATCCCATCACTACGCCAACCAGAGATGCTTTGTTGCAGTCTGAGATCAAAGACCTCCCCATACTATGGTAGACTACTGCAGGTGACAAATGTCGCTAACATTTGGTGATTACATATTCTTGCACCTATTCATCTCCTACTCTCTCTTATAATTCATCTCCTACCCTCTCTTATAATTCATCTCCTACCCTCTCTTATAATTCATCTCCTACTCTCTCTTATAATTCATCTTCTACTCTCTCTTATAATTCATCTACTACTCTCTCTTATAATTTATCTCCTACCCTCTCTTATAATTCATCTCCTACTCTCTCTTATAATTCATCTCCTACTCTCTCTTATAATTCATCTTCTACTCTCTCTCTTATAATTCATCTCCTACTCTATCTTATAATTCATCTCCTACTCTATCTTATAATTCAACTCCTACTCTCTCTTATAATTTACCTCCTACCCTCTCTTATAATTCACCTCCTACCTCTCTTATAATTCATCTCCTACTCTATCTTATAATTCATCTCCTACTCTATCTTATAATTCAACTCCTACTTTATCTTATGATTCACCTCCTACTCTCTCTTGTGTTATCTCTTATATAACAAAATTACATCTGCATTCTTGTGAACAACAAAAATCCTCTGAGATCACAGTTCTTGTTTTACAAGAATGTGTTCTGATGAACTCATCATCATCATCATCATCATCATCATCATCATCATTTTAACATCCGCATTACATGATGACATGTGTTAGACGGCTTTTAGAAATTGACTTCCACATTAACCTATCTCTGGCCAGATCTTTATTTATCCCTCATTCTCTCAAGTTCATTCTTATCACTTCTTCCTATGTTTTCATTCGCTTTCTTCTGACAACCGACCTTGCTACCTTAACTGTCCTACATTTACTAACACAAAATTTATTGACTCCCAATTTGAAACGACTCGAAATTTGAAATGAGAAAATAAAGTTGAAAAAAGAAGAAGTGTCTAAAAAGATTAAAATAAATAAACGTAATGCAACATAATAAATCTCCAGATCAATAATAACTGCACTGTTATATCACTACCATTAATACCTTGAGGAAGGTATGAACCCATATATTCTCTCTCCAGCTATGGGTTACATAGTAGGATGGACTAAACTTTCAAGTCTTTGTTGTGTAACGAGTCTTTCTCTGTTTATCCCAGCATTCTCTTTGCCACTGGACACAAGCAATGCCGATTTAGGAGAGGTTCTGTTGGGGATTGCAAAACCCTTGCTTAACTATAGAATCCTCGCACAGGCACCCTTACAGGGGGTATCCATTGTCTCTCTAGACTGAAAGGCGGATCGTTAAGCGATTAGAAACTTGCAATCACCACTGCCTGCATTGTATCCTCCGTGTCCGATGGCAGCATTTTCTTCTCAAACAACACAGTATGTTTTTGCTGCAAAATTAACTCCCTTCAAAAAGTCATCCTCACGAGATGTTTGCACTGGCTGGGTCATGCCCTTTGGCGTCAACCAGGAGAGTTCATCTATGAAGCAATTGCCCCAGCTCTCCTACAGTGATGAACCTGGCTGATGACGGTTAAAGCTGACCTGGAATCCAACCTGGATCTCTGTACCTAGCAAGTGGCTAGAGATTACCCAATCGTTTACCTCAAATCGTCAGGCCTGGTCAGCCTTCTTGAGGGACGCCGTGGCAAGGATGGATGGAGCTGGCTCAACTCACTCCGGGTGAATGCTGTTTCAAGTACAAGTAGTAGAAGAGTTTGTTTACTTGTTATTTTAATTAACATCTATATATGGTAAATGATGAGTTTGAAGGGTTAAACAGTTTCTTTAAAAATTCGAATAAAATTAGTCTATAGGTTATAATATATATCTATTTTTTTCAAAGATTATGACATTAAGAACATTTTGGAGTTAAAATCAATCTAGTATTACTTAGTAATAGGGGTAAAAAAGACGTTTTAATACTTTTTTGTCTTGAGCGATACAAAAAAAAACATGGCCGCATGAGCAATACAACAACCTTTCCCGTCCATAAGACTCCATTTTGTTAAGCTATTGATTATTCTAGCATATTTATACATTTCAAACATATTTTTCTTCAGATAACATGCGTTGTACTAAATAGATTTTAAGTCGAAATGTTTCCTCATTAAATATTATTAAAAAAAAAAAACGTAAAACCGTTTATATCGCATATACACAATTTTTTATTGCATTATGTTTAGCCCTTCAAACTCATCATTTACCCTAACTACTACTAAAACTCTGATGATGTTATTATTTTGTCACCGTGCACACTTTTTATCTGTGCATGAATGTTTTATGTTTGGTTGTTTTGTTTTATGGCATATCAACCTTTTTGGGGTCATTTAATCCCAAATCCGGTCATTTTGGTAAAAGATTTTATGCTTCAAGATCTTTATATCTTCAAATATGTATTAATGGTGTTGGTTTTGTGGAGGAAAATTGTTTTTTTTTTTTGGCTTTGCAGAACATGATTGAGCTTTGCAAAAGGAAAGAAAAAAAAAAAATAACATCAATGTTTGGTGCAATTTTAGTCAGGAAGCCAGTATTTTCAGACAGCTTGATCTGGTAGCACCAGTACACGAATGTTTTAGCTGTTGGGAGGAAGGGTGAATGATGTAATTAAAGGGTGAATAATAAGAAGTAATGAGAGAAATAGAATAATGTTAATAACTAAAAGAAAGAGAAAGGAGAGAGAGGAGGAAGAGGAGAGAGAAAGGAAGAGAGAGAGAGAGAAGAGGGGAGAGAAAGAGGAAGGAAGAAAAGAGTGTGTGAGAGAGGAAAGAGAGAGAGAGAAGGGAAAGAGAGAGGGGAAGGGAGCACGCACGAGAGAGAGAGAGAAAGAGAGAGAAAGAGAGAGAAAGAGAGAGAGAGAAGGCCGTAGAGAGAACGGGTGTACAGAAAATCTGTTATGACATCACAATGTATTCTAAAATATTTTGAATTATTTTTTAAATTTCAAATCTTTATGAAAACCTTTTGGAATTTCAAAAATAAATCAAGAGTTCAGAATACATTGTCAGGCCATAATAGACCTCTATCTCTCTTCCCTCTCTCCCCACCCTTTCTCTCTCTTAATTTCTTTCCCTCTTCTCTCTCTATATAAAGTTAAGTATGTGTATATGTTTAAATATATATATATATTTCTATGTATAGGATCCATGCCTAAACTAATTAACTGATCCTTCTGAATTATGGAATATATATTCTAGGTAACATGATGAGTAACGTGGGCACATCGTTCTTTTTTTGGAAACTTTACCGTTTGGGGGAGAGGGAAGTGTCCCACTCCCAAACTGGCTCTTTCCCTCCAAAAAACTTTTAAAAATAAGCGAGATACCAAAATTTAATAGAAAAATAAATTGCTCCACATCAAATTTTGAGTTATATTATGTAATAAAATTTTAACTGGACCCATGTGCATGCGAGTGTCAATAATATGTAAATGCAGGGTAAAACTCCTAAACTAATAGACTTATCATTATGAATTATGGGATATGTATTCTCGGCAACACGGTGAGTAACGTGGGAACATAATTATTTTTATGTTTAACTTTACCATTTAGGGTGGAGGCAAAACTGCAATTCATTAAAAAAAATAAGTGAGATACGATTTCCTACCAAACAAATAACGTTTAGTTACTTAAGCTGTTAAAAATAAATTACGTTTCGTCACTTACATGATTGATAGAGTACACATATATCTCTAAGTATGAAAATGTGGAGCTTAAAATGCTATACATATATTGCTTATATCTCGTACTGGGACAGGTATTCTTCTTGTTCTATATATTTATATATAGTTGTTGTTTTATAGTTTTAGTAGTATATAGATATAACAAGCCGGGGGCCCTCTGTATGTGACTCGATGTGGCGAGTGTAAAATGCAATAAATTTGGGCAATTTGGGGCATTTTTGACCCCCCTTTGACCCCCTGGAGGCGCGAACCAGAATTTTTCTGAGGTCAAGGATGCTCATTTTATATCCAGAACAATTGCCTCTACATTTTGGCCAAGTTTCAAAAAAATGGATGGATCAAACGTTATGGGAGAAAAGGGTCATTTTTGCCATTTTGGAGGCTTTTGACTCCCTGGGGGTGCGAACCAGATTTTTTCCAAGGTCAGCGATACTTATTTTCTAATAGGAATCATTGTCTCCACATTTTGGCCAAGTTTCAGAGAAATTGAATGGATGGATGAAAAGTCATGGGGCAAAAAATGTCATTTTTTGCCATTTCGAGGCCCTTTGACCCCCTGGGGTCTAACCAGATTTAAAAAAAAAAATCGGAGAATGTCACTTTCTAACCTGACCAAAGTTACAACTTCATGCAAAATTTCAGAGAAATTCAATGGATGGTTGCGGAGAAAAATCCGGACGGAAATGCCTCAAAACATAGGTCCCCCGATTTCATAAATCGGGGGACCAATAAATACTGACAAAACGTGCAACGGGTGGACTATTTTTTTTTTTAATTTCTAATCGAGACATTTTGCTTCTTTTGTGTTTCCGTAGTTTCGTAATGGCTGCCCGTGTGCGTGTGTGCAGACGTTCCACTTCCGTCATGCGCAGAATCCAATAATAACGCTCTTAATGCAAGCCATGATGTTCTCTAGTTGTCGTCTCTTGTCCAACCTGCTACTCATTCAAGTTTACGTACTAAGTTAAATAACGCGCATCTTATTCGCTTATTAAGGAAATCCACAAGAAAAAGGATCGAACTATTTTTTGAAATCTCTCAGAGGAGAAGGATTGCACGCGTAGACTATTGTGCAAGTTTTCCGTGCAGCTAGGGATCGTGCTATTATCGCGTTTTTATACATCGTCCATTATATTATTCGGTCCTCTATGGAATGGAGATGTCCTCCGCTACATATTGTTGTCGTTGCGATACTTGAGGAGACTGAAAGAAAGATCCAAGGGTTTCATCATTCGGAAGAAGAGGTACTAGATGTGCTTGTGTGTGCAGTTGAGGATTATTAAATATAATGTGCGCCGCTAGTTCCCCCCGGTTTACGTCCACTAAGCCATATGATTACCTGCTGAAGTTCTTGTTGGTCGGAGACAGCGATGTTGGAAAGGAGGAATTGCTAAATGGAATGGATGACGGCACCGCGGAATCTCCCTATTATGGATTCTCGAGCTGTGGTGAGTATATTTTCACCTACCTCCTCCATTGCAGCAATGGTTAGATACGAATCCGTTTATAATGGGGGAGAAATACAAATCTGCCCAAGGGGGGGGGGGATGTTCTGGATGGGTGAAAAATTTGTCGTGATCGGACCCAGGTAGGGATGCCTTAGACAATAAAGAAATCCCCTCCCAGAAGGAGAAGGTAATGCCTAGGAGGATGGGCTTCCGAGACCGAATAGAACTATACTTCACTCCGATCCGAGGTTCGTGCCAGGTAAGCTGTGTGGTAGGTTTACTAACTAAATCTTTATCAACGTAACATTCTTAAAACTTTAAGTAGACTAAATAAAAACAATAAAAAAAACACACACTCGATTACTTAAAGCTGAAAAGTTCAATATAATCAAAATAAAATAAAACACAAATAAATAAAACAGTTCTATTTAATCAGAGTTAACTATTTTTTTAAAACGTGTTTCATTGATTAGGTACTTATATAGAACAGCCCTCATGACTGCCGATGTTGACTCGGTAAAATCCAGCAACGAGTTACAACAGCCGAAAAGCGATCACACAAAATGAAAACCAAGTTCCCGAAACAGAAAACGAAAAAATATTTAGTGATTTAGGGCATTTATAACGACAGCTAACAGAACGAAAAAGGGGTAAAAAAAAGAACCCCAAATATGCAACAAATAAATGTTACGAAAGGCAAGATAAGTTAGTTACTCTTCTACTAACCTGGATAAGTTTATTTGTTTTAACTTATTTTAAAGAGTTTTTTTTTGTTCAAAACAAACCTGGTGTCCACCTGTTCAGTTAGAACGAAAACAAAAATGCTTGAAATTACAGTTTTGATAATCGCTCAAAAAACGAAAATTTAGCAAAATATTGGTAGAACATTACATTTTCTTACGATTGGTGACAATTATTGAATATGTTTCTAACACTATTTCGTTTATTTTCGATTTTTCACCACTTATCAAGGATCCCTGTGCTGGGCTCGAACAGCCCCCCCCCCCCCCCCCGTTCTAACTGAACAAGTGGACACCAGGTTTGTTTTGAACAAAAACCGCTTTAAAATAAGTTAAAATACAAATAAATCAATCCAGGTTTGTAGAAGAGTAACTTATCTTGCCTTTCGTAACATTTATTTGTTGCCTTTTTATTTTTTAAACCCAGTTTTTGTTCCAGTAGCTGTCGTTATAAATGACCCTGGTTTAATTTTTATTTTATTTTTTTATACTTATATATTTACATTTTTAATTTTTTTTATTGTAGTTATTTTCTAGTGTTATTTTTTTATTTTAGGTTATTTTATAAAAACAGATATACTTTTTGCGTGACTAAAAAAACAAAAACAAAAAAAAATGCAATTTAAATAAATTATTTTTTCATTTCAGGAACCCGAATTTGATTTTGTGTGGTCCGGTAATGAGTTACAACAAGCGAAAAACGATCACACAAAATTAAACTCGGATTCCTTTGTATTGTCAATGGATTTTATTTTTAAATATCATTTTAGTGTTAAATAAACAAATAAAAATACAATGCAACAATATAAATAAGTAAAAATAAAAATGCAATGGGATTAAATCACTATGAACTGCCATGAGGGCTGATCTATATGACCCCTTGACTATTATCAATGATGCTTCTTGAGTTCAACCCTAATATGTAAAGATTGTCGCCATTCTTAACATGAGGAGGGGCCTTTCTTAACTATTAGATTTATCTCCCCTTTAATTAGCTCTTCTTAAAAAGAGTTTCTTTTTTTTCTTTACATATTGGGGTTGAACTCAAGAAGCACCTTACAAATTTGTTGCCTCTTATTTACTTGCATCCCCACGAGGGCAACGTTAGACACAAGGTCGATTTTTAATGTGGGTAGAAAATTCAGCCCCCCCCCCCAAAGGTGGTCATTCTGGATTGAGAATAAAAATAAAAATTCTCAGTCTAGAAGGATTTCTCCTTCATTAATTAAGGACAGAACAGATCAAGTGTAGTATCAGAACTCAATTGATACTACACGTTGATCTTAGCCAAAGAGTCTGAAGCTATCAATTCGAAAGTAATTTCTGTCTAAAATCAATGTTTTATAGGCCAAAGTCTAGTGGCAAATGTTGATCATAGGCCTAAACAGAATGCGATAAAAATGGTTTTATGCTGTTTTTTAAAAAAAATATTATTACATGAGGAACGGATGAAAACGTTTGAAATGTGTGCATATGCTTGAATAATCAAGATTTTTACAAAATGGCGTCTTATTAGAACCAGAAGTAGCGTATTATGTAAAAACGAAACTGATTTAACGTTAACTGAAACGAAGCAAGCACTTCATTATCCCAGACAAAATTTACTACAAGATTTTGTTTCATTACTCATTGTTTATGTTTTTGTATTTCTGATGGAGCCATGATTTTGAACAAAATTTTTTATCGCTCAACACGAAAAAAAGTGTTAAGGCGTTTTTGTTTTTTTTTCACTATTGCTACGTAATGCTACATTGATTTTTTAACTCCCTTATGACATTGTGTCTGAGATGGGTATATTTGCTGAAGACACCACACTCTACTCTCTTCATGTGGGCAAAATGAACGCGCACATATCCGAGGCAATGGCTGAATCCTTAAAAAGTGACCTCCAGTCTGTAGTAGAATGGGGTCATAAATGGATGGTAACATTTAATGCTGCTAAGACAAAGCTCTTTTCTTTCAACACTTACAAGAAACCTCTTCAACCACCGATTGCCATGGCAAATAACACTCTATCTGAGAGTCCAACATGACCTAACGTTCACAGGTAGCATGAATTGTAACAAATACATTGAAGACATTGCCAAGGCTGCTGCAAAGATGGGCTCCCTCTACCGTGCTAGTAAACTTCTCACACCTGACAGTATCCTATATCTCTACAAAGCCACCATTGGCCCATGCATGGAGTATTGTCACATCTGGGCTGGTGCACCATCCACTAGTCTTTTCCTCTTAGACAAGGTCCAAAAAAGAGTCGCTAATCTAATAGGTCCCTCACTATCCACCAAGCTCCAGAACCTGTCCCATCGCTGCAATTTTGCATCCTTGTGCTTGTTTTACAAGTACTTCAATAGAATGTGCTCCAATGAACTTGTTACTCTGGTGCCCTCTCGATGTAAATACACTCGACCAACCTGACAATCGGCTAAATCCCATTCATTCACTGTGGAAGGTCCCCAGATGCTGGAGAGCCTTCTACTCCAATAGCTTCTTTCCTTGTGATGCCGGCCTTTGGAAATCCCTCTCTGCTCCCTTTTTCTCTGACTGTACTGACACAGAAATTTAAAACTAATGTGAACAGGCATTCTCTGCACAGCTCCCAATTTAGGATGACCTCCAAAACTTTCACCATAATTCTCGGTAGTCCCTTGTGTCTACAGTGGCAGCTTGCTTTGTTTGGGGTGAACTATGTTAAAAAAAAACCCAAAAAACTCAAACATTTATCATATAATCTTTAATATATATATATTTTCTATACATTAATTTTATCGAATATTTGAAGAAATTGTTTAGGCATACGATCTCAACATTTACTACAAGTCTAATATTATTATTGTTCATGTTTGTACTTCTAAACCATACATATTTCTTGGGTGAGCCACTGATCTAGAGAAGAAGTACGAAAAAACCCTCTTTTTATGTAAAAAATTGATCGATTTATTTCCTGTTTTTAGAGACAAAAATTTCCTTGTTTTTCCTAGTTAGGAATTAAAACCCAAAATCCCACCTCTATTTCTTTTGCTTCCACTTAAGTCCCACTTCCATATCGAGATTGACCTAATTCTAAACAAACAGGAAAATAGTGTGCTGTCTACTCTTAGAAAGTGTTAGGAGGATATTGTTAATATGTTTTTTTTTTTAGGTGGAGGTGGGATCCCACTCTTCATTTAATTCCAATGTTTGTATTGTGTGTGTGTGTGTGTGTGTAACACACACACACACACACACGTATATTGTAAACAAAATTAAATTACAAACGATTGGGGATATTTTAAGTTGAGTAGTCCATAGAGTAAATGTGGTATTGTGGTGACTGCAGAAGTGAAAGTAATGGACAAATAATGAAAGAGAGAAAGAAACCGTGCTTGGACAAATGGGTCAGCATGCGTTTAGAAAAGAGTAAGATAGAGACCACAAACCTAATATTCCACACTTTAGATGGCCTTGTGTCTATTTGTTAAAATTGTATTACTATTCTTTTAGCAAATTTGAAGTGTAGTATCTGTTCTATTGAAATTCTACTCGACTGGGCCAATTACCCCTTTTTGATGAGCTGGGTGTCCCCACATCAAAACCGGTCTTATGTCTGACTTTTCCCTCTTGGAGAGAAACACGTAAATAAGGGACTCGTTCAAGCGTTTCCTTTTTTATAAACCTTTAAAAATGAAATGCTTTCTGCTGTTTTTGAGTTCTTGTAAAATGAACATAAGATTTAAATCGATTTACTCCTTTTTTTCCAGTTGAATTAGTCTCATTTATTTGCAAACCCAAGAAAAGTGATATATTTTTCAATATGACTTTTTTTCTTTTTTTTACTTTACCTACAAAAAAAATCCCCTGTTGTGTTCCAAAAATAACCAACCAAGCAAAAAAGCAACTAAATCTGCCTTTGTCCACACCCTTGTTTTTCAGACATTGATATACAAATAAACATATCCAAACACAAGTCTATCTATCTATCTATCTATCTATCTATCTATCTATCTATCTATCTATCTATCTATCTATCTATCTATCTATCTACCTATCTATATATATATATATATATATATATATATATATATGTCTGTATTATTTGATAAGAATTTTAAAGCCAGAAATGATTTTAAAATCGACAGTTTAAATGCTTTCAAATTATGAAATGTCACAAAGTAATACATTCTTTTTTTTTTCAACTATTAACTAAAGATTAAAATGGCTGACTTATTTAGGAAGAAAATGCATTCTGGTAGATTTAATTTCGTAATCTTTAACAGGATTTTTTAAAAATTGAATAATAAAAAATTTAAAAAATAGGTGCTATGGGTGTGGGACAGATGGATCCAGGGTTCCTCATTTAATCCTGGGCAATGTCGAGTCACCCTGCTAGTAAATAGATATTAAAATAAAAGGAAGAACATTTGATTTTAATGTTTAAATTCTGTTTCTCCCGCTGCAACCAGGAATATTTGTTTGTTAATCGAGCGCATTTTTACGCAATCTTATAATTTAGACTGATCTGAAAATTATACGATTGATTTGTAATGTGAGTCTTAAAGACAGGCTTAGATTTGATGACCTCAGAGAAAGATTAAATCTTGGCAGTATAGGTAGATGTGTGCAAAACAGGAGACTTAGATGGTATGACCATGTTGAAAGAATGGATGTAAAACAGTTCAGGTAACAGGTTCAGTTCGCAGGGGAAGGCCAAGGGGAATGTGTCATTCAAAATTGTCTGATTTATTCCCGGCTTCCTTTGTTCCAGCTTGTTTGACTTGTGGTCTTCAATAATTCTCATAATAAAACATCTTCCTATTCTAGTAGCTTATTTCCAAGAACTGCAGGCTTATAGAACTCTGTTCCTGCTGACTGTTTTCCTCCTACCTATAGTCTTGGTCTTTTAAAAACTAAGGTCACTAGGCATTTCCTGTCTTTGCGTTAATCCTATTTTGTTCTTTTTAGCTCCTTACATCAAGTGTCTTCATGCCTTGTCTGGAATGACTTCCATGAAAAAAAAAGGGAAGAACTGATAAGAATGGACTTAAGAGAAAGAGGGATAAATAAAGACCTGGCCAGAGTTTGGTTAGTTTGGAAGTCAATTTTTAAAAGTCGTCCAATGCATGCCAATATGTAAAATGGATGTTGAACGGAATATGATGCTGATGACTGAAAGGACAATTTAAGACCAATTTTATCTAAAATGTGTGCAAAATAAGTTCATGTTGATACGGTTTAAAAAAAAAAAAACATATATATATTCAACCATAATGCATCAGTTACCATGTAAACAAGACTAATCCATGTTAAAAAATGGCCTTTTTTTATCGACTGAAGATTTACCAATAGCATAAAAAGCGATAAATTATTTAATTTCCAACAACTTTGATTGGTCATAATTTGATGGTTAATTGCGCTTCCAAAATAATAATTTGTTTATGTTTTGCAAAGATCTGTATGGCCGCATTAAAAGTTATTAGATATAATGAAAATAAAATTTTGGTTTGGGATACCTACTATTACGTATCATCACATGGAAACTTATGTAACCGATGCCCATAGCCCATTCGGGAATACAGATCACCTCGTAGTAATGGTTGATATCATCATAACCCCTCAACCCACCCAAATAGAAGAGCCGTTACTCAAAACAATTAGATATTACCAACGTGCAGAGATCTCATCAGAGATGCACGTTGGGCTAGAACCTTTTCTCTCCCTGCTAAACATAGAAGCATTTGTCTACATGCAGAAATTCCATAGCAAGCCTCACTCTCTCCAATGGTTCACTTCAACCTGTGCAGCTGCTATTGCCCATAAGCACCAATCATTCCGCCATTTCAACCACCATAAGTCCGCTCAAAATAGGCAATTATTTGTAGCATCAAGAAACATTGTAAGCCGCAGTTAAAACTAGGTACACCGAGATGACGATAAATTGCATTGTATCACAGAAATTAAGAACTCGCGATTTCTAGAAAATCTATAATAGTTTGATGGGTAATCAACAATTCCCTCACTATCCAATCACCATGATGTTTATGGCACGGCAACGGATAAGGCTGAACTGCTTGCCCAGTGGTTTAGACTTCACCTTGGACTCCAGAAATCACTCCCTCCCTAATTTCCAACTACGGACAGAAACCAAAGTTGTCCTTAATATCATAAAAAACCTTGACACCTCCAAAGCATGTGGACCAGATCTTATCTCTATAGTAATAAAGAAATGCTCTGCTGTCCTCTCTAAGTTCTATAACAAATTCCTTACATAATCTTGCTTCCCGGAAAATTTCCTCTGTGGTACCAGCCTTCAAGAATTCTGGCGAAAGAACTGACCTACAAAATTATTTTCCCACAAGTCTCTTAAAACTTTTTGATAAAATATTTGAATCCCTAATCAATCGAATGATAGTTCATCACTTTGAAAATGCTAAACTTCTCTCTGACCAAACGGCATGGATTTAGGTCATCCTGTTCTACTGCAGATATCCTATAGGTAAAAAGTAAATTGTTAACAGGCTTGATTCTGGTATCGGGATTCTTGCAGGAGGAACCACGTAATGGTTGCCAACATTCCTAAGTGAAAGTGATATTATGGAATTGACTGGATTCGAACTTGGCACACCCAGGTCGTCAGTCCGTGTCTTATCCACTTGACCACCATCACCCCCTAAAGGTGAACACTGAACATATATACCACACATTGGTTACGGCCGGGAATTTAGACGGGTAGCATTAAATATCTCCAAAGCTTTTGATATGAAGGTCTTCTCAAGAAAATCAACTCGTATGTTATAACTGGACGAATATTTAATATAATCAGGTCTTTCTTAGCTAGTAAAAGGAAGATCCAACTAATTACCTGATCATTATGAATTTTGGAACACAGTTATTAAGCATAAGGTGGGTGATATGGGCTATATTTAGTTTTATAAAAAGGGGTGGAAGCCCTTCATGAAAATTAAGATATCACTGATATTCGTGAAATTTAAATAATAGGTATTAGACCTAAATTAATAAATATTCCCAAATTTCAGTTTCTTTAGAGTATTTTAAAGGTTTTTTAGAGTGCATAATATGGGCACAACCTCCCATTTGAAAATTCAAATATTTCAGATTTGCATTAAATTTGATCCATTGTCATTAGATACTAATAAAGCAAGAATCCTTGAATTTCAATCTTTTCTTAAAACCCCTTAAGCTTCAGCTTTAAGTTTAAGACATTTTTTAGAATCAAAATTATGTAATGGATTTTGATTAAAATTTAAATAAGGATTCTAGACATAAGGCTTAGTAACATTATATTTTGATTTTAATCCTCGTAAGGGATATAAAAATAATGCAAAACTGTCCTGTTCTGGGACGAGTATTCATCTAGTATATATTATATATAATGGTTATAAAGATTCTTATTTATGCAAACATTATTTGACTACACATTTGCAAAACAGGTTTCAGTCACAGCTATAGGAAGTCAGACCGTTTCAAGCCTAACATCTTTTCTTGATGTTTTCAATTGGCAGAATGAGCTTTTTTACTTTAGTTTCCCTACTCTATCGCTAATACTAAGTTAATCAGTTCTAATTTTGCTATTAGAATTTATTGATTCAACAAAGTTAGTATTTGATTTCTAATAGTTTTCTGTAATGTTTTTAAGTAATTTGTAATATTCATGTATTCTAAGTTTGTAAAAATTCCGGGTTTTGTCAGCCTTCACTAGTATATGTTTATAGTCGTTTATTTCCGTAACTAATTTATTTAGTTTCTTTTAGAATGGGTCCTTTCTGTTATGAAACAGATAATTTTCGAAATATATATATGTTTGAAAGAAGAGACAAACGGAAAACAGGTTAAAATGCAGGAGAAAAACAAAAACAAGAGATTTGACCGGTTTCGTTTGTATTATCGAACGTCTTCAGAAAAAGTGAAGATTTGGAAACAATTTTATTTTGAAGGCACACACATGAGAGAAGGAGAAGATGATCCGATTGGACCATATGAGAAAATTTTGTCTACCACGGCATTTCATTTTCATGACTTATCGTGTACCTTACCCCATATATATATAAGATAGGTTACACATTTTTAAGAAAACGTTTTGTGAAGGTTATTATAGAATTTAGAAAAACCAAGGAATGTTTTTTTTTATATATATTAAATGATAAAATCATTTTTTTTAATAAATATATGTCAGACTTTTGCTGTAAAACATTTTCAAAGAGTATTTTTTTTTCTTCTAATTTTGTTGGTGTTAAAATTGCAAGAGACTGTCTCCTGATAGCATTACAAGCCAATAACGTCTTTTCATTGGACAATAGCAAAATTTCACACCTAATGCACTTAAACAAGTCATATCTCTATTATTTGTAGTCCAATGTTTAAAACAATTATATGGATGGAAAGAGAATAAAATAAGCATTCTAATGATATTAATTCCATGTGTCTGTAACGTTAAATAGTTTTATACTCCAAGTTAAAAATGCTAAAAATTGACGAACTAGAAAGGAAAACTGTTTTTTTTTTATCCCTTACATTCCGATTAAAATGAAGAGGGTTGATTTGATTGAATATTCTTGAGATTTCACAGGTTAATTAAACATAGATGAATAGTTTGAGAACCACTTGATTTGGGTTTTTATTACTATTAGAAATGAAGGTATGTACGCCCGCTCAAAGTTAACTTAGAATATTTCGAAATTGATAAGATATATTGACGGAAATCATCAAGTTCCATATAGAGGATAGTTTCAGAATTATTTTGATGTATAATATGTAAATATTTGATAATTTTTAATGTCTTGCAAATTTCTTTAAAACATATATTCTGTCGAATTCTGAATAAAAAAAATATGAACGCCATATTTTAAAATACAAAAATTTTAAACATGCCTCCCCTCCTCTGGCACCATGGTTAACAGCTAGTTATAATAGCAACAGGCAGCGAACATTAGCCTTTTCTTTGTCTTTTCTCACTTTCTTTTTTTTCTCTCTCTCTGAAGATCGCCAAACTTACTTTTACTTTGAAATGGTCTAATTTATTTTTGATTGACAAATAATATTGTTAATGATTAAGAAACCACAATACCCTTCAATTTTCATTTTGATTTTTATTATCTTATATATAAATATAGATTTTTTCTATCTGTCCGGCCAAATGTAAAAAATAAAGTAAAGCATTACATTTTTTTTTTATTATCGTTAACCCCCCCCCCCCCCAAACTTGTAAATTGGAAAAAAATGCTAATTTTGGACTTTTATTTATTTATTTTCTTATATGATAGCGTTTTAATGATGTGTAACTGTTTTAGTTAAATATTAGATGTAACCATGTTGTTTTTTTTAGACTTAGGGTCTGGGTGACAGTTCTCGGGCTACAAATTTTATCCAATCTTATTTTTCTTCCAGTATATTATGGCAGAAATATATGCAGGACCTTACTGTGAAACACTGCAACTAACCTGCCGCTACTTTGTTGAAAGAATCATTTTAGTGCAGTGTAATACTTAAAAAAAAAAATATGGGGTTGTGCTTGAATTACAAAATTTCCATAATCAGAAAGAGCACATAATTTTACATAAGAGTACCAAATTTCATAAGAATAGCTTAAAAAATAAATAAATGGTGGAGAAATTATTGAATTTCTTGAAATGATGAATTTCATATTTTGGCCTATTTTCTTTTAAAGGATTATTAAAGAAAAATGTTCAATGAAAAACACAAATTTCGTCACTTTAAATTCTTATAACTTTTAAACCACTGATTGTATTTGCATAATTTAAACGGTTTTGAGCTTCTTTCACACAGCTCTATTCACCCAAGTTGATAAAATAACAATTAGTTAAAAATCCAAAATCAACTTGTAATGCTACACGTGGTATAGAAAACCGATTGATTTTGTTGACGTCCTTGGAAAAAGTGAAATTTGGTGTGTGTAATACGCATAGTTTGACGCAATGTGAATATAACATAGGTTACACACCTTTAAGATATCTTATATATATATAGACGGATTTTCAACTTGACCACGAGAATGTCTCAACCAAGAGGAAAAAAGAAAAAAAAGAAAAAGAAGAAATATTCTTCTGAAGATGGTAGATTTACCGAAAGTACTCAAGTTTATAAAAAAAAAAAAAAAAAAAAAAAATGTTTTTAAGATGAATAAATAATTTATTTTTAAAAACAAATAATCTGCGTTGTGCAAGGTTTTCTAAATATTTTATAAAAAAAATATCTTCGTTATTATTGCCACCCACCCAACGCTTCAAATTGTGTGACTTTTCAATATACTCTTCCACGCCGACCACGTGACACACAGCCATATCAACATT
Organism: Sepiola atlantica; assembly: GCA_963556195.1. Classification (NCBI taxonomy): domain Eukaryota; kingdom Metazoa; phylum Mollusca; class Cephalopoda; order Sepiida; family Sepiolidae; genus Sepiola; species Sepiola atlantica. The sequence goes on from OY744519.1 coordinate 138,948,348, forward strand.
TTTCTTTCTTCGTCAAAACACCTAGACGGATTTTCAACTTGACCACGAGAATGTCTCAACCAAGAGGAAAAAAGAAAAAAAAGAAAAAGAAGAAATATTCTTCTGAAGATGGTAGATTTACCGAAAGTACTCAAGTTTATAAAAAAAAAAAAAAAAAAAAAAAAATGTTTTTAAGATGAATAAATAATTTATTTTTAAAAACAAATAATCTGCGTTGTGCAAGGTTTTCTAAATATTTTATAAAAAAAATATCTTCGTTATTATTGCCACCCACCCAACGCTTCAAATTGTGTGACTTTTCAATATATATATATATATATATATATAAACCACCATAAGTAGCGTGTTGCTTCAGACTGTAAACTAATGAATTTAGCCGAAACTGGGCATCAGTATTTAGTGGTCAGAATATGTTTGGACTTCGTTTTTTTTTTTAGAAATGAAAATTATTTCTTTCTTCCATTCTTGTATGTTTCTTTTAATAAAGTATTTCCAGTTTTTTCTTTTTCTTTCATCATATGAATAATAATTATTTTCCCAAGCCTATCGGATGATCAATACTGAAATTAGCATGACATAGCTAAATAATTTGTGTGGTGAGGGAACGAATGAAAAGAAATAATAAACACGTAAATTAATATGTTACTAGCGAGACCCATGGAAGTTCCACAGTTGTATCGTTTAAGGAGTTTGTGACAGACTTCCATTCTATGGATGTCTGGTACGTACACAGACCCCACTATTATTTATATTATTCAAGCTGAAACATACTAATTTAAGAACTCTACTTCATGTAGTTTCAGAATATATCTGTTTATGGGGTTATTTCTCCAAAACCCTTGAAAGAGTTTGTGACATATTTCCATTCTATAGGCATCTAGCATAAACGAAGACCCCACAATATTATTTGTCCATCTTTGGACAGAACAGATACTAAACTTTGATTCTCACCTGAAGACTAAGAAAGTGTATTTTAGTTCAAGTTTTATATTTGATACAACAGCAACATCAGATAAAATTTAAGAGGTTTTTTTGTTTTTTTTGCATTGCATCTTCAGCAATCTTAAAAAAAAAAGGGGGTGGATTGTGATAACATATGTACGAACATGAAATTGCCTTAGTGTATTATTATATAGATAGAGAAGAATTGGATTCACAGATTATGCATACATACACTTTCACAGTGTACTGTAGATGGTTTGCCAGGTATGACTGTTTATCCGCGATGATTGACAAGGGACAAACTTAGGGTTAGTTAGAACCCCATGTGAAAGGTAGATAGTTATTCATTTTTGTAAAAATTTTTCTCATCCTTTTGTTTTTGCTGGGGATGGGGCATCCTATTTGATGCTAGACATTTACCCGCTATTTCAGAGACTCCAACCGAAAGATCTTTTTAGGATTATAACCGTTCCTATAAGCGCAATTGTTTGGATCTCTCTTGCATTTGGTTCACCGGTTATATTCGCCAGGTAGTTTAAAAAATTCTTTTTCATGAGCCTGGTCGCTTATATGATTACTAGAATGATCGACACCTTCCTAAGATTCCAGTTTCTTTTCATATCGTACATAAGACCTTGGTATTTAGTTATCTTCTCCCTCTCAGCTCTGTTTAAGCCATTATCATTAGGGACACTGACTTCATTCAACTAGGGTTGCTACTCTCTCCTTGTCCAATATTACTATGTCAGGTTTAACAGCTCTGTTTTCTAAGTATGTAGCTGCAGGAATTGCATAGTTGATTGGTTTGTTTAACCATTTGAAATTTAAATTTAAATTCAGTTCCGACCAAAATTTTAGCTTAGATAGACACCATTTTAAGATCCCGAGAAATAGGAATGCTTATTACTAATCAGCAGTACGTTATCACTGTATACCAATGGAAGAGTCTATCAGGCATGTGCATACAGTGTAATGATGTATGGAAGTGAAACCTGGGAAGTGAGGGTTGAAGACGTGCGTTGCATGGAGAGAAATTATATAAAAATCATACGATGTATGTGTAATGTGAGTCTTAAAGATAGTCTTAAATCTGATGAGCTCAGAGGAAGATTAAATCTGGGCAGTATAAGAAGATGTGTGCAGAACAGGAGACTGCAATCGTATGGCCAAGTTAAAAAAATGAATGAGAGTTCTTTGATTAGATATAGAACACTTACGGTAGCAAGTTCAGTTCACAGGGGAAGGCTAAGGAAAACATGTGAGTAAGTGATAAAAATCTACTTACGGGAAAGAGGGATTAATAAAGACCTGGCAGAGATAGGTTAGTTTGGAAATCAATTTCTTATAGCCGTCCAGTATATGCCAGCATGTAAAACGGACGTTAAACTGAATATACTTATAACTCCTCCCCCTTATGAAGATAGTCCCAAAACAACTTCTGATTAAGGAAATGAAGCTCTATTTTGGAATTCTGAATTCGATCTGTCATCGCCAACATTGTATCCTGCAGATGCAAATCACAATGAATGGCTAAGGACATTCTGTTATTAGGTATCAGAAACAAAATTTTTATTTTTATTATGTTTAAAAAACTTTTTATATGGATACATAAATCCTTGCAAAACAAATAATGATACCAAATTTATCGAATTATGATCATTCAAAGTTTGTCGGAAATTAAAAAAAATTGCCATCTTGTGTACTATTGGTTGTGAAGCCAAATTTCACTGTATTACTAAAAAAAACAGGCTTTGAACAAGTGAAAAATCCTTACAAATGTAATGTCATCTTGTAGTAAATGAAAATTAATCATAATGGAAACAATAATTAGATCAAGCCAGTCTTTTGATACTATGGACTGCCCCCATCCACCACCAGCTGGGATTCCGGAAAATGTGAAGTTAAGAAATAATTGACAATACAAAATGATGAGGAAGTAAGATGAGTGAGTGACAATAAAAAGGCCGGCAAATCATTTGAACTCCTCAGACAGAATGGCACCCTAACAATTAGTTGTGAGCTTCTGGGTGACCGGATGAGGATAAGTTGAGAAAAAAGCGGATGTGGCCATTTTCCGCAATCAGCTGTGAGTAACTGAGAAAAAGACAGAATATTTAGGATTTCTGGTCAAAAGTAGATATATTTAGGAGACGAGCAGATTGGACAGATTAGATTGGAGTAGATCAGGTTGAGGAGACGAGTTAGAGGGTTTGAGACAGGGAGACGATTTAGACATACACATTCGGCAGGGTCGTACAACAAAATTAGTATTCTGAATCTTAAGGTGGGAATTTTACTCAGATGTAGATGCTAGTGGCGGGACCTCAACGACACACGCACCCGTTACAAATAAGTCAAATACACAATGTATATATCTGTGTTTGTGCTTTTATTATATGTGTCAGCATTGCTTTTGCTTTGAATACAACTTGTAGACCAGTGCATGCACCCTTGGCGATTGTCAAGGCTAGAGTCGACACTACCAGGATAAGAAGATGGAGAAGGAAACCAAGAGCACAACAAGTATTGGGGGGCAGCATGGTTATACAATCTGAACATTATCTCTCGAAAAAAAAAAGAACGACACGGCAGTGCAACTTTTACTGTTTATATAAGATTCGTTCTAACAGCTAACAAATTGAATCTTCTTAATGATTCATAGCACAGTACATATCAAGTTGAATTTTTCTCTTAATAGTACATGAATAAAAAACCTAAAATTTGGACCATGTAAAAACGGACGTAAATACAATTTGATAAGGCAAAAATTTAATTCACTGAAGTTTTCAACTTGGATTTTTTTTTGTGAAAGACGACTTAAAACCCTATATTAAGACCACCATATTGATGAGTGGACAATTTTCTTTAAGATTATACTGTTTTTATATTCATAGACAACATTGTGTGCATTAAGTTGAAAAAACACCAACATTAGGAAATTTGGCTATATTTACCCATTTCCGCACACTAAACTGGCTCGTTTGTGATACCTACTGTTATGTTAGTTGTATTTGCAGATTTTTACCCGTCCTCGGCTTTCAAGGCCATTAAGACAGGTAGAAGCTCCTTGGTCAACTAAAATCTAGTTAACTTTAAAATTGGCATCTCCTTTTTAAAGAATATATCAACCTGTCCAAGAAAAGAATCAACAGAACACCCTTGTCCTAGCCCCTTCCTCTCGAGGCCGACAATGCATATCTACCCTCTCATAATCTACAGTTTGTAAACTGCATTGAATTTAAAGTTTGCGCATCCCACCAGCCGGACACTGGGAGTATTCTCTATGCAAGGATTATTATATCGAGAACTTGCTGCTACTGGCTTGCCCTAACCTTTGCTTCAAGGATATTTGCCAGCCCAACGTGAAAACTTTTGGTGCAGATGTCAACAACTTGATGCCACTGGTTTGCAGTCAAACATCTTGGAGAAAATCTATGATTATATATATCGTTATGCATGATGAAGCTGAGAAAAGGTTACAGCAGAAAATGGAACAATTAGGAGTTCTAAGTGCAGTCTTCTGGAAGTTGAAGGTTCAATCCTCAGTACTGGCGATACTAAGAATACAATTACGAATTGCTGAAGACTTCTACCAAGACTTCTACGAGAGCAAGCTACCCCGAATAAATAAAGGGTCCCATTTGAAATTCCGTACAGATTCCTGAGTTCGACAAGATACACCTGAAGAAGGTCGGAGGTTACGTTGGCCGAAATGTTGTGAGATTTCAAAATGAGAACTATCCAGATAAATTTAATATTTTAATTTTAAATAATAATTTATTAATCTAAGACACATCAAATAATTTTTACAATTTTTGTGATGAGGATTGCTAATTTGGATTATTTCGACTACTGTTCTCATCTTAAATGTTATTCTCACAACATTTTGGATGATGTAACCTTCGACATTCTTCAGGTCAAACTCAGGAATAGTTATGCTGAACTCGGGTTCACATTGACAAAATTTCTGAAGACTTCTACCCAGTCATGGCTAATAGAACGAGAATAATCTAATCCTGTGGATTAAATAAAGGGTTCAGTTCGAAGTTCCATACAGATTATTGAGTTTGACAAGATACACCTGAAAAAAAATCTGAAGTTACATCGGCCAAAACGTTGTGAAAATAACATCCAAGATGAGAACAGTAGGTTGAATAATCCAAATAATACACATAATTTTATGTATCCTAAATTTTTTGTGGCCACTCATTCAAATTTGACCTTGTGGACTCTGAAAATATCTCACCCCTCCCACCCAGGTGGCCATATCCCCGCCTAATAATAAAAAAAAAATGAACTACACATTACACATGCCAATGAACATCATCTGGTTTCATTTTGTTTTTAAAATTGTTAAAATACAATTCTTTTGCTTGCCTTTAAGAAATACATTATATCTAAGAAAGAAAAGAAAAATATATCTAAAAATCAAACTTAACTACCTACAAAAAAATAAATTAAATCAAATCTCTTTAAGACTGGGAAAGGTTATTGATCAGAAAAGACTTTATCATCACTAATCTTATCTAATAATCATAATTAAACGTAATCTCTTAATTTAGATTAAAATATTTTAGTCATTAAAAATAAATAAGAGTTATAATTAGAAAATAAGAATACACTAAGAACTGTTATGTAAATTTTATCGCAAAAACACAACAAAATAACCTTATTTATAGGTTACTTGTGCTACCAGATCAGGCTGTCTGAAGATACTGGCTTCTTGATCAAAAATGCACCAAACATAGATGTTATTGTTTTTTTACTTTCCCTTTTAATCATTTTCTGCAAAGCCAAAAACAACACTTTTTCTCTACAAAACGACCAAACGAACACCATGTATAAATATTTGAAGATATCTAGTACGTGCAGAATAAAGACTTTTATCAAAATGACCAGATTCAGCATTAAATAACCCAGAAAGGGTTGATATGTCGTAAAACAAAACAACCAAACAACCATTATTTGCAGGTTTCAGACTGTCAGCTATATCTTGGTTATATTCACAAAATTTTACCAAAATAACCGTATTCGGTATTAAATAACCTGAAAAAGGTCGATATGCCATAAAACAAAACAACCAAACCAATTAGTTGTCATTATTTTTTTAAATATGACCTAGTTTGGCCAATGAGCGTGGTTGATCAGTGGAAGTTGGAATTTTTTTGACAATGACTGTCTCTGCGTCATCTGCCATTGCCGGCGGGTCAACCGTGTCCCAATTGCTGTTTTCCGCCAACTCCTCAATCTAAAGTCTCTGTCGTCTGTCTCGCTGCAGCGACGTCTATGATGGTTTGGGTATGCATCTCGATGCCTGGAGGGAAAATTAATTTGCGATATAATCCTCTCCACTGCCTGGTGCCAAGCGTATCGGTGGAGAGCTGAGGACCCAAACAACAACCATCAAGGAAGGTTTAGAAGCTTTTGACGGTAGAATCGCGATTGGTTAGCCATCTCTTGCGACTTTGTTCAACCGTCGTGATTCGGGATGTAGTGCAGGCCAGAGAAGAAGCCAACTCGACCCAACCCTGGTGAACGCCATTGCAGTTAAACTTGGCGTATTGAGGTCACTGTAGACTGGCATATGCACTAATTCTTTTGAGTTTCTTTATCCTATAGTATTACTCTCTGGCTATTATTTTAACTTCTTCCCACAAAAGGGTTAGTGAACTTCATTTGCATAACATAGCAACAATCAAGATGAGGACAACAGTTTAAAATATGTAAATAAAAACATACTCAATATTTCTGAACTGGTGATACCAGATCAGGCTGCCCTGTGGCTCCCTGAGACGAAATTCACCTACATTGACGTTTTTTTTTTTTTTTTTTTTTTTTTTTTTTTTGTAAAACTTAATTATGTTCTACAAAACCAAAAACAAAAACAACAGCCCCTCTCCCTTTCTCCCTCCCCTTTTTTATTTTATTTTTAGAACTTGAAGCATAAATCTTTTACTATAATGACCAGATTCGGCATTAAATAACCCAAAAAGGGTTGATATGCCGTAAAACAAAACTACCAAACCAAAAACGATGATTAAACATTTGAAGATATAAAGAACTTGAAGCATAAAAACTTTTACTATAATGACCAGATTCGGCATTAAATAACCCAAAAAGGGTTGATATGCCGTAAAACAAAACTACCTAACCAAAAACCCTGATTAAACATTTGAAGATATAAAGAACTTGAAGCATAAAAACTTTTACTATAATGACCAGATTTGGCATTAAATAACCCAAAAAGGGTTGATATGCCGTAAAACAAAACTACCAAACCAAAAACGATGATTAAACATTTGAAGATATAAAGAACTTGAAGCATAAAAACTTTTACTATAATGACCAGATTCGGCATTAAATAACCCAAAAAGGGTTGATATGCCGTAAAACAAAACTACCAAACTACCAAATATTTCTGAAATAAATGAGAGAATTATGAAAATAAACACTTTCTCCTATAACACAAATCTTTTAATAATATTAATGCATCATCACTCTGCAAATTAACCGAATTCAAGCCACACGCCAGTCTATAAATAGATTACACTCCACACCATCACCCCTAAATACAAATACACCATAGAAAGAAAGAAACATACAACCTCCATAATAGGTTGTTCTGTTTTACAGCATATCAACCCTTTTCGGGTTATTTAATACCAAATCCGGTCATTTTGGTGAAAGATTTTATGCTTCAAGTACTTTATATGTTCACATATTTATTCATGGTGTTTGGTTGGATGAAAAAGGAGGGAAATTGTTTTTTTGTTTTAGATTTTTCAGAACGTGATTGAGTTTTGCAAAGAGAAAAAGAAACAAAAAAATCATCAATGTTTGGTGCATTTTGGGTCAGAAAGCCGATATCTTCGACCAGTCCATAATCCGTAATTAAGTTATATTTAAATAATACTAAGTTACAATTACATACATCCATCTCTCTCTTCTTTTCTCTCTCTCCTTTTCTCTCTCTCTCTTTTATATATATATGTGTGTGTGTGTGCGTGTGTATATATATATATATATAGTAATAAGTAGTAAGACTAAAACAAAAATAGGTGTAAAGCTTCTTAAATTTATACTAGAAGTTTCGCAATGGATAAAAGTGCTAAGTTATAATCAGTTGTAAGTGACAGTCTTCTGGAAATTAAAGGTTCAATCCTCAGTACAGGCGATATTAAAAATACAATTACCAATTACTTGAGACTTTTACTCATTTCATGGCTGATGGAATGACAGCAAGCTACTCCTGTGGATTAAATAAAGAGTTTTGTTGAAAATTCCACATAGATTCCCTAGTTCGACAACTCACCAGGAGAAGGTCGGAGATTACATAGTCCAGAATGTTGTGAGAATAATATCCAGGAGAAGTAGTCCAACAATCTAGATAATACATATAAAAAGGAAAACACATGATAACCATTTCTGAATTTTTAGATTTTTTTAATTTATTTTTAATTGAAGTTGGGAAATAATTCAGTTGTTTTCTTCTCATTCCTCTCCTCTTTTTTTCTTTCTTGAAAATTAGCTGAAGAAAAGACGTTTGTTTACGATAAACAAGATTGGTGATTTGTTGAGTTCAATTTGAGATGATGCATTAAATGAGATTACAAAAAATAGTTAAGACCTGCAAAGATGTGTTCTTGGATAAGTCGATGCAAATAAATTTGTTTCAAGTTCGTATTTAACTTTTTTTTAAGAGTTAATAAGATGAATAGATTGGCAGGTGAATGATGATAAATATTATGAGAGGATTGAAAATAATGAATGGAATGAATAAAATTTGACGATTTATGGCAAATATTTATTGATATTAGATTTGAAAATAACCATTATGTAGCTCTCTGGAAGTAATCTTATGGCAACATGTTTCACAGATAGGAAGTTCTTGGAAAGAAAGGAAAATGCTTGGCAGTTGTGATACAAATACGAGTTCTCACAGTGAATGTCTAACAAGGCGGAACCAGAGATTGAAGCTCAGTCGAGCACCTTCTATGGAAATAATGATAGCAGAGAAAGACTAGCAACGTCTCTTCTATGAGAAAAAGCTGTAAAGAACAGAAAAGATCATCCTTACTTTTTTGCGACGTCGATTTTTGTACTCTGTCAAGGCTCTGATCGGGACCTCTCTAGATGTGGCAGCGATGCTTCATTTTCGGATGTATCTGATACTTATATAGGTAGAAGATTGCATTAAGAGGCAGGTACTTTCTGAAGCGGTAGAATGATCCAACAATTTTCTCAGCGACCATAGCAACAGATTGGATATAGTTCTTCCATTTAAGATCTGAATGTTTTAACCAAAATTTACGGTTATTTATCAAATTTGGCAAAATTAGCAAAGTGCAACAAGCCATGTAAAAAGACAGAAGTTATTTACATCGACATATAGTCTGCTTTTGTCCAAGGCTGCTTTAAACCTGGATATGGTAGTCATCGTCACAACCTCCTCTGATAGGTTGTTCTGCGGAGCAGAAACATGGACAGAGAATGTTGAGCCGAAAACGACGGTGGTACATCTTTTGCGGGTGTTGATGGAGACCATGGCTTGGTGTTAAGTGAAAACACTCGAAAGGTAGATTTAAATTACCGTTGATTATGCTGTACACCAGAATCAAGTCTCCTCACATCCTCTACTGCTCAAGTGAGAATAGATTTAGTCTTTGGAGCTGCTCTTTGTAGGTAAGTGTGGAGAATCCTGTCATTATTCTGGTTGCCAACCATTGAACACTTATTGAACATTTCTAAAACCTAACAAAATAATTACATTTTAATAAAGCAAGTGGAATGTGCACGCTATTATCTCTGGATTTAAATATATATTTGAAGTTATTTACTTTTGGATTTAGTCTGTGGATTATAAGATTAAAAATATTTAAAGCCTATTTATTCAAAGTTTTCAAGGCATCGGTCGAATCCAACCTAATCTACAGATCAGACCATTGGACACTAAATGTTGCTTGATCTAAGAAACTTGACGGATTATACACGAAAAGGCTATGCATAATCTACAACATATGGTACAAAATATGGTACTTTCAGATTAGAACCCACATTAACTTTGACCCTAACGACGGGGTCAAATTTATCATGGCTCCTAATCTGTGAAAGCACTCAAAATGCTGTATGCTTGCCTTCCACACATGTCTGCAGTTGTTCAACGCCAATTTTTGGCATTGGCTAGACATGTACTTCGACATGATGAATCTATTGGAAAAATGATTCTATGATCCCCAGAGGTCAAGCGACGGGCTGGGAGGTTTCATATTATCTTCAAGATTCTTCTGGAGAAGGACACTGGCCGCGTGGGATTGGAGCTTTTGGCAACAATGAGTGAGTGAGCAGGCATCATGGTGCACAAACTTTGTGAATGTTTTGCCATCAATTGATGAATGACTCAAGACAAGCTTTTTAATGTCTTTCTTTTTGTAATGATTGCTATTAGAGGTTTATTTTGACGTTTACACTTTTTTTTTTTTTTTTTTTTTTTTTTTGAACTTGTGCTTAACAAATCTTATGATTTACTAACAATAGATATTGTAGCGAAAGTGTGGTATAGTTAACAATGAAAAAAGAGGTGAAAGAAACAAATATACAACAAATAACTGTTACCAAATGATAGAAAATTTAATTTTCTATCGATCTGCATAATTTTAAACTTTTGAAGCATGGCCATCGATTTTCTTTAGAGGTGGTCAATAATTTCAGTCTTAAAATATATTAAAAGGGTGGGGGGCTTATGGTACCATTAACTCTAAGTTCGGGGGTAGTCTCCAGTGAGATTAAGGTTAGCTTTTTTTTTCCTTTTAAGCCTTAAATTAGCGACCATCTTTGATTGACAAAATCGGTTAAGTAAAAGTAACTAAACAAATTTTAAAATAATAAAACTTACAAATAGTTAGAAAAATTGTTTTTTTTTCTTTTTTTCGTTGTTAACCATACTACACTTTTGACGATATTGTTCTTCAGCATTAAATAAAACCGAAAGAGCTGATATGCCATGAAACAGACAAATTAACTTTCTTTTTTTTTTTTTTGTATTATTTTGATTTATTGGACTTGAGTTCTCATCTAATATGTACTTCTCACAAGTTTTGGTCGATGTAACCTCCAACCTTCTTCAGGTGTGTCTTGTTAAACTCAAGAATCTGTATAGAATTTTGAATGAAACCCTTTATTTAATCCACATGGTAGATTGTTCTCATTCCAGATAGAAGTCTTTAGTAATTCGTAATTGTATTCTCAGTATCGTTCGTACCAAGGATTGAACCTTCATCCTCCAGAAGACTGTCACTTAGAACTGATTATAACTAAGCACTTTTATCCATTGCGCCCTGGTCCTTGCAAATAAGAGTGTATTGTGTATGTAAATATTGGTACCAAATTTGTTTTGGTAGCTCAATTAGTCACTGAATTATGACCATTCAAAGTTCGTTGGAAATTAGAAAATTTGCCTTCTTGTGTGTTATTGGTCCAGAAGCCAATTTTCACAGTGTATATCTAAAAAGTCAGACTTCAAACAAGTGAAAAATCCTTACAAATGTAATGTCATCATGTGATAAATGAAAATTAATCATAATGGGAGCGATAATTATCAGATCAAGCTGGCCTAAACATTGGCCAAAATCCCATTACCACTAAAAAAAAAAAATGTGTAAAAATGACACGGTAGTATAATTTAGACTGTTCATATCAGATTAATTTCAACAGGTAACATATTGCATATTCTTAATATGGTTCATAGCACATGAGGAATCAAGCTACATTTTTCTTTTAGTAGTAAAACAATAAAAAAGAATCTGATTTGGACCATGTAAAAACAGACAAAACAATTTGGTAATAGGGCAAAAACTTGTATTTCATTCACTAAAGTTTTCAACTTAGATTTTTTTGTGTTGACAATTGAAACCCCTATATTGAGTGGCCCTTTTTCTTTAAGATTTTAATATGTATTGACATACACGATACTGTGCACATCAAATTTGAAAAAATACCAAAAATCTTTTCACATAAAAAAATAAATCGCCCATCACCAAAAGTAGTAACCTGAAGTGCTCTGGGGGAAAAATATTAATGAGCCAAGAGAAAGAATTGTACATTTATAAAGACCCAAATTTTATCAAGATAACCCCAAAAGATGAGATATTGCACGTTGAAATTGAAGGGAATTTCGCTATATTTACCTTTTTTGCGCTCTAAACTCTAGACTGGTTTGTGATACGTACTAAAAAGATTAACTTTGTTTTGTTTTTTCTTGAAAGGGATCCATTCTTAACAAATCTGCCAATGTAACATTTTGAGACCATGTCGGTCAACTTGGTCAACTCCTTAAGTGTAGGATCACTTCAGAGATGTTTACTATGGTTTCGTCAATGATTTTTCATTTATGTTTCTGTAATGGAGTCATACCTTGATGTGAAGGATTTCTTAAGCATTTTTAGTGTCGTATTGTTTCAGATGTTTTCTAGCTTTACATCTAATATTCATAAGACTAGCATAGTGCCCATCAAAAATAATAGAATTATTTACATATATATATCAACATTTCTAAATCTGTAAACTGCAGATGATCATTGTCACTCACTGTCTTCCGAGAAATGGAATGTAACATTGGTTAAATTTGAAAGTCATACATGAGCTTAGGGTGAAATTGTTTCTTTTTAGCCACCCTGCCTGGGATCAGTGTTGTTGTATCTTTGCACTCTGGGATATAGTGGGCACATTGTGCCCAGAGTGTAAATTTATTATTTTTTATTTTTTATTTTTTTTTTTTTTATGTAGTGGGTATTTTCTTAAAATTCAAAACCTGAAGAATACAAAAAAACAAAACAAATATAAAATGATTCAATTTTGAGAGAGGTTCAAAGTTGGTTGATTTTTGTAAATGTGACATATGGTGATTATCACCCAGTGATAAGTAGAAAATGTACCAAAATTAGCATTTTTTCAAATTATCTTTTTTTTATATAAAGAATTGATAGAAAAAAAATCTGTTTGAACCTATTTGAAAGCATTTTTCTTCCTCTTTTTTTCGAGTTAAAAGCCCAAAGTAATCTCTAACATGAAAAAAAAATTTCTTTGAAGTTGTGTGGGTGAAAATGGACCAGGATATGGAAAAATTAAAAAATAAATTTTTCTCTACCAGGCTAAGAAATAGGTATATTTTAAAAATAAGCACATAAAAAGATATTACAGGTACATAGTATTTTGGTATTTGGATATTATCAGAATTAGTATAAAAAGGAGATCAATTAAAAGGTAAGCCACAATGCTCATCTGGAATTTTCACTCTAAAACCCCAAAAATCACAGAAATTCATAAAAAATGCTGAAAATGTGTACATTTTCTGCTAATTAATGTCAAAAGTTTCCTAAACTTACTCCATCCTTTCTTTACTCTTGCAATCACACCAGCAACAGTATCACCAAAGTTACAAAACTTCTTAACAACCCCAATAGCCTTGTCATCCAAAATACTTTCTCCACATCTGAGTTCTCATCTGTCTCCATTGCACACAAACTAATTATCATCCCTCAACCTACTTGTTATTCCACTGCACTTCTTGTGTATCCAATGCTTACAAGCAGGGTTGTAGAGTCGCAGTCTGACCCATAAGAATGCTCAGAGTCTGAGTTGAATTTTTTCATCTCTGAAGAATCAACAGTCTGAATATTGGAAGATTTTAAAATAAGAAGTGGTATATTTTGGAATTCTAGGATTTTTACCTTCTGACTCCATAACTTTACTTGCAAGTACCACGACGGATAATGAATGGAAGCTTCCACCTCATTTTGTCTGTGTCAAGTCTTATTTGCACTTTATGTTATTGTGTTTTGGTGACTTTGCGTTGCATTCTTCTATTGGTTTCATTTTCTGGTTTAGTTTTGATTATATTATTTTTCGCTTTTTGTTTAGTTTCGTTTTCAGTTGTTCTAATAGTCTGGCTTTCTGTTTTTAGTTCTATTTTCTACGTGTGTACACCCTCCGTCAAAAAATGATGGGAAAAAAATTATCTTTCGCCAGTGTTTGCGCTAATTTTAATATAAAATGTCTGAATCAGTGAAGTTAAAAAAAACAAAAGGGTACTCTTATAGCTGACGCACCATGTTTCTGTGACTTTGCGTCGTCAACGTTCGGGCAGGTCTTGGAATCGCCCGAGAGTCGACGAAACTATTAACCAAGCAGGTGATAACTTTTGGAAGAAATTCATCGCATTCAAAAAAAAAATGAATTTCTATAATCTCTGTCAACTCGTTGAATCTCCCGAAAGATTAATTGAGTTTTTGAAAAACATGTAAAAAAAAAAAAGTAAAAAAAACAACATTTGCTTAACAAATGAAACAAAATCATCTTTTGAAACTTTCCGGTGCACAAACAAAAACACATTTTATTTAAAAACATTTTGATTAACAATGATTCCTGCGACAAAAAACAAACAAAAATAAACATCTAATTAATGACAGTTGTTTAGCTATGGTTTGTTCGTTTTTATTTTTATATATGTATTTTAGTTTGGTTTTCTATGTCGTAATTTATTGGCTGTCAGTCTTCAATTTAGCGTTTGGCAGATTTCGCCTCGTCAACTCTCGGGCGCTTCCGTAACCTACGCGACGTCATGGAAACATGGTGCGTCATCTATAAAAGTACCAAAAAAAGAAATAAGAAACAGAAAGAAAACATCTAAAGTTTAAAAAAAAGAAAAAAGGAAAGAAAGAAAACGTATAAATCAGTATAGAAGCAGAAATAAATAAAAATAAAGTCTCATTATGGAAATAGATTGAAGGTGAGGGTTCTGTCTGACTTGCTGTTTGCTTTTTCAATTCCTCTAATTATTTGAGATGGATTCATCAGGCAGTCTTTCACAAGCTAACTTGTGTGACAGGACATACATATATATATATATAAGTAAATAGACATTGCTCTTAATTATAGAGTAGAGGATTGTTTCATAAGTTCCTTTATTGATTCCTTTTATTAGGACCCAGATCCTTTATATTATTTTTCTATTAAGGTTTTCATCTTTAATTACAAAGCACAACGGCTGTGTCTGTGGTGTAAGTGGGACAGTGGTTTTCCCAAACGAACATAACTGGCATAAACCAAGAAACGTTTGTAAAACAAAAATAGTCTGGACAGTTGACTAATCTGTGTAGCCGGATGCACAGGTGAGTCGTTTTGCCAGCCAATTACTAATGACATTTATCTAATATTAATGGGCAAAATTTCTTGTAAACCAATCTTCTGCGTTTTCTTTTGCATATCTCATGGTGACTACTGGCGATTCTCTCTCATAGCCTCTTGTTTGTGCTTCCGTTGATCCTATTGTTGCCATTCCCACCCATTTCTGAAAATCTAAAGATCCCCAGATTAATTTCCAGCTTTGTGTAACTCCACCCCTGTTATGACCTAATCAGAAGACCCTGATTCAAATGGACATCAGAAATTAAAACCATCTCCTCCTCGTCTTTTCTTTGTTTTAAAATTCCAGGTTACCAACTTTGACAAACACCGAAAGAAAGCCAGAGAGTCGTACAATGTTCTATCTGTAACCTGAGGAGGAGGAGGAGGCTCATCCTCAAATCCATCCGTGTATCGTTAATAGGATTATGCAAGAAGTTAACGTTCTTATCTTCATCATTTCTTACCATGCACAAAAGCAGAATTTATTGTCTGCGTTTTTTGTGGTAAAAGAAAAATCTCTGTACATCGTACATAGCATTTTGCGTTCTTGTTCAAATATAGAATAGCTATTGTTATACTAAATCTGAGTTAATCAACGTTTGTTTCCCTAAGGCTTTTTTTCCCCTATATATTTTAACCACACAAAATACATGCTAAAATTTTCCCAAATTTTGGGATTGAGTTATGCTTGAAAGAAAATTCCATTGTAATTCTTCTAATTAGCTGTAATTTGTAATTAACTGAATAAGTCATCTATTCCTCTTCACTCGACCAAACACCATGAATAAGTACTTGAACATTATAAGGAACTTGAATCATAAAAACTTTGACCCAAAATGACCGGATTCGGCATTAAATAACCCGAGAAGGGGTGATATGCTGTAAAACAAAACAACCGTTCTAATAGTTTTTAATGTCTCTTTGCATTTAAAGAACAAATGACTCTCTCTGTTCAGCTAATACATACATACTGTGTTCGTACACACCATAAAATAACATGTAAATTAGATAGCAAGATAATATGACTCTTCATTTCCATATTATCCATAAACATAATATAGAAATAAAGACTTATTATTTTTAGTTATGCACAAAGAATTTATATAACAGTTTATGAATTTTCAAATGAAATTAAACTGGAATAAGTAGTGGTAGTAGTAGAGATGGGCGGTTTTACCGAAAAACCGCGGTTTTTCGGTTTCGTCTCCATACCGAATGGTTTTTTGTTTTTTTTAAAACCGTAACCGTTCGGTATTGTGTTTTTACTACAGTAAGCCACCATATACAAGGAAACACGGTTGAAAAGATTTTCCGATTTGAATAAAATGGAATATTACCAAAAAATGTTATATTAGTAAGAGGACAGATTGAACAAATATATGATAAAAACATTTAATTGACTTGTAGGAAGAAATCTTTGTTTACAGTTTGTTTATCATTAACATTTTGAATTTTTAAATGAAAAAAAGAGAAATACGACAGACAACATGACATCGTATTTTTAGCATAAACTATTTTCAAATGAAAAAGAAAAAATCAAACGCGTTTCGTATGATGTCGAAAATCAATTTGATTCAACTCAAAATTGTAAAATAATTATTTATGTTTGTTTCAGAGTTATCTAAAAAAATAAGTTATTAAAATGAAATTAAAAAAAAAATACTTGTTGTAAAAGCAAATAAACGAAAAGTAGCGAGTGAGTATAAACATTTAAAAAGAAAAAAAGTAGTTGCCAATGCTAGTATCACTTTATTCGGATTTTTAAAATTATTTTAAACATTAGGCATTTCAGTGTTTACTTTTGAAAATCCACTTCATACATAAATTGTCATTTCTAGAGAACTATCTCTCAACTATACCGTTTTCTCTCCCAAAAATGGGTTATTCAAAAAGTAGACTATGCAACGATTTATATTTTACTAAATTGTTAATATGGTATTTATTTAGAGTTGACAATTTATTTGAAAGTTTAATTATTAAACTTTAATCCAAGTCATGAATTCTATGACTAAAATTACCTTAAAGCTTAAAAAATGACTTTAGGTGAATTAATAATCTCTACTTTTTTTTAACCATCCTTCCTTTTCCCTTGGCGCGGTTTTCGGGTGTACTACTAGTTTTTTACGCATGTCTATAAAGTTTTATTACCCTGTCTTAAAAACAAATATTAACCCCAACACGCACCAGTTGACAGAACTTCGAGCACACGAAATGACAGACATCCCAACAGTCAACACCGGCAATTCGAGAAGTATATGGTGTGTTTATTTTTCGACTCTATCCGATGACACGGACGAAAACATTCCAGCAAAAGTACAGCAAAGTAGTGAACCAAAAGGGGGAAAAAGACTTTTGGGGTTTTCTCCGAAAGAAAGGTCAGGCAAGAACAAAAGAAATTGATACCAGCGGTAAAAAATATCTCGGATTAAAAACGAGGTAGATCGATTTCTGTATGGAAAAGCCATCGACCCATCAGCCTGTCCTTTTGTCTGGTAGAAGAAAAATGAAAGGCTCTACCCGAATCTTTGTATTCTGGCAAGAGAACTTTTAAGTATTCCAGCTACCTCTGTAGCGAGTGAACGGATATTTAGTAAGGCTGGACTTGTCATTAGTGACCGGAGATGTAGACTGAAACCTAACCATGCTGAGAAACTAGTTTTTCTCAATCACAACCTAAGAAAATGAGTAAAAACATTTTCACCTATTAAAAAATTAAAATTTTTATCTGTCAAATAATTTTGACAATATTTCATTTTCATCATCATTTTTGCTTAATTTTATTTGTAAAATTATTTTGTTTGTTTAAATAAATTTTCGTTTTTTAATTTCTTGCATTTCTGAGTTATATTTTAGCTTCTGATGGGTTAAAGAATTAGATAGAATATATATTCAAACTCAGTTTTATTCTTCAGAAATCTTTCATGAATCTTTGGTCACTGTTTTAACGAGTTAACTGTTGAAAAGGTATCAGAACTTTGATTACAACAGTCAACACCTTAAAACTTATATGATTCATATCATGGAGAATGATTCAGTCAAAAAATTATCGAAACAGTGGCATAATTCAACTAAACGTTGAATAATAACTAATCATCACACAAGAGAATGAATAGCTTCCATAGTAAAAAAATTATTTACCCCCCCCCGAAAAACCGAACCGTAAACCGAGCTTTTAAGGGGAAAAAACCGAAACCGATACCGAAACCAAAATTTCAAAACCGCCCAACTCTAGGTAGTAGTTGTGACTCAAATGTTCACGGGTATTGTTTTGTTGTATATATATATATATATATATATATATATATACATATACATATATATATATTCATCCATGTTTGCCTAATGATCAATAGCTTAAAGAAAGCCACAATAACGTTTTGTTACCAGGATAATAGACATGACATTAAACAAGACTATAATGCTAATAAAGATGCGTCCCATTAGAAAGTTGAATGAAAAATCTGAATTAATAGAATTAACATGTTTTATTTTTGTTGTTTTTTTTTTTTTTGTTGGTTTTACTGAATTTTTTTTTAACAAACCTACCATATATAGACATAAAATATATTATTTAGATACAATGTGGAAAACCTATGTTATAAAAGGAAAGCTTAGTTGTTGGAAAGAAATAGTAAGTTTGAAAGGAATTCATGTGCACATTAAAGAGCCACCCCCACCTCCAAAAATGATGAAATTTATAAAAGAAGAATAAATGGAATTTGCATTTTTTTTAAAAACTGATACCCCACCTTGCTCCTCGCCAAAAGGCCACCATTCAAACAACTTATACTACTATTTCATGCAAATATATATTCCTATGTTCTTGTTAATAAACCTTTTAAATTTGTAAGTGGCCGTTAAGTTATTCTCTTAATAATATCACTCGATCAAACATTACGAAAGAAACACCTACCAAGATTTATATCCAATCATGGATTGAGAAAAACTGCGAAACACATGCTAAATTCGGATGTCATGCTTATCATAGATTAAAATGTTTTGTTGAATAACAGAAACCAAAAATATCCTTTGAAAATAAGAATTGGAATATGGTAAAATTGGAAAGTCTACAAATAAGTGACTAAATTGATAGGTTTGAATTCTGAGGTTTAACTACTTTACTAGAAAGAAGAATGAGCGGTGACTTAATTAGCACTTTGAAAATAATTAATGGAATTTCTAAATATAGATCATGTTAAGATAATGGAGTTATTTTCTATTGAGTAATCGCTAGTAGATAATCTGCCTAACAGTACTATTGGCCAATCAGGATCCACCTTGAGCTAAGCAAGTAATAAGATTGTCTTTTCCCGTACCTTCTTTACTCTGTGTATGTGTTCAACCTGTGCCACCCTAGTTGCTTCACGCACTTTTATAATATCTCTCCTCGCACTGAAAATTTATTGTCAAAAAAAGATTTCAAACTAAATCTATAAAACAATTAGGTCTTTTATATATTTACTAGCAGGGCTACCTGGCGTTGCCTGGGGCCAGATGTTAAAGTGTGTGTAACATCTTTATATTAAAATTTCTACCTCATTTTTTCTTTTCTCCTTTTCCATTTTTCCACGGCCCTCTTTCACCTCCGTCCAGCTCATCCTTCTCTCTTGTTTTAATGTATTGAAAATAATTATAATGTAAGTCATTCACTTCTCCTTTATGTAATAGATAACATTGGAAATGGCTAAAAACCGCCCCCCCCCCCGGCGAAACCTGGCCCAGTTGACCCCCAAAGAATTAATAATTTTCCTTTTTAATTCTAGATATTATTCACCAGGGCAACACCGATCAAGAATATACTGACTTTGTGGCTGTTTGTTTTGGAGTTTTTGACTTTTAGCTGGGCATACACACACAGACAATTGCCCTTTATAATAGATTTGATCGGCCTATTTGGCATAATTGTTAAGGTGTTCACTCACGGGCCGGGAAATCAGGGTTCAATCCTTGGTCAAGTCATACCAAAGACTAAAAAAAAAAAAATGGTACATAATGCCTCCTTGCTAAACACTCAGCATTATAAAGTGAAGGATCAAGGGTGGATTAATCCTAGGAAAGGAGTGGCACCCTCCCCATACCTCAGTGTAATAGCTAATGAAAAAGGAGCCTTTGGGTCACGCTCGACTACGGTTGACTACTTTACATTTATTTTATAAGACGAGTAAAATTTCCCGACCAGAACAGTTTTGCACCACTTTGTCTTTTCATGTGCCTAATGTCAGGCTGAATTTCCGTGGATAGAGCTTCCTCATTTTTCAGTTGACAATCATTCAGTCTTATTAACTTTTATCCTCAAATGGCTCTTGGCCTTGACCCAATAGTATAAAAGAAAAATAAGATTATTGATAGAAAAGAAAAGATTCCCAAAAAGACATAAGAAATAAAGGTTTTTCTTTGATAGGAATCTTTATGATGTTCATGATTTGCTCTTTTGTTGTTTATCTTTGGGAAATTGAATAACACCGGAATAATGACATTTCCTATGATTAAGTCTTTTATAGACACAGGAAATTAAATTGATATTATGACTATGGCCTCTCAACCTTCACAATAGAATGTATTGCAAGTTTTAAAATATATTTGGATATCAAATACTATATTTTTTCTTCTTTTTTTCTTTGATGGTCGACATACGCCCCCCCCCCTCCCCTATTTGTTATTTAATTATTATTGTTTTTAAATCTTCACATTAGTATATCGCTTGAAGATCAAATCGGATTGATTTGTTTTTGCTGTTTGAACTGATCAATTTTTAGAGGGGAGTTCTGTTAGTTTAATTTAAATTGCTCCCGTGGCTGAAAATTCTAGAAAATTGTTTGTAAGCCAGATTGTTTTGGCTAAAGACCAATCGAGAAAATCAAGTGAAAGGATCATTTTATGGTAAACTAGTTTTACTGACTCGGCGTTGCCCGGCAATAATAAAAACAAAAAATGACTGACTTGTTTACGAAGAAAAGGAAATTAATTGAAGAAGGGGGTCACACATGCTTAGGAAAACGTTTTTTGAATTGTATTATAGAATTTTGAAAAAACGCACTTTGCACATCTTCAATTTCACTTCAAGTTCGTCAACAAGACCAGACGATAAATAATCTTTCGCGACCACGAAGAGATTCACTTGCGATTTTAACACCGGCAAGATGAAGAGGAAAGAAAAAAAGAAAGGAAATGACTCTTTGACAAGGCTGTTTTATCAGCGAAAGTCTCAGACATATATTTATGAAAAAATGATTTTATTCATTTAATAAATATATATATAAAAAAGAATAACGTTTCTTGTTCTTTTCAAAATTCTATTATACAAAAGGAAATTAATTTTGGCGACTTAAATTTCGTAATCAGATTATTTTGTGAAATAGGAATTTTTAAAAAGTTTGTTTTATTACTTGACATTAATCGATTAATATTAAAGAACAAATAAAAATGTAATTAATGTGTGGCGAGGGGGAGAAAATACAAAAACACACTCACACGCTTGAAGTCGCATAATTGAAATAATATATGCATTTATTTTTTTTAAGAACTCAAGGGAGGAAACTCGGTATAATTTCACACAATAACTTCCCTTTAATCTGTTTCAGTGAGTCAAAGAAAATGTCTCTACTATAATAGTTATCTTTTCCGGAATAAGTATTTTCAGAAAAAAAACGAAGCAAAATAACATATATTCGTACCAATACATAGTGGAAGAAAAGAAACGAAAATATAGGCTAGTTCAAATCAAGTATCGATATGTCAGACGAATTGTTATTTGGGTCTGACTTTAAAATTCTGATAAGATAGCTTTTGTATGTTAGACTTTCATAGAAAACTGCCCCCCCCCCCCCCCCCACAGTGGGCTGGGGGGTGGACATTAGGCAAAAACGAATGTCGGAGGAATTGCTGATGTTTGGTGTTTTTATAAACTACTTTATATTCCTGATTCAACAAAAAAAAAGTAAGTCAAATCGTTAAACGGTTGAAAAAATATGCAACATTGAATTCGTGATATTTCGCATTTTTCTCCAGCTCACGCGAAATATCCACGATTTTTCCCCCAAAAATTATAATTTTCAGATTTCCATGATTAAATTCCAAAAATCAGTGTGGAATTACTTATTATTGCATATTTTTTTGGTTTATTGATAACCATTTGTGAAAATGCAAAAATAGACCACTTTGGGACCCAATTTGTCGATTTTTAGCTCTTTTTATGAAAGAAATTAGGAAAATTTGAGCTAAATTTCCCTCTTTTTTGGCTCAAATTAGCGATAAAATTCTATATTCATCAGAAAATAACTTGTAAACCGGGATAGGGCACATACCAAACCATATATGTTTCTGAAAGCTATGGAGGTATAGATTATGAAAAACCAAGCAGATCTATGTGCCCTATCCCGGATTTTTCAAAAAACAAGCCGGAAGTTTCTTGCTTGTGTCACGTGTGGACTTGCTCCAAAGAGCATTACCAAAATCTCTCGACTCCTGATCAGGGCAACGAGTAAGGAGTAACCCCATCAATTGGGAAGAAGTCACTTTCTCCTTTGCAGCCACTGCCTGAATTTTTGCCCAGATATCATTGGTTCTTCTCAACAACTGTTTGCGGCTGCCCAACTCTTCAGGGGGCCTTTTCCTGGATGCAGTTTGCGTCGAGGGGTTCTTGTAATAGCGGAACACAACATTTTCAACTTCACCTAGTGAGCTCAGCTCATCCCAGTTAACAGCAATCCGTTTATCTGCATATCGTCGTTTCTTCAGCGAATGGTATCTTTTGAGCGACTTCTTGACCTCGTCTTTCTGCTCCTCTGTTAACTGGATGAGATACTTTTGCTCCAGCAATTGAACACATGCGGTGATGGATAGATGGTCTCTAGTTTTTGCATCTTCTACAGTAAACACTTGGAAAAGTGCGTTATCGCTGACCGCTTCCATTTTTGATAGTAACTCTATCTAAATAAACAAAACAAAGATTTTAAATTTCTGTAGTGATTTCCTGTAAAATGCTTTGACAGGAAATTAAAGTGTGTAAAAAGGTGTGCAAATGAAAGAAAAGAAGTGTGTCAAATACTACTTCATGTCACATGTTACTAGATTTTTTTGGATTTTTTAGAAAGGCCCTCAGATTTCGCTTCTAACGAGCCCTCACTGAGCTTCTATGATCAATTTTGTGCCAAGATATGGCCAAAAATGTGATTTTGGGCCGTTATGCCCAAATATGGAAATTCGGCCCCAGACCCCCGAAAAATGGATTTTATGAATTTTTTTTGATTTTTCCGAAAAGCTCTTGAAATTTCGCTTCTAACGAGCCCTCAAACAGCTTATATGGACAAGTAAAACTAAAGTTATGCCCAAATGTCCTCCAAAAACCTGTTTTGGCCCACTGTGCCCCCCCCCGACCCTTTTTTTTGGAACCGACTGGATTTGAACTTGCCACACCCAGATTGTCAGTCTGTGTCCGTAACCACTTCACCACTGCCTCATGAATCGATAGTATGATTAAGAAAAAAAACTAAATATAAGGAAAGAGCAGGATCCTGGCTGATAATTCAGAGCATGTACACATCAGTCCACGTTGTTATCCACTTCACTACAGACACCTCCTAAATCCGTTTGTGTACAAAATCTGATGAGAATATGTCAGCTGAAAAGGTTGCTGGATTTGAAAACAAACAAATCCTGGGAACAAAATTCCTGCTCAAAACGCCATTCCAGTGGGATTAGAAGTTATTTTTTATTTTATTCTTGAGCTAAAGGATCGATCTGGATTTGAGTTGGATGAAAAAAATGTTTTGTGTTTTTTGTTGTTTTTTTTTTTTTTTGCATATTGTTGTAAATCCCAGAAATATAATGTCATCGAAGTTCAAATTGACCTGCTTTTGTACCAGGAGTTGTGAATTTTTCCAGGTGTCTGAGTCATGCTTAAATCATCTTGGAGGAGTCTGGTTACCCGCCTCTGAAATTGGGTGTCAGGAGTCTGCAATTTTAAAGAGTTCAGCTTTTTAAAAACCGACTTTATTTTTTTGTGCCATTTATATATTTTTCATATTAATTTTTTATTTATTTTTTTTTTTTTAAAGATTTTTCTAGTTTTTATCAGTTTCGGTATTTAAATTGCATATAAAGTCTTACGTATTAGGTTTCTGAATTTTTGAGATAAAGATTGATAATTTTGATTATTTAGACTACTGTTTTCATCTTGGAGGATCCACATGAATCTGTGACATAATGGATAAAGTGCTAAGTAATAATCAGTTCTAAGTAACAGTTTTCTGGAAGTTGAAGGTTCAATCCTCAGTACAGGCGATACTAAGAATATAATTTAGAATTACTTAAGACTTCTACCAAGTCATAGCTGACGGAAAAAGAGCAGGCCACATATCAAATAAAGGTTTCTGTTAGAACTTCTGTACAGATCCGAAGTTCGACATAAAGATTCCAGAGTTTGACAGTACGCACCTGAAGAAGGTCGGGTGTTACATCGGCCAAAACATTGGGAGATAACATCCAAGATGAAAACAATAGTTTGAATAATACTAAAGATCCTACTTTTGTTTTTCCAGCCTCTTTGATATTTTTGTTAAATGTGATTAGTTTTATGATTGGTTCATTTTATACACTGTTATTTTTTGGGGGAAAATTGCTGTAAGCTTATTTAAAAATAATCTGGAAAGAATGCATGAAAATAACTTAATTGGAATTGACAGTCCTTCCCTTTTAAGTTGTATACTTCAGATTCATTGATAATCATGAGTTGATTTTCAGTACAGTTTTATAAATATGTTTGCCATTTGCTCAGATGGTTAAAATTTCAACCGGAAATAAATTAATCTGCCTTCATTAACTTGATCAAACCATAACCGATTTGAATTTTTGTAATGACATTCAGTTACCACATGCACACACATATATATACACATAAAAGAGAAGGGATATCTGACAGTGCATTGAATTTAGGATGTTCTCTCATGAAGATGTTATGATTGCTAAATACCTATGGCGGTAGCACTGCTCACTCAGGCAGAAAACTTGGGCAGATCAAACTCCATTGAATGACACAATACTCGATCACCGCGGTCACTTGAACATCAGTCTCTCAGATTGATCAGTTCGTTGGTGTGAATGCTTCTAAGTGCTCATCAACTATGATTCTCACTATGTCATACCATGCCACGGTTCTTAGCAACCTTAAACATGACGGTAGTATCAGTTAGAGAAGTGGAAGCGGTTATCAAAAGACTGAAGAACAACAGAGCCACTGGAGAGGAAAACGGGTTCCCTGCCAAAATCTGCCCAGAAACAAGTAATCTCTAAAGCTTGGGAAACTGAAAAGCTTTCCTGAAACTGCGGTGGTGCCATGATTCTTTTCTTGAAAAAAGTGGGATAAAATCAAATGCTAAAAATGGTGTCCGCCTGATTGACTTTGTGGTCTCCTTGACCTTTGGCGAGGAGCAAAGTGTAGCATCTGTTCTGAAACTACACTACATCATTTCTGTCCTCGGTCAATGAAGAAGAAAATCTTTCTAGACTGAGGCAATTAAAATTTTTGTCGCAATCCAGAGTGCCTCTTTTTGGGAAAGCTGGATTTTCCCACATTAAAAACTGATCTTATGCCTAACTCTGCCCTCATGGGGAGGCAAGTAAATTGGGACATTGTGGTGAAAATCTTCACAATTTTCTATTCCAATGCTGACAACCTCACAGAGACTCTTGGACAAGAACCAAATTAAGGAGACTTTCATCCAGGCATGAATTACACTGATGAGATTTTCACTCTGTGTAGAGTTAGTCCTTGAACACTGATGGTCCTACCAATGCTGTTATCTGTTTCATTGACTTTGTTGCTGCCTCCTGTAGATTGAGAGGCTTGTCAAAGATTATGAGCTCGGTGTCCCGACAAAGATTTTCATTTTATCAAGTGCTGCTACCGGTCAGTCCGAAGCAAAGTCTGCGAGTATAGCACAGACTTAATTCTTTGATATGAAATCAGACTTCAAACGAGAATGTCCGTCTCCAGCACTTTTAAGAAAGCTATAAATCAGATGTTTAAGAAGCTTATCTCCTTAGGCAAAGGTTATTTCTACTGTTCATTGATATCTAAAAAGAAATTTACTGTTTATCGCATAATTCCTTGATTCCAATCCAATATCATGTCATAAGATAGCAAAATATTATTTTAAGCAAGTTATTAACGTTTTGAGTTCAATCTTTACTGGATGCGGCATAGTGTGCTAGATGCATAATATGCACCATCCAAAATGCAAAATCCACCATAAATGCCTAAGATTCAAGGAAAAACACCAATTTTTGCAAAATACTTACAGATATAACTTTATGTAGACACCCATAGATCAATTCTTATGAATTACATTATGTGGAGAATTAAATTGATACTTGTTAGAATACGAATATCCAACCATTTTCAGACAAAACAGTAATATTGCCGAATATGCTCAAATAACAAAGTTTGGTCATAGACCCCTGAAAATAATACTTTAGTAAAAAAATTTAAAAAAATACTCTTCATAATGTAGAAAATATAATTACAAGTCTAACATTAACAAGGATTCAAGCACTGATGAATTTTGACCGAGTTATGGTCAAAACAGTGATATTATCGATATGCCCAAATTAAGAAATTCAGGTAAATGATGAGATCGTATGCCTAAACAGAATGAAATTAAAAAAAAAAAAAAATTGTGTATAGGTGATAAAAATGATCGTTTTTTTTTTTAACATATTACATGAGGAAACATTTTGAGCTAAAATCTATTTAGTATTACACATGTAATCTGAAGAAAAACACATTTAAAATATGTGAATATAGACGCCATTTTGTAAAAATCAACATTTACCTGTTTAAGATGCCATTTTGTAAAACGATCTTGATTATTCTAGCATATTTACACATTTCAAACGTGTTTTTCTTCAGATTACATGCGTAATGTTAACTCAAAATGGTTCCTCATGTAATAATTAAAAACAAAAAACAAAACTTTTTATCGCATTCTGTTAAGGCATACGATCTCATCATTTAGCAAAATTCGCCCAAAGATACTTGAAAATTAAGCTTTTGAAATTTTTAAAAATTATATCGAGAAATGACAATTCCAATGAGCAGAGGTGATAATTTTTTTAAAATTTTTTAGCCGAAATATGGGATCTTTTCCATTATTGCTTATTATGGACACAATGCCTTGGATTTTTACACACACACACACATAAATATGTGTTTTTTTGTTTTTATCGGATCTCTTTCCATTAAATCATTACTTACTGTTATTTTTTTTTTTCGTCAGTGTTATTGCATCATCTTTGAACTGTTTATTTTTAATGTTTACTATGACTTGGAAAACAGGTTTTCAATTAATAAAATCACTCGTGATACATAGTTCGAAAAAGGTGTCTAAAATTTCCAAATCTCATTTTGCTGAGGAATCTCTAAAAGCAACAGAAATTAATTGGAATTCAGAGTTGGGTGGAATGGCAACTTTAGTTTTGGTATTGATTTCAATTTCTTCTTTCTTTCTTCATATCTCAGTTTTGTCTTTCTATTCAATATTTTTTTCTTTCTAAAGAAACGATTCATTCATTATGATGATTAGTCATTATCCCACGTCTCGTTGAATTATGTCACTATTTCAAGAAAGAGTTGGTCAACCTTGTGACTCAATCATTCGCTTATTTAAGGATTTAACTGTTGCAATTTTACCCTAAAGAGAAATTGTATCAGGTGTTTATCACTGAATGGCATTAAAACAAACTTTTAAACATTCATAACTGAAACTTGGTTGACAAGACTGAATCTTATTTGTACCAAATACGGTTGAATAGCAGAAAAGATTGTGAATTTTATTAGCGATTACATGGGTAGCATTTTTTTTCTTTTTCTTTTTTGACGGGTTAGTCCAAGCATATTAATTCTGATTGCTTAGGTTAGAGTTTGAAATCCTTCATAGGCCAAAAGAATTGATAACATTTTTATTGGTTTTTATTAGGGTTGCGGAGTTAGAAGATATATGGTCTGACTCTGACTCCTAGGAGCCAAAAAATTCCAACTACCACTTCGTATCTTAAACTTTTCGGTAATACTCCAGGATTTGCGCCTAATTTCCGTGACTGCTCGGCCACATAGATCCGGCAGCTCGCGGAAGTGTCCGAGACCTGCTGAGTCGAAAACGAGGCTGTATAAACAAACTCGCAAAATGCGTTAAAAAAAAAAATGGAACGTTGGCAGACGACAATATAAGACGATGAATACGGAAAGAAAGAAATGCATATATTTTTATAAAAAATGAAAGAAATGAACAAACCCATAGCTGAAATAAATAAACTTTTTATTTTTGAACCATTTTTTTAAAAAACTTTTTTTTCAATTAGTCAAGTCTTTTTGTTTTTTAGATTTTTTTATGGGGTGGGGGGAATTCTGTATCTTTTCCCGGAGAGGTAGCGCTTGTTTTTTGGGGGGACTTAGCGAAAGATAGGCAGAAGAGGAGGAGGGGTTCGTCAAGGATGTGGAAGGAGGAGCAGAAGGATGGTCGACGACGGGATAGTTCTGCTATCTGCGACAATATGATGTTGTATCCCCCGAAGACCCAGAGCGGCTGGAGAACACGACCGATGTTGTGTTTACAGTGGTTGAATAGAGTCTCGTCGATCTCCACCGTATGCCCTGGGCCTCCGAGTCGTCGAGGGTTGCGCGACAGATATTCAGTGCAGACCTCCCTCAGAAAATTCTTCCAATCCACTTGTGTGGTCGGAGACAGTACGCCGCATTCCTTTCGTAGATTCTTTCCTGTCGCCATATCTTGGGACCACAGGTAAATCGTCTTCAATATGGTCGCTATCTCCAGATTTGACCGCAAAAAAAATGTCCCCGATTACAAAGACACCCAAGCCCTGCATTCCTGGGTGGGGCATCTCCATGCATATTTGTCCGATATTGTTTGTTTTGCAGTCAACTGGCAAAGTCGTGCGCATCTGGTGGGCAGTAGAGATTTCTGATGGCAGAAATTCATAACCTGCTCCGGAGATTCTAGGCTCTGACACAATTGCTGAAAATTCATTTTTTGAGTTTAGCTTAGCGTCTCCTTCCAGTTTTTATCGGCTGCTTGCTATAAACTGCCTTGGTCAGTTTTTTTTTTCCCCAGTTTTGTTTACAGCCTCGTTTTCGACTCGGCAGGTCTCGGACGCTTCTGCGAGCTGCCCGATCGCTGCACCGAGCAGTCACGGAAATTAGGCGCAAACTCTGGAGTAGTACCAACTTTTCCAATATTCAGACTACTGATTCTTTAGAGATTAAAAAAAACGACGCTGACCCCTAATATTTTTACGAGTCCGAGTCTGACTACGCAACCCTAGTTTTCAGTTTATAGAATGACATTTTATAATTAAGTATTTTTGTCTCTGTCCATTTGTCACTTATAGGCTCTAAAACTACTGGGCAGAATTGCATCAAATTTGGCATGAAACACCATTCAGATTCCAAGTGTACCATAAGAGGGTATAAATGCTACAAACAAACACTTATAGGGCCCTAAACTGTTGGTCAGAATTCCATGAAATGTGGCATGGAGAACCCTTTGAATGACAAGTTTGTCATCCAATCAATCAATCGGGTTGAGGATTCTCAGATTCTCCTGACTCGTACCCTCCAACCATCTCTTAGACATTACTATCAGCAGATATTCCAGATGGTATCAAGAATCAAGTTGGTCGATGTAGGCTTGATGAGTTTTTCCAACCAATCTTTTACCGCATAATGGATTCTATCAGGTGTCACAAGTTCTGACTTGCTTCTTCAGGCGTAACAAGCAAGCTGAAGCCTTTTCTCTCTTAGCGAGACTGAGTTAGGAGAAAGGTGACGATATAGGTGTTTCTTAGTTCGATGTTTCCTCTAGCTGATGTCCGATGCAACTCGTAACATTCTTGTGTATGTTCTATCAAGTGATGCTTTTTGGTCAGGGTCCAAGATGTCGAGCCATAGAGTAAAACGGATTCCACTGTGGTCCTAAAAAAAGTTCCATTTAACATTATCAGATAGGGAAATGTTTCAGGACATCTCGAGCGTAGCCGTAGCAGTCTTTTTCCACTGACTGGATGTTGCTGTCGAGGTATATTAA
This sequence comes from Sepiola atlantica, assembly GCA_963556195.1. Taxonomy (NCBI): domain Eukaryota; kingdom Metazoa; phylum Mollusca; class Cephalopoda; order Sepiida; family Sepiolidae; genus Sepiola; species Sepiola atlantica. Next base: position 138,978,569 of record OY744519.1, read on the forward strand.
TTCCTAGACGTTTGTCATGGGGATCAAACTTATACTACCACTACTACTACTACTACTAATCGTCGTCGTCGCCGCCGCCATCATCACCAACACCAAAAAAAAAAAAAAAAATAAACACTTGGACCCTTGGTCAAGATTTCAATAAATTATGCATGAAGAGCCCTTGGAATTCTGGGTTTAATAAAACTACGAACCAATGAAAAGGGCAGCTGCTTGGTTGGTATTTACAGCAATGGATTGTGTACGAGTGTTTCAAATATTTTCGATTTTTTTTTTTTTTTTTTTTAATTTTTTTTTTTTACTAACTAGTTTATATCCGCTGTTTGAGCGGTTTTGGTACATTACCTGGGTATGTCAATTTCCATCTCTACGTAGCTTCTACCGCTTTATAGCTTGTACAAAGAAAAATATTTGAAATTTTGTGGATCAAAATGTTACTTAATATTTGCATGAGAGAGTAGGTAACTAGGATGAATGTATTTGTTTTATTGGCAAAAATAATTTGCTTTGAACTAATGCTGAATACACTTTCTCTATTTTTTTGCAGATTATGAAAAAAAAACGTCATTTAGTTTTAAAAACATTTATGCAATGTTGTATGTTAATTTTTTTTAATTTATTAAACATATCCAGTTAAAAAAAATCCTTTAAGACTCTTGTAAGATTTGAACTTTGGTATTGACATTGTAAAAACTACTTCCTTAGTAATGTGTACTCTGCTTATCTTTTTTTTTTTCAACCAACCACGTTTCTATTTGCATACGAACGGACAAACTCCAAAACACCATAACTTTTTAATAGTATATAGATGAGTCACCACTTATCAAAACTAAAAGCCACTCAAGGATAAGGGTTAATGAGATGGATGGATTGTCGGTTTGATGAAGAATATTATGAGAAGATTGAAAATGATTAATGGAATGAACAAAGTTTGACTAACTATAGGGACGGTTTATGACAAGTATTTGTTGCCATTGGGTTTCACCTCTAAGCATGTTTGCGTTGCCTTTCGTTAAAAATTTTTTTTTTTATTGGGGTGGGGGTCTCAACTGCAGCAGCGAATCTTTGAAGATACCTTGTAAGCTGAGAGCAGGAAAGAAAAAGGGGAAAGAAGAAAATACTGCAACGCAACCCTTCTTTCTCGGAGGATATTAACTCCGCGCTTAATTATTCTGCCAGATTGCGGTGACTCACTTGAATAACCTTGTATTGTGATCAGCAGCAATCTTCGTACTAAAAGTCCCGACTCTGAAAACCTCCCCCTACCCCCCAAAGTAGCACCCCCCCCCCCCCGTCCCACGAAGTTGTGAGGGGGTGGGGGAGTAGCTGCTGTTGACTGACTTTCACTTGTAACCTCACCTCATCAATGAAGTATCATATCTTAGTTTTTTTTTGTTGTTTTTCTGTTAAATCTCGACCCTCCTCATTAGGGGGTGCCAAAAAACTGCACCTTTATTTGCTTTCTTTAGAGTGGAGCTTCTGACGATCCGAGCATGGATCATCTTCTATCGGGCCGGATGCTTCAAATGATGTAGAGATTTAATTAGCGTTGCTTAGCGATGTATAAAGTTTTGATGCTATTAAGCCATTTAGTGAATATTAAACGAGTGCACGAGTGTTTGTTACCATTTCCAGGACCAGTGCTAGGAATTGCTGGGCCCAATTAGAAAACTGATGGTGAGACCCCCTACTATACACAGTAAAATTTATGGCTGTTTATATTTCATATATAACAAAAACGCATACAAACCAACAAAATTAGTATTTTGTACCTCATATATATCAAAAAAAAAAAGAGGCCCTGCTGACACCTTTTCAGGTGTTTACATTACACAGAGTACGTTTTCCTTTATTCATTATTCCCTGTGCTACCAGGTCAGACTGTCTGAAGATACCGACTTCCTACACCAAACATTGCTGTTATTGTTTTATTCCTTTCCCATTGCAAAATTCAATCATGTTTTGCAAAGCCAAAAACAAAAACATTTTTCCTCTACAAAATAACCAAACCAAACACCATGAATAAATACTTGAACATATAAAGAACTTGAAGCATAAAATCTTTTGCCAAAATGACTAGATTCGGCATTAAGTTATCCGAAAAGGGTTGATATGCCAGCTGATGTCCGATGCAACTCATAACATCATTATAAATATTCTGTCAGTGTCCAAGCTGTCAAGCCAGAGAGCAAGAGATATTCCACTGTGGCACTAAAAAAAGTTCTTAACATTGGTGGAGAAGAAGGACTTAACAGATAGTGTGCAGTCAATCAAGCACACCCCAGGCCTTGCCGTTGCTGATTTTTATGTCTCTTTTTGTTAACTGAATGTTGTTGATGAGGTATACCAATTCCTAGACGTTTGTCATGGGGATCAAAATTATATTATAATAAAAAAAATATATAATAATAATAAACATGTTATGGAAGTTTTGAGATGAGGATCGATAATTTTGATTATTTGGATTATAACAAATAAGAATGATTTATAATATTTGCTAGCAAGAAGACCTAGAGTTGCCCTGGATTGAGTGGGGACCCCCGTGTCCTTTGTGTCTATAACACCATATTACCTTTTTTTATTATTATATTTTATAATATTCAATTTTGCATGTGGAGCTCAAGGATATTTGACATGCCGTAAAACTCAGCAACCAACCAACCTTTCGACTAGTGTGCCTACGGACCTTCAAGTATCTATTGGGTTTAAATTTTAAACTGATTCTATCAATTTATTCAGGCATTCTTGATTTTGTTAAGTAAGGAATTGAGACAAAGATTCAACTCTTGCTTGAACTTCTACTTCCAAAATGTTTTCTTTTTCTCTTTTTCTTTTCCCTTTTCTCTTTTTTTTTCTTCTTTTTTCTTATTAAAATCTGAGATGTGAGGAGTTCTTATACACTTGCTTCCCCACGGGCACAAAGTTAGACATAAAGTCAGTTTTTAATGTAGGAAAAATCCAGCTCCTCTAAAAAGTGGCGTTCTGGATGGGACAGAAATAATTTTTTTTAAATTGCTCTAGTCAAGAAGGATTTTTCCTCTTCTGACTGAGAACAGAAGAACAAATACTTTACTTTGATCCTAGTCCAAAGGCCGGAGAGTGTGGGGAGTTAACTGAAAACAATCAAACTCCCAACTAGATTAAAAAAAAAAAAAAAAAAAAAAAGACAATGGCACCCTCGCTCTCTGCATAAAGAGGGAGTTGGGTCATTGTCGGTTTTTTTCTACTTCTATTACACGCTTGCATCATCAGGGGTTTTCATACTAAATTTAGGCTTCAAAAAGATTGGTTATAACTACACTCAACGGTGAAGAGTCGACTAAAAAAAAAATCAGATTCTGACTCCATCGCTGATTCAAACAAACTTCTTGGATTGAAATTCGTGTCCCTATTTAGTTGCCTCCCCACGAGGGGAAAGTGAGACACATGGTCGATTTTTCACGTGAGAAAAATCCAGCCCCCTCTCCCCCCTAAAATAAAGGGAGCAAACTCTTGATTGTACTTTGTGTCTACCATTTTGGTGTTGACTGGGTTTTATTTTCCAAAAATGTTAGGAATTTGCGTGGAAAATTAATTAGAAAGAAAAAAGACCCCCATCCCGAACACATAAAAAAGTCCCCACCCCACACACAAACTCTTATTTCTCTTTTCTTTCTTTTTTTAAAATGCAAAACTGATTATTTATGCTGATCCGTCAAAAGGAAGTTAGCCTTTCCAGATGTGTACATTATCAAATCTTGCTTCACTACAAAGTAGAGAAATATTTTTAGAAAGAGACCCCCCACCCACCTCCGCTTCACCCCCATCCCTCTCTCTCTCTCTAAAACCTGTAGAATCCCTACAGGGTAACACCTTTTATCTGAGTACATTAATAATAGATAATAATAATTACTTATCTCAGGTATTCAGGTAAATAGTATAAAATTATATTTTACCCAGAAATCTTTATTTACGTCCCCACAAGCACAAAATTAAAGACAATGTCGGTTTTTAACGTGGGGGAAATCCAGCTCCCCAAAAAGAGAAACACTGGATTGGGACAAAATTTTGAAAAAATTTCCTCAGTCTAAGGATTTCTCCTTCACTGACCGAGGACAGAAAAGATGAAGTGTATTATCAACAACAGATACTACACTTTGCTCCTGGCCATAAATTTATATATTTAATCTTGGTCAATATTTTATTTTTTATTAGTCATAAGTGAAGTAAGGTAGAAGAGTTTTTACCCTTACAGTCAAAAGCCTCATACCACTACACATCACTGGGTACTAATTTAATAAAAATTATTTTGTACTTTTGCAGTTTACAGTGCGGAAATAATAACGTTATTTAGAAACCCATTCTTAACGGGGGGGGGGGTGCTTGTTAACTATTCTGTACTTTCACCTAACAATTTAATAAACAAACGATACTGTAAAAATTCAATTTAACTTGAAAATCCTATCTAAAAAACGGCACGGTTTGTAAACTGCAGAAGTACCAAATTTTCTTATCTTCATCGGTGAAAAAGAGGGGAAGGAAATATTGATTTGTTCTTTTTGCTTTCTTTCTCTGCTTTCTATCATTGACTTTGGTTGACAAGGGGAAAGAAAGAGAATTAAAGAGAGAAAGGAAAGGAAGATAGAAAGAATGCTGCCTGTTGTGGTTTTAACCAGCATTAGACTGAAAGAGAATTGATTCGGTGGCTCAATTGGTTAGCATCCCTTACTTAGAGGCAGAGGTTACGAGTTCAAACCTCACTTTGACATAAGTATTTTTAGTCTGATTTTATTTTACTTTTATTTTTTCTGTAATCTATTTACTTTATGGAAATTAGAAGCCTGTGTGACGTTGGGTAGCCGTACTAGTTTTAAATATTTCTGAGAAGGGTTATTGCTACTTGCATGTTTCTGACTAATAATTTTCACAAAATGAGAAATAATAATCCGATGGCAACTTCATTTGTACATTATCATCTTTCACATGCATTTTAAGAAATGAGATCATCCAATCGCCAAAGTTTAGATGCAAAAAATAAATTGAGGATTATCTGATGTCGCTAACAGCCAAACTTTACATTTTGCTCATTTCAAAAAGAATTGTTAAAAAATCGAATATAATGTCATAAATAGAATTCTGTCGTTATTGTAGACTTCAAAATGAAATTCATTTTATTTGGATTTTTTAGACTCCTATTCTCATCTTTGTTATTTTTGCAACATTTCGGTCGGTACAACTGGTGCTATCAAATCAGGCTGTCTGAAGATCCCAGCTTCCTGACCAAAAATGCACCGAATTAATGTTATTGTTTTTTTTTCTTTTTCAAAACTCAATCCATGTTTTGCAAAGCCAAAAACAAAAATAACATTTTCCTCTACAAAACAACCAAACCAAACAAAACACCATGAATAAATATTTTAACATATAAAGAACTTGAAGCATAAAATCTTTTACCAAAATGACTGGATTCGGCATTAAATAACTCGAAAAGGGTTGATATGCCGTAAAACAAAACCACCAATCGGCCGGTGCAGGTGCATCTTTTTAGAACTTGAGAATTTTTATGTAACTAAAAGAGAAATGGATTAATTTACTTTTTTTGAGATATATCGAGTGAGGAAGAAAATTAAGGAAAAAAAAATCACTCAATTATTATATGATGAATTCCACAGTTTGTGGAAAATTTCCAATCTGTGTTTTAATTTTCTTTGTCTGCACAGGTGAGGTCGAAGATATTGATAAAAATCGCCTCAAGTAGATTTAGATGAAAGTTCGACCTAGCCTGTTACAGCACAGAGAAACACTCATTGGAATATTTGCTGGAATAAACATTTATAGCGAGTAAATGGTTCCAGAAATGACATGTGAGATGTGTTGGGATATTCTCAGCTGTAACCGTTTAGTAGCCCTACCTACACGATCGGTTCTACACTGACAAAAGAATTTATAAATAACGGAACTATTTTGAATGATGGACAGAACAACTTTCAACTAAAGATAGTGTTATATCGTTTTTCATAGTTGAAAATAGAAAGAATGAATATTGGTCGAAGACAATATTATCAATCAACTACATCTTTTATTCTCTACATAGAGTGCACTATAATATAATAGGTACATATATTTATAGTCTGTAAGACTAGTTCATTCAGTTCGTGGGTGGGTGGTTTTATTTAGCTCCTTGGAGGTTAGACACAAGGTCGGGTGAGGTTTTGAGAAGTCAACGCACTCTACCATACAAAAAAATGCCTGAGTAGCCCTGTCGGCATTCCCCGGTAGGAGTACCTCAGGTGATTAACCATAAACTAACCCCTTCTCAGAGAGAAAATAAAGCCTGGGAGGGTGGACCTCCTAAGACTACCCAGGACCATACCCCAGACTGACAGAGAATAAGGCCACACGAACATGGCCCAGATTCTGGCAGACCGATCATCGAGGATGGATCCTCGACTAGTATAAAAAAACATCACAGCTCGTGCGTGGGTGGTTCTATCATTCCACAACAGATAAATCAAAATTGCTCAAGACCCACATTAATGTCTGCATTCGTTCGTTATAAATATATTACAGACTTCCCTCACCCCACCCCCCACACTTATGTAAAAACTTGATTTTTAATTTGCATCAATGTTTTGCATCTCTAACTTTTATTTTGTACTTTAAAAAATGTTAATTCAGTCTCTTCTCTTCTCTTCAGGTGTCCATTCGAAAACAACAACCATTCTTTTAGATGGAAAAAGGGTGAAATTACAATTATGGTAAGTTGAAAATTGCATTTTTGCACTTATATTAAAAATTTAAAACAATATATATACCATTTTTGGTAAAAATATTAATTTTTGGGATTAGTCTTATTTTATTTACCTCATATGGACATAGACTTCTGTCTCGATTCGGCTTGGTTCCGATTTTAAGGAGTTGATTTTCTGTAAATACAAACTAGGACTTGTTTTAATTGGGAATAAGACGCATGCTACACAACTAAATGACATGTTATTAATTGACATTTTGGTGTATAAGGTTGTGATGATTCCTGACCTTACACCTGTATGTTGCTCCCAAATTGTAGTTAAGGTCGGAAATACTTTTTTAGACAAGATTGAGAAATATGTACGTATTCTTCAAGGTGAGTCATAACTGATATTCTGGCTCTACCTGTTCTGGATTTTTTTACATCATACTTGTTCTACCGGAAGCTGTCTGGCTTTGATTGGAAATAAAATGCCATCTTAAAAGCGACATGCTACAGAACTAAATGATATGTTACTAATTAATACTTTGGATTTGTGTGTATAAGATTGAGGGAATTAAAGCCTGAAGGGACGGACCGTTTTTTGGTGATGCCTGACTCTGAACTTCCACCTGTATGTTACTACCAATTACACTAGTAGTCTTCTTCTTCTTCATTTAATGTTTTCCACATCAAACGTGGGTTGTACGGTGGCCATGGTGGCACAAAGTGACTTTCTCCTTTCAATGTGCCATTGCTCGAGGTCATTCCAAATCTTCCTCAGCCTGCCTTTTGTTGTTTTTTAAAATTGTTTTTATTTTGATATTCTGACCAGACCTCTGGTCTTTGTCAAAAAATGATCTGAAATGAAGAAAACTGAGGATTGTTGAGCAAACTGTAATTTTGAACTGTGCAGCGTTCGTTTTTTGTCATGACGCGTGCGATGGTCCACGCATAACGTTTCTTTGGGTTAGCAAAAACGAACGCCGCACAGTTCAAAATTACAGTTTGCTCAACGATCCTCAGTTTTCTTCATTTAAGATCATTTTCTGACAAAGACCAGAGGACTGGTCAAAATATCAAAATAAAAACAATTTAAAAAACAACAACATCGTTTTTAATACTACATACACCACCAATCATCTATAAAATACTTCTCTAGAAGCATACGTGGAATAACAATCAAATGTTTATATATATATACATATATAAAAATTTGCCCCCTCCCACAAAGACTGGGCACTCTCGAGTAACATTAATAACAAGCAGTGCAAATAGCTATATGCACAATCCGAACGCCGTTTCGTAGATCACTCTATACGGCTTGGTATCTAGCCGCCGATTCGCTATTTACATTTAAAATTCCTCTATATTTACTAACTAATTGGCTATGGCCGATGGATAAGATCCTCGACTACGAATCAGTGGCGATTTGTGATCGGGTTTGCGCCCACCGACCGTTGAGAATTAGTTCCTACCCTGAAGATTGCGTTAGCATGAAACATCGATGTC